>CM028130.1:1688927500-1690127500 GCA_016271365.2 Neoceratodus forsteri | reverse complement strand
AAACAGGATCACACCAGTAGTTTATAGTAATTGATCAATTCTGGAATGTTCGAAGGAGAACAATTGGCTATGATGCAGTTCTTCCTGACTAGTGAAGACAATTTCCACCACCTGAGGCTCTGTCTGGCATCAAATTACAAACGGCAGCCTTTGCTATTAGAAGCACACAGCCACCACCAGTAAATTATTGCAAAATATATTGATGCTAACTGTCACAGAATACTAGTAGACAGTCCAGTTACCCACAAAGTAAAATCAAATATGCAGTTATTTCAACCCTTCTGAAGTTGCTCACAAGATAAGCAGTTTTGAAAAACCCCTTCCTGATTTAAAAACTAAAATAATTAAACACAAAGCAATACCAATGTAAGACTGTAAAGTAAGGAAAACTTCCCTCAGATTTAAGCAAGAGAGATTTGTTGCAGATTTCTAGTCCAGTATAACATATACTACGGCATTTGCAGAACCCTTGTCATTGGGTGCATTGCTCACTATCTGCACCATTCAGAAGAACTTCTCTCTCTCAGCGCTCTTTTGCTTACAGAGCCCCACATTAAATTAACAAACTCCCTACTGATCTAGCTAATTCCAACATCAGCTCTTTTAAAAAAGAATTGAAGCACTACCTAGCTACCTCCAGCAGCTGTGACTGCTAAATGACCTCAAACTCTTGTCCTTCAAGACTGCTTTTCCCCCTCTGCTTTAGCAAAGCTGGCTTCACCCTGTCCTTATCCCAGGGACCTTTAATTGACCCTTTTACATCAGCTTCATCTTTCTGCCACCAGCCTCCTACTTCTACTTCCTCTTCCTTACTGCCTACAAAACCTCAACTACACACTTTTAACCCTGTTCCTTCCCCCACAGAACCTCCTCCCCCTCCTTCCCTAGCCACCCATACCCATCTCTCACTTTCTGGCCTCCCATCCTCATTTTACTGATACAATTGTGACAATCCCTCATCTCTGGGTGCTGGCCTATGGATCTCCATAACCTCCCTTATTTCTTATAGTTTGTCTATGTGTCATATTTTTATCTTATTGTATAGCGTTACCTGTACTTGGTTTGACTACTGATGTTATGTGCTCTGTAAATTCTTACTTGCTGTTGTATACCCAGTATGCTTGTCTGCTATTGTATTGTTCTCCTTGATGTGGAGCCTTCGTAAATGAGCTCTGAGCTCAAAGACTGTATCTGAAAATTAAAAAACTAAAATAAATAAATAAATAGGTTCATAGCCTCATCCAATCTTAAGGTAGGAAACCAAAGTAGCAGGGCAATGGGAAAGGCCAATGGAATATTTGCATGCATCGGCAGGGGCATTACTAGTAGGAAGGAAGAAGTAATAATGCCCCTCTACAAAGTCATGGTGAGGCCGCATCTGAAGTACGGGGTCCAGTTCTGGAGATCACACCTCTGCAAGGACATAGATGGAATGGAGAGGGTTCAGAGAAGGGTAACCAAGATGGTGCAGGTTATGCAAGGGAAGATATACGAGCAGTGGTGTCAGAAGCTGGATGTAAACATGCTGGAGACTCAAAGGGAAAGGGAAGACATGACTGAAACTTTTAATTTCTGAAGGGGCTCAACAAAGTAAGGGAAGGGTGTTTACTTAAGAAGAAGAAGGAGCCAGAACTAGAGGGTATAGCCTCAAACTGCAGGGAAAAAAATACAGAGGCAATGTGAGAGGGAGATTCTTCACTGAGAGGGTGGCGGAGCCCTGGTATAGACTACCAGAAGAAGTGGTGGTGGCTGAATTGGTGGAGGGATTCAAGAGGGCATGAGACAGACATATGGGGCTGAATAGCGGGGAGGGGGCTGGTGGGTGAGGTGTTGGGAGAAACAGAGCAGACTGGATGGGCTGGTGTGGTCCTTTTCTGCCATCAAGATTCTAGGATTCTATGAAATAAATTGGAGTAAAACTTTTGCGCCCCTTGCAGCCCACTCTGCATTGGACCATACTGTCTCACCTCTCAAAAAGCACCCCTACCACAAAACATTTGCTGAACGCCTGCGCACAAATGGCGAACATAAAAAACACTTTAGAATAAGCTAATAGAAGTACAGTCATTACCAGGAATGCCAATTCAGAATAACCACACTTTGTGTATATTAAGCCACACAATTTTAAAGATTATGAGTCTCTTCTAAGAAAATGGATGAATGGAGAAGGGTCTGAGAGCGAAGCATATAAAATTCCTAGTATTTCCGGACTTTAGCATGGAAAACCATGAATGATAGAAATGTTTTCAGTCAAGTAATGAAAATTCTGAGATCAAGGGGAGTTAAGTATGTCCTCCTTCCATCTGCAAAACTCTGATTCTACTACAATGGCATGATGCAACATTTTCTTGACCATAAAGAGGTAATTATATTGTTAAAACAAGAATATTCACAACAGTCAAGATGCCCCGCATATCATCCCCTGACTGATCATGACAACGAAACTTTGCATGCCTTCCAATACCTATTCATCAAATGTGGGAACTTAAAACCTTTTTTTCTACACTTGCAAATGCAGACTGAGGTGACATATAAGATTCAGACCTGGACTGCGTGCAATTGAACTGGCCAGTTGAGATGGCTATAATAACATCTAGTAGGAAAGTACAAGCTACATAGGAAAACTTTTAATTGATATTGGACCCTTTTTGGTTTTGTTTTGCATTTTCATAGCAATGCTACCTAGTGCATGCAGTCCAGGTCTGAATCTTATATAGTTAGGGCTGGCAGTATAGCCTAGAGGTTTGAGGAACAAGGTGTGAACAAGCTTGATACATCCAGCAGACCAGACCTGAGTTTGATTCTTACAACCTCCACTTGAATACTGTGTGACTCTGAGCAAGTCACTTAACCGCCCAGTGCTCCCAGGTCACCCTTGAAAACAGGCACTTGTGCCTAGTGGGCCTTACCCGGTTACCAAAGACTAAAATAAATAAAATAAACCTTATTGATTTCAGGGGCAGTCACAGTGGGGAGGGTGTGGAAAGAGGGAAAATGTGCTAAAATCTAAAGGAAGGGAATTAAGGAAAAGACAAAATGAAAAGGAAAGGGAAAAGAAAGGAAAGGGAAGAAGAAAATGTGAAGAAAAGGGAAGAAAAAAGAAAAAGTAAAAAAAGGAAGGGGAAAAAAGGGAACTGTTATATATAAAGGCTATGTAATACTAAAGTTTCTGAAAAGAACAAAGAGGCTACAACACTATCTTTTAGATCTGATCTGAACCAGAATGAATTAACAGGGTCTCCACTTCTGAAAACCTCTCTCTGTACAGCTCTATCTATAGTTGGAGGAGGTATATATACATAGATACCTACATAGACAGTGTCGGCAGATAAGGGCCTATGGCCCACCCAGTCTGCCCATTTAAGTTTGTAAGTTCAGTTTATGTTTTCCAGGAAGTCTGTTGCCCCTTACCCCTGACCTCCAGAATTCTTTTATGTCTATCCCATGCATTCTTAAATCCCATGATACCTATTTCCTCATCTGATAGGAGATCTCAGGTGGGCTCTTTCACCATGAGGTAAGTGGACAATACAGGCTATCTTTTGTTGGTGCAATCAAGGGTGGTGGTAGGAAGTGGGAGGAGGATAGCATTCAGAAAAAGGAGTTTGAGGTGCTATGCAGGGGTGGCAGGGAGATGGAGGGGGATGGCAATCAGGAAAAGGAGTGTGAAGGTGTTATCCAAAGGGAAGTTAGGTCTAGGATGAACACGATCTATCTTTAATTATGTATTCTTTTTACAACGTGTTGAGATCATTTTTTGAAGGTAGAACTAGGGAGTGGGGCAAAACACAAGAAAGAAAGAGACATGATATTGCTAATAGACGTACTTATAATGTCTCAGGTTTCATTTTTCAGGTCTATGAAGAGGCATATGGAATTATTATTTGGTTCATTTGCATAGGCTATATCAGTCTCATTAAAAATTATAAATAGAATGTTAAAGGTATACAGGACAGACATAAGGCAAAGAAAATGTTTAATTTTGCTGATCAAAAGGGGGCAGATATTTCATTTTTCATTTCATTTTAATTTTTCATACTTGTAAACCAAAGAAGCATAATGCCCGTTTTCACAAGTGTCAGGTTTAGCATACATACAGTTGAATAACAATAAATAAACAATACAGAAATATACAACATTATGCAATGCATTGCACAGGTACATTCATTTCTTGTTAGGAGCCATTGTTTAAGATGGGTTTTAAAACACCAGCGAGAGAGTTAACATCAATGATTTCAGAGGGAAAAGAGTTAAAAAATGTGGGTGCCCTGAACAATATAGATCTTTGCCCGAATGTTTTTTTAAATATTGGGAGTTTAAAAGTGAATGTAGACTGGGACCTAGTGCTAATAGAATTAACAAACTTGGGAAACAGTTCACCTATGGAAGGGGTATGGAGCCCTTTCATAACTTTATAGAGAAATATACCCATTTTTTACAGAACCCTGTTGTCAAAAGATGATGAAGCAGATTGTTCAGATAAAATACGATGGTGAGTACGGTATGGAAGATTTAACCAAAATATGAGTACAGAGTTACAAGAGACCTTTAGACAATTTAACATATTACTACTGGAGGATGACTAGATTACTAGTCCATAATCCAGAATACTGAACATAAAACTACGTGTCAAAAGTTTTCTAGGGTCAGTAGTTAAGAAAGACTTTATACGGTACATCAGCCTCAACCATTGATAAAGAATTTTTCTTATGCATTGAATATGGGATTCAAAAGTGAACCTACTGTGCAGAAAGATTCCTACTGTAAGTATCTGAAAACTTCCACATAGTCTATAATGGTACCCTTATTGTCTGTAATAGGTGGGAGTTCACTGAGATAATACATTTTGTGTGAAAACAACATTACTTTTTTGGGGGGGATTTAAGAACCACATGGTTAGATGATATCACCTGAATTGTCAAAAGAACTAAAACTATTACCTCTAAACATTAGAAGCCTTCTCCCAAAAAAACTGGCCTTCTGCAGCCACTCATAACTCAACTCGAACCCTCTGTCCTCACTTTAACAGAGTCATGGCTTAGCTCCAAAATCCCTGCTTCAGCCACCTCCATCCCTGGATATTCCCTCATCTGCCAGGATCGCAAGTATAGAGTTGGGGGTGTCGCTATGTATAATAAGGATATCCTTAGCCATAAAATACTCTGTCTCTCCACAACATCTCCCTCCACCTACAAACTGTTACTAGTAAAATATCCTTCCCCTTATGTCCACCATCTACATAGATGGGGTGTACTGCTGCCCGATCTCCCCACTACCCCCTTTTCTCCATCACTGATCTCCTCTGCACCATCTCCTCCCTTGCCACCCCTGGTGAACTATTCATACTAGGGGACTTCAACATAAATTGGCTGTCTAGCATGCAGTACAAAATCTACAACCATGTCTCCTGGCTAAACTTAAAACAACCTATTTTTGACCCTATGCGTCTTAATCATAAATCAAGGAAACATACCCTTATTGATTGGGTGCTGGCCTCCCACCCCCACCACGTTATAAAATCTGGTATTCTTCCTGACACACTCAGCGGCCACCACATGGTCTACTGTGTGTGCAAAATTCACCATGCAAAGACCCCTCCAGTCATTCTAAACTCCCACTCCTTCTGTTCCCTAGATCTAGCCTCACTCCATAATAACCTGTCCAATATTGATTGGACACCAAGTGCCACTGCTTCCTCCGTTAACTCAGTCCTGTCCTATTTTAGTTCACAATTCCTGCATGTCTGGGACCATCATGCATTATTAAGAAATGCCAGGGTCCGGAAACTACCTTCCCTGGGTCACTGCTGAACTCATGGCATGTCAGTGTGCTAGAGACCTAGCATGGGCTGAGTATAAAAAGTCTGGTACCCCCCCGACCTCCAGTGCTATCACTCACTCTGCAACACATGCACAAAGGCCACCCGACTCAATAAGGTAGAGCACTTCCTATCCTCCTTCCAGGAAAATATATCCAATTTCTGGAAGGATGTCCATGCCCTGTTCTTCCCCCTGCCCACACTACATCTTCTGTCCTAAATATTGGCTCCCACACAGTAGATGACCCTCCCTCAGTGGCCACAGAATTCAACAACTACTTTATTACCTGCACCTCCTCCCTTATTGCATCTCTTCCCAGCATTGCTGCTGGGGACTCTTCAGTTCCTGCCCACGTCTTCTACTCCTCCTCATCCACCCCCCCAGCCTCCGTCCGCACCATGGTTCTCTTTCAAGCATGTTCTCCCGGTGGACACCCTGCAGGTTTTGCTTGCTCTGAATCCATCTAAGGGAAAAAACCCTGACAGCCTTCACCCCAAACTGCTTCACTTCTCTGCATACTCTATTGCTCATCCTTTGATTAATCTCCTGAATCTCCCCTTTTTACATGCTTCAGTTCCCAATGCTTGGAAGTCTGCTACCATGATCCGACTCCCTAAAGGTGGGGACACCTCCAACCGATGTAACTTCTGCCACATCTCTCTACTTCCCACTCTGGATAAATTTTAGGAATGTCTGGCCCTGAAGCAACTCTCCTTCTTTCTTGACTCCTCCTTCTTCACCCCTTTCCAGTCTGGGTTCTGCAAAGACCACTCAATCACCACCTCCCTCCTCTGGCTCACTGACTCCGTTCTCTCAGGCATGGATCAGGCATGCATCACCTCTGCCATCTTTGTAGATCTGGTCAAAGCCTTTGACACAGTCTCTCATTCCCTTCTCCTCAGCTAGCTGACTACAGCTGCCCTCTCTGATTCAGCCACCAGCTGGTTCCAGTCCTACCTCATAGGCTGGTCTTAGTCTGTCAGAGTAATAATAATAATAATAAACTTTATTTGTCTGCGCCTTTCTTAAAACCAAGGCACATTACAATAAATTACAAATAAAAACATTCTAAAACTATACAATACTTCATAAACTAAAATTAACAGCGGGGCAATTAAAATACATCAACCTTATCTGGAAATGCTTTATTCCATAGAAAGGACTTTAAGCCCTTTTTAAAACCCTCTACTGTCATGCACTCTTGAATCCAACGTGGTAGAGAATTCCAGAGGGTGGGTGCTGCAAACATAAAAGCTTGGGCACCAGAAGATTTTAAACTAACCCTCGGGATCTCTAGCAACCCCTCGTTGGTGGAGCGGAGTGGACGTGTCGGTCGGTAAGGCACCAGAAGCTCTTTCAGATAGTCAGGGCCCAACCCGTGTAGGGCTTTGTAAGTCAGAAGACCTACTTTAAAGGTGATCCGCCACTGAATCGGCAGCCAGTGCAGATCTCGAAGCACCGGTGTGATATGCGAGGAACAAGAAGTCCCAGTTAACAACTGGGCTGCCGAGTTCTGCACTAGCTGGAGGCAGCTGATATCTACCCCAGAAAGCCCAAGGTAAAGGTAATTGCAGTAGTCCAGATGAGAGGTCACAAGGCGTGGATCAACGTAGGTAGGTCGCCGGATGGAATAAGGTGCTTGATCCTGGCGATGTTCCTAAGATGGTAAAAGGATTTCTTAATGACTGCTGACACCTGGGCACGCAGATTCAGCTGATCGTCCAGAATTACCCCCAGATCTCGCACCCTTTCAGAGGTCGGGAGCTCCACACCTCCCAAGAATAAACCAGAGGCTAAGCAACCACCCGACCCCTTAATCCGGCGATCGGGATCCACAACCAACACCTCAGTCTTCCCAGAGTTCAACTTCAGCCAGCTGGACCTCATCCAATCCTGGATCTCCCTGAGACAGCTGTTAAACACTGAGAGAGCTCTATTCTGATCAGGTACAAAAGATAGATAGAGCTGGGTGTCGTTGGCATAACAATGAAACTCCAGCCCATATATTCTTACAATGTCTCCGAGGGGAAGCATGTACACCACAAACAACATGGGAGAAAGCACAGAGCCCTGAGGCACCCCACAGGTCAGAGCAGTAGGCTCAGAGGAAAAAATTCCCGATACCACCCTCTGAATCCTACCTGTGAGGAAGGAAGTAAACCATATGAGGACCAAACCCGACAGCCCGCAGATGTATCTCAGGCGCTCAAGCAACACCCCATGGTCTACGGTGTCAAAAGCTGCTGACAGGTCCAAAAGGACCAAAATAGACAGTTTTTTCTGGTCTCTCACCATCAAGAGATCATTGAGGACCCGAATCAGTGCAGTCTCCGTGCTGTGTCTCTTATGAAAACCTGATTGAAGAGGATCGTAGATATTATGGATGGTAAGATGGTTGTCTAACTGGGCAGCCACCACTTTCTCGATAACCTTCCCAACAAAGGGGAGGTTCGAGATGGGTCTGTAGTTTACCAGGGAGTCGGGGTCCAAAGATATCTTTTTCAGCACTGGTGTCACTACCGCCTCCTTCAAGGAGCGGGGGTATTCACCAGTGTCCAGGGAACACCCGACTATCCTGGTAAGAATTGGGATGATAACATCCCTACAGCCCACAATCAGGCCAGTAGGACCTGGATCTAAACTACAGCTAGTGGTGCGTATACCTAGGACAATCCTCATAATATCCTCGATTTCCGGCCTTGTGAAGGAATTTCAGGTGGATAAGGTGCTTGCAACCATAGGCTGGACCACTGCAACTGCCATAGAGGAGGTGGCGCAAATCTTGGCCCTGATGTCGGCCACCTTATCAGCAAAGAATCGAGCAAGCTCCTCACACTGTAACTGTGAAAAAGCTTGATGTATCTGCAGACAGGCTGGGTTGCACAGCCTGTCCACAGTTCGGAAGAGTTGGGCTGGTCGATTCTGAGCAGCAGCAATTTCTCCGGACAGGAACACTGCCTTCTTATGAGAAATTGCTGACTGGTAGAGTTTAGAATGCTCTAGAAGTCTAATATGGTCAGCATCAGAGCCAGACTTCCGCCAACCTCTCTCCAACCTGCGACCAAGTCTCTGCAACTCCCTCAGATCCTGGTCAAACCATGGGGATCGAGGGCGAAGGGAGAGAGGTCGCACACGGGTGGGAACAATTAAATCCAGAGCAGAGGTGACAGCCTTATTATAGGCCTACACCATTGCTTCCAGATTCATGCTCAACCCAGGAAACTCTGATAGGTCAAGAACTACAGTTAGACCAGTGGATGTAACATCCCGTAAAGGGTGGTACTTGACCGTCTCCACTGGGGTAGGTCTATGCGAGGGGGTGCCAAAATTGAATCTCACCGTGTAGTGGTCGGACCAACCGACTGGTTCCACCCCCACCTCGGAGGCCTCCAACCCCAGCAGGAAGACCAGATCGAGTGAGTGGCTGTATTTATGAATGGCAGAGGTAACTACCAGTGAGAGGCCCAATGAACACATCAATTGGAGGAAGTGCTGACCAAACGGCGAGAGTTCATCATCGATCCAGGCATTGAAATCACCTAGCACCATCAACCTGGGTGACTCAAATACCTGGTCGACGATGAAGTCCGCCACTTCCTTTAAGAAAGCTTTCTCATCACCAGGTGGACGATAGATGAGAACCATTCTATAACCTCCACCTGCCACCACGACACTTTCAAAAGATCTGGTCTCCTCCACTGAAACACTTGTGAGGTCCAATTCGGTCTTAAAACAGACCCCAACCCCCCCACCCCTGCGATCCAATCTCGGGCGGTGAATCACCGAATACCCAGCCGGAATAGCAGCCTCAAAAACTGGGCCTGCATTACTATCCAGCCAGGTTTCAGTAATGCAAGTCAGGTCCGCTGTACCTACCAAGTCTGCAATGATGGCAGTCTTGTTCACAACGGACCTGGCATTGCACAACACCGCCCGAGTTGGATAGGATTCCTGGGAAACCCCAACCATCTGCCCACTGTTAACAGAGAGGGTGGTGCCCTTGGGTATGGGGACCAACCAGGAAGGACCCCGGTCGTCACTCCATTTTACCCCAGGGCGTCTTCTGGACTTAACCGGCTGAATACACACAACTCCCTCCTTCATCCCCCGCTGTTCACATCGCCCCACCCTCCGAATCCTACCACGCACAATCCCCAATGCCCTACAGTAGTAGTAGAGTAGGCAATTCCCTCCCCCCAATCAGCACAGGCATCCCCCAAGGCTCAGTACTTGGTCCGATACTGTTTTCTTTCTTCCTGATTGACCTTCCTAACATCCGCACATCCTTATGTATCCACATGTATGCAGATGACACTGTGTTATTCTCCTCCGGGACCTCCCCCTCTGAGGTGGCCACCAGCCTTCAGCTGGACTTCAACAATGTCCAGTGCTGGATTAATGCTAATCAACTCTGTATGAACATCAAAAAAAAAATATTATGACCTTTGGCTCCAGACAAAAACTGGCCAGGATTGATTCCACT
Source organism: Neoceratodus forsteri (assembly GCA_016271365.2). NCBI lineage: Eukaryota > Metazoa > Chordata > Ceratodontiformes > Ceratodontidae > Neoceratodus > Neoceratodus forsteri. The sequence continues at coordinate 1,690,117,198 of CM028130.1, read as the reverse complement.
CTCACCTTCCACACCCTCTCTGGCTCAACACTGGATGATGTAGCCATGTTTAAGTACCTAGGACTATAGCTAGATAAGAATCTAAACTTTGGGGTAGACATTGATGCCATCAATAAATAATTACTCCTTAGACTAAATGCTCTGTACAAACACCACAGCTGCCTGCCACAGCAGGCAAGGAGAGAACTCATCCAAAAGATGATTCTCCCTGTCTTTGATTTCAGGGACATAGTCCACAGCTCCACCCATAAAATCACCATATCCAGACTGGACAATCTCTTCAATTTATTCTGCTGCTACATACTTGGCTGCCCCCCAATTCCCCCCATCTCATTACCCTCTTTTTCTCCCCCTGCCTTCCCTTTTCCTTTCTAGGTCACTTCTAGCTGGAGCCTGCCCTCACCCTTCTAGGTTACCTCTCTAAGTGCCTCCTTCACCCCACCTCCTCCCCCCATTACTCCCCTTTCACCTTCTCTCTCTCTCTCTCCACCTTACTTGCCAGGTTCTGTTTCCCATGCAGGGTTCTCAACATCCTGAAGGGGACAGTTCTTAGGTTGCCTCTCTTCCTCCCTTCCCCTTTCTCTCTCACCTGACCCCCTACTCCCCCTCCTCTCTCTCTCTGTCTCTCTCTATCTCCAACCTTTACCCACCAGGTCCTGTTCCCTAGCTGGGTTCTCAGCATCCAGAAGGGGACTAGCTCTTGGCTTGCCTCTCTTCCATCCTCCCCCTCTCTCTCTCCACCTGTCCCATCCCACCACTCCCCCACCTCCTCTCTCACTTTCTCTCTCTCTCTCTCTCACTCACTCCACCTTATCTGACAGGTCCTGTTCCCCTGCAGGGTTCTCAGCATCCTGAGAGAGATTAGTTCTTGGGGTGCCTCTCTTCCCTCCCTCCTTCCCTCCTTTCCCCAGCCCTGATCTTTCTCCCTCTCTGTGTTTTAACTGACTTCTTTTGTTTCTAAATTAGCACTTGGTAGCCCTGAGCTCAGCCTACCACATATAGCACTTCTAGGCTTTCTCCATCTTCTGGCCTAATCTTTATGGGTTACCTGTCCTTGATTTATTACAGTGCCTGTTATAGCTGCATATTCCATTACCTGCCCTGGTTGGCTCGTCCGTGTCTCCAACCTTAGTTTAGTTATCTATAATGCTCCTTTTATGTGACACTATCTGTTATCATGGTTTGAAATGTACTGTATTATTACTGCACTTTATATACAGTACTTAAATTACACTGTATGTATTTTATATTGCTATGTTTTTTGTTTGAGCCCCCCCCCAGGTGCTTCTGGAAACTAGCTGTTTGCAGCTCATGTTGTCTTTCCTGGTGAAACCTTTTCAAACAAAAGAAAGAAATAAAAATAACAAAACTTGAAAAAGATTGAAATCTGTCTGGAGATTATGGAGAACAGTACTGGGACTGGGGTCCAGACTGTATATAATGGCATCATCAGTGTAAAGAGTCATTCTAGTCCACATACAAATGTTGGGAGCTGAGTTCATGTATAGTGAAAAAATGAGTTGCCCCAGGATTGATCCATGGGGCATACCACACTGATTGAATATGGGCTGGGAAACAGAGTTACCAATTAAGATTCTATGTTGTCTATTTGACAGATAATCATTATACCACCTAATGACACCCTCCAAAAAATGAAATTTCTGAAGGATCCAGGTAGCAGATAATGTTCAACTAAATTGAAGGCCTTGGTGAGGTCCACAAATAACGTCACACCAGAGTGCCCTTTATCAAGGGTACCATGGATGCTGCTCGTGAACCCCACCAAGGCCGTCTCAGTGTTATGTTTGGGTTTAAAACCATGTTGATGACCAGTTAATAGAGAGTATTTTTCAAGAAAGCTGAGGAGTTGATCCAAGATGATTTTTTTCTAGAATTTGAGAGAGAGGTGTGAGAAGTGATATGGGTCGATAGTTTGATGTAAGAGCAGGATTGCCATTTTTTTATACTGGTTTAATTGTTGCAAGTTTCCAACTACTGGGGAAAACACTGTGACAAAGAGAAAAATGAAAAATATATGACAAAGGGTATGCAAGATAGATTATGCCCAATTTAATGATTCTGAAATCTACACCCTCGTGTCCAAGGGAAGGCCTGGGATCTTGTTTAAGAACATACCTTTTTACCAAATCAGGTGTAATTTGTTTAAAATGAAATTTTGGAATAGTGGAGTTAGGTTCTTCTTTCACTGCTAAATTAATATCAGAATTTAGGGGAGTTCTGTACGTTTCATGGTTCCCAAAATAACTATTAAAGATATCTGAAACAAGAGAGGGGTACACCCACAGTTTCCTAGGTAGCAGCAATGCAGCAGAGGCAGAGACCCAGCCTCCTCTGAGCACAAACAGATGTAATATCCATTGGGCATGAATAAGGAGCATAGGTAACTGTGGGTGTCAGCACAACAGAGACCCCCCCACACCCCACCATTTACTCTATCATGTCTTCCCCACTCAACCTCCCCTCACAACCCCATTTCTCCCTATACCTCATCACTCTTCCTCCCCTACCCTTCACCTCCACCACAGTACCTTCCTCCCTCTCGTACCTCCTTTCTTCACCCCACTGCCAGCTATCCCCATCCCCCGAACTACTGACAAGGCACTTTGTGGCTGCTTATTCCTCCCTCCACCCTGATAAAGTTTTTTTTCTTGTTATTTTAACTTGTATCTATGTTTTGAGTTATTCTGTAAGTTCCAAATCCAAGCTGTGTCATTCATTGTGATGTACCTTTGCTTTCTCCTATTTTACTTTGTTTTACAATCTATGTCATGGAACCTTTGTAAAAGAGCTTGCACTCAAAGGTCTTTTCTGAATCACTAAATAAATAAATAAGCAGGTTAGGGTCTGGATGATGGCTGCTCAGGGCCGGACCATTAGCACAACAGTGGTGCTTGTGGGAAGGTGCGTCATTTCTCCTACGGCACTACTGCCACCTAGGTAACCATGGGTGGTAGCACAACCGAGATAAGCAGGTCAGGGTCTGGATGATGGCCAGTTTGTGCACCACATGCCATCATGCATGAGTACACCTGAGCCCTTGGATGCCATCATCCAGTGGGGTGGAAACAAGGAAAAAGAACAGCCCTGGAGCACACAGGTGACTAGACCATGGTAATCCATGTGCTTTTGCCATTCACGATGGCCAGCTAAAGAATCTGTGAGAATTCAGGGATACATCCCCCTACCTCCAACCCCACAGTGGGGGGAAAAACATGGTTCAATGGAGGGGCGAGTGAAAGCTGGGATCATGAGGGAAGTTACTAAGCACTTTGGGATCCCTAAGAGAGACAGGGATCAGTGCTCAGCAGGGGGCATACATGATATGTGACTGTACTCGTGGGATCAAAAAGGAGTCCAGAAAGCAGTCAGGATGTGAAGAAACCAAAATATATTTCCTTTAAGTAGGCAAACATAAATGGACTTAGTACAGAAAATAAATAAAAATACATAAACTATAATATTCCAGCAGTTTTCATCTCCACAGGAACCATACCTAGAAGGCAGCTAGGCATCTGGCAGGAACTCCTTCCAGCCATACTCTGATCTGTTCACTTAAAATCCTCTCTTTTATACAGAAGGAGGGTAACATGACAGGGCTAACTCCTCCCTAACAGAACTTTAACTTGTTTATACAGCTTTAAATACAATCACAAAACTAAAATAAACATTCTTTAAGTAGTTGAATCATAATCAGCTTTAAACAAACATAAAAAACCTTTATATCTTGTATTTACAATATTTCTGTCTATTCCAGGCTCCTCCCAACAGCATTCATTATAAAAAGGGGAAAGAGGGGGCCGGCCGGCTCTATAACAAACATGAAATGCTGAGGGAAGGGTCTGGAAGCCTGCTACCCATACCAACAGAAAGTAAGTTTTATCCTTTACTTTTAATTCCAATAGAGACATTATATGCACCAAACAACTCAGCAGTACAAGACTGCCTTTCAGTGCTGCAGCAACTAAGCTGAAATAATGAAGTTTTGAAGGCTAAACTAGCTTATATTTATACTTTCAGGCTTGTCGAAGCAGCTGAGCATAATGGCTACACTTTGAAAACAAGAGGACACTGCTTAAAACTGAATTACAGAAATACTTGTAGCCCTCAAAGAAATGAACCAGGGGTGTTCTTCTTTCTAAAAATGCTAGCGCTAGCCAGGGAATGCAAGAACTGCTTGTTTTTCATTATTTTGACAAAAGTAGCCTTTTGATACGATTTTGGCGTTTATGCGCATTGTATGAAGTCAAGACATCAAGTACAGTCGCAGCACGAACGCGACGATCGTAAGTAGCTTACTGAAAATGGCTTTTCTGAGAACCAAACCGAGTTTCTGAGTGGCAGGGACTTAAAATACCACAGGAAAAGAAAGAAAAGCTAGCGATAGTAAGACTACACATAGGAGGCCACCCTATGGTAGGGAAACAAAGAATAAAGGAGGTAACAGGAAAGTAAAGACAGAGAGAAAAGGAGATACTGTTGCAACAGATTTTGAAGGATATTTATAGTCCCAGTAACCAAACAAAATCTCAACCTATAAATCAATACTACTCAATACTACTCCAGGATTCTGAATGCTATCCAGGAGTATAGAAACATTAAATGGGGGGTTACAGACCCTATTACAGTGACTAAAAAAAGTTAAAAGGAAAAAGCTCTTGCAAATGCTACATTCTGATTGGCTGTTAGGATTTCAATAACCAACACTAATCTCTATTAAACTGTCACAAGCCTGAATTCTTCCTGCCAGCTTTTGGTGCTCTAGTACTGCAATGACTAGAAGGAGCCATTCAAATTCTGAACTACTGCACCATTGAAACAGAATAAACGATTGTATTACATTATACACACAAGTTTTTTTTTTTTGGTAATATGTGTCTCAATGTATTACAATAAAATATTTCATAATATACATATGTGATGTACATATGTGATGCATATAAATATTTGAAAAATGTTGTGGTAATTTAGGCACACTAAACATTTTTTACAATGTTCATATTTGCATAAATAATTGATATACAGTTTTCCTTAATTTCAAATGAACACATTGTTGTTAATGTATATTGGTATTCATTGTATGCATACCTTCAGTATATTTTCTCAGAATTTGAAAATTCTGCATCATTTTTTTCTTAATACAACAATTAATTAAAATTAAGGGGAAATAGGTTTCCCAAGGCATTTTAATTTAGCAGATTTTTTATTCTTAATCTTTTGATTAGATTAAATTAAGCACACATAGACTTCATTAATTTGTACCTCAATTTTAATTATGCATATTATGTTAAAGTAATTAAGGATAATTAAGGGGTTTGGAATTTTACAAACTTATTTGAAGGCACCCTTAATTTTAAATTAAGGGGCAGATTATTAATTCAGGGTCAATTAATGGAAAATTAAGGAGTATTTAAGTGCTTTTTGTCCCATAGTGATCCTGATAAAGAAATTTCAGGGTCAGTAATTCTGTCATTGAGCCAGATCTCTGACAGAGTGATAACATCAATACAGTGAAGCTCAGACCAGGCTAAAAACTGTGTCAATTTTGCTAGAAGGCTTTGAACATTTAAATGGACAATTTGCAATGTTGAAGTGGTGGTGCCAGAATAGTGGTTAACTGATGTTGGGTCTAAATCAGCCCCACCAAGGAAACTAGGACCTGGGTGGGGATGAATAGTTCTAGACATTAGCAGCAGCAAAACTAACAACCTTCTATACTACTTATGCAAGAAACCCATCTATGCAGTAGAGAAGCTGAATTCCATATAAAAAGTTTGAGGGGAAGCAAGATGGCATATTTTAACACTACAGTTAGGCGAGTGGCTACATTTAAAAAATATATATATCTATTTAATTTGGTAAATCAATAATCGATCTAAAAGGAAGATTTATTGTGGCAGAAATTAACTCTCTAGATCAGTGATGGGCAACCTGCCTCTCGAGGGCTGCATGAGGCCCACAAGTGGTCAACCTGTGGCCCCCCTCATCCATCCAAAAATACACCAGGAGTCTGTCTGTGCAAAGCTTGACAAGGGAGACATGCTGAAAGCTATGATGGACAAGTTGTATGTATCTCTCTCTCTCTCTCTCTCTCTCTCTCTCTCTATATATATATATATAACCCCCCCCAAATGAGGGCTTACCTTTTTGCCCATTCTCCCATCTGCCTCCTGATGTCTGCTGGGTCCTCCAAGGTGTTCCCCCATCTCTCTGCCACAGCCTGAGTACAGTATGTATCCCCAAAAGATCCCCTGAACAGCCCCAGTGTTATCTTGGCCCATTTTGGGCTCAAAGAATCCTGTTTCACAAGCCACCGTGTTGGAAATGCTCCTTGGAGCAAGCGGCACTCACATATGTAACACCTTTGATCTCCTGACTGCCAACTTTCTGGTCAAGCAGGAGACAGCTTGGCAGTCCTTGTGCCCCTCCTCACCTAAATGGGGACTAATGACCTTAGCAATGGCCAAGAGAGCCCTCCAGGACTTGGAAATAAAGAGCACCATGAAGTGCTGAGGATCGGGACTCATGAATAATCTGATCCCCTATGAATACTAATAAGCTGCCTGTATTAGCACAATGGGTGGCTAAATATTGGTGCTAGAGACAGACAAAGAATGTAAACAAGGGTAAATAACTAAAGCACTTAAAAGAACACAAAAAGGGGAAAAGGAATAAAGGATCCAATGAACAAGGGGAGAATGATCTAAATAAAATGAATATGCTGGCTGCACCAGACACTAATCATTGGGACTCAGATAAAAGCCTGCCTGCTTCCTGGGGGCACTTGATTATGGTAGCAGCGACAGGCTAAGGACTAACCTAAAATGTTTAAACTGGGCAGCTATCAAAAGGGCACAGAAGGGACTACTGATCTTTGGGACAAGCAACTGAATAAATAATTCCCTAGGTTGCACCAGGACTTTATATTTGGGACTGTGTCAAACTGCAAAAGGGACTGTGTGTTATAGCAACCATTTTAGTGCAGCAACAGTTAATCAGAAAGCCAGGATTTCAGGCAAGGAGTATTGAGTCAATGCCAGAGATGTGTGAGGAAATTGCAGGGACCTAATTTAGGTGCAAAAACAGGGAGCCTATGTGCATCAAGAGATGCTAATGAATATTCATTTTGTGGACTGACAAGCAGGTTCAGCCAATTATTGTGGGATCAACAAGTGAACTCAGCCAATCAGTAGCCTCAGAAGGACTCTATAAAAGATTGTTTTTGCAGACTGAGTGTGTCCAAGCAGGAGCCCCCCAGAGGGGTGGAGGCTGAGGCCGTTTGCTCCAGAATGGGCCTAGCAATCCAGTGCACGCCCCTCCACAGGGGAGGGGCCTTTCTTCTGCCAAGATAGACAAGTGGCTGCAGGCAATATTAGTCACTAGCCTGAGGGTTGCCAGAAATTGTCCTTCAGGGCTGGCAAGTACCATTCTACGTTTTGGGAAAGTGTGGGTGAATGTGAACCTTCAGCTGTGAGAGCACTGCATGCATGTTCTGCCTCAGCAGTGAGAGTGCTGATGAAGCTTGAAACCTCAGAGGAAAGAAAGCTATTCTGCAAGTGACCTGAGTGAGAAAACCACTACTTAAAAGAGCAAGTTGGAGAAACCTTTGAGGGGCAGCAAAGCCCAAAGATTAATGATTAGTGACTGTCTGTCTGCACCCTGCATTTAACCAAGGCACAGAAATGGTGGACATTTGCTAAGTGACCAGAGAAGGGTCCAGATTTAAAAAGTGTTACTGTGACTGTTGTGAGACTGAGTACGTGGCTCTTCCTGACATTGCCTGAGAGGTCCAGTAATTGTCCAGTTGGAGCTGCTAATGCCAGCAAAGCCACAAGGGACTAAAATAATGTTGTGAGCCTTAGAGAGCCACATAAATCAGTTTTGCCAAAATATATAGTGTCTCAGGAGTTAAGAGTTATAGTTTCAGCTTTGCAACCAAGTAAAGTCTACTAAAGTGTGAAAAGTCATGCTTCAAGCGTTGTCTAGCTTGGTGCTGTTTCAAGTGGTAGTGAGCCTTGCCTCAAACTCTGTCTGATTAAAGTGTGATAAGAGAATCGGATTTGTCTAGAATGGACTGTGAGCAGTCAGATCACCCTAGCCTTGGGGAGGAAAGTACCCAGTCTGATGAAAGTCAGTTTCTGAGCGCTAAAAGGACCATGGCGGCCATGCTGGCCCATGGTTGTAGTGACTCTGAACTAAACATATAAATGTGCTGAATGCAATGTATCCAGCTTGGATTTGGCTTGGGACACAGACTGTTAGTGTGCCACCTAGGGCACTGCCATATGTGTTTCCCCTGGAGGGTATAGCCCAGATGTGAAGTTGAAACATGCTGGCCCTGGTCCCAACCTGGTGCATCCAGTAAAGTGATTTCAGCCGAGAGAGGGGCACTGCCAACATAAGTAAAGGTGTGAGTTTCCATCCAAAAGCTGTAAGATCCTGCAGTCAGTGTAGGGGGCTGACTGTTAGCTTTTCCTGCATCCTAACTGCCAGAGTAGGAGCCCATCTGCTGAAAGTACCTAGATTCTATCTTGTACAGCTCAAATACGACTTGTCTATGAAGACATATAGTCATGAGTACACAAGAGTCAATCCCTGCTATGGAAGAGACATGTAAATAGTTCACCAGTTGTTAAATTCTACAGTTAGAACAAAACTTTCTGAATCAAAAAGGGGGGGGTTAGTGTCTGCCATCACTTCAGTCAGGATTTATTTCAAAGATAAAGACAACGGTGATTTGCTTACTTTCTTTAAGGGCCCCAACTAACCAGCCAACAACAGCTGCACCAAATAACAGACCTGCAACTTTGAGAACTGTTTAGTACTTGGTATCCAGGTTAACGGTAGAATTGCGGGGCTCTACATGATTCTGGGGACTGGTACCAGTGTGAGTTTCTAATAACTGTGTCAACTTTCTAATTGCAGTTAGCCAGATAGATAGCCAGGAATCTGACTACCTCAAAAGGTTGGTGGGTGGCCACTGTGATTGATGCCTCAAGGTAAAATATCAACTACGTCTTGTAAATGTATGCCAATCTAAACCAATCAATCCAAGCGTGAATATTGTAAATAGCTTAACCTCTATTCCAATTCACCCTTCCTAGCCCTTCCCCATGTAAATATTTCATTTCATTTATTTTTTGTTCTTGCAGGCCTGATGAGCACAAGTGCTCATTTTCATGGGCAGCAAGTAACAAACAAATAATACATATACAACATAAACTTAGATATACAATACAGTAAAACAACAACAATTATATGTATAGTTATACGTGTAGAAAGACCTGTAAAGTAGGGGCAGTGGCTTAGCTAGAAGGAAGTCAGGTTAAAGCCAGATTTAAACACTGCCCTAGATAGCTTCTGCTAGAGAACAGGCAGAACACCAGGAGGAAGGAGCCGCTAGTATAACTAAACTTCTCTACTGGGACTAAGAACTAGAACTCTACTACTGGGACCTTCAATTTGGGGTAAAAAAAAGTTAGCGTGTTTGTCAGAGTTAGTTGAAGTGAATTGTTATTTGTGTAGTTATTTAGGTGCTTGTCACAGGTGGCTGAAGGGAATTGTTATCTGTGCCATTAACTAAGTGTAGAAAGCTCTGTAAAGTAGGGGGAGTGGCTTAGTTAGAAGGAAGCCATGCTAAAGCCAGATTTAAACACTGCCCTAGATAGATTCTGCCAGAGAACATGCAGAACACCAGGAGGAAGGAGCTACTGGTATAACTAAACTTCTTCTACTGGGACTATATTGCCCTCCTTCCTTCCCCTCCACCCCAACCCTAAACCAGTTCTACTTTTATAGGCACAGGATTTGACTGACATCAGAAATTTCCTGTTTGGGAGCAAAAAGTGAGTGGTCACAGAACCACTAAAGACTCACCATCCTAGAAGGATAAGAGTAGCTCTTCTCCCACACACAACCCCAGCTGCTGGAGGTCTGACTCTGAGCAAGTAAGGAGACTACTAAGAAATATAGGAACTTCTTATCTCAGAACAGGAAGATCAGGAGCTTAAAGGGTACAGAGGTAGTAAGTAAGAAGGGAGAAAAAAATAAATAAATAAACAAACAGAGGAAAGAGCAAGTATTCCAAACAACAGTTAGGGGGGCAGAAATAAAACATGATGGGAGTGGTGCAGTGCAGTGGCTGTGAAGCAGCCATCTTCCAGGAGAAGTTATGGAGGATGCAGTGTTGTCCCATCTGCAGGCACCTCTTTGGGCTGAGGGAGGAGGTTGCTTATCTCCAGGGTGAGTTGGCCAGGATTTGTGGGACTTCCTCTCCCACCCAGGGACCACCAGGGCCACTTCCATTGCTTTAGAGTTTGCCAAGAAAGAGGAGCGGTTGGACCACAGTGGGATCAGGGAGGGTAAGGGTGGTGGAACAGAGATGCATCCCTCCAGATGTACCTCTCCACAATTCATATGCTGTTTTGGCAAAGTGTGGTTCCTCTATGGAGGTACCCACAGTGGAGACCAAGGAGGATGCTAGGAACCTCTACAAAGGAGACCCACAGGAGGGTGGCATGGGACCCCACAGAGGAAGGAAACAACTCCTGGTGGGGGACTCCTTTGTTAGGAAGGTAGAACTGGGGAAGGAAGGGGAGAAGGAGGTAAGGTGCCTGCCTGGTGCCATGGCTTGGAGGGACAGAAAGCAAATCCTCAGGATCACTGGAGTAGCTGCACAGGGGAGGGAGCTGGATACCATTATCCACCTTGGGACAAATGACCTGGCTAAGAAAGGGATTAATGCAGTTCAGGAAGTGTTTGTGGAGTTGAGGAGGGTCTTAGACAAGTAGTACACATGGTAACCTTCTCAGAGGTGCTGCCTGTTTGTGGCATGGGTGAGGCTAGGGTGCTCCACACCATGGGATTCAATCAGTGGTTGAAAAACTGGTGCACAGCTCAGGGATTTGGCTTTATTGGGGACCGGGGGTCCACCTGGAGGGATGCAGGCCTATACTGGCATGATGGTCTGCATCTGCCTGGGAAGGGAACCAGGATTCTATGTGATAGGTTAAATGCTTCATTGGAAAGCATTTAAACTAACCAAGGGAGAGGCACTGGAGAGGAGCAGGGAAATCCTAGCCCCCCCAAAAGAAATCAGGGTACTAAGTGAGGTAAACACCAATATAGAGATGTCAATAGGTAGAAGGGCAGGGGTAAATGGAGAAAATGACAAATACAATAAAGACAAGGATGGGGCAAAAAGGGGTAAGGCCATCAAGAAATGGAGTGTTATGAGTACCAATGCCCATAGTCTGTGCAACAAGCTCCCTGAACTGGTGGCCTTGATGGAAGAGGGATGCCTGGATATCGTAACAGTCACAGAAACATGGTACACAGAGAACCATGACTGTGATGTTAACATACCAGGGTACACAATTTACAGGAGAGACAGGGAGAGGAGAAGAGGGGGTGGAGTAGCTCTCTATGTAAGGGAAGGGATAAAAGCAACTGAACAAAAGAGTAAACAGGGAGGAGAGGATGCACTGTGGGTCACCTTAGAGACTGGAAATGGCACCACAATCTGCACAGGGGTTGTATATAGACCCCCATGTCAGGGGAAGGGAATGGACAAGGATATGATAGAAAGCATGCTTAGGATGGCAGAGAAAGGGGAGATACTGCTGATGGGAGACCTTAATATGCCAGATATTAGTGGCAGCACCTTTGCTGCAGCCACATCCAAAAGCAGGGCCATTCATGATGCTCTTCAGGTGGCATGCCTCAGACAGCTAGTTTTGGAACCTACTCGTGAGGGAGCAATCTTAGACCTTGTACTCTCAAATGGGGACAATGAGAGGATCTCAGATCTAGAAGTTGGTAGCTATCTCGGAACAAGTGACCACCAAACAGTTTGGTTCATGATAAACTCAGCTACAGAGTCAAGCCATACAAAAGTGAGGGTTCTGGACTTTAGGAAGGCTGACTTTGGCAAGATGGGAGAGTGCCTTAGAAAAGCACTAGCAAACAGGCTAGAAGGAGGGGTGGATCAACAATGGGGAAACATCAAAACTGCCATCACAGAGGCAACAAGCTTTTGTGTGAAGCAAATAAACAAATCAAAATGAAAGAAAAAGCCACTATGGTTCACAAAAGAGGTGGAGGAGAAGGTTAGGGAGAAAAAGATAGCATTTAGGAAGTATAAGGAAACAGAAGGAGCAGGACAGAGAATTGTACCAGTTAAGGCAAAAGGAAGCAGGGAGGGTAGTCAGGATAGCAAAGGCCCAAACTGAGGAAAAGATAGCCAACTCAGTTTAGAAGGGGGATAAATCCTTTTGTAGGTATGTCAGGGAGCGTAGAAAGACAAAAGGAGGGATAGTGAAGCTGAACAGAATGGACGGTGGGTGGGCAGAGAGGGGCAGTGAAAAAGTAGGGATACGGAACGAATACTTCTGCTCATTATTCACAAAAGAGGAGGAGGGGGAGGTGCCTAATCCAATTAACAGAAGCAGTCTGGATAGGGGTGTCGATTCCAGTCCTTTCACAGAAGAAAGGGTTCTGAAAGAACTCCTAAAACTGAAGGTGGACAAAGCAATGGGGCCTGATGAAATTCATCCCATAATTCTAAAAGAATTAAGGAGAGAACTAGTGACATCACTGACTACCCTTTTTAACAAATCATGGGAGGATGGTGTGGTACCTGAGGACTGGAGGAAGGTGGATGTGATTCACCTTCACAAAAGTGGGAGCAAGACAGAGGCAGGAAACTACAGACCTGTCAGTTTGACCTCTGTGGTAGGGAAAGTGATGGACTCACTTCTGAAGGAAAGAACTGTTGAGTACCTAGAGGCCAGTGGGGCACAGAAAACAAGGCAGCATAGGTTCACAGCGGGAAGGTCATGTCAGATGAATCTAATTGATTTCTTTGACTGGGTGACCAAAGTAGTAGACCAGGAAGGGGCTGTGGACATGGCCTACCTAGACTTTAGCAAGGCATTTGACACAGTCCCACACAAAAGATTAATAGTCAAATTAACCAGCCTGGTAGTGGGTCCCAGGGAGGTAGCCTGGGTAAATCATTGGCTGGACAACAGGACACAGAAGGTAACTGCAAATGGAGTCCACGCTGAAGAAAGAGGGGTTACTAGTGGGGTACCGCAGGGTTCAGTCCTTTTTAATGTCTTTATAAGTGACGTTGCAGAGGGGCTGGAAGGAAAAGTATGCCACTTTGCAGATGACACAAAGATCTGCAACAGGGTTGATACACAAGGAGGTGTGGAAAGGATGAGAAGGAACTTGGCAAGGTTGGAGGAATGGTCAGAAGTATGGCAGCTTGGATTCAATGCAAAGTAGTACAAAATTATGCACCTGGGAAACTAAACCCAGGGGAAGATTACACAATGGGGGGGAGGTGGTAACAACAACAAAAATGGAAAGGGACCTGGGGGGTAATCATATCAGATGACCTTAAGGTTGGCAAGCAATGTGAGAAGGCAGCAGGAAGGGCTGGGTGGATACTGGGATGTTTAGGGAGAGGCATCACCAGCAGAAAACAGGAAGTTGTTATCCCTCTGTACAGATAGTTGGTGAGACCCCATATGGAGTACTACGTCCATTTCCGGAGACCCCATCTCCGCAAGGACATAGACAGGATGGAGGCAGTCCAGAGGAGGGCAACTAAAATGGTGCAGGGTCTGCAAGAGAAGCCATATGGGGAGAGACTAAAGGAGCTTAATATGTATACCCTTGAGGAAAGGAAAGAGAGGAGGGGGGACATGATAGAAACTTTTAATAATAATAATAATAATTTTATTTATAAGGCGCCTTTCAGTTGCCAAGGCGCCGTACATAAATAACAAATCAATACAGTAAAAATCATTAAAAAATGCAATGAAATCTAAACAGTCATAACAATCAGTGTTCTAAAAATGCAGTTTCCCATAAAAAAGTCTTCAGACCCCTCTTAAAGCCCTCCACAGAATTGCACTCCCGCAACTGACAGGGTAGAGAATTCCAAAGGGTGGGGGCCGCATATGCAAAAGCTCGAGCTCCCGAGGATTTCAAATTCACCCTTGGAACCTCTAGCAACCCCTTGTCAGCCGAGCAGAGTGATCGATTAGGGCGATAAGGAACCAAAAGTTCTTTCAGATAGACTGGGCCCAAATCGTGTAGCGCTTTAAAAAGTCAGCAAACCAACTTTAAAGGTGATCCGCCACTGAATTGGCAGCCAGTGTAGTTTGTGCAGCACTGGACTAATGTGACTGGATCTACTAGAACCCATCAAAAGCTGGGCTGCAGCATTCTGCACTAGCTGCAGGCAACAGATTTCAACCCCTGAAAGCCCTAGATAAAGGGAGTTGCAATAATCCAAGCGTGAGGACATGAAGGCATGGACTAACATTGGAAGGTCAGCAGATGGAACAAGATGTGGATCCTGGTGATGTTCCTAAGATGGTAAAAGGAAGTCTTAATGACTGCCGACGTCTGCGAATGCAGTGTCAGCCCATCATCAAGAACCACCCATAGATTCTGCATCCGTTCAGAGGTCAGGAGAGAAACGCCTCCAAAAAAGATTCCGGAAGGTGCACCAGCACCCGACCCCCCTATCTGTTGACCTGGGTCCACAACCAATACCTCAGTCTTGTCAGAGTTCAACCTCAGCCAGCTAGAATTCATCCACTCCTGGATTTCTGTTAGACAGCTATTAAAGACCGAGAGAGCTCCCTCCTGGTCGGGGGCGAAAGAAAGGTAGAGCTGGGTATCATCTGCATAACAGTGAAACCTCAGCCCATACCTCCTTACAATGTCTCCGATGGGTAGGATATACACCGCAAATAACATGGGTGACAATACTGAACCCTGAGGCACCCCACAAGACAAAGCCATTGAATCTGAGACAAAAACCCCAGACACAACTCTTTGTGATCTCCCAGTGAGGAATGATGTGAACCATCTTAAGACGGTTCCAGATATTCCACAAAACATCCTCAGGCATTCTATCAACACCATGTAATCTACGGTGTCAAAGGCTGAAGAAAGGTCTAGGAGAACCAAAATGAAATGACTCTTCCGATCTCTAGCCATCAAGAGATCATTGAGCACCTGAACCAGTGCTGTCTCGGTACTATGTCTTTTACAAAAAACGGACTGGAGGGGTTCATAGATGTCATGGATGGTCAGATGGTCCTCCAGTTGTGCAGCCACTACTTTCTCAATCACCTTCCCAACAAAGGGAAGGTTAGAGATAGGTCTGTAGTTTTCCAGACAGTCAGGGTCCGCAGTAGCTTTCTTCAAGAGGGGTGTCACCACCGCCTCTTTCAGGGAGCTGGGAAACTCACCAGATTCCAGGGAACACCTGACTATCTGCATATGGACTGGAACAATGATGTTAATACAACCCAGAATTAGGGAGGTTCATCCAGGGTCCAAACTACAGCAGGTAGGGTGCATATGCTGGACAATCCTCATGACATCAATGAACTCCAGCTGACTGAAGGAACTCCAGGAAAACCGAGGCACTGTGATCTCACCCCAGTTCACGGCAACCCCCATACAGCGTAATGGCAACAACTAAGCCCTAATGTCGGCCACCTTATTTACGAAGAACCAAGCAAGCTCATCACACTCCAATTGTGAAAAACTTTCCGAACTTGAAGACAGGCTGGGTTGCACAGTCTGTCCACAGTTCGAAACAGCTGAGCTGGTCGATTCCGAGCAACTGCAATCTCCCTGGACAGGAACTCTGCCTTCTTACGGGTGATTGCAGATTGATAGACCAAATAGTGATCCATCAATATAAGGTGGTCGGCATCAAGGGTAGACCTTCACCAGCAATGCTCTAACCTACGCCCCTGTCTCCACATCTCCCTCAATGTCCCATCAAACCAAGGGGACTTGGGGCAACGGGAGAGGGGGCAAACATGAACTGAAGCAATGAAATCCAGAGCCCCAGTAACAGCTGTGTTATAGGCCGACACAAGGGTCTATGGATCACTGCTTGCCAACGCGGGGAATGAGAGGTCAAGCACTGCCACAAGGCCTTGGGATCTATATCCAGCAAAGGGCGGTACCTAACCAACTCCATAGGGGCAGGCCTTCTAGAAGGGGAGCAAAAACTAAACCCCATGGTGTAATGATCTGACCACCCAACAGGTTCCACCCCCACATCAGATGCCTCGACCCCTAGAAGGAAGATTAGGTCCAAAGAGTGTCCACATTTATGTGTAGCAGAGGAAACCACTTGTGTAAGGCCCAGCATTGTCATTAACTGGAGGAAGTGTTGACCAAATTGCGAGAGTTCGTCGTCGACCCAGGCATTGAAGTCGCTCAGAACCATCAATCTGGGCAACTCAAATGCCATATCAACGATGAAGTCCGCCATTTCCTGAAGGAATCACTTCTCATCACCTGGTGGACGGTAAATGAGGGTGATTTGAATGCCTACACCTGCTACAACTATACACTCCAAGGACTCAACCCTCCCCACTAGTACCTCCGTGAGGCCGAGTTCGGTCTTGAAACAAACAGCGACACTCCCCACAACGATAAAATCTTGGGCGGTGTAACACTGAGTACCCGGCTGGAGTCATAGCCTCCAAAATGGGGCCAGAGTTATCATCCAACCAGGTCTCGGTAATGCAGGCCAGGTCCACCGTACCAACAAGATCAGCAATAATTGCGGTCTTGTTTTTGTACCTCAGTGGAATCAACAAAGTCCAAGATGGTAGCATCTTTCAGAAAAAGAGATGTGCAAGAACAAGGGGACACAATTTGAAGATAGAGGGGGGATGGCGCATGGGCCATGTGAGGAAGTATTTTTTCACAGATAGGGTGGGGGACACATGGAACAGCCTTCCTGAGGAGGTTGTGGGGTCTAAAACTGTGGGAGAATTCAAGAATGCATGGGACAGACATAAGGCAATTTTTGTAGGGGGTAGGAAGCAATAGGCTGTTGATTAAATAGGAACTGCAGCTTATCCTGTAGGTAGGAAAATGGGCAGACTAGGTGGGCAAAGCAGTCCTTATCTGCTGTCAAAGTCTATGTTTCTATAACAACACTTCATATACTATAAACTACATGTACATTCCTGGTTATCTTTCAGACAGGAAATTAAACTCTTTAAAACTGAGGACTGTTGGACAGTTAACCATATCTCCTGGCAGGGAATTAAAAAAGAATGGGGCACGATAAAGAAGAGATCTCTTACCAATTACTTTTCTGAACAAACAGACTTTAAGAGTTATTCTGTCCTGAGATCTGGCCCTACAACTGTTGACAAATCATGAGAACCAATTTGAAATGGAGTTTGGGACAATCCCAGAGATTATTTTAAATATAAAAATGCCCATTTTTAGTAAAACTCTATTGTCCAAAGACAAACAATTTGATTATCTGTATAGAAAACGAAGGTGTGTGTGAAAAGGAGCATTTACCATAAATCAATTTATTGCATTGTAAGTGACCCAAAGTCTATCAAGTAGCTTAATACTAGTCACAGAATGGACACTAAGGATGTGGTACAAGATGCTAAATAAGAAACTATGCACCATTAAGTGCCTGGCTTCATTTGACAAACAGGATTTAACTCTGTATAAGCCTCCCAGCCTCTGGTGAATAGTCTAACATGATTAATGTGTGATTCAGAAAATATCTTGGAACCTAAAACTAATCCTAAAATAAATAGTTGTTGTTGTTGTTTTTGCATAATCCTGCCTCATGAGCATATTATTAGTAGAGAGCCATTAATTAATCAAAGGTCTGAAATGTGTGGACATTTTTATTAGGTCATGCTGGGGTTGACACTTTGGTATTGTGGGTGGGCACAGCATCCCAGAGGGTTGTACCAGGTTAAAGCTAGCCCACTTAAATAGTATACTCTGGGTGGCGGCACTGCACAATATGTTATGTCTTGGAACAGAACCAGTTTAAGGTTACCCAGGCCCATCAACCTTGTTCGGCCAGCAAGGCAGGGGTAGTGTAGCCCTTCAAAAAGACAGAGCCAGGGTCACATATATACAGTAGCTCTTTTTTAATTTAAATGTATAGTTTTAGCTTGTGACTATGGTAAACAGGAGTCTTGACACCCTTGGGGGTGTTTGAAGGCCGCACATGTGGTCCTCTGATTATCTTAGGTTGCCTACCACTGCTCTAGAGGGATCTTTTGTTTGGCAAATGTATATGCCACAAATGTAATGGATCATACTTTTTTTTAATAACTTTCATCCTCATATGTGGATCATGTTCTCCCTGTTAAGCTTGTAATGATTGTACAAGTAAATGCTCGTTCACTGACAGCTCAGTAGGCTGCCGTCCATGAAGGAGAGAGGAGGGCTGTGCCAGTCACCCACTTGGGTTTGGGATGGGGGAGCAGGATGGTGGGATACTGCTTGCCAGAGTGGGGTGGGGGTGCACTAGACCACCAGACAATACAATTATAATTCACTGACTGGGGATCAGAGATGGGGGGGTTCACTAGACCACCAGGGAGAAAAGTTTTTTTTTACTTGCGGGCCAGAAAATGGGATGGGAGGAGGGTACAATGCACACCAGGGCATGATATCCTGGTTGGTCAGGTGTGGGGAGGGACTGCTAGCCACCAGGGATTTCTTTTTGGTATGCAGCAGATGATCAGGTGGGGGAAGGGACCAGTAGCCACCAGGGAATTATTATACATTGGGTGGCAATCGGTGACCAGCGGGAGGTGGCACTAGACACTAGGGAAATAATTTACTAAAAGATACAGGGTAGGTGTAATTTCTGCAAAAATTTGGAAATGGATTTCCAGACATTCACAGACACAAAAGTCTGACTTTTGCTGAAATTTTGCTAGCCAAAGTTTTTTTAGCACACCTCTACAAGCCAACTCTCATAAATTTTAATGTAGGCTCATAACTTTGTTGTTTTTAATACTTTTGTAACCCCCACCCAGGTATGCCATTTCCATCTTGACAGCACTACCTGGTGGGCTGGGTTCTGGGAGAAATATGTCACTCAGCACATTGGCTAGGTTTGGCTACTCTGCAACAGGGGCACCCAAGTAACTCCAGACGAAGGAAGTAATAACTGTAATGTCCAATACCAGAAGTGGGATTCTAAAGTGTGGCTTTTATTCACATCCAACAGAATAAACAAAGCATAGGTGGACCCCCACGGGGCTACACTCCTGGTAATGCTTATTTATGGAGATCTGAACACATCCTCATTCACTTTAGCCCTCAGGCTCTGAAACACACTGGGCACACAGCCTGAACTTGTACACTGCTCTGAGTTTTCCCTGGCTCGGCTCCCTTGCCAGCCCTTTGGACACTTTCCATATAGCATGGAAACATTTACTGGTGGCTCCCTAAACCACCTATGAGCACTTCTGCTCCATCAGGGAATCTTCCTCATCAATCCCACGTCTGGATACTTTCCTGAGGCACTGGCCAAGTACTTGAGAGAAAGCAACAGGTGTCCTAAAGCAAACCCGTAAAGGTGAATTTGGTTACTACTGATGGGGGGGGGGTCTCCCACCTCTCGCTCCCATAATTCATACCCGGCCATTTCTTTGGAGTGTAACACCTCATCCTTGAAAACACTTTGCTATGTAGATTCTCTTTAAATGTATTCACATTCAATCTACTGTCTTTACATCCCATTTGTGCTGAACTTGAACATACTTAATAAGTGGCTGTGTCCATTACTCAAGACCCCCCACAGAATTAAGCAGTCCAATCCCCACATCTTCCAAACTGTACTTGGCTGTCTTTTCCTGACCCCACAGTAACAGTCACTTTAGTTTCATCCTGTTTCAGGTGAAAACACATTGGCCCTTTAGCAGAGCAAACTCACCCCTTGGTTGCAGGTGCCCCACAGGCATTTTCTCATCAAAAAAATCTTGTCCAGAACTTCTGGTGCATCAGCACGAACTTAACTCAGGCAGCTTCTTTTTTCCTAGCCAGACCAGGGGGGTTGCCCCTGGAAGAAGGCTGATTCTTTCCCCCATCCCTGCAGGGATGGGGCCCTGAACCACTGAAAGTGGTCTCTACCACTTCACTGGGCTCTTCTTGTGTTCCTCTTCAGGTGAGAACACACACCTATGCAAAAACATAAATAAAAAATAGCTCTTTGACAGAGCTTAGAGCTCTGAGGGCCTGCTTACAGCAGAGCACCTCCTTCCTCTACTACAGACTGCAACAGAACTGATTTCAAATTCCCCAATGTTCTATTCTAACCTCCAGCTGCAACATTCTAGTGTTGCTTATGCAGCTGCAACAGTTCTAAAAGGATGCCATCCCTCAGTCTTAGCTGAGACTGAGAACAGAGGGAGACAGTGTGAAATCTATTTAACTGGAGTTTCACAAGCTGCCTTCCCTGCCTACCACTAGGTCTTACTGGAATTCTTGTAACCCCGGGTAACAGGGGGGTTACACTTTTTTTGCCCCAAATTTCAGCATAGCCTTCTTATGAACCCCACCTCATGAACAGGTGCAGAGAAATTTTCAGCTCTTGCCAGAAAAGTGATTTAGCACAGTGACTACAAAATCACCTTTTGGAGTGTGAAAACACATTTTGGCCGGGATTTGAAAAATGGCAGCTTTTACATTCATAAGGTGCTGTTAAGAAATGGCCATGTTGAAAATTTAGGGTCAAAATATTGATAATTGCCAAAGTTGTAAGTCTGCATTTGCAAATTTCAATGTAGACTCATACCTTTGTTTTTAATAAATTACGCCAAATTTTCAACATAGCCTTCTTATGACCCCACCTCATGAACAAGGGTAGAGAACATTTTCAGCTCCTGCCTAAATGGTACTTCCACGCAGCGACCATGAAAACACCTTTCAGGACAGATTTGCCCAATTTCTCTGTAACTGGCCATGAGGTGATGTCCCAAAAATGGCATGTTAAAAATTTGGAGCAAAAATGTTTAAAAATGGCCAAGTCATGCTACTAAGTTCAAAGCCCTGTTGAAACACATTGAACTGCATACTTGATTTCCTCAGTTCAATATCCAGCTTTGAAGAGTGAAGGTGAGTCTGTGGTCCAGGGAAGATTACAGCATTGGACCCCAAGTGGGTAAATAAGGGTTTGGGGATGTGTGGGGTGGAGGATGCTGAGTGGGAGGGTCAGGTGGGGTGACTAACAGTGCAACAGACATTGATGGACAGTTTTCTGTTTTACAGGGCTGATAAAAAAATTTAAAAGAAAGCAAGGGGAAGTTCTCTATATTTCAGGTGATAACACGGGGGATTGAGCACCCCAATGCCAGTGCTATGTTTATGCGGGGGGGGTTGCTGAGAGGGAGGGTCAAATGGGGTAACAGTTATAGGGGCACCAGCAACAGACATCAATGGATGGTTTTCTTTGTTACAGACTTTCATAAATAATAAAACCTACAAGGTGGCAACACGGGGGATTGGGCACTGCCAGTGTCAGTGTTATGTTTGTCGGGGGGTGCTGAGAGGGAGGGTCAAATGGTGTAACAGTTATAGGGGTGCCAGCAACAGACATCAGTGGATGGTTTTCTTTGTTACAGACTTTTTAAATAAAAAAAAACCTACAAGGTGGCAACACAGAGGGGATTGGGCACTGCCAGTGTCAGTGTTATGCTTGTGGGGGGGGTGTGCTGAGAGGGAGGGATGAGTAGGGCAACAGTTACAGGGGTGCCAGCAACATACATCAATGGATAGTTTTCTTTGTTACAGGCATTGTAAATAACATATGAACATAGGAAAATTACTAGCAGAAATTAGGCCTCTAGATCTATCTACTCTGCTCAAGTGTGCAGCGAACACTCTGTTTTGCAGCTTCCTCCTCCTCCTTCCCAAATACCCCCCACCTGTCCCATCCCCTCTTGAAACTATCCACAGTCCTACAGGATACCACCTCCTCCAGCAAAGCATCCCAAACTGCCACAACTCTGTCTGTGAAAAAGTGCCTCATTTCCCTGTTATACCTACCTCCTTCCAATCTAAGTCTATGCTCTCTCGTGTCCCTCTGTAATAGGACTGTGGGTAAGGATAATACTGGGCACAGTATATCAGGTACATCACACCTCGGTGTGGCTTTATTTTATACAAAACTATAAAAATAATAAATAAATGTAATAATATTTACAAAACAAAGAAAAATAACAGCACAGTGCTATTTTCTTTAAGTAGATTCACCTTCCTTTAGGTTTCAAAGACAGTTCAGTCAATTTCAGCTTTTCCTGCTGTGTTGCTACCAGTCCCTAGCCAGGTACAGGTCATTCCTCTTGTCTTACTTCAGACAAGTGAGACCAGCTTCTCAGCTCATCTGCCTATGCATGAGTTTGGGGGGTTTATATAGTCCACCCACTTAATTTTAGGCCCACCCACAAAAGGAAATTAAACAGTTCGTCTCTCTAGAGGCTCACAACTAGGCCTATACAAAAATAAATAGTTGTTTCTAAACCTGGATTATAGAGATGTTTTCAACAATATAAACCAACACAAATAACCATTTTAAACATAAGGGTCCATTATGTAAGTGAACTCCTCCCACTGTTCAGCATGTTTATGCAAAAATCCATTATAGATATAGGCCACTAGGGGATGCCGTCTTCCTATCTACATGTCTGGACGTAATGTTTCATGTCTGAACATGTTGTTTCAGGGGACTTCCTGGTTCGGTCATTATTTTATCAGTTTTAGCCTTTTTATTTTATACTGGGCACTAACCTAAGTTTACACAGTACTGTATAATATAGGATTGTTCCTGTCTCTTTAATTTGTTTCATTGTACAGCAGAGCAGCAGTGTTCAAAAGCTCATTATCTGCTGCTCCTGCTGTGGGATGTTTACAGGCTTCTGGTAAGTCTTTCTTATAAGGGCTGTCACACTGAATAGCTGCAATACAATAATTTTTTAATAAGAAGTGCATCCAAGTGCTTAAGGTAATATCCCCTTACTCATTTATCTGCGTATTTCAATTTATTCATCTAAGCACCATAGCACTTCTTAATTCTGTGCACCTATTGCACTACATGAATTTTATTCATTTAAAGCAGCACTGTCAGTGTTTTTTTCTTGTTTTGTTAGGTCACTTACCCTGAGTACTTTTGATGCCTATCCTCTCACACAGTCATCTTGCGCACTTCCAAGCAATTTCATGTCGGTATGCCTAGTCAAACACTAAATTCATATTTTCCACATGTCCCACTCCACCTTCTTTGTTCCTTGTAAAGTACAATCCAGCCAGCGTGCACGTTCTCGCTTGTTCTGGAATGTGAAGGAGATGGGGCGGTGCGCATTCACTTGCTAGCCTTTGTAGCTATTTCCTCCCCCACTCTGTGCCCATATAATTAGCTGCCAACCACTGCACCTTCACCTACTTATCAATCTTTACAGAGGACTCTTCAGATCAGCATTCAGGTCCTCCAGTGTGCTTCCAGAATGGTGAGGCAGCCGCTATTCAGGTTTTACATTTGTTTATTTGTACTACTACTGAAAACTCTGTTATTTTTATTAAAACTAATTCAACACAATAGATGCACATAAGAAGATTGGCTTATTTCCAAACCAAGAAAATAGATGCACATTACAGATGGGCTGAATGTTTGACCGTATCAACTGTGATAAGCATAACTTTACTAAGATCTACAGTTTCTCACTAGTCTTGTTTGTTACACGTTTGCTAGTGCCTATTTTGCCAAGCCCTGTATATACAATATGTTAATCCAGTCATATACAAAGCCAAAATAAAATCAGTTCTGTCTTTCTTGATGTTGACTGGCAGTGTGTGACTTCGAAACATCTACAGTAGGTCATTTTGCTACAGCTGGGAGGGTATGACAGTAAGACTTGGCTATTTCTACACTTCAATCACTTCGGGGTATATTGTCAAAAAGTGTCCTTCAATTACAAGAAGTGAGTATGGACTCCATTGTTGTGCTGTCATAACCTGGACACAAATGATAAATTACATTTGAAGCTTTATATTTTTCTCACTGCAGTACCAAGTAAGTAGCCACTGTTTTAGCAGTACAGTTGTTCAAAACACCTTTTTCTTTTCTTTTCTTCAATTCTTTTCTTTGCAAAATACAATACAGTAGTAATACAATGTTTGGGATAGTTGTCAGCAAATATTAGTGTTGGTGGAAATATATGCGTGTGGTGTTTTCAACAACTGTACTGCCACAAGTGCGGCTGCTTAGAAGACTGGGAATATACGTATTCAGCTGCTGTACCTTCCTCTTTTTTTCTATATGTCCTCTGAATGAAACATAACATTGCCACCTAACCCATCATGCTCACCCCCCCAACTGTGACACTATGCATTACAAACAGTTACAATAGTGGTTATGGTGGGTCCATTGAGCCACTGGAATGGTAGGACATCTCTGTTTCTGTGAAGGCTGGAATTCCTTGTTTTTCAACTTCATTCATTCATCAGCCCACCACACCAAAAAGGAGAATGTGTGTTCCATAACAAGCTATAAAAAATGTGAATCTACTTTATTGAGTCCCGAGTATTGTTCCCTGGCCCTGCTGTTGAAACGATAACTAAAACTAAAATATTATGGGGCCACTATGCTACAAATCAGAACCAATTAACAAAATTTATTTTGATCATGCTGCCGTTTTTAACATAAAATTCAATGTGCTTTGAAAACATACACAAACCCATGATTTTATTGTTAACATTATCTCTATGCCATGATCTCCATGTCCAGTGCCATAATAAGAGACTGCTCTGTTTACTTGTGACCGCATGGTCCAAAGTCCAGTGGCATCATTCTGTCTTGTAACATTAGTAAACTAAATAGCAATACTTGTACTTTGGTTGTGGTGAACTCCGTGGGCATCACGTTTTGGTATTGTGTGTGGTGTGGTCAGGACTATCAGAATCATTTTTGATTTTCATCTTGAGGGTGGTATAAACAGGCAATGGAAGGTATAAAGGAGGGTTGTGTTCCATGGTGTCCACCAAATGTGATTGTCACTAAGAACTGTTTTTGACAGGTATTGAAATGTATACATCGTTTCCTTCTGACATCATAGTCCCCCCAAAACATGACAGAACATCCAGAAGCATCTTGTTTGCTCAATGTAGTAAGTAGCCATACTTGTGGCAGTATGGTTGCTTGAAACACGGTGTCATATTTTTTTTCTTTTTGCTTTTGATTATTACTACAATAATATGACTAGTCAGCATTCTATGATAGTGATGGAGAAAAAAATATGGCAGTGTTCTTTCCAACAACCACACTGCCACCAGTGTGTCTGCTTACTAGACAGACAATACATTACGTTGTAGCTGGACTTTCCTCTTTTTTCTCCATGTCCTCCTTCAGAAACCATCACATCGCTTCCTAATCTGCATCCCTGGTTCCACCCAATCTGTCACATTCTGGGTAATCAAATATTACTTAATTCAAAGCACAACAAATGGAACAACACATCCTAAGCCTAAAAGATAAACAGGGTACGATTCACTCCGACAACCCCTCTATAAATCATATCATGAAAACCTTTTATCAAAAACTATACTCTAACACAAATCCTCCATCTACTTTACAAATTCAACAGTTCCTTAAATCGTTACATCTTACTCATCTTCCTACTCTTGAAACAAATTCTTTAGATGAACCCTTCTCGCTACAGGAAATCCAGAAAGCTTTGTCTTCCTTGAAATCCAGCAAATCCCCTGGTAGTGACGGATTCCCTGTCGATTTCTATAAAATGTTTTCTGACACCTTATGTCCCCTTCTTCTTAATGTTTATCAGGAAGCTTTAAATATTGGCAAGCTTCCTCCATCTTGCACCAAAGCAATCATAACCCTAATCCCTAAGAAAAAAAAAGACCCTACTCACCCAGTAAGTTACAGGCCCATCTCTTTATTAAACATGGATGGGAAGATATTTGCTAAACTACTAACTTCTTGACTTGAATCCTTGATTCCCAAGCTAACTCATTGTTTGCAAGCTGTTTTTATTAAACATAGATCTGGTTCTGATCACCAATGTTCCTTATTTAATTTAATTCACAAAGCCAAATCCCTCAAGACTCCAGCTGCAGCCATAACTATTGATTCGAGAAGGCCCTTGATTCCTTAAACTGGGACTACCTTTATCAAGTTTTATCTTATTTTGGTCGTTCTCATACCTTTTGCTCCTGGATCAAGCTATTATATAACTCCCCTGTTGCTAAAGTACTTACTAATTCCACCCTTTCCTCTTACTTTCATCTAACATGGGGAGCTAGACAAGGTTGTCCCCTGTCACCTTCCCTATTTATTTTAGCCATGGAACCCCTGACTGCTTGTTTACATAAATCATCTGGCATTATGGGCATACCTGTGAGCAGTTCAAGATATGTTTCTCTCTCCTGCATGGATAACCTCTTAATCTTACTCAAAAACCTGAATAAGGCTGGGCCCCTGTTGGTTGATATGCTTAATTTTACAAACATTTCTGGCCTTGCTTTGAATTATGGCAAATCACAAACTATGCCTCTTAACGACCACTGTAAAGCCTTTATGAACATACCTCTTGGATTCTGCTGGTCACCACAGGGTATAACATATCTAGGAATCAAAATTACTAGTAACTTAGGGAAGATATGGGACATTAACTTTAACCCATTATTTGATAACATCAAAACAATTCTGGACAGATGGAACCTTCTTAATCTCTCTTTCATGGGGAAAATTGCAGCCATTAAGATGTCCATTTCTCCCAAGATTCTTTATCTCTTTGCCAATATTCCTTTAGACTTACCATCCTCCTTTTTTGCTAAAATTAATAAATTAATAAGTAACTTTATCTGGGATGGGAAACCACAGAGATTTACCTGCAACAAACTTTGATCACATCGGAAACAAGCATTTGTCAATGACCAATGTTTGCTTGCTGGTTTTTGCTTTGAAAATGCAGGCATTAGGTAGATGCAGAATAGGAATGGCAGTGAAGTATTGCAGTCCCACGCCAACTTCACCTCCATCCTGTAGAGATGGATAGGAATTTGGGTAAGTGTTTGGGTCATCGCCCATAACAGTCATGCTGTGTCACGTCACTGTATTCTGTAGACCGTGACACATGTTGAGGTGTGTTTTGGGGTGTTTGTCTTTACAGTCACCCCATTTCATAAAGGACATATGCTGAAATGGGTGCAGCATAGGATGATGGGGTGAAGTCTGGGACTGAGAAGTGCAAGGTACACGTTGATGCCTGTCTGTGACTCGGGTGGGGTCGGGGTGGGATAGCATGAGCTGTACTGTTGGCAATGCAAAGGCAGAGCCTGATGCCTGTGAGTCTGTACAGGGTGGGACGTGATGGTTAGGAACCCTAACGCCCTGGGTGTTTGTTGGTATTTGCAGTACAAATTATCAATATGGCCTTTTTGTGACCCCATCTCATGAAAACATTTGGGACCTCTTCTCATGAAGAGTGGCAGTGTCATTTTGTCAATGTGTCTCGAACTTTGAGTTCCAGCAGCGACTGTGTCATTCTGTACCACATGCACGACAGCATAGATCGGGCAGGTTGTTACTAATGAGAGCTGTACCATCCATGGGGAGCTGTGAAGAGATGGGAATGTTGAAAATTTGTAGACAAAATATTAAAAATGCTTGGTCTTCCAAGCATACATGGGAACTGTGCAATGCATGCACTGTCATCACCAAATTGTCAACATAGGCATTGTAGGACCTCTGCTCATGGACAGTGTCAGTGTCATTTTCCTAATGTGTGCCGAGCACTTCATTTCTCACAGTGACCATGTTATTCTGCAGTGGAAGCACGAAAACACATTTTGGCCAGGATGTGAAAAATAACAGCTGTACTGTTCATAAGTAGGTGTGGTAAAATGGCAATGTTGGGAATCTGGAGTGGAAATATTTAAAAATTTGCGAAGTTCCGAGCATGCATGGGAAGTGGGCAAAATCATGCCTGTACCAGAGGCATGTTATGGGCTGTTTTCATCACAAAATTTTCAAGATAGGCATTTTAGTAGCTCTGCTGATGAACGATGTCATTGTGATTGTCTGAATGTGTTCAAACACTGATTTGCCACAGCGACTGTGCTGTTCTGTGGTGGAAGTGCAAAAACACATTTCGGACAGAATGTAAAAAATGAGAGCTGTACTGTTCATAAGGAAGTGCAAGAAGAGGGCAATGTTGAAAATGTGGAGTGAAAATGTTGCATATGTGTGATGTTATGAGTGTGCGTAGCAACTGTGCAATAGATGTATGGAAAACAGTGATTTGTTGGAGGTTTTCCACCAGATTTGCAACACAGAGGGTTTGGGAGGCCACCTCATGAACACTGGCAGTGTCGTTTCATTAATCGGTTGAGAAAGGTGATTCTGCAGAGTGACTGCAAAATGACCTTTCGGGACCGAATAACACCATGACTGTGGCTGAATTCCTGAGGAGGGGTCCCAATAACCCCATGTTGAAAATTTGGTGCCAACATTCCCACAAATGGCTGTGATATGCAGCAAAATTGAAAAAACTCTTTGTATGCTATCTTTCAGCTTACTGGCATTTGCCTAGTTTGTGGTCGGCTTTGAAGAGTGTTGATGTGTTCCCTGTCCACTGAAGAACATTGCACTGGTCTCTGGAGGTAAGTATGGGGTAGGGGGGGTGTGGGGAGGCAGGGTATGCAGAGGGTGGGGGACAGGTCCACTGGACTGAATGAGGGACTGTTTTGTAATTTACAGGGGGATAAAAGCAAAAGACAGAGACAACAGCATGGGAGGTTTTGTTTGTACTAGGGAAGTTTAGCATAGTGGAGTGGGGTCCCAGTGTGGCAGCCGAGTGCCTTTTGGGGGATGTGGCAGGGGGATTGGGCATGCCCATCAGCACATGGGGGGTCAGAGATGAGGGGAATTTGTGACCCCCTTGGCTCAAATGCAGTGTTCTGGTGGGGGCATTATGATGACTGGGAGTGCAGCCCTCCATTGGCAAGCAGCACTGGGAAGGGGGAATGAAGCTGACAGGGATGGGGCTACCCATCAGCAAACAAAAATGGTTGTGCACGGCACATGATGCCAAGGGTATTGGGCACTGCCTCGGCAGTGGAGGCTGCCTAATATTGTTTGTTATCATGGTGGCAGGTTGCCACCATGTTGACAAACAATATTACACAAGGCAAAGTTGTGCTCTGCAATGAGGGGTCGCTCAGTCACTGCAGTGGAATGGCTGATGCTGCAGTGATGAGGGGCTGGCTCATTGCTGTGGGGAATACGTTACAATTTGCTGGCATTTTTTGAAGCCAGTGTCATCAGCACACTGTGCCTTCATTGGTCCACTAGTGCCAAGCCCCCAAATGCAATGCCTCCGTTGGCTGCCACAGTGCTGTGCCTCCACAACCCACTTCTGTTTGAAGCTGCCACATAATGTTTTTTGTGCATGTGTGCAAGGAAACATAAAAAGAGTGGATTGGTGTGCAAGGCCCTCATCCCATGTATAGGGTAGGCAGATGTTATGAATGGGAAGGGGTTCACAACAGTGGAAACTGGCAGAGTCCCAATAATAGCAAATAATTAGTTTGTCCTGGCAGATGGCTTCGTTGATGGGCAGGCCTGTCTTGCAGTTGAGTCAGGACTGGGGGAACTGGGCTGCAGGACTTAAAATGTGTTTATCTACATTACAGTTGCAGAAATGGATGTGCACACAAATTTACAGGACCAGGGGGATTGCAATGTAATAGAACTTGCTGGCCAGGTTATAGGAACTGACATGGAGTAAGGTGTTAAATCTTTGCAGTTTATATGGTGATGAAGACCCACATTATATTCATCTAATCCCTGGGACAAGTGGCCGTACTCTGGGGTAAAATGGCAGCAAATGCATTAGAGACTAGGACCTTTATTTTTATTATTTGTTTTTATTTTAACGTGTCAGATTACAACAGCCTTTGAGCTAGTAGCTCATTTCCAAAGGTTCCATATTCAGGACAATGAGATAAACAAAGGTATTGAAGTTATGCACAATCAGTTTGGGAGTTACAGAATATAAGGAACAGTAACATGTAGGCCAATGCAAAATCAATACAAGTAGGACCCTGTTGGCTCTGTCAGCAGGAAGAGGAGCCAAATATTGCCTTGTCAAATGGGGAAGAGTAGGGTGATAGGGCATAGGGGTGAAACCTGGCTTGCCAGTTAGGCTTGGTCCTGGTGTGTCAAGTATATATAGGGAAAGAAGGAATATTTGGAGTGGGGTGTAAGAATGAAAGAATAAAGGGCATAGGTATTATGGGGCAGAGTAGGAGACAAAGGAGTGGGCTTTGTTGTGGGCAGAGGTAAAGCAGGCTAATTGGTGCAGTCACAATTGCCCATCAGAATGAGATGTGAATGAACCTCCCTTTTGAATGACCCAATGTCCTGGACATTTGGGAGTAGTATGCACACTATTGAGCCTCATAGGGGCCGTGGGGGTGAAGGAGGGCTGGGCTAATGAGGTATTTCTGAAAGGGACCTGGAGGGCGTTTCTGGTGGTGCTCCTAGTGAGGTGCAGGCAGTGTGCACAGTAGAGGAGCTTTCATATATGGGGGCAGGGGCTATGTACAGAGCATGTTTGTTTACCAAGGAGGCATACTTGGCACATGATCCTCTGCTGGAGTGTGAGCCAAGTGGATTGGGCATAAGGGTCACAGGTGTGTGTTAGGTTCCCAGCACCCAAAACCAGTCTGGATGCTTTATTTAGTAGTAGCTTAACTGTTTTTAAAGCTGTTTCAGAGGCTATGCTGTACACTATTAGTTCATAGTCTATCACAGTCAGTACTGAACTATTAACAGTGAGTGGTATGGCCTATTGTGTCAGATAGTTCTTATGTCTGTAAAGGGCACCTAGTCTGGGAGCTCTACACAATGTCCACTGCAGAATCAAGACTCCATGGAGAACTCCACTCTAACATCCATTAGGACAGATGTCACCACCAACCAGGCTTATTTTGTAACCTGGCTCTTCATACTTGGTACCTTACATGGATGAGGCTCCAAACTGACTCTGCAATGGGATAGGGTCGAGGGGATGGCAGAGTGGCACACATTTCCTGATCCCATCAGTTCCAGTGTCTAGCTGCTGCCAAAACCACTGCCATCACTCACGGTCTGGAAAGGGCCCTCTTATTCATACTGAGTGCTTGAGCTGCAGGTTTCAATATAGCCCTTCTGATCTTGCCATGAGTCATATGGACTGCTGGCACTATACCACTGTTGCTGCAATCCAAGATGTAATTTGTGGGCCAGGGGCAGGATCAGGCAATTGGTCCTGGTCCTGCAGAACCAGTCATGGAAAGCTGTCTCCAAACGGTGCCAAACAGGCCCATGTATAGTCCACCATATGCAAGATACACAAAGAAGACATATTTTCAAACTTTTTTTGCATAGAAATCAGGAAGTGAACATTTTTGTAGGAGCCTGAGTGATTTAGCAGTGCAGGTGTACTGCCAATTATTGTTAGAGTTTGTTAGTTACCTGCATTAGTTTGTTTTCAGTAAAGGCTGTATCAGTAGTTTTTTTCACCCAATAAGCAGAACAGTGAAAATGAGAGATGCTTATAGGAATGCCACAATGTGTATTCTTTGAAATGTAGAAGTCAAGACAATGTGGGCACATGGGCATAAGGTGTCATGCCAGATAGGCATGTGCTTGGCATAATGTTGCATGACTGGAAAGTGGTGCAGAGGAATGCAGCCATGTCAGGCTTTGCAGGCATGTGGCTGTTGAGTGTGCCAGTAAGACTGTTTGGCTCAATTGCCTAATCCATGGTAGCTTAAGGCAGGAACAGTTAATAGAACTTGCTTAGTTTGACTTTCCTGTCTTTTAGCAATTCGTATTGGCTGTGGGATGTGGGCTGTTCTTCAACGTCCTCAGCTGTTGAAGGCAATGAAGAAGAAGTGGGTTGTGTGGAATGGTCAGAAATAGAGGTAGAAGGCATGTCATTGGCAAAGAATGGCTCAAGAGTCTCTGATTCTGTCACTGCTTTGTCATGAAATAGAATAGAAGTCACTGTATTTGCAAGAATTGTGATCATGCAGTGGAGTGGGAAATCCTCAATGATGTTATCAGTGAGGTTGGGGTATGTTGTATATTGAGAGCATCCAGGAACAGTTGAAGTGGGATGTGGATGGACTGAAGAGTGGCATCCGGTTGCTGTGATGACAGGGAAATTGTGTGGTCGTCTAAATTTTCAGTGCCCAGCAGGTCAGTTGTCTTCGTTATCTGTATTGGATCGATGAGATGTGGAAGGAAATGGGTAGAGTTCAGTGTGGTTTTAGAAGTAGCTGTGTAATACAGTAGAAACATTTTCATTTAGAACAACATACAGTTAGAATTCTGCAGCAATATTAGCTATACATACTGTAATGGATGTAGGGCAATAACAGATGAGAAATTGAGTACTAGAAGCAGTACACCAGTAGAAGAGCATTGAAATATCTCTGTGATGTAAGTTGACATGAATGTTAAAGTACTTACAGTGATTGTAGATGTTTTGTTACTGTTGAATGAACGCTGGTTGTTGTAGCTGGTCAGGGAGACATTCGTAATGAGAATGGTATCTCCAGGTTGAAGTGGTGCTTCAGTAGGTTGCCACCACAATGTGATCTCACAGGAACTGGTGCTGTCTTCTGCTATAATTATTTGAATTGGGGTGGGCTGTCCTGCAACTGTAACTATCCGTATTTCTCTCTCCTGCATGAAAAGGATTGACAGGTAGTGAGCGGTTTTGTAAGCAAGCGTGGAGATGTGTGAATGCAAGACTTGTAGTAGAGCTGTAAAGAGAATGAGAACAGTATACTGAACAGTGGCAACACAGGATGGAATTGTGGTAAGCTGTGACAGAACAGAGTGCAGAGATTACAGGAAGTGGCATATATAAGGATGCAGATTGAGTCAGGCACTTGTTGCATTGACTGCTGCATTGTTGATTTGTAAGTAGTTCAGTTGTACATACCTGTGGGTAATCCAGCTAGAAACAATGCAGTACGTTATGGCAATGGATAGATGTAGTATACAGTGATGAATTGCTTACAAGCATGCAAATGATACTGCTCAGATTGAATTGTAACATCAAAGTGAACAAAGAATATGTACAGGTAATGCATACTGGTAATGGAGCAAAGCAGCATTTGTTTAGCAGCAGTGTACTGCTAGATACCTGGTGGCACTGAGTCTGAAAATAGTTGCATAGCATAAGGGAAATGTGACATAGACTGTCCTTCATATGCAGTGGGAAGGTAAAGAAGAATAATAATTATTGTTCCTGGCAGCTGTGGAGATATGAGCAAGTCATTGCAGAAGAGCAGAAAGGAGGAGGCAGGAAGGTAATCTCAGGGTGAATAGTAAGTTAACATGATTTGAATGGATTGGTTATTGGCAATAGTAGTAATGCTTGAAAGGTTATAGCAGTAATGTAGATGGTATCAAAGTGGCATCATAGGATAGCAATAAAACATGGAAGACATGCATAGTGTTAATGAACCAGAGGGTGACATAGTTGTAGAAGGTAGAAAGTATTGATATGTACAGACATTGGAGGTGGATGCAATGAGATGCAAATAGCAGAGACGGTGAGTTGGAAGTGACATACCTCAAGTACTGTCGCCTTAAGTGTATGCATTCTTTCTAGTGGTGAATTGAGAGCAGTTTTGGTGACTTGAATTTGTCTAGGAAGAATGTGGCATGTGATGGGATAGCATACTGTTGAGGAGCATAGGGATGCTTTATGTTAGCCTCTATGATGCAAAGAATGTCATCGGCTATGAAGTTATGATCTGCTGACAATGAAGTGAAATGCAATGGAAGTGACCGTATGTTATGAGTTATTATGGTGAACATGTTAAGAGTGTGATGTAGTATAGGGATAGAGCATTGTAGGGGCATAGTGGTGTGTAAGGCAGTCCTAGTGGGGGGGGTAGGAGGAAGTAAGCTGTTGATTAACTAGGGTCTGCAGCTTATCTGTTAGGTAGGAAAATGGGCAGACTGGGTGGGCCAAGCAGTCATCTGCAGTCAAATTCTATGTTCTATGTTTCTATGATGGGGGATGGAGGTGGAGCTGTGGTCTGGAGTATCTTTTCAGCAGCATCAAGAATGTCAGCGGTTACAGGCATTGCAGGGGCATGGGCAAATGCAGTCTGTGAAGTGAAGAGGAGAGCATCATTCTTCAAAATGAAATTTCTAGCAATGTATGATTTGTGAGGGATGAGGAAATTATATGATGATGTTTGGTATCCTGTTGCTTTGATGCAGGTGTCCTTGTCTGTGATGGCCATGTGGAACACCTGCTTCTTTTCATCTTTACTGGTGGTGTAATTTGCTCTTGCTGATTTTTAGATGATTTGAAAATAGACTGCAGTGTTGGCTCATCCTGTGTTTGAGGAGGATGCATCTTTGATGTTCTTAATAGTCAACATCTGTAGGGAAGAGAAACAGAAAGAGGTTAACTGTAGTGCAATAGAGCAATTTGTATCCATATTGGTTTGTGGTCACTGTAGAATGATTCAAGAGTTCCAAAATGACATAATGGTGTATCAGAATATAAATGATTGGGCAGAGAGTTGTAATTGGTTGTTTGAGTAGAAATGAATTGATCACAGTTGAATTGTTCTTTCATGAATGCTTGTAATCTTAGTTTGTCCTTTGTATCAGAGAGGTAGTCAACATTGAAATCTCCCATGAGAATGATTGATGATGATAGTCTGTTGTGCAGTTCTGTTAGTGATTGTAATAAGGTAGTGAGTGGTGAGTGTGGTGGTCTGTAGATAATAATAAGGGTAGGTATGTGTGGAGTGTTTGGTAGGTTAATTACAGCAATGTTGATGGAATTAGTAGAATGAAAATGTACTTGAGGTGTGTGGGTATACTTGACATAGATGGCAAGACCATGATGTGTTGGTGAATTGAATTTATATAGGAAGAATGTGGCATGTGATGGGATAGCATACTGTTGAGGAGCATGGGGTGCTTTATGTTAGCCTCTGTGATGCAAAGAATGTCAACGGCTATGAAGTTATGATCTGCTGAAATTGATGTGAAATGCAATGGAAGTGACCGTATGTTATGAGTTATTATAGTGAACATGTTAAGAGTGTGATGTAGTATAGGGATAGAGCATTGTAGGGGCATAGTGGTGCGTAAGCGGTGCATTTCTCTTTTTACATAGCTGTTGGTGGACATTTTTTCCTCATTGAAGTTTTCAATGGATACATTCTCAGTGTTTGTTGCTCTACTGAATGCTACATAGTGTATGTGATCAAACGTTGTGTTGTTAAAGTGGATGTATACAGAGGACAAAGTTTGGCCTTGAGTGCGATGTATTGTGTGGGCAGTTGCTGCACGTAGAGGTAATTGGGTTCTTATAATGGTATATGGTTTGGTACCATAGTAGAATGATATAGAAATTTTAGTGATCGGTATCCAATGTGGTTGTATGGCTGATGTATATAAATGTTTATTGGCAATGGAGTGATGCTTGCCTATTGTGCAGTCTGTGAATTGCATCCATAATATCTTTGGGTCATTGTTCGGTAACAGAGTGATATGTTTCAAAATGCCAGACACACCATTAGTAAGGCTGTCTTAGACGTCAATGTTTGTTGTTAAGTCATATTGTAGAGATGTGGCAAGATGGACAGTAGTGAAGAGTCCCATGGTTTTAGTGGGGTTGCCTGGAATGTGGGCTAGGATGGTATGTGTTATGTGTGGGTGTACATCTCCAGTGATGGAATCCTGTGCTGAAACTGAATATGTGGATGTGTTGGGAAGAAGCCAGAAGGAGAAGGAAGGAAACATATTCAATTCAGTGCTTTAGAGTAACTGGTAATTGGTATTTTTCTTTTAAACTTAGATTGTGGGCTTGTAGTGACACTATACTTTCTTTGTTGTCTTTACTTATAATTGTTTTTGGGCTGTTGAAAATTTAAAACATAGTGGTGGTGTAATTCTGTGCTGTCTTTAATTGCTGCAAATTTCCGCCCTCCCCTTCCCCCAACTCTTAATTATATGCCCTGATAAATCTGATTGACAGGAGCTAAACACAGGGTATAGTAAGAGGTGTGAAGTAGGAGGGGCATAATGGGGAAGAAGCCCACCCTCAGTACGACAAGTGTTTTGACTCATTGATTTATTTATTGGTTTCTTTTTCCTTAAAAAAAAATCTGAGGATCAGTTACAGGATTTTTAGTACTGTAAATTAATAAAAAGAGAACTAAGAGTTTCAGTAGCAGACAAGTAGTGGAATTGCAGTATAATGTGGGGAGTGGTGCAATGCAGTGGCTGTGGGCAGCCATATTCAGGCAGACCTCTGGACACTGGGTGCTGCCCTATCTGCTATCTCTCTGGACTACGAGGATGAGGGCAACCAGACTCAAGCGGAAGTAAACTGGGTCAGGAGTACCATCACCCTATCCAGGGACCACCCAGTCAATGCAGCTGCCTCAAAGAATGTCGAGAACGAGGAGCACTTGGATGACAGTGGGCTCAGGAGGTTAGAGCAGTCAGGCAGAGGCACATCCCAGATCCTATTCCTCTCAAGAACTCATATGCCACACTGGCAAATGAGGACAACAAATAGAGGTACCCAGAAAGTGGAAGGAAAGGATGTGGAGGTTAGCCAAGGAGGTGACCTCAGTGGGAAAGCAGTGGACCCCAGAGGAGGAGGAGCGAATCCTGGTGGGGACTCCATCGTAAGAGGGATCCAGCTAGGAACACAGGAGGGGAGGACAGGAGGTGAGGTGCCTACCAGGTGCCACGGCATGGAGGGATGGAAGGAAGATACTGGGATCACTGGGAAGGCAAGATGGGAGGGTGAGCTGGATGTCATTATCCACCTGGGTACTAATGACTTGGCAAATGGGTAGCCAAAGGAAGTTCAGGAAGAGTTTAGAAAACTGGGGAGGGTCTCAAGCAAGTAGCTACTTCTGTCACTTTCTCAGAAGTACTACCTGTGAGAGGCAAGGAGAGCATAGGAGTGCATGCATTAGAACTTTAACTCATGGTTGAAGAACTGGTGCTGTGAGGAAGGGTTTGGATTCATTGGTCACTGGGGACCACCTGGAGGATGGAGGTTTGTTCAAGCCTGACGCCATCCATCCTGGAGAAATTCAAGCACTCAATGAAAAGTTTAAATGCTACATTGACAAGCATTTAAACTAGCAAAGGGGTGGCAGGCCGCCAGCAAGGAGGTACCTACTTGCTCACCCCCCACAGCTAGTCAGAGGAACCAGTGAACCAGAGGAGTGGCTATCTCTGCAAAGCAGTGTGCAAAGATGAAGATTAGTGTCCAAAAGGTGGATAAGCAGAAAAGGGGCAAAATTCAGCAGAAGGGCAGATAGCAAGGAGAACCAGGGATAAATGACAACCAAGGAAGGGCTGGAGTAGAACAATGAAGCAGTCTAGGGAGGTAAATCATGGAAAGCCATGTGTGCAAATGCCAGGAGCCTTAGCAACAAGATGGAAGATCTGGAGGCTGTCATGGTACAGTCAGACCTGGACATTGTGGCCATCACTGAAACCTGGTGTAATGATAACCATGACTGGGAGATGGCCATACCTGGCTGCAACAAATTCAGAAGAGACAGAGCAGGCAGGAAGGGAGGAGGTGGCACTGTATGTGAAAAATGACATAAAGGCTACAGAGATCCAGGAGGAACAAATGGGGAGAGATACTGTGGGTAAGCTGGAAAGGAAAATGGGCCAGCCATCCGCACAGGTGTGGTCTATGACCACCAGCCCAGGAGGAAGAAACAGATAGGAGCTGATGCTAGCCATCCAAGGATGGCAGACAAAGGATGAGTAGTACTGGTTGGAGACTTATATTCAGGCGTGGACTGGAGCATCCCAGCAGCATCAACTAGAACAGATTTATCCTGGACTCCCTTCAGGGTGCCTTCCTCTAGCAACTGGTCATGGAACCAACTCGGCAGAAGGCAATACTGGACCTTCTGCTCACAAACAGGGACAGTGTGATGGGGGTAACAGTGGGGGAGCACCTGGGCAACAGTGACCACCAGTCATTGTGGTTTGAAATCACAGAAAGAGCAGAACCAAACCACACAAAAACACGTATCCTGGATTTTAGGGGGGCAGACTTTGGAAAATGGGGAGATACTAAAAGAGGCATTAAGGAATGGGACAGGAATCAGGGTTGAGGAACAGTTAGCAGTATTTAAAATGGGGATTATAAGAACAACAGAATTATGCATTAAGCAGGTTAGCAAGAGGAAAAGGAAGAGGAGACCATTATGGTTTCCAAAAGAGGTAGCAAAAGCGAAAGCCAAAAGATTGCATTCAGGCAATACAAAAGACACAGGCAGAAGGGGATAGGGAGAAGTACCAGGAGAAACAAAGGGAGGCAGGGAAGTCAGTAAGGAAGCCAAAGCTCAGACAGAAGAACACATTGCAAAATCAGTGGTTAAGGGAAAAAACCTCTACAGGTACATAAGTGAAAAAGAAGACAAAGGGAGGGCTAGTGAGACTGAAGGGGAGGATGGGAGTCGCGTGGAGGATGACAACAGTAAAGCTGACATATTGAACAGGTATTTCTGCTCAGTCTTTACTGAGAAGAGAGGTAATGGGTCTGAAGGAGTACAAGGGGTGAGAATGGTGCAGAAATGGACACAAGTCCCTTTACGAAAGGGTCCTGAAGGAACTGGAAGTAATAAGAGTTGACAAAGCAATGGGGCCAGATGGGGTGCACCCCAGGGTCCTTAAAGAACTAAGAGAGGTGGTGGCTGAACCTCTGGCTATCCTGTTTAGCCAATCACTGGAAACAGGGGAGGTACCCAAAGACTGGAGGACAGCAGATGTAGTCCCCTTATACAAGAGTGGGAACAAAGAGGAAGCAGGGAACTACAGACCAGTCAGCCTCACCTCGGTAGTGGGAAAGATCATGGAAGCACTACTGAAGGAGAGATTGGTGGAACATCTGGTTGTCAATGGACTACAGGACCCAAGGCAGCATGGTTTCACCGGGGAGGTCATGTCAGACCAACCTCATTGAATTTACTGGGTGACTAGGGAGGTGGATCAGGGAGGGCAGTGGACATGGCCTATCTGACTTCAGCAAGGCTTGACACTGTGCCACATGAAAACTATTACACAAACTGGGGAATATGGTGTGGGCAGGACAGTAGTGTGGTGGGTAGGTAACTGGCTGGGTGGCAGGACCCAGAGGGTGGTGGTAAATGGCTGTCACTCCACAGAGGAAGAGTGACCAGTGGGTACCACAGGGATCAGTGCTGGGACCGGTCCTATTCAACATCTTCATCAGTGACATTGCACAGGATCTAGAAGGCAGAATTTCACTGTTCGCTGATGACACAAAGCTCTGTAACAGAGTAGACACACCAGAGGGTGTAGACAGAATGAGAAGGGACCTGCAGAAACTTGAAGAATGGTCAAGGGTTTTGCAGTTGAAATTCAATGCAAAGAAGTGCAAGATAATGCACATGGGGCACAAAAACCCTGGCACAATATATCAGTTGGGGGTGAGGATATAGCATGCACCAAGCAGGAAAGGGATCTTGAGTTTGTCATCTCTGATGACCTCAAGGTAAGAAACAGTGTGACAAGGCATCAGGTAAAGCAAATAGGATGCTGGGATGTATAGGCAGGGGCATCACCAGCAGGAAAGGGAGGTCATAATTCCGCTATACAAGACACTAGTGAGGCCCCACCTGAGTACAATGTACAGTTCTGAGACCATACCTACGTAAGGACATAGACAGGGTAGAGAAGGTTCAGAGGAGGCAACAAAGATGGTGCATGGATTGCATCACAAGTCCTATGAAGACAGGTTGAAGGAACTGAACATTCCCCTGGAGGAGAGGAGGAGAGGGATATGATAGAGACATACAAGTATCTTACAGGGAGAAACAGGGTGCAGGAAAACACTATTTTTAAGCGAAAAGATGTTCCAGGACTAGAGGGCATGGGATGAAGTTGGAGGGAGGACGATTCAGAGGAAACATGAGAAGAATTTCTTCACAGAGCGAGTGGTGGACAAGTGGAACACCTTGCCAGAGGAAGTGGTGGGGGCTGAAACAATCACAGGATTTAAGAATGCATGGGATAGACATAAAGGAATTTTAGAGGTCAGGGGTAAGGGGAAACGGACTTCTAGGAAAACAAACTGAACTTACAAGCTCAAATGGGCAGACTGGGTGGGCCATAGGCCCTTATCTGCCGACACTGTCTATGTATCTATGTATCTATGTTGCATGAATGAAGAAGGAACACAGAAAGATTCATGCTGTTTGCTGCTTTGTTGGTTGGCATGATGTGTGGTATGGCATATAGTGTGTCTGGGGGGGTGGATGTTCTCTAGCTTTAAGCATGGCGATGTCTTCAGGGGTATGATTACCTTCACGTAACCAATTGAGTAGTTCAGCGAATGGAGTATCATCTTTTTGGCGCATAATAGTATGCAGCTGAAACAGCTGGAAATATTCTTGCCATTAGTTAGTAGCAAGAGGGCCATAGTTGTGCCGCAAGAGTTGGAATATATAGCCATCAAAGACGGGCTTCAGTTGGAATAAGTCACCTATAGCAATAATGGAGATGCCACCAAATAGTTGTTGGCTGCCTTTTAACTCTTGGAGTCTGCTATTAATGAAGTTAAACATATTGTTGCCCACCATGGAGATTTCATCAATAATGAGGATTTTCAATGATTGTAGTTTGCATTGTAGGGCATGTCTACATTCAGAAGTTAGTGGCTTGTACTGCAGTTGTTGTGAAGCAGGGATAAAGAAGAGGTTGTGTAATGTGTGACCATGGACATTGTGTGCAGCTTTACTGGTGGGGGCACCAATAGCAATATGGCATGTGTCAGGCTTTTCTCCGGGCAGTGTATTGAAGTGTCGTAACAGTGTCTGGTACAGAGCTGAAAGAACATGGCTTTTACCAACTCCTGCTCCACCAGAACAAAATATATAGCAGGGCACTGTAGATGTTTTAAAGTGGTGCAAATGGTGGTAAACAAATTGTAGCTGTTGCTCATTAAGACTATGCATCAAGCATAAGTATTGATGGTTGTCTGTGAGGTGTGTAAGGGTGTCAAGTTGGTGGTTTGTGGCTGGGAGGTCAAAGTCTACAGCAATGTCGTAGCTGCTAGTATTGGCAGGCTCTGGATTTTTGGATGTAGATGGTGTGAAGGAGTCTTCATTATTGTCAATCAGTATGTCATTAGGAATTGTAGCTCAACATTTAATATGTCAACATTTTTGTTGTATTGTGAGAGATGCATGTCAATGGTGTGCTTGTGCTGCAAGTAAGTATTATAATAGGTTTGTCCATGCTGTGCAATGCAATGCTCATCTCTCCATGGGTGGAAGAGGAATAGAAGTTCTCTATAATAATTTTCAGTATCTGTATTTTTATTAAAGTGGCAGTACCTAAGGATTTTCGCTTTACTTGAGACTGATGGCACGGTGCCTGTGTTGTCTGGGTTATTGTCATTGTCAGTGTTGTAGTCATCAGTTGGTATGGAGGAGTGGGCAGATGAGCGCTTGGTAGGCGGCTTCAGTTTGTGGTCATAGTAGGCAGCATAGTTGGCTAGTGTGCAATCCTCTAGTTTTGGTATTCTTTTTTGGTATCATAAAATGGTATTGTCTCATTCTATGTTGGTTGCGTCATCAGGGAGGAGTCTGATAGTGTCCATGTCTTTAATCAGCAGAGTTTGAGTTTCAGCAGTGTCTGTATTTAAAAATTTGTATGATCATGACGAGCGTTGCAATGGTAGTTGCAGAACAAGGTATGCTGCTTCTTGAGCACTGATTTCAGTGGCATTTAGGAATTTATTGCCAATATGTCGCAATTGCTGTTTGATATTAGGGTTTGTCTGGACCTGTTTTGTTGCTTCATGGAGTAATGCACTCATTCCTCGTTGTG
This sequence comes from Neoceratodus forsteri, assembly GCA_016271365.2. Taxonomy (NCBI): domain Eukaryota; kingdom Metazoa; phylum Chordata; order Ceratodontiformes; family Ceratodontidae; genus Neoceratodus; species Neoceratodus forsteri. Next base: position 1,690,075,401 of record CM028130.1, on the reverse strand, counting down.
ATTTTGGCAGGTATGACACAACATACTTTGCACAGAAGTATGGATCCAAGATGTATTGGATATCCATATTAGCTCGCCATGCTGTTAATAGTACAGGGTTGTAGGCATTCACTTTAGTTTGAGAAGGTTGTCTCTGTAGCAGAATAGTAGGGCATTGCAATTGTGACCGTATAGCGAGGATGTAATCCTCATAAGTCATTTGCAGGCAATGGAGGAAGTCAGTGAAGGATATGACAGTTGGAGGCAGGGGATCAGACAGTATAGATCTGATGTAGTCCTGTGTTGCTTGGTAATCTGTTGATTGTATATCTTCAGTGTCAGAGAAAGGTAGTAGTAGGAGTGTTTCTGGCATTGGATATTGTGGGAAATGGAAACGAAAAGTTCTGTTTCTGGTTCGACAAGTGCGTGAGTGGGAATATACTTGTAGTTTTGTCAGAGATTGTAATAGCTCTGCAGGTTGGCTCGAGCAAGTAATATATTTATTGATAAATGTTATGATGTCTAGGGGAGTAGAGGAGTCATACTGTGGTGCATTCTGTATCCATAGCAAGGTGTGGATATGTGGAGAGCCATGATGCTGAAATTATACACGGAAGAAGTGGTCAATGAGTTGCCTAAGTGGAGAGTGTGAACTGTAAAGGATGGTTTTAAATAATTGCTGAACTTAGTAGTTGAAGTTGCATGCACATGTAACAGGATCAGATTGTATGAGATGACATTTTTTTTTCCATGTCATGTTTTCTATATCTTCATCTGTATAGGCTGTGCTGTCAACTACTTGACCGAGAATTCACAGCAGATGTATCCATCATGTTTCTGCACTTGACAGGGAGAGGAAAAAGGTTGGCATTCCTCACTGTCATGTCATAGCAAATACATTACTCTTTGCTAGCTCCCAGTAGGGAGGTGATCCACATAATGCACATAGAATATGATATCCTTCATTGTATTGTAGCATAATTTCTATGCCTCCAGCTTTGGGATCACCTGCTGTAATCTGTTTGCCTTGGCGCTGGCGTTTCTGAGGGGTATATGGAGTTTGCCTCGCAATTGTTTGATTTGTAATTTTTTGACTTTGAAGAAGAGGTTTGGAATGCAACAGGCAACTCTGCGGTCTTTAGCTTGCATTTCCCATTTGCAGATGCTGCTATAGGTCACTGGAGTGTGGCGTGTATTATATGTACTGCTTCCTTGTCCTGCATAAATGGTTGGGAAAGCTAGGAATTCTGAGTTTTTGTCTTCAAATATTCCTCTTGGAATGCTGTATTGTCCGGGTGCTACTGATAGCACTGAATTGTCTGACATACAAGCAGGTAAAGCAGAAGTAAGAAGGGTGTCAGGCTGTCCTGATGTAAGCCATTGGACTGTGTCATCCTCATTATCTGAAGTTGAAGGGGAGGAGAGCTCTGTATTGTTGTGCAAAGTTTGGTTGTCATCTTGATAAGTCCAGCTATCATCATAGGTGACGCCATGTTGCCTGTATAGAGGGCCGTGAGTAGCAAGCCAATGGGCAGCTTCTTTCACTTTGTTTCGATGAATATTCTCAAAGTGGGTATAAGACTTATATTGCAGGTTGCACTTTAATTTGACTGGGATAGTTGCAGTGCCATGTGGCTGTTGAGGGAGAATGGTCACAGAAGTGTTAACATCAGCTGGAACATTCACAACAGCACCTGTCATGCTGTATTGGCTTCCTTTGGGTAATTGTCTTAGTTGCATGAATGGAATAAGAGGTGAAACTAGTCACTCTTCAAGTTCATGCAGCTGTAGTTGAGGAGGGATGTTTGGAAATGACATACCGTTAGCAATTGACAGAGGTGGAATTTTGCCCAATTTTATGTAGCGTAGACAGGTGAAACATATATATGGTGATGTTTGATTGTGTTGCTGACAAAGTGTGAAGGTGTCATTATCATGTAATGATTTAGGTTAGTGGAGGATTGAATGTTTGTAAAGCAGCTAACTGTAGGCAGTACATGTGTATGTTGGTCCAAGCTGAATGTCGTCATGGTATAACTGAATGAGTGTGTTAATAGGGGCTTGGATGTCTGTAGTAGGGTGCTGGATGGGTTGCTGGAATGGTGCATCAATCTGTGTGTGTGGGTTGGAGTTTGTAGTGGGTTTGTAGGTCAGTGGAGGCCATTGTCTGGTAGGGTTGGAGTGTGTACTAGTGGTGTGCATTGTAATGTGGGTTGGCGAGGTTGTAGAGATGTGAATGCCATACTTAGTAGATTGGTGATGATGACTATGCTTAGGATGGTGAAGTCATAGTCATAAATATTTTTGTGAGATGACAATAATACGAATGGGAACTATACTGTAGGATCGTGAATAAGTAGTTGGTAGAATGTGTTGAATTGTTGTGAGGAAGTGGCGGTCAATGCTGTGGAAATGTGAGATGGAAATAGTGGGAGGTGCGAGATTTTGCTTAGTAGATGTGAATGATATGAAAGAGTAGCCAGTGCTAGTATGTAGTAGTACAGCAGATGTAGTAGGGGAATATATGATGCAATATGGTGAACTAGATGTAGCATGTTGTATGCGATGTAAAGAGAGTTTGTGTTTAGCAGTTGTAAATGATAGTTGTTGCGAACCAGTATGGGTTATAGAGAAAGGAGTGTTCTTAAATGAGATATATGATGGAATAGTGTGTAGTGTGTGTGGAACTGGATGGATAGGGTGACAGAATGTGGCAAGAATTAGTGAGGTATGTATGATGGTGTCTGCAATGTGCTGTGTCCAATTTGTAACTGGTGTGGCATGTGTATATATGATTGTGAATAATGATGCTAGAAAACTGTCTGATTTGTGTTGGTTTTTTGAGATGTATACTAAATGCTGATGGTGTATGTTGTAATTGCGATGGTGAAATGGTAGTGTTAGATATCGTGGTGCGAGTTGCAGGAGGTGTCATTGATGGAGTAGAGATAGTAGTGTGAGTGTTAGTAAGGGTGGTGCGAAGGTGGTCTGGCTGTGTTGAATAGTGTGCAGAAGATGATGATGGAAGCGTAGGATGTGAAGTAGCAAGGTGTGAGTTAGATGACTTGTAATAGTCAGTATTGTGCTGTGTAGTAGATGAAATAGTGTGGGTTAGTTTGTTACTGCTGAGAACTGGTGGGGTGTATGTTTGCAGTGGTGAAGTAGTTAGAGTAGGAAATGGTTGTGTAGAGATGGTTGTTGTAGGAAATGATGCATCATGACTGTGAGTATGTGGTGTGGGGCGTTGAGTGGGGAGTGGCGGAGCAGAGGAGATAGGTTGGAATGTAAATAAAGGGGGCCATCCAGTGGGGTTAATAAGTGGAATGGGAAGTTGAGGGATAAGACACGTAGAGGGGAGAGTGATGTTAGTAAATGTAAGAGGAGTAAGTTCAAAAGGTATGGATTGTGTATGTGGTGGGTTAGTTGCTGTAGCTAAGTTGTAAATGTGGGATTTCAAGGCAGGAAAGCTGTAGAATGTTAACATAGTACATTTGCCACATGGGTGAGGTAGTCCATTTGTGTCTCTGCTATGGGAGTCAAAAGTGTGATATGAATGCAATGTTTTAAATACTGCTATGCGGTACTGTTGTAAGCATAGAAGTAATGTATCATACTGAGAGAGATTTGCATGGAGGATTTCATTGAAAGTGGGATAATGTGGATGAATAGGTTTTAGTATGTCACCGTATGTGGGATTGTGTTTGTTTGTAGTGAATGTGTTGTTATGTAATTATATGTATGGAGGTAAATTGTCAGAGTGTAAGTAGTCTTGAGGGATGTATAGCCAGATGAAGTTATATAAAGAGTCACCAACTTGCAGAATGTAGTTGAGATGGGATGTTGTCCATGAAGTGGGATCTGCAAAGGAGTTGTATAGCAAAGCAATAGTGCTCCTTGCTACACATTGTTTTGCTCGTGAAGATGGTGGGAATATTGTATGAGACTGACTGCAGTCAGCTTGGAGATGTGTTTGTAGCATGGGTAGTAGTGCAGAAAGTACTTGTGAAAGGTTGTGTTTGTGATCTGGAAGGTAAGATGTGTGTGTAAATGTGAAAGAGGTATTATGTATGTAGAAAGGTAATTGCTAGAGTAGTTGTGCAGTTATGCAGACAGTAGAGTGGTAGGAAGTGTAAGGATTAAGGGGTTGAGGGAGGACAAGGGACTGGGCCAGAAAAGTGTGGAGCATGGAAAAGGGTGACTGAAATAAGAGGAATGTGTGGTGTGGGAAAAGGAAGATAGACGTACCTTAGTTTGCTTGTTATTGTATAGAATGGACATTATCCGTGGGATGTCAAAGGCGGTAGTGGATTGCAGGCAATGGACTGAAGTGATATCTGTGAAAGTAAAAAAGAGGCAGTGATTAGTATTGCATGCAGTAATGGCTATACCTCCTGGGGAAGGAATACATTGTGGCTCACGAGTTGGATAAGGCATACAAAGAATTTACTGCAGGTCACTGAACAGTCCTTAATGGATAAGAAAACTTGATGTGTCAGTGTAATAGTGCATGTGAGTGGTTGTAACATTATTTGTATGGTGAAAGTTGTGGGGGGGGAGTCAATATAAGCAACAGTTGTTGGAATGGAATATAAGAGGAAGACACTTTTGCTGTAATGCTGACTTTGTGTTGTCTTGCGTATGATAGGGAAGTGTGCGATTTGCTATGCAGGTGGTGGCTATTGGCATGCCACATCATGTTTAGCAGGACCCAGAGTTGCAGAATGCTGTAACTTCATGGGTGTTTACAGTGGAAGTGTACTGCAATAGTCCATGAAGGAGAATGCATTTGCAGTGTCCAATGCAGAAGTAAAAAATGAAGGACTCTTGACATGAGGTCATCATTACTGATGACGGCTAAGTACATTGTACAATGGCAAGAAAAGCTGTGCAGCTTGTGCAGCATAAGCCATATGTAGACACAGTAATGGTAGTAAAAGTAGCAGTCGTCTGCTTGAAAAATGTGTACTTCTTCATCAGTTGATTTGCTCTGCTGTGGTGATGATGTGCGTGATAGTTTTGCCTGGTGCTGTCGTAGTATGCTCTGGAACCATCAGTCAATCAATCAGTCAATCACTTTATTTAACCGGGCATAAACACCATTGAGCAAGCTCATTTTCAAGGTGGTCCTGAGCATAAATACAATACAGTACACTTCATAAGATTACAATTACGGTAGACAACGGTGCAAAAAAGGAAAAAACATTGTGAAGGTGCCGGTCAATATGGGCCTATACATACCGGTCAACATAATTAACATGCAAAGGTACATAATGATAAGCTTTACTGAAATGAGAAGAGACAACAATCCTATATAGTCTCCGCTGAGTAAGAGTTCATACCTAAATGATAAAAATAAGGAGGAATTAAGGAATAGGGTAGAAATTGGGGTGAAAGAGTAGGCAGCCAAAGGGAGGCCAGAATAGGTAAAAGGTAGAGAATAGGCAGGGTCATCTTGGATTAAGGGAACTAGGCTTGTAGGTCCTAGGTTTCTGTTGTTAGGAATGTGGGGTGGATGAGATACTTAGGCGTAGGATTTGAGAGTGGCATCCGAGGCTTAGCGGTCATCGGCATCTGAAACAGTTGCATGATTCCTTCAGATAATCCATTAATAGAGCTTTGAATGTGAAAATTCTTGGAAGTGAGGATAATTTTAATGAGTCTTGCATAGTGTTCCAAAGTGATGGAAGTGAGAAGTTGATTGCTGCTGAGCCAAGGGTAGTTTTCACTCTAGGAATCTGGAAGTAGATTAAGGAGAAGTGTCTCAGGCCATAGGAACCTTTAGCCCATTTGAAGATGTCCGAGATGTATGCAGGGAGGTTATCAGATAAAAAACCAGAGGAGAGCATTCCTTTTTTTTCTAGTTGAGAGTGAGGTTCATCCCGAATCCCGAAACCTGGTATAGACAACAGTGATGTGTACTAAGGGGTAGATTTAAGATAAATCTTAAAGCCCAGTGGTAAAGGGTGTCCAGTTTGTTTAGCATCGCTGATGGGCAATGACTGTAAAGGAAGTCAGCGTTGTCCAGTATAGGTAGGAATGTAGTTTGTACTAGTCTCATTCTGGCTTCTAATGTGAGCAGGTGTTTAATGCGATAGAATAAACCTAATCGCTGTCTTAGTTTCTTCAAGGTTCCATTTAAGTGGCACAGAAAGTTGAGCTTGTTATCCAGCCAGAACTCTAGGTATTTAAAGGTATCAACTACTTCAAGAGGTTCATCTAAGAGTGTTCAGATCTGTGTGATATGTGGACATCCGGAAGTAGACTTTGGTGAGAGAATAATTGCTTTAGTCTTTTTGGCATTGAGGAGGAGCTTATGAGTGAGAAGATTGTATTGGAGGGTGGCAAATTCTTTCTGTAAGTACTCATGGGCCAGATCCAAGGATGAATTTGTGGTATAGAGTACAGTATCATCTGCGAATAAGTGCACATTTGTTGTGCCCAGCTGTGAGTCCAGATTATTGATGTATATTGCAAAGATGATAGGGCCCAGGATGGAGCCTTGTGGGACTGCTCGTAACAAGGATTTTTGTGGGGACAGATCTCCTATGGCTTTGACTTGTTGTAACCTATTGGTTAGGTAGCTGGTGAACCATTTAATGGCAGAACTATCAAGTCTGATGTTACTCAGTGCAGTAAGCATGATGGTATGATCCACAGTATCGAAGGCCTTACTTAGATCAAGGAAGATGGCAAATACATGCTTCTTAGAGTCCAAGGCCATTTGCCAGTCTGTAGTTACTTTGGCAAGAGCTGATATTGTACTGTGTTTGGCTCTGAAGCCGGACTGAGCCAGATTTAGCAACTTTTGTGACTCCAAATGTTCTCTAAGTTGGATGTTGACAATTTTTTCAAGTAATTTAGAAAGGACGGATAGTATAGAAATAGGCAGGTAATTGTTCAGATCACTCAGATCCCCAGTCTTGAATAATGGTAGGATGTGGGCAGTTTTCCACAAGACAGGTAGCTCACCTTGAATCAGAGAGGTGTTGAATAAGTGTATAATGGGGGTGGTCAGATAGGTATGGCCAAGTTTTAGGAAGTAAGGTTCAATATTATCTGGACCCGCACTCTTTTTTGAACCATGTCAGTCAAACTGTAGTGGAATCTACATATTTGCAAGGCAGCATGCTGCAGTGGCAGTCTCCCTTTTGCAAATTGCAGATGTGTATGAGTGGTACTAGGTAGGACTGTGTGATACCGAACAGTACTTTCTGAATACCATGAATCATGGGGTGTCCGAATATTCAGAACCGAATAGTGAATAGTCCAGTATTTGGCTGGTGTTCATTATTCAGCCATGTGCAATGGGGGAAACTAATACCCACCATCCTGGGCAACATTAAAGAAAAATGTTAGTACTCCTGTCTACTGGGCCCATCCCACCGGCCAATCCCCAGTCCAAAATAAAGAATAGCTCCTCTTCAAGACCCTCAGCAATACCCTCAAGTCCACCATCTTGAAATGTATAGAAATAAAAAAGGTTCCCTAATTTCTCTGGTGACTAGTGGATTCCCCGCCATGCTCCACCTGTCAGGAAGTGCCTCCCACTGTTATCCCATCCATCCATGACCCCAAGTGGGTCAGCAGCACAGTCCTCCAGTCACCTGTATGGGCGGCAGCCCGATGTTTTCAGTGAATGAGCATGTGGTTGTACAACCATGCGCTCATGCAGGAAGAACTCAGTTGGACTGCAGGCCATGCAGGTGAGTGGAGGGGTGTGCCGGTGGCCCGTTCAGGGTTGTGGGTAGGAGGGAAAGAGGGGTGGGAGGCATTTCCTGACACAATGGGGAGTCCAGTAGATACCAGGGAAATTAGGGACATTTATTTATTTTTATACATTTGGAGAGGGGGGCTCGGGATAATGATCAGAGTCTTGGCAGGGGTGGAGGAATTCTATATTTTGGACCAGCAATCAGCTGGGGGGTTGGGGCAGGGCCACTATACAGCAGTGATGAAAACAGTTATGTAATGCTGCCCAGGAGGGGGTGGAGTGGTCTTTTATGTTTAAATACCCCTCTCACAGGCACCCGAATCAGGAATACCGAATAGTGAATAAAGAATATTTTGGCACAGAGTAAGGAATAGTTGGTCAGCCCTAGTACTAGTACATGTGTAGAGAAGGACAGTTCAGTTCAGAGTTGTACTGAAGTAATCAAAAGAAGTATTTATTTATTTCAAATAATCAGATTTACAACCTTTTAGTCAGAGACTCATTTACAAAGGTACCTCGTCACAGGGAGGGTGGACAAACAATCATGTGAAGTTTAGACAGTGGTAACAATACAAGCAAGATACAGGCATAGATAAACAAACACAAGTTGATTTAGCTATACAAGGCAAAATAATACTCTGCAGTAGAAACCAGTGCTTAGTAGACTGTGGGATCCCAGGAAACTCTGGGAGGTACTATTTGGGACAGAGTACAGCTCCAGTTATTGGCAGTTACAGCTCCGAATATCAACAATGTATTTTCAAAGGGCTATTTTGAACTGGCCAATTCTGGGAATGCTTGTGATGTTCACAGGGAGAGAGTTATACCAGACAGGTGCTCTATGGTGAAAGGATCTTTGGCAGAGTGAGGTCCAGGCTCTAGGTACTAGGAAGGTGGCTTTAGTGGAATTACGGGTGAGTGCAGGCCGGGTGGTCTGTTGCAGGGATGTAGTGGCCCCTGGGGGGCATAGCCCAGATAGGGTCTTTTTAGCCAGCAGGCAGGTGTGGTATTTCAGCCATTCCTCAAAGGTGAGTATGTTCGAGGCAGAGTATAGCAGACATGTGTGGGTTCTGGTATGGGCACCGGTCAGGAGCCTGCAGGCTTTGTTAATTGAGGTCTGGACTTTGGTAAGGGTGGTAGGGTCTACCACTGCATAGGTCGGGAATCCGTAGTCTGCCAGAGACAGCACGGATGAGGTGATGGCCAGTTTTAAGGCAAATTCCTGGAGGCAGTCTTTGTGATGATAGAGGAGACGAATCCTGCAGTTCATGGCTGCTGACAGAGTTTTTAAATGGGTGTGAAAGGTAAAGCCTGAGTCGAAGGTGATGCCCAGGTACTTGTAGATTGCTACCTGTTCAAGTGGGTGGAGTGTGCTGGGGGTGATGAGAAGGGGGGAGTCACTGGTGTTGTTTTGTCGGTGTGCAAAAAGCATCAATTTCATTTTTTTCAGGTTTAGGACTAGCCGGTGGCTGTTGAACCATTTTTCTGCTTGGCAGAAGGTGCGTTGCAGGGTGCTTTGGAGCAAGAGTGGGTCCGAATGTGATGCGATGATGACAGCGTCATCAGCATAAAGAAGTATTTTGTCAGTGCAGGAGCTTGGGAGGGTGTTTAGGAAGAGACTAAAAAGGGTAGGCCCAAGGATGGAGCCTTGAGGGACCCCAGAGCATACTGGTAGGTTAGTAGACAAGGTCCCATTCAGCTTGACTCTTTGGGATCTATTCTGTAGGTAGCTTGAGAACCAGTTCAGTGGGCCGGGTGAGAAACCCAGTTGGCTAAGGGAGTTTAGCAGCAGAGGGTGACACACAGTGTCAAAGGCCTTGGATAGGTCGATGAATACTGCACCTGCAAGTTTCCCAGCATCAAGCTCAGAGTGGATTTTGTGGGAGAATTCCAGAAGGGCTGTGGATGTGCTGTGACCCGGGTGGAATCCATGTTGCTCAGGGCATAATATGTCATATTTAGATAGATATTCTATGAGCTGCGTGGATACTATTTTCTCCAGGGCTTTAGAGAGGGGAAGGGGAGGATGGAGATGGGCCTGTAGTTATTTGGTAGTGCTCAGTCTCTGGACTTATGGATAGGGGTGATTTCAGCCTGTTTCCATGCATCTGGGAATTGACCAAGGCATAGGGATCGGTTGAGAACATTCATGAGGGGATTAGCATGACATCCAGCGTGAGGTGGAGTATCCTGGAGTCAAGGGGGTCACTGCTCAGGTTGTAGGAGGCAAGTGCTTTTAAGAGGAAAGGTTTGGCATCACGGGGTGAGATTGTTCTGAAGTGGAATAGGGGCCAGGAGGTAGTGGTGTGGGTGGATGGAGGGATGGGGTCAAAGAATTGGGCAGGAAGAACCGCACTTTGGTCAGAGAAAGTTTTGTTTAGGCAGTCTGCAATGCACATTTGGTCCATCGAAACTGCCCCATTGATAACGATCTGAGGGGGGGCGGGTATTCCCATTCAGTTCTTTTATATTATCCCAGAAAGAGTGCAACCCAGCATTGTCCCAAATAGTACCTCCCAGAGTTTCCAAGTAATGCAGTGTGAAGGGAGTGCATGGGGGGATTAGTTTGCAGTCATATGTACTGTGGCAGCACACTAGGTGAAAGAAATGACAAATATGTTATAAATGACAGATGAGTGAAACAGCAGTTTGCTGTAATGGGAAGTGGAAATACAGGCAGAAAATTGCAGGTGAAAATCAGGGTTTTGATGCAGGAGTCCCTGATTTGTGGGTAATGCTGCACTAACATGGATAGCCTTGAGGGAATGGGCAAGAGGGGAAAGATGACAGCAACTTACAACTAATTGAAGGTAAGAAATAAAGTTGAAGAGAGTAGTGTGTTGCAGAATAAGAGATGTACAATAAGTAGATTCCAGAATCTGTTAATAGAGGAGGTAAGCGTAGGAGCAGGATGAGAAATTATTGTTTTACAGAGAGGGAGGTAGATGGATAGAATGGTGGTCATGAGGAGATTGTTGCGTGAGAAGCAGTGAGGTGGGCTGCATTTCCTGAGACAATGGGGGGTCCAGTAGATACCAAGGAAATTAGGGAAATGTATTTATTTTTATACATTTCCCCAACAATGGGGAAATATCAACACTGCCATCATAGAGGCAACAAGCCTTTGTGTGAAGCAAATAAACAAATCAAAATGAAAGAAAAAGCCACTATGGTTCTCAAAAGAAGTGGCAGTGAAGGTTAGGGAGAAAAAGATAGCATTTAGGAAGTATAATGAAACACAAAAGGAGCAGGACAGAAAGCTGTACCAGTTAAGGCAGAAGGAAGCAGGGAGGATAGTCAGAATAGCAAAGGCACAAACTGAGGAAAAGATAGCCAACTTGGTTAAGAAGGGGGATAAAACCTTTTATAGGTATATCAGGGAGCGTAGAAAGACAAAGGGAAGGATAGTGAGGCTGAACAGAATGGATGGTGGGTGGGCAGAGAGTGACGGTGAAAAAGCAGGGATACTGAATGAATACTTCTGTTCAGTATTCACAAAAGAGGAAATGGGGAGGTGCCTAATCCAATTAACAGAAGCACTCTGGAGAGGGGGGTCGATTCCAGTCCTTTTACAGAAGAAAGGGTTCTGAAAGAACTCCTAAAACTGAAGGTGGACAAAGCAATGGGGTCAGATGGAATTCACCCCAGAATTCTAAAAGAATTAAGCAGAGAACTAGTGACACCACTGACTACCCTTTATAACAAATCATGGGAGGGTGGTGTGGTACCTGAGGACTGGAAGAAGGCTGATGTGATTCCCCTTCACAAAAGTGGGAACAAGACAGAGGCAGGAAACTACAGACCTGTCAGTGTGACCTCTGTGGTAGGGAAAGTGATGGAATCACTTCTGAAGGAAAGAATTGTTGAGTACCTAGAGGACAGTGAGGCACAGGAAACAAGGCAGCATGGGTTCACAGCGGGAAGGTCATGTCAGATGAATCTATTTGGTTTCTTTGACTGGGTGACCAAAGTAGTAGACCAGGGAGGGGCTGTGGACATGGCCTACCTAGACTTTAGCAAGGCATTTGACACAGTCCCACACAAAAGATTAGTAGTCATATTAACCAGCCTTGGAGTGGGTCCCAGGGTAGTAGCCTGGATAAAACATTGGCTGAACAACAGGACACAGAAGATAATTGTAAATGGAGTCCACTCTGAAGAAAGAGGGGTTACTAGTGGGGTACTGCAGGGTTCAGTACTGGGTCCAGTCCTTTTTAATGTCTTTATAAGTGACATTGCAGAGGGACTGGAAGGAAAAGTATGTTTCTTTGCAGATGACACAAAGATCTGCAACAGGGTTGATACACAAGGAGGCGTGGAAAGGATGAGAAGGGACTTGGAGGAATGGTCAGAAGTATGGCAGCTTGGATACCATACAAAGAAGTGCAAAGTAATGCACCTGGGAAACAAAAACCCAGGGGAAGATTATACAATGGGGGGGAGGTAGGAAACAACAACAAAAATGGAAAGGGTCATGGGGGTAATCATATCAGATGACCTTAAGGTTGGCAAGCAATGTGAGAAGGCAGTGGGAAGGGCTGGGGGGACACTGGGATGTATAGGGAAAGGCATCACCAGCAGAAAACAGGAAGTTGTTATCCCCCTGTACAGACAGTTGGTGAGACCCCATCTGGAGTACTACGTCCAGTTCTGGAGAACACATCTCCGCAAGGACATAGACAGGATGGAGGCAGTTCAGAGGAGGGCAACTAAAATGGTGCAGGGTCTGCAAGAGAAGCCATACGAGGAGAGGCTAAAGGAGCTTAATATGTATACCCTTGAGGAAAGGAGGAAGGGGGGGACATGATAGAAATGTTTAAGTACGTCAGTGGAATCAACAAAGTCCAAGAGGGTATCATCTTTCAGAAAAAGAGATGTGCAAGAACAAGGGGACACAATTTGAAGATAGAGGGGGGACGGCTCAGGGGCAATGTGAGGAAGTATTTTTTCACAGAGAGAGTGGTGGACGCATGGAACAGCCTTTCTGAGGATGTTGTGGGGTCTAAAACTGTGGGAGAATGCAAGAATGCTTGGGACAGACATAAAGCAATTTTTGTGGGGGGTAGGAAGAAATAGGCTGTTGGTTAAATAGGAACTGCAGCTTATCCTCTAGGTAGGGAAATAGGCAAACTAGGTGGGCCAAGTGGTCCTTATCTGCCGTCAAAGTCTATGTTTCTATGAAGTTCAAGACTGGAGCAGGCAGAAGGCACTGTTGTGGGTGGCATAAAGAAATGGCTTGCGAAGCTGAGAAAGCCACTTTAATGATGCGGACAAACATCTATTATGTGTGTAGTGGCTGCCTGATGCATGCAGGTCATGTCATATTGTAGTTACCTGTGAAAGTTTGCCAGCAGAATGTTTGGTGAAATGTCAGCATGTGTATTCTTCAAAGCTGAACTGTAAAATTAAGGAATACCAGTAAGTTGTCTAGCAGGAGAAATGTAGGACTGCAAGTTACATGAATATGGCAGTCATGCTTCTGGATCTTGTTATCAAATGTTTAACATAAGACTGATGGTACGGTAGGTCTTTAATATATGCAGTGCAATTCTCCTACATTTGTATAAATTAATGGGCATAAGCTTCCAAACATAGGGAATGAATAGTGTAGCTGGATCATTCAGGATACTTTCAGCAGAACATAATATGTAGACACAGTTATTGTTGTATCACTGCATAGATGTCTGGTTTCATTTCCATTATTTTCATTGAGGTCATTCATATAACAACAGAGTTTGCTTTTGAGGAGTGCTTGCAGTCATAAACTGTCTTCCTGGCTGAAGTCATAGGATTGTGCTTGTGACATCAGAGTCAGTACCATGGTAACACAGTGGAATGTTACAAGAGCAGACTATGACTTGTAGTACAGAATAAGTTGTACAGGCAGATGAACTCAATGGGACACATGCAAGTCCATGATGAAATTGTCTTGAGTAAGCACTAATGGGTAGAGGGAATCTATAGAATATATATGGCATTGAAGTGGAACAGCAGTCAAGTGTCATGGATTTCAAAGGTGATGTTTTGAGCAGGTGGGCAATGTTTGTGGCCAGAGCATGGAAATGTGCGTGGTGCATTATGTATTTTGTGTTATTGTTTATGATGCCGGCATAAACTGTGCCAACATGTGGTAATGACCTTGACCTTATACTGGCTGTCCCAGAAAAGAAGTTGGTAAATGAATGGGAAAGGAACATGCTGTTGTTAAGCAGAACACAGATATTTGCAATGTGCTTGTAATCGTAAATGATACAATGGTGTGTGAAAATCCTGTAACCTCACTGGTCAAAACAAGTCACATGACTGTGGGTAAATCCTGCATAACCCAGAGCTGTCAAATGGTAGTCATAAAAAATCATAATGAAATACATTTTAAATTGATTTCACACGCAAGTTGATGGTATAATCAGAGTAAGGCACTCCAGGGTTTGAGTTATTGGGTGATTTTACCACTTTCTGTGTGGTTAAGTCAGTTGCCTGCACTTTGTGACATAGCAGACAAGGCAGGGGTAAATCCCCAGTGATGTACACCCTGTTCTGTTGTATTGCTTAAATATGAGTCTTGTAGAAAAGTAATGCTTGTGAGAGGTGGTTTTAAGCTACTGTATGTATATGAAGGCACAATCTGCAAGAGCATCAAGTATGTTTGAATGTCAGTAGAGCAGGATTCTGTCATGCCATGTTATAATTTCTGTACCCATATCTGGCGCTTGGGGTAATATCTCAATTCTGACAGTATAATGCAGGATGACAGGGGTGCTGCACAACTGAGGTGCCATATTTCAGAGGAGATGTTAACCCGAGGTTCTGTTGGCCTGGATTGGTGGTAGATATGGTGGATGTTAAAGATTCGATGGCATGTATTGGGAAAGAGTAGGGGAATTCCTGTGGTGCCATGGCCACATTTCTGGCATTGAGTAACCAAAAATAAACGTGATCACCAACAGTTTAATGTGGTTGAATTTCAGTTGCTTAGCATGTCTGTCCTCCCCCCCCCCCTGGTCCTGCAGAAGGGAGTCTTAGGCTGAATGGGCGTACCAGGGCAACAAAATGTAACAGAAGCAAACATAATTACCTATAAATGTGTAGCAGTACAACGGTGAGTAGTATGGCAGCACATCTGTATTCTTCCAAGATGAACTGCAAAATAAAGTATGGCAGTAAGAGTACAAGAGCAAAATGTAGGAACAAGATAGGACAATATGACAGGCATGCCTTTTGATTGTCTTTCAATGATGAGCATGGTTTTGCTTGGTAAACCAGCTGTTGAACACATGCAGTATCATTGTAGTCGCATGATATAATATAATGTAATGGTTATAGGCCTGCATACACAGGCAATCAGTGATACAGCAGAGAGATTTCACAGGCTTTTAGTACAACAGAATATATAGTTACAGCTGTGGGTGTATTTCAGCATATTAATGTGCCTGCTAGTCCTATGAGTTATCACAGAGGACATTAGTAGTAAAGCACGGTCTTTGGCATGGTAGAGTTCATGTAGTGATGTTGCTGTCTGTCTCTGTGCAGGCATAACATTCTGTTTGGGACATGACAATTAGTTCAATGTGCTTACACAACTGGATAAGATATGTGATAATGCTTGACTAACTTGATTACATTTGTTGCTTTCTGCCTCTCTGTCCATGGGACATACCACCCTGTAGGGCTACGACGCAAGGAACCCTACAGGAGGATTTCCCCCCCCTGCAGGTGCCGGGAATGAATGCATTGGATAAAGGTAGGTTAGGAAGAAGCCCAAAAAGAATACCCCAAAATTCTGAGTATCAAAGAGGTGAGGATAATGGACGAAGTCTATGGAGAGAAGGGCTAACTTCCTAAGGAGAGAGGGGAAAGCTGAGCCACCATCCGCCTCCGTCCAACAGTGGAACCTAAGTAACTAACGAGAAGAAAATCACTAACTGTAACTAATGTTATGACCATTGGCATGGAGGAGGGGAAAAGCCCCTTTGAAAAGGAAACCTTTGGGGACCCAAGGCCTAGATCGCCTTCCCTCCAGGCTGACGACGTTTGAATTGAGGATGTATGTTTTTGAAAGAATGGGTTTGGTAACTAGAGGGATACGAATAGTGAGGATGATGATGGAATACGGAAGATCCCTAAAAGAAAGCACAGATCGAAGATGGAACATGAGGGTGCACACAGATGAAATGCAAATACGAGGCACAATGAATGCTGATGGTGATAATCACTGCAGGAGGACGGCGGGTTGATGAGGTAGCATAAGATTGTTAATAGGTATGTTTGATTGAGTAAGGCGAGAAAGTAGAAATTGAGGTCGATAAGGCATGTTTATGCAATGTAAATAATTAGATCCTGTTGTTGTGGTACATAAGTAGCGTTGGAGTTGATGATGGAATGGTTGAGGGAATGATGAAACTAGATAAACCTTGTTGGAACTAAGGAGGCTATGATCGAGTAGTTAATGTGAGAGAGAAGGTCTAGAAGTAAGGATAGGAGGGAGTAAATTTGTTTATGAGTCAGAACAGCAAGAGGTATGTAGATATGCTCATGAGGATATTCCAGATGAGTCAATAAGTAGATCAATAATATTGAATACTGGCTTGATGGAGCGATGTTTTAATAGAGCGATGCAATTAAGCAGACACTGAGGTTGGAGAGGCATTCTTGATTATGTGATGCAAACGATTGAACCCTGAATGATTAGACCCTGAGGTTATAGTCAATGACGTAGAACGGTATTGAATGATAGGAATGTTAGAGTAGGCGATATAAATAAATGAGCTTTGAAGTGATGCTGAGTGAAAGATTACTGGAGTCATTAACTTGATATGACTGGAGTTATGAACTCAATGTATTCAGCAGGATAGCCACAGCTGATAGGTGGCATATGATTTATGATAGGTATGCCCAAAAGAAAGTCGAGAGCAGGCCAAGAGTGAAGGGAAGCTCAGATAGCTGAAAATGAACTGGAAGAGGAGGAGATGGGAAAGAACCGAAAATGAACTGGCATGAAGGAAGTACACCAATGAGGCACCCTGAGAGGAGGTAGAGTCCAAGGACAATAAGGGAGATCTGGGGCCAGAGGCAACTCAGGTGAAATGAACAAGGATGAAAACTGGACAAGGTATGATGAGGAGTGATCGAAATTGGATGAATACCTGGTGGACTGATAAAACTTAAGGAACTTCTGTCCCAAATTGACTGGTCTCCTATACAGGCAACTCCTGACATCGACACAGCTCTCTCCTTCTTTACCCAAACTTTTAATAATGCCTGTGATATCATTGCCCCAATGTTGACCCGCTGTTCTAAAAGGCAGAATGCCCTCTGGGTAACCCCAGCTTTGATCCACCAGCTCAAACATAGGGACAACCTATGGCACCGTGCCATTGAGACTGGCCGGCCCAATGACAGGCGGTTATATGCTGCCGCCAAACAAGTGCACTCGGCCATCAGAAAGGCCAAGTCTGAGCACTATCAGTCCTCACTCACTGCCTCATGGGGAACCCCAGAACCTTCTGGGATAACATTAAACAGTTAAATGGGAGTACACCCCCCACCCACCCAGATCAACATTAATGGTGTGATCTCCTCAGACCCAGCCTCATAGCCAACCACCTCAACACCTCATTCACTGACCTTAGCCCTATCCTCCCTACAAATTTTTTGACCCTCCTCCCAGCACCTGCCATAAATCTTTCTCCCTTATTTTCTCCTCCTCGTGTTTCTGCCCAAGAACTTAGGTCACACCTTGTCACTGCCCTCAAGAGTAATAGTACAGGCAGTGACACCCTGGATCCGTGTATCCTCACGGCTGGTCTTAGACACAGTCCTACCCGATCACATGCCTCATCAACCACTCTCTTTGCCTGGGGAAGGTTCCAACTGCCTGGAAAGTCACCACTGTCACCCCTGTCTTTAAAGGTGGTGATAGGACTGTGGCTGGAAACTCATCGACCGATCTCCATTCTCTCTCTCTCTCCAAGGCCTTGGAAAAAGTGGTGGCCTCTCAAATCTCTGACTACCTCTCCACCTACAATGTCCTTTGTCCTGAGCAGCATGGCTTCCCGGCGGCCACAGTACCAACACAGCCCTCCTAGAGGTTCTCCAACTTTCTCCACCCTCCTTAGACACTGGTTCTCTGGCTAGTGCTGTCTTCATTGACCTCTCGAAAGCTTTCGACACTGTCTCCCACCCTCCTTCTTGATGCCCTTAGTCTCTCTGGTTTTGCTGCTGGGCTATCTCCTGGTGCACCAGTTATCTGTCTGACAGCTCACAGCGGTAAAATTAATGGGACCTACTCAGACATCTGTCCCATCTTTTCTGGGTTCCCCAGGGCTCCATTCTGGGCCCCTTACTATTCTCCCTTTACCTTAACACCCTTCCACGCTCTTGCTCGGGAACATTCTATTGTACGCTGATGATGCAGTCATCTTTGCCTCAAGTCGAACCCTATTGCCCTCCAGGACTCGCTGCAGAAGTCCTCACTGAAGCAGAGGGCTGGTTCAAGGAACATAGATTGGTGATAAATCTTAAAAAACAAAACCATGTTCTTCACTCATCCCCAAAACAAGTCCTGCAACTTCAAACTCCTCATTCACTCTGGGTCCTCTTTCCACTCAAACAAGTTTGCTCCTATAAATACCTAAGGTTCATTTGACCTCCCTCTCCTTCCATGGACACATCGCTGCCCTAGCCACTGCCACTAATATCCGATTGGGCATCTTACATCGGTATAAACACTGCCTTCCCCGGAGGCTCTTGACTTGCAGTCACCTCCCATCCTGTCCCTAGTGGACTATGGACTGCCGTGTATGGTGCTGCTGATCAGACCGCACTCCATAAAATTCGCACTACTCTGAATAAGGCCTGCAGGTTAATTACTGAGCACCTAGGCTGACACACACCTGTCTACTGTACGCTAAAGCGCTGGTACTTGATCTTGATGAGCGCCTCAAATATCTGACCTGTACCCTTACAAAAAAGACCCTCCTTGGGCTATCCCCACCAGGACTGACCACCACCATATGCCGCTCTGTCCCACTAGTTCATACTCGGACCTCTGGGAAAACTTCTCTTGTTATCCCTAGAGCTAGGACCTCTCACGGCCAAAGAGTCTTCAGCTTTAGGGCCCCCTCCTGGTTCAACACACTGCCCCCTCTCCATCTCCCGAGCTCAACTATATCGTAGCTTCAAAACTTCATTCGTAACCACCTTTTTAACACCGATGCTGTAATTGCCACTAGTCAAAGCCGTACTCAATACTTATGACAAAGCTTATTACTAAGCTGCTAAGGACAACATAACTCTGGTATTGTTTGCATCAATCCTACCTGTACCAGCTTGTTTGTATCTATGTCTTAAGTTACTGTTATACTTATGTGTTGTACTGTTATACTGTGTATTTTCGTTTGTCTTACTGTGACAAGGTACCTTTGTAAATGAGCTCAAAGGTTTTCCAAACTGCTGTTTAAATAAAATAAAAAGAATGGTGATGAGGGAATCGAACAGTGGAGGGAAGCCATGAGGGCTGAATGCTGAAGAACCAGTACAGAACTGTAAGAAGAGGAGACAGGAATGAAAAGGAACAAAAAGGAAAGATCATGAACGAAGGTATTAGGCTCTATGGAGTGATATGAACGATGATGCTCCCGGAAAGAAGACAGACGTCAAGGCCATTAAGGTGTATCAGGAACCAGAGGGTCAGTAATCGAGAGGGCAAGCACAGGGCTGCGACTGAGGGAATGAAAGCGGACGAAATACGAAAAGGAGGAGAGCCAAGAAGTGGAATAGATTCACGACTGTCAAGATAAGAATAAGCGCTAGGCTGAGAAGGGAACAGGAACAGAGGAGTTAGGAAGAGTGATGGATGCCAGGAAGGCAGGTACTGGAGAGGCGGTATGAAAGGACAAAGGATGATGCGGTGGGTGATAGGGTAGAGGAAGAGGATTCATTACGGTCTTAGTGGAAAGAATCACTGATGAGGATGGGAAGTAGTGAAGAGGATGAGCAGGTCGAGGCAAGGCACAGATGAACTGGGGGGGTAGGAACAATGAAAGAGTGAAGCCCAGGAGGCTGGCACAGGAAAGTGAGGGAGGACAGGGGAACCACCTAGGATTGGGACGCTATGAATGCAGGCATGGGAAGTCGAGATAGGGAAGGGCGAAAGACGGAAAGAGGGAAAGAGATGAGCAGAATGGTGTGAGGCATCGTGGAGCTGTGAGGGCCAATGAAGCGGAAGGAGCCAGCTTAGAGAATGTCGAATGATATGGCGATGTATGGAAGGCTGGTGGTGGGTGGGATAGAGTGACATGATGAAGACAGTACGAATGAATCAAATCCCAGAGGGCTGGTAGAAATAGAGCAGAAATGGCAGCATGCTGTGAGAGGAAGGGGAATGGTATGGCAGTATACATATAGCAGCATAATGCTGCAAGCAGAGCAGAGGACAGGCAGGTCCAAACAGTAAATGGCCAGAAGGGGGTTCACCTGCCAAGTAGCCCACTAAATAGCTGGCCCCTCAGAGAAGTAATGACCAGAAACCAGTACAACAGATGTGGACAATGAGGAAAGAAAGTACGCATCCCAAAAAATGCTGTAGAGATCAGAAGGGAGTGTAGGTAAATGAAGTTTTTTTTTTTATTATGTCACTAGAACCAGAGAGCGAGTGAAGAGGGGCAAGTAAGAGGCAGCCCTGACGAGGAAGGGAGACCACATTGTGAGGAGAGACAGAGCCCCTATGAAAGCGCAAGGCGTGCCCAATTCCAAGGGAAAGTAATTGTTCTTGACTGGGGCAACCTTAAAATCACCAACTGGTAAGAAACAACATTCCAGGCAATCAGCAACAGAGACTTGGAGAAACTCCCAATTGGATGGCACAGATTGCTGTGCTAAAGAATAAAATTAGGCAGAGTGCAGAACGTCCTGGGAAAAATTCCCACAGTGGCAGATGCCCCAGGTATCAACAGGTCAGAATGCACTACTACGAAGACCCCCAACCTGGAAAAGAACAGTGAGGCTTACAGGAATGGAACTGGGAACTGACCAAGCAACCGCAACCGCAACCCAGAAACAGCAATGCAGCAGCCACGAGAGAAGATGTCTGGAAAACAGGGCGTTATGGAGCTCAGCTCATCAGTGAAAGAAGTCACACATGCAGTGAGGACCTTGAGTCAGCAAACCCACGCACCAATGCCAACAGCAGAGAGAAGGGTTGAGGTGCTGCAGCAGAGGGTGGAGTGCGACAAGACAACCAGAAGACATGGAGGAAGGACAGGCATGCAAAACAACTGCGACGGATGGAAGAAGCCCAGGACAGAGCAAATGCAGCAGAGTGAAAGGACGAGCCAAGAAAAAGCAAGGGCTAGGGAGAATGGGGGGGGGGGGTTGAGCAAGGAGAGGAAAATGGGCACTTGAAAGCGCTGATAGAGAAGGGAGAAAACAAGTGCTTGAAAGTGCCAACAGATAAAGGGCTAACACAGGAAGCAGGAAAGGATAGAAGGCATGGCAACAGGAGCTGAGGAAAGTGATGAGGAACGAACAAATTGGGCAAACGAGCTAAAGAAGGCATGGATGACCAAAGGCAAGTGGAGGCAGCTGCAGAGTCATCCAGAGAGGAGGTGGAGGACAGCAGCACCTCCAGCAGCAACGAAAATGAATCCTTGGGAGAGTCCAGGATGAGTGACATATTTGAGGTTGATGGAGGAGTGATGTTGTTGCTCCACCCATTGAACCTTGGGTTTAAAGCCCTCACATGGTATGGGAAAAATCTGCAGTGTACCAATACAGGATGCTAAAATGAAATGGAAACCAAGTTGTTCAGGCATTCGAAGTGCATGCAGGAAGTATCAGGTTGGTATGAAAATTTCCTAAGGGAAATGTAATGGGTGGGACAAAGTCATAGAATATAGATGGAATGCAAGCAGGGTTGCAGGGGAGTGGCATGGTTTTCAAAGTGATGGTTCATTGAGAAATTAGCAGTTATTCAATGTCCCTGGTTACAGCATGAAAATGTTTGTAAACGGTATATATTAATCTATTAATATATGTAATATATATTAATAGTATGTATAATATCTTGCCCTGTCCCTCTGTCTTCCTCTCCCCCCCTGTGCCTTTTCTCCCACTGGATGAAGCTTAAAACCAACCTACTACCACTACATCCCAAACTCCTAGACAAAGCCACTTCTTTTGGCCGCCCACTCTCTCCCCCAGTCTCCCTTCCCCCTCACCTTGACTCCTCCTCAGACTCTCACACTAGGTGTCACACCTCTTTATCTCCTTCGCTACATATAAACACTGTCCTTTAGCCTAGTTGAATGCTCTTGACGCTGTACTATCGCCACTGGTACTATGAATGACATTGTAACCTTATTGTATACTAGCTACCTACTATTTGAGTATTGTATGTAAACTGTTTGTCATTGCTGTCATTGTCACTGCTTGACGTGAAAGCTTTGTAAAAGAGCTCAGAGCTGAAAGGTGTGATCCGAATCCCTAAATAAATATTACATGGTATTTATTGCCATTGTGGCATTCAGTGGCACAGATGGGATCTTTAAGAAATGTATACATATGGTGTCAACATCCAACAATATCAAGGATGTGTGCATTGCATCATTCTTTCCATGTCATACTGTACTTAACTGTGGAAGCTTGGCAGGAAACTGGTTTGCAGAATGAGAGCACGTGTATATTCTTCAAAGTCAGTCTACAAAATGAAGCAATGCCAGTAAGTTGTACAGTAGGAGAATTGGCCGGTTGCAAGTAAGGGGAATAGGCAAGACATGTCTTTTCAGTTTGCGATCAAATGGTGAACATGGAGGGGGTTGTTCGGACAGCAGTGGAACACGTGCAGCATCATGTCATTACTGCCTGTGTCCATCAGAATCTCCTTGTCAATGAATTGGCTGAATGGATTTTTCCTGCAATGAAGTACAGTGTACTCTACCTTCATAGTCCTATTCATGTCTGTTAATCTCCTGTTTCCCCTTTTGCTAGTATATCTTTCTGTTTATCTCATGCATGCTTTATGCCACCCAGCATTTTAGGTGTCATCACTTTTCCTGGCAGCCTGTTCAAGGCGTCTACCATGTTTTCAGTAAAGAAATATTTCTTCACAAGTATGCTGAACCTCCCTGCCCCTGCTCGTTTCATTGTATGCCTCTTGCTTTGGGTGCTCATCATCAATGGAAGGGAACTTGAACACTGTACCCTGTTTACTCCTGTGAGGTACTTTGTAGGTTTTGATCATGTAACATCTTGCCCTGCTGTCTTCCAGACTGTTCATGTTCAGATTCTTCAGGTTTTTTTTGTAGAGATTCCTGTGGAAATCCTGAACCATTTTAATTGCCCTCCTCTGGGAAACCTCCATGTTATGTTATTTCTGAAGTGTGCATTATAAAACTGGACACAGTACTTCAGCTGGGGGTATAGCAGAGAGTGTTAGTATGGCAGCACAACATCCCTCCCCATGCTACCGGACATGCCATTCCTTATGCATTCCAGATGGCAATTTGCCCTGTCCATAGCCTAGTCACACTGTGCTGCCACCTTGAGGACCTCTGATATAATAATGTCAAGGACTCTTTCATGGCTAGTGAGTATCAGAACCTTCTGCTATGCTATACTCAGCATTGGTATTGCTGTGATCTAGATACATGATGCTACACTTGCTCGCATTCAATCACAAGTCAGAAATGAAATGGAATTCATTTAGGTGAATGTCAGGCTGGCAAACAGCTTTTTGGATAGTGTGTATGTGTGTGGGGGGCTGGATTGCTCTAGTAGTATAACTATTTGCTTTTGATGTTAGCCTCAAATCAGGTGCAGTCCTGTAAACAGATAAAACATGGTCAAGAAAGACTCATAAGAAATGTAATAAAGTCTTTGTACATTAGCCTGGGCTGAACTTCCATACAGAAGAGATAGAAACATTGAAACATAGAGTTACACAGCAGATAAAAAGTGTTTGGCCTATCTAGTCTGTGCAGTTCCCTATGGAAAAAAGTTGCAGAAGCTAATTTACCAACAGTCAAGTTCTTCCTAGCCTTCATAAGGATTACCTTATGTCTGCCCCATGCATTCTTGAATTGTTCCACAGTTGTAGACCTCAGAAGCTGCTTAGGAAGGCTGTTCCATGCATCCACCACCATCTCTGTGAAAATATACTTCTTCATATTGGTGCTGAGCCCCCAACCCCCATATCTTTACATTGTGTGCTCTTGTTCTTGGACATTTCTTTTCCTGAAACCTACTACCCTCTTGAACTTTGTTGATTTTAGTGAGGTACTTGAAAGTTTCTATCATGTCCCCTGTGTCCTTCCTTTCTTCAAGGGGATACATATGAAGCTCCTTTAGCCTCTGCTTGTATGGCTTGTCTTGAAGGCCCTGCACCATTTTGGTTGCCCTCCTTTGGGCTGCCTCCATCCTGTGTATGTGCTTATGGGGATGGGGTCTCCAGAAGTGGATGCAGCACTCCACATGGGGTCTGAGCAAGTGTCTGTACAATGCAATATTTTGTTGACTAGCTACAGTATGTATTACACAGGACAACATATCTGCGTACATGGACATCTGTTTGGCTTTCAATATTGTTTTGTCTGTTCTAATTTGATTGCTGGGTGTATCAATAATAAAAAGGAAATAAGCTTGCTGCAATGACAGCAAGGTTATGTTGTTTATTTTCTTCCTTTTCTTTTCTTGTTTTATTAATAGGTCCTGGACTGAAAAGCAAAAGAAATGGGAACAATATGGAAAGAGAAACAGATTTCCATGTATCCAGGAATGTTGTCCTGCAGAAGATATACATGTTGCAGGAAAACATGAAGTTGTTATGCTTGCAAAATACACAATTATATTGTAATAGTGGTAGGAGTGTATAATCTTTGTTTCTATTTTAGAGACATAATGCGGCGCGCTCTTCTGAAGAAGGCACAATCTACTCATGCAATGTTCATCAACATTAAAACAATAATGAAAAGGTATTCTTTAAGAAATAGAACTGTATTGACATTGAAGTATGAATGCAAAATACATGAAGTACACAAAACAATTCAGGATATACTCAAGCATTTCTATCCTCCCTCCCCTCTTGCCACCCCCCTCTTGCTAAGTGGGCATACTAGGGCAAGAAAGTTTAAGAAACATACAAACATAATTACCTGTAAATGTGCTGCAGTACAACTGTGAGTAGTATGACAGCAGTTGTATATTCTTCCAAGATGAACTGCAAAATAAACAAATGGCAGTTAAGTTGCATCAGAGCAGAAATGTAGGGTACAAGTTAGGGAAATATGACAGGCATGGCTTTCGATTGTCTTATCAAATATTGAGCATGGTTTTGCTTGGTAAACCGTCGGATGAACAGATGTGGTATCATTGTAGTAGCATGATATCATGTAATGGTCATAGGCCTGCATATACAGGCAATCAGTGGTATGGCTGACAGATTTAGCGGGCTTGTAGTAAAACAAAATATACAGATACAGTTGTGGTTGTATTTCAGCATATTAATGTGCCTGCCAGTTCTATGGGCTATCAGTGAGAACATTACATAGATACATAGATACATAGACAGTGTCGGCAGATAAGGGCCTATGGACCACCCAGTCTGCCCATTTTGAGCTTGTAAGTGCAGTTTATGTTTTCCTAGAAGTCTGTTGCCCCATACCCCTGACCTCCAGAATTCCTTTATGTCTATCCCATGCATTTTTAAATCCTGTGATTGTTTCAGCCCCCACCACTTCCTCTGGCAGGGTGTTCCACTTGTCCACCACCTGTTCTATGAAGAAATTCTTCCTCACATTTCCTCTGAATCATCCTCCCTCCAACTTCATCCCATGCCTTCTAGTTCTGGAACATCTTTTTCACTTAAAAATAGTATATTCCTGCACCCTGTTTCTCCCTGTAAGATACTTGTATGTCTCCATCATATCCCCTCTCTCCATCCTCTCCTTCAGGGAGTACATGTTCAGTCCCTTTAACCTGTCCTCATAGGACTTGTGATGCAATCCATGCACCATCTTTGTTGCCCTCCTCTGAACCTTCTCTACCCTGTCTATGTCCTTACGTAGGTAAAGTCTCCAGAACTGCACACTGTACTCCAGGTGGGGCCTCACTAGTGTCTTGTATAGTGGAATTATGACCTCCCTTTTCATGCTGGTGATGCCCCTGCCTATGCATCCCAGCATCCTATTTGCTTTACCTGCTGCCTTGTCACACTGTTTCCCTACCTTGAGGTCATCACAGATGATAACCTTAAGATCCCTTTCCTGCTTGGTGCATGCTATATCCTCACCCCCCCAACTGATATATTGTGCCAGGGTTTTTGTGCCCCATGTGCATTATCTTGCACTTCTTTGCATTGAATTTCAACTGCCAAATCCCTGACCATTCTTCAAGTTTATGCAGGTCCCTTCTCATTCTGCCTACACCCTCTGGTGTGTCTTCTCTGTTACAGAGCTTTGTGCCATCAGCGAACAATGAAATTCTGCTTTCTAGGTCCTGCTCAATGTCACTGATGAAGATGTTGAACAGGACCGGTCCCAGCACTGATCCCTGTGGTACCCCACTGGTCACTCTTCCCTCTGTGGAGTGATAACCATTTACCACCACCCTCTGTGTCCTGCCGCCCAGCCAGTTACCTACCCACCACACTACTGTCCTGACCACACCCATATTCCCCAGTTTGTGTGATAGTCTTCTATGTGGCACAGTGTCAAAGGCCTTGCTGAAGTTCAGATATGCCATGTCCACTGCCCTCCTCTGATCCACCTCCCTAGTCACCCAGTCAAAAAATTCAATGAGGTTGGTCTGACATGACCTCCCCCTGGTGAAACCATGCTGCCTTGGATCCTGTAGTCCATTGACAACCAGATGTTCCACCAATCTCTCCTTCAGTAGCACTTCCATGATCTTCCCCACTACCGAGGTGAGGCTGACTGGTCTGTAGTTCCTGCTTCCTCTTTGTTCCCACTTTTGTATAAGGGGACTACATCTGCTGTCCTCCAGTCTTTGGGTACCTCCCTGTTTCCAGTGATCAGCTAAACAAGATAGCCAGAGGTTCAGCCACCACCTCTCTTAGTTCTTTAGGACCCTGGGAGTGCACCCCATCTGGCCCGTTTTGTCAACTCTTTGCACTTCAGTTCCTTCAGGACCCTTTCTGGACTGTAAAGTGACTTGTGTCCATTTCTGCACCATTCTCATCCTTGTAATTCTTCAGACCCATTACCCTCCTCTTCCTCAGTAAAGACTGAGCAGAAATACCTGTTCAGTATGTCAGCTTTACTGTTGTCATCCTCCACGCCGCCCCATCCTCTCACTATCCTCCTTTGCCTTTTCTTTTTTTCACTTATGTACCTGTAAAAGGTTTTGTCCCCTCTACCCACTGATTTTGCAATGTGTTCTTCTGTCTGAGTTTTGGCTTCCTTTACTGACCTCCCTGCCTCCCTTTGCTTCTCCTGGTACTTCTCCCTATCCCCTTCTGCCTGTGTCTTTTTGTATTGCCTGAATACAATCTTTTTGGCTTTCACTTTCTTTGCTACCTCTTTGGAAAACCATAATGGTCTCCTCTTCCTTTTCCTCTTGCTAACCTGCTTAATGCATAATTCTGTTGCTCTTGTAATCCCCATTTTAAATACTGCCCACTGTTCTTCAAACCCTGATTCCTGCCCCATTCCCCTTAATGCCTCTTGCAAGTATCTCCCCATTTTCCCAAAATCTGTCCCCCTAAAATCCAGGATATGTGTTTTTGTGTGGTTTGGTTCTGCTCTTTCCGTGATTTCAAACCACAATGACTGGTGGTCACTGTTCTGTTCCCCAGGTGCTCCCCACTGTGTTTGCCCCATCACACTGTCCCTGTTTGTGAGCACAAGGTCCAGTATTGCCTTCTGCCGAGTTGGTTCCATGACCAGTTGCTTGAGGAAGGCACCCTGAACGGAGTCCAGGATAAATCTGCTCCTAGTTGATGCTGCTGCTGGGATGCTCCAGTCCACATCTGGAATATTGAAGTCTCCATGGAAAGCCATGTGTACAAATGCCAGGAGCCTTAGCAACAAGATGGAAGATCTGGAGGCTGTCATGGTGCAGTCAGACCTGGACATTGTGGCCATCACTGAAACCTGGTGTAATAATAACCATGACTGGGAGATGGCCATACCTGGCTACAACATATTCAGAAGAGACAGGGCAGGCAGGAAGGGGGGAGAAGGAGTGGCACTGTATGTGAAAAATGACACTGTATGTGAAAAATGACATAAGGGCCACAGAGATCCAGGAGGAACAAAATGGGGGAGAGATACTAGTAAAGCAGGGTAAAGCAGGGTATTTGGTGTGGTAGAGTTCATGTAGTGATGTTGCTTTCTGTGTTTGTGCAGTCTTAATATTCTACTGGGAACATGACAATTATTAGTATGAGAAAAATCTGCAATGTTACAATACAAGATAGTAAAATGAAATGGAAACCAAGCTGTTCACGCATTCAAAGTGCATGCAGCAAGTATCACATTGGCATGAAAATTTCCTCAGGAAGATGTAATGGGTAGGACAAAGTCACAGAATATAGATGGAATGCAAGCAGGGTTGCAGGGAAGCAGTATGAGCAGCTATTCAATTTTCCTGGTGTCAGTATGCAAATGTCTGTGAACAGTATATATTACATGGTATGTATTGCCATTGTGGCATTTAGTGGCAGGGATGGTGGCTGAAACAAATGCATGCATATGGTGACAACCTGCAACAATATGAAGGATGTGTGCATTGCATGATTCTTTCCATGTTATGCTGTACTTACCTGTGGAAGCTTTGCAGGGAACTGTTTTGCAGAGTCAGAGCCCGTCTGTATTCTTCAAAGTTGATCTACAAAATGAAGAAATGGCATTAAGTTGTATAATAGAAGAAATGGACAGTTGCAAGCTAGGCAAATATGCAAGCCACGTCTTTTCATTTTGCCATCAGGTGTTGTACGTGGAGGGGGTTGACAGGAGTGGAACACATGCAGCATCATGTCATTACTGCCTGTGTCTGTCAGAGTCTACTTCTGAATCAATTCGGTGAATGGATTTTCCCTGCAATGAAGTGCAATCTACTGTAGCTCCATAGCCCTATTAATGTCTGTTAACCTTCTGTTTCTACTTTTTTATGTTGGCACACTTCTGCAGCCAACATCTTGCAGCACTGGGGATTTGGAGGCGTGGTCGCTGTTGGGCGAATGCACGGCATGCATAAGTAGGTGCATCCCTCATTCCCCAATCAGCCTGCATGCCACCATCACACCATGCATACTAATGTGACGAGCACATCTAAGGAAAGGTTCTCTGCAATCTGAGCAAAGCTTGTCAGACACAGCGGGTCTTCTGACATGCTCACCACATTGTCAGCATGGTGGGCGGCTGCCCAACTGCTGACTTTGGGGGTGGCTAATCCCCCTGCTGGCTTACTGTGGCCACAAACATTTGCCGACAGGGGAGCCCACTCCCCGTCGGCATCAGCAGCTCCCTCATTTCTTATATGCCAAGGGTGGTGCCCAGTCCTCCTTGGCTCTTGCCTCCCCCCGTTTTCCTTGTGTGCCGATGGGGGTGCCCAATCCCTGCCAGCATAAATTAACCCCCCCTTTTGTTGTGTGCCGACGAGGGTGCCCAGTCCCCCGTTGGCTGCAGCAACCCCGCCCCAAACAGTTAGGTTGCACGCAGGCAGCCCACCGCAGTGTGCCAAGTCTCCTGGGGGAAAAAAGTGTCCTGTAATGTTAGTTTTTTTCCCCACCATAACATAAAAACAGCCCCTCGTAGTCTCCCTACCCACCACCTGCACCCATGCATTGCACACCCTGCCTCTCCACTCACCTCATTTACCTCCAGAGTCTGGCACGATGATCTTCGGTGAACTGGGAACACTTTGATGCATATCTCGGGCATTTTTTGGAGTTTTTGCACCGAATTTTCAACAAGCGGTTTTTGGGACCCCTCCTCATGAATTCTGTTACAGGTATGACATTAATCGGTCCCGAAAGGTGATTTCGCAGTCACTGTGTGGAATCACCTTTTTGGGACCAATTAATGCAAGGGCAGTGGCAGTGTTCATGAGGTGCACTGTCAAAAAGCCTATGTTGCAAATGTGGTAGGAAAACTCAAAAAAATGGCTGTTTTATGAGCGAGCATTGCGCAGTTCCTACTCACGCACGTAATTTCATGAATTTGCAATATTTTCATGCCAGAT
The DNA here is from genome assembly GCA_016271365.2 of Neoceratodus forsteri. Lineage (NCBI taxonomy): Eukaryota > Metazoa > Chordata > Ceratodontiformes > Ceratodontidae > Neoceratodus > Neoceratodus forsteri. The sequence goes on along the minus strand of CM028130.1, from coordinate 1,690,045,514 downwards.
TTTCAACACTATCATTTTTCTACACCTCCTTGTGAACAGTACAGCTGTCATTTTTCACATCCTGGCTGAAATGTGTTTTTACAGTTCCGGCGCACATTACTGTGGTCACTGTGGGAAATCAGTGTTTGGGGCAGATTATGAAAATGACAGTTACACTGTTCATGAGCAGAGGTCCTACAATGCCTATGCTAAAAATGTGGTGATGATAGTCCATAACATGACTGTGCTATGAGCGTGCGTTGCGCGCAGTTTGCATGCACGCTCATAAGTTCACGAATGTATAATATTTTCACTCCAGGTTTTCAACATTGTCATTGTTCTGCAGCTCCTTATGAACAGTACAGCTGTCATTTTTCACATCCTGACCAAATTGTGTTTTTGCAGTTCCGGCGCAGAATAGCGCGGTTGCTGTGGAACGTCCATGTTTGAGACACATTATGGAAATGACAGTAACACTGTTCAGTAGCAGAGGTTATAAAATGCCTATGTTGACAGTTTGGGGCCAACAGTCCATGCAATTACTGTTTTATGAGTGTGCATTGTGCAGTTTGCACGCGCGCTTGTCATATCGTGCATTTGTAATATTTTCACTCCACATGTTCAAAACTGGCATTTTTCTACACCTCCTAATGAACAGTACAGCTGTCATTTTACATATCCTGCCTGAAATGTGTTTTCGCACATCCGTTGCAGAATCGCATGGGCACTGTACGAAATCAGATTTCGGCGCAGTTTGAGGAATTGACAATAACACTGTTCATGAGCAGAGGTCCTAAAATGCCTATGTTGAAAATTTGGTGCCGAAAGTCCAGAAAATGACTGTGCTGCAAGCGTACGTTCCGCAGTTTCCACACAGCCTTGTAACTTCGTACATTTGCAATATTTTCATGCCACATTTTCACCACTGGCATTTGTGTAAACCTCCTTGTCAACAATACAGCTGCCATTTTTCACAGCCTGCCCAAAATGCATTCATGCAACTGTGACGTACAATGCGGTGCTCGCTGTGGGAAATCAGCTTTTAGGACACATTAAGAAAATCACAGCGTCACTGTTCATGAGGGGAGGTCCCAAAATACCTATCTTTAAAATGTGCCTAAAACAATCCCACAAATAATTGTGTTGCGGATGTCTGCTGTGCAGTTTGCATGCATGTTCATTGCTTCACCAATATTTCATATTGCCTCTCCAGATTTTCAGCGTTGCCAGTTTTTATGCCTGCTCATGAGCAATACAGTTGTCATTCTTCACATCCTGGCCAAAACTGTGTTTTCGCCCCTCTGTCACCAAATGCCACAGCTGCTGTGCAAAACCACCTTTCATCTAACAAAGTGATTGTGCCACTTTTCATGAGGTGGCCTGACAAGTAGCCCATGTTGAACATGTGCAGAGAAACTACAACTACACGCCTACGGTGTTAGGGTTTCCAACTGCAGCACCCCACATGGTATGGACTGACAAGCATCAGGGCTGTGACTTGGGATCATCGGATGTAATGCTCATGCCATTCCACTCCCCCCATGCCTACCTTGCAGCCACTGACAGGCATCATGGTGTGCCTTGCACTGTTGGGCCACAAACTTCACCCCACACTGTTATACTGCACCCACGTCAGTGTATTTCCTTATGGACAAAGGGTGAGTGTAATGCCCAAAGATCCCAAAGCACACCATGACACTTGTCAGTGTCTACAGGGTAGGGCGAAGTACAATGGCATGATCATTATACCTGACAACCCAAAGGCACACCCCACTGCCTGTCGCTCTCTACAGGGTGGGGTGGGGTTGGTGCCACTTCATTACTTCAGTGCCATTCCAATTATGCACCCGTCGCTCTGCCACTGCCAATGCCAATGCCAGTGCAACAACATTCAGCATTGACAAATGCTTGTGTAGTATAGTTTTATGTGTATCCCATGCATGCTTTGTAGTTCCTACCATGTTAGCTGTCACCACTTCTCGTGGCACTGTGTTCAAGACATCTATCGCCTTTTCAGTGAAGAAATATTTCTTCACAATTATGCTGTAATCTCCTGCAGTCTTCCACCCCCCTGTTTCATTGTATGTGTCTTGGTTTGGGTGCTTATCATTATTTAAAGGGAGCTCCCCAACTGTACGTTGTTTACCCTGTGAGGTAGTTTGTAGGTTTTGATTATGTAACCTCTTGCCTTTCTCTCTTCCAGAGTGTACATGTTGAGATTCTTCAGCCTTTCCTTGTTGGGATTCCTGTGGGAATCCTGAAGCATTTTAATTGTTACCCTCCTGGAAACCTGCATGTTGTGTTCTCTCTGAAGTGTACATTCTAAATCTGCACACAGTAGCTCAGCTGGGAGCATACCAGGGAGTGATACAATGGCAGCACAACATCCTTCCTCGTCCTACTGGAGATGCCATTCCTTATGCATTCCACTATCCAATTTGCCCTGTCCATAGCTTTACCACATTGCACTGGCAAATAGAGGACCTCTGATATAATAACCTCAAGGAAACTTTCATGCCTAGAGAGTATCAGAAGCTGCTCCTATGCTATACTCAACATTGGGGTTGCTATGCCCTAGGTACATGATTTTACACTTCTTGGTGTTGTAGCACAACTAAGAAATAAAATGCAATTCATTTGGGTGAATTTCAGGGTGGTAAACAGTTTTTTGGAGTGTGTGTGTGTGGGGGCTGGATTGCTCTGCTGCTATAACGACTTGCTTTTGATTCTGATCTCAAATCAGATGCATTCCTGTAAACAGATACAACATGGTTAAGAAAGACTCATAAGAAATGTAGTAAAGGTACAGAAACCAAGCAGGCGGCAATTACAAGCAACATTATAAACATAGAGTGTCACTGTATGGGACAACACACTGCATTCTCACACCTGCAGATATATTTGTGCATTTGCCGGGATGCCACAGGCTTTCTGTTTTCTTCTGATGCTATATTTCTGTACTTTACTTTTTATTCCCTGTTATTTTACAATACCTTCACTTGTATTGACGATAGCAGGTTTTAAGCTACTAAAGCCAGTTCATTATGCAATTACATATATAGCATACATACGTTTTCATAGCAAGGCATTACAATAAGGATTTTTTTGATGCCTTATATATTCCTACAGTAATATGAACTGCTGTTTACTGATATCTCACTTGTCCTTCCTTTATCTCCTTATTATCTCGATAGAATGGCAGACTACTGTGCTTCCAAAACATCTGAACTGCTTTAGAAATCATTGTAGCTTTTTGCCATCATCCAACAGTCCTGTACAGAATACCAAAATCTTTGTAATTCACAGTCTCCTGATTCTTTTGTGTACTTCATTTCTTTTCCATTCATATTTCAGTGTCAATTAATTTCTCGTTGTTCCTGCCTTTATCTTCTTATTGTCTTGATAGAATGGGAGAGTGCAGTACCTCAAAACGTGTTAACTATATTAGAATTCATTCTAGATCTCTGCCATCATGCAAGAGTGCTGTAAAGAAAACCAAAATCTTTCTAATTCAGTATATCCTGATTTGTTTTGTGTAGTTCATATATTTTGCATTCATATTTCAAAGTCAATACATTTCTATTTTTTTTAAAAATGCCTTTTTATAATTGTTTTAATGTTGATGCACATTGCATGACTACATTGTGCCTTCTTCAGAAGACTTTTTTGGGTTATGGCTCTAAAATAAAAACAAATATTACACAGTGCTACCACTATTACAATATAACTTTGTATTTTGCAACCATGCCACCTTCATGATTTTGTACAGCACCTATATCTTGTACAGGACAACATACCAGTGTGCATGGAAATCTGTTTATCTTTCAATGCTGTTCCCCTTTCTTTTGCTTTTCATTCCTGGATCTGTTAATAAAAAAAAGAAAATGAAGACAATAAACAGCATATCGTTGCTGTCATTGCAGCAAGTTTATTTTCTTTTTTCTTACTGATACATCCAGCAATCAAATCAAAACAAACAAAGCAATATTGGAAGCCAACCCGATGTCCATGTACACAGATATGTTCCCCTGTATAATACATAGCTAGTAAACAAGATATCCCTCTGTGCAGCCACTTGGCCAGATGCCATCTGGAGTGCTGCATCCAGTTCTGGAGACCTCATCTCTGTAAGGGCATAGACAGGATAGAGGCAGACCACAGGAGGGCAACCAAAATGGTGCAGGGCCTGCAAGACAAGCCATATAAGCAGAAACTAAAGGAACTTCATATGTATCCCCTTGAAGACAGGATGGACACAGAACACATGATAGAAACTTTGAAGTGCCTCAGTAGAATCAACACAGTTCAAGAGGGTAGCATCTCTCAGGAAAAGACATGTGGAACAACAAGAGGACATAATGTGAAGATAGAGGGGGGGGCGGCCCAGCAGCACTGTGAAGAAGTATATTTTCACTGACAGGGTGGTGGACGCGTGGAACAGCCTTCATGAGGAGCTTGTGGGACCTAAAACTGTGGAACAATTCAAGAATGCATCAGGCAGATATAAGGCAATTCTTCTGCAGGGTAGCAAGAAATCAACTGTTGGTAAACTATGATCTGCAACTTATTCTGTGCATGGGGAAATGAGCAGACTGCATAGACCAAGCACTTCGGATCTGCTGTCTAATTCAATGTTTCAATGCTTCCATCTTATTCTCTCCCTGTATATAATTTCAGCCCAGACTACTGTACAAGGAGATTAGTAGCAGTATGGGTGGTAATGTGCAGGTATCATGCTATGCCAGACACTGTAAATAGACAGGCATCAAGTGGATGGGCATGCTAGCCTTCATCTACATGCAGGTTGATTAGATTAGAATGTACATCTTTGTAGTGGTTAGTCTTCATGTTGGAATGTTAAACACTGTAATAATCAAGGCTTGACAACTGAACACAATACAAAAAGAAAGCTATAGGAAACAGTATGTAAGGAAAGTTACACAGGAAAAATAACTTGTTAATTTATAGGTCTGCTTAGAAGTTAGAACACAGAAAAAGGCTATGGCAGTGTTAGTAATTTCAGCTGTAGATGTCATTTACTGGTGTTGGTAAAATGAAGCAAAAGAGGTGGTGGCAAAGGTGAAATGAAATGTGTTTTTTATTGCATCGCCTGTGGGAAAATTGTGTCGGTCATATGAGGTGCCTGCATGAACTACCTAGATGCATGATGTGGCGATATAAAATCAGATTGGGTTATCAAATCAAAGCTCTGTAAAGACGACTGGAAAGTCTGGGAAAAGAAAGCGTGAGTGGAGGTTGTAGCCGAAGGGAGAGGGCATGAATGCTAATCTGCAGGATGGCTTACATGCCACAGTGTGTTTGAGTAGTGCAAGCATAACAGGCAGACAGGTGTGCCAAGGCACCAGCATAAGGCAAGTAACAGGCACCGGAGGCTGTCAAACATTTTTCAGCAGCTGGGCACAATACATAAAGTCAAAGATAGTGTTGCCAGAATAAATAAGCATGGATGCTGTTTATCAGCAGTCATAATAAGGCAACAACAGTAGACAATAGTTCAGTTTGGCAGTCGTAGAAATAGTAAAGGGGGGCAGCGGCAGATTAGATATAGGACTTGTTCATGTTATCATAGCCCTGGTATCACAATGCATACATGTGTGAGAAATAATTAGAAGCACAGAGGAAAGGTATAAGAGAGGTGAAAAGGGCCTGTATACTTGTTTGCAGTCTCAAGGCGCAGCAAATCGTTAAGACGAATGAAGGCTAGGCTAACGCAAGTGTGTGCTCGGTATAAAATGATGTGGCTATCAGCAGCACTTGATACCTTCTGGTAGCTGTATGGCATTACTTTTGGGGAAGCAGTTGCATGTAATATGATGCGGGAATTCTCAGAAAGCAGGCTGTTATGTGACCTTCCCTGGCCCACATTTGTACATATTGCAGTCATTCACAGAATGACCAATCGCTTATAAAACATTACTGGCCGAGCATTACTGTTGAACATAAGGGCTGTTTATTTATAAGGAGGACACTGGTTGTAGATTGTACTCAGTATCAAGATTGGATGTTTCACATGATGACACGTCAGGTTATTGTCTGAATGCCCGCTATGCATACGTGTGTGCTTCTGAGAGCTGGGATATTGAAAGCCAGTGACATTTCTCATTCAGCTCTGAGATCAGCACTCAAGAAATGACCCAGTGACTGCAGTCTTTGTTGAGGTCTCATTTGGCCAACCCTACTGGCACTGTTGACAGAGGGAGTCTATATACAGATATGTAAAACACAACCTGTATATCAAGATATTACAGACATACATAGTTGATGCAAACAGGTGGCAGTAGCGGAATATTCTGATAGCTAGCCTAGTGAGACATGTTTTACCTTCAACTGTCGATCCAATGCTGAATACATAATTGATGGCAAAGCATAGTAAGTGGTAAGCAAGCAAACAGGTGGGGGGGGGGAGATAAACGTGTGTAAGGGAAGACACCATGTGGCAAAGGTTTGTAAACGGTACTTCAAAAGAAGAATGTCATATACATTGGTATTATCAGCAATAGAAAGGGAAATTGGCATGCCTGTGAATCAGTAATGACAAATCGGCATGATGCCGAATGCTGGAATTTAGGAAAGGCGTCTGTATCCCTGTGTTGAAGAAGTAAATAATGACAAAACAATTGTTATGTGAACAGATCATCACTATGGTATCGCAATGGCAAAATATAGATTGGATTTCCACAGTTGGCATATGTTCACACGGTGATATAGCATCAAGTACACAGCAACAAACAGTCTTAGTGAAAAATTCATCAACAAGTAGAATGTACACAAGCATCACTAAATTATTATATGGCCACGTATCCACCTTGTAGAATTGAAAGCAATAGTGACAATTAATTTCTGATGCATTGTTCTCTGGCCATACTGTAAAGTAAGATGCATGGATTAGCAGCCATGTAATAAATGGGGTTAGTGGAAAGAGCAGCAATGTAGTACGAATGCAGGTGTCAATATTTCCTTAGCATAGCTTGCCTTCATTATGTGGTAGCTGGGCAACCGATTACAGCATATGAGAAGCAGTACCGGAGGTCAGGAAATTGTTTGTAGGTACATTAGCTCAGACCACTAAGACCTGTCCAGTAGTGTTCAGACAGTACACTATGTAATAGAAGGCTAGCCTTCAGTTTCAGAAGGGAACATGCATGTTATGCAGCTTTGATAGTCAGGCAAGTGCTGAATTATTTTACATTGATTATTAGGTTGCCAACCTCACACAATAGGGTGCTAAACTGAAGCACTGCACACCATGGGAAACAATATACTTCAAGTCGACATGAAGGTGCCTGTACATGTATATCTGTGTGTGTGTGGGGGGTGGGTGGATCAAAATAAATTAATGCTACCATGACCAACACAAGTGTGAATCCCAGAGAAGGAAGCCGACATGAATTACGAAGGCATAAACATCCCATTGCTGTTCTATAAAGTGATGCCCGGGCTGTGTGTAAACACTACTTCCAACTGTAAATGAAAATGAGCATGTGTGTCTGTGTGTGTTGGGGGGGGAGGGCGCTGAAAGCAAAATTCATGCAATTGCACCAAACAGTATAACAAGTGAACTCCACAGAAGAAACTGTACAGGACTCAGAAAGACATAGAGATGATGGTATTGCTGGGCCATATCTGCAGAGCTGATATCTGCAAACTGCTACACAAGGTCTGCAAGTTGCCCTGTCCTACCTATCCGATGAACACCACAGAAACTAAGAAAACATTGTAGTATTTAGATTACATGTATTATGCAGCACAATGCCAAGTGCCTACGGGGGTATAATAATTTGAAAGCCACTTAAGACGTCGACTAGACAGAGGCATGCGCTGAAATTTGAAGAATCAGCTCACAATGGGAATGCCTTCACCATAGTACTTCATCTTTGTTTTTTAAATGCTAGGGCAAAAGCAAAAGTGTCAACCTGTCTGTTTATGCCTATGCAGGGTCATGTTGTATCGGGCCATCAGAGGTGGCAGGTTACTGTGCAATACTGGACTGCCCACCAAGATATTAAAGTATGCAGCAAGATCAAGAGGTAGACTGTAACTTTCAGTGAGATGAGCTGTAAGTTCTGACAGTTCAAGTCAGCAGTTAGTAGCAGGCCGAAGTTGTTCAGATTTTCATCTCAGAAATACAGCAATCTACCTCACAACAGTAGCAGACAGATGCTTGATGGCATGTTACTTGCCATTTTCTGTGATGTCTGCTACTGTTATCTTGCCCTCATCATGTTTCTGCCTGGTAACCTGTCAGCATTCACACTGATATGACAGCCAGCATAACGACTTTGTATATAGCCAGTGCATAAGCAGGGGGTTCAAGGCCCAAAGCTGTAAATGTGTAGATCTGGCCTTGAATGCCTCAAATGAGGACGCATTCTTGATAAACGCTTTGTTCAAGGGCTAGAGCTGTAAATGTGTAGATCTGGCCTTGAATGCCTCAAGTGAGAACGCATTCTTGATAAATGCTTTCTTAATAGTATTCAGGTTATGCATAGTTGTTGACAGTAGTGAGACACTAAAAGTGCATCAGTCACTGACAGCCCATTGACATTACATACAGTGTGTTGTACCTACATGTAAGAACTGAAGGAGTGGAAAGATAGCAATGAAAGGAACGGAACACTTGCTTGCTGTGGCTGCTATAATTCCACATTCTTGTCTTTCCAGACATCAGTGGCAGATAGCAAGAGGCCACAGGTAGCTATGCACAGTAGCCTTAGCTACGGAAATCCCCCAAAATTCAGAATGAATGCAGATAAAATAATAGAAATGTGTCTATGTGTGTAAATATATGCTTGTGTGTCTGTATGTGTGAAGGGGGAGAGGGGGACGCTACAGCGGTCTGCAATCCATAATGAGTTTAATTAGTGTTGGACTGTCTGTTTTGCAGTCTGGGTGCCTGTATCAGAGACAACATAATTTCGGTGATGGTACTAGCATTCGAAGGGAACCAGATGTGGGCATGCAATATTCTGTGGCATTGAACGGTCATGATGGCAATTAGTTCCAGGCTGTCATATCCAGATATCAGCTGGGTTGTAAGGAGGGAGAGAGACTAAGCTGAAACATTCTGCAGGGTCATAATGTGGCAGCATAAGGAAGGCAACTGGATTGCTCAGGGGCATACAGTACTGCTAGGATAGAGGAGATGCATGTATTACCGGCCAAGGGGGGGGGGATGTTTTAGTAGTGCTGGCAGGCAGTTTAAGGCCTAAGAGATGGCAGGCTGGCAAAAAGGAAAACATCATGGTTCTGTTGTATTGTGGAATGACTGCTAGTTCCTGTTAGCTGTGGACTGTATTGGCAGTTGGAATTTCATGTGGTTAGTGCTGCAGTCGCAGGTAAACTGACGCTTCAGGGTTCATGACAATTGGAAGGCAAATGGCAGGCATGACAGGCACAATCAGTAGCAGCCACCATATAGGCCACAAAAGTGAACCAGTTTGTCTTTCTTTGGGGATGGTCTGGCAGAATAATTGGCAGCTGACTGATGGGGTGCCTCTGCATGGTGGGGTGGTGAGGGCCATCAGAAGGTCCTGGGGAAAGCATGGGCAGACGCCCTGCAGCCTTAGTCTGCCTCTGTCATAATTGTTTATACATGTAAAATATGTGCAGCATCTGCATTCTCAAACTGAGTAATGAAATTGAGAATGTAGGCAGTTCTTGAGTGGGCAACAGTAGCAGTGCATGCAGCAAACCGAATGTTGGCGGAAAGAGAAGTCTGGGAAGTCATGTTATGAGTCGGCATATTGCGGTTAGCCAGAGGTAGCACAGTAATTAGGACTGCATGCCTACCTGCCACTGAACTGAGCTGTACATGAGGCACAGCAAATCACAGATTGCTCTGCATGTGTTTATACACAGATGTACGGTTGACCAACAATGCCAGAAACAGCAATACTGGCCAGAAAAATTATGAGGAAAGATTACATCATGCCTTCCAATAAGCCATCATTGATTACAGCAAGACACCTATGTGCAGGCATGTAGCCCTAGAACTTCATGAGGTATGCAGCTAATCAACATGCAAGCAACAAACCTGCAGGCCTGCAAGGTGAATACAGGCACAAAACAACAGAAATGTACAGATAAACTGAAGAGGGAACACTAATCTATACCCAAAGACTAATAACCAAATCGGTTATGTAGACCTATGAGACAGGCAAATTCATGCAGTGCTGGCAAACAACGTTTCCTTGTCATATTTACTACTTGGGGTGGGGGGTAAACCTGAACAAATACATCCAGTAAGTAACAGCCACTGGTTGCTTTCAGTGTCTATATACGAATAACACCATGCAACAAGAACATAGCATGTTGGACATTACTGATATAATAAGGTGAAACAATGACAAAGGTTACTAGAAATAGTGCATTCAAGATTCTGAACTGTAGAGCCACAAGCAGCAAGAAGCTTACCTTATGCGAAACAAGAAATGGCCTCTAGGTACCAGTAAAAGTAATCGTCAGCAGTTTGTTCCTGTATCCAAGTAGGGAACATAAATGTCGAAGATAACAGCTAGCAAGCAATGCAGTGGATCGGATGAAATAGCTATGTAAACTGATTGCTGGCACTGATACTATTTATACATATTCTTCAAAGATATTTCTTATCTGCATGTCTTTTACTGCTGGCAATAAACCTAAAAGCATTTGAAAGGAACAGACGCTAACACTTTGCAGAAATAATGGCATGTTCTTAGACAGACAGTCTCCTACCTTGGCCTGCATGGTAGTCTTTGTTTATATTAGTATAGGCTGAGTGTCAGATACATGGGGCCTGGTTCTTCTTTAATGGTTGCTGTATCTTAAGATAATTACGAAGTTCAAAGCATTCATATAAAATGATGGCAACAGCAAGGGAATAAGAGAGGCATGGTTTTCCTGTATGTATTTTGAAGGTTTCACCAATGCATACACGGCAGGATGAAATAGTGATGGTATGTGCAGGCCAGCTAAGTAGAAAGAACTGCAAAACAACATGGCAGTCTAAATGTATAACACAGCCTACGAAATCATAATAGGTATTGTACATGCACTGCATTATAGTGCAGTATATATCATTCATGCAACTAGTGATCGTGAATGTAACTATTCTGAGACATGCACGCTATTGCCTAAAGCATACCTCTCAACCTTTCTTCACCAAAATGTGTGACATGATGTGTGACAAATGAGCAAAATGTGTGACATATCATCAAACACGGCACTGCAAGCTCAGAACACTATGGCTATCAGTGCACAAGTGTTGATAATGTTTGCTGATAATTAAGCAGATTAGATAATTATGAATTTCTGCTTTGAAACCTCTGTGAGAAATGTGGAATATCACTACCTTGATGTGGGACAAAGGATTTCTGAGGGTTAAAATGAGTGACGTACCTCATAATGTGTAACAGTTGAGAGGTAAGGCCTAAAGTATGAATACATCTCTATTGGCATAATAATGACATGGCATAGACTAGATCAGTGCTGCCATAGCATGGGAGTGCTATTCGTCTTGGCAGCACTAGATGGCAGCGCAGCACTACAAATGGGGAATTGCTTGCAGGCACCATTACTAAAGCAATAGTTCTTAGACTTTGTCACAGTGAGCCTCCCCAAATCCATGGAAAAGATTTTGAGCCTCTCTCAAAAACTGAAATAATCTTGGGCCTCCCCAAAGAAAAATAACATACTGTACTTTGTGCAGTACACCATAAATAAACTGAAACCCCTTTGAGTACTTGGCTCACATTCAGTTATTTGTCTTATACTGATGTGGAACCTTTGAAAAAGAGCTCCTGTGCTCAAGGGTGTTAGTAAATAAATAAAATAAATATTATTATTCAGTTTATTGTAGCCCCCCCCACCCCCCGCAGGCCAGCCTACTTGCTCCACTATTTTCATTCTTGAACCATTGTTACCCCTTGTTGCAGTACCTTCATGGGTCAGACTACTTTCTTTGTTTCCGCTCTATATGAAATAACCTTCCTACATGCTTTGCCTCTCCCCCTCCTTCCCTGCTCCTAAGCAGCTTCTCTGGGATTACTTTGCTCCTTCCTGCTATTGCTCTTAGCACTTCTATGCTCAACCCTTGTATTTGGGATGTTCTGCCATCAGTCTACAAATTGATGAATTACTGCCACTCATTATTAGTTTATTCATATTTGTTTGCACTGTTGTTCATTTTGTATTTCTTGATTGTTTTGCAGTTACCTTTTGAAATGTATTCAATCCCTACCCTTCCCCCGGGTACTCCTGAAATGAGCCTTCGCTCATTCACCTTCCCTTGTCACTTATTAGTAAATAAATACATAAAATCCACTTACTATTATCCTCTTTCAATTTGCTTCATCTCTTCGAACACAATATATAAAATTCAAAATTTAAATACAGTACTTTTTTCAGACTTGCTTGAGCCTCCCCTGGAACAGGTTGGGGCCTCCCCCGGGAGGCTGGCCTCACCATTTGAGAACCCCTGATCTAAAGATCTGACTGGCACTTCAGTTTGTTATGGTACATAGAATGGTACGTCTATTACCATTGAAATGTAGAAATCAAGATAGTCATCAGAGGAAGGCAATATGTCTTGTTCTGGCCTGGAAAAGTTAATTAGTGTGCACTTGCTGCGTGCTGTGTTGGAGACAAAGACAAATGGCAAGCATAATGTCTGTTAACAGTGCAGTGCAAAGAGGTCAGTAAAATGAACTGGCTGCTTGAAAGTCAAAATACAGGCCACCAGGGAAAGGTAAACAAAAGAAGGGACTTCAATATGATGTAGAATAAATTATTGCAATTTACAACGGCATAAGCAATGCAGAACATGTGCAGGAAAGATTGCTGGCAACATCTGGACAGTAACACGAAGGGCACTGGTCCTCACAATCAGAGGCACATCTTGTAACATCCTAATATGACATGCAAGATTGATGGCAACATTTGCAACAGCTAAACAGCATTACTATTACTGAATGAGGTTGAATTATTGTGACGTAGATACATTATATTGAGGGGTAGGTAAAGCTTGGCAAGCCGTCATTTATTTGTATTACTGGCCTGAAGGAATGGCCTCAAACATGTCTGTAGTACTGCTGTTCTTCATGCAAATGTTGGAAAGAGAAATGTCTCCATAGCCTAGGTGCCTATTTTGTATCATGGAGTGCTGCAAAGTATGTGCCTTGCAAAACCATTATATGATGCATTGCATAATACGTGACGGAAACCTACATGCCATATAAGTAGCTTAGTATATCTGGCACATAGCAGAGAATGTATGGCTTCCATGGGTTTTATATGGAACAGTGCTATAAGATTGACTGTCAGGATTCACGGCATGTGACAAAATTTGTCATAATGAATACTGCACATCATTATGTGTAAGCGCTACCAATTGTGCCTTGGTATTTCATTTTCTTGTGTGTGTCTTTCCATATATGTTGCGTTCCCAATATCATCGTATAAATCTGGCTAAACAGGCTATGCACCTGAACAGTAGCGATTTTGCTAGGTAGTTTGTTAGTGTTTTCTTAGTTCCCAATCGACAAAAGTAGTGTAAAGTGAAAATCATGGCGGTCTAGAATGTCCTGCAAAACAAGGCAGCTATTTAGTGGGAGGCATCAGAAAGTGTGTTATATAATGAGACGAAGCTTCCCATGATACTGTCAGCAGTCTACAGGGCCATACAAACCAGCAGAATTTCTGCAGATGTACCATCAACTCTGGCATACAAGCAGATCAAGCTGTTTATTTTAATCTGAATAGCATAGCCAGCAGGCCACTGCCAGGAATAGTATGATTGTACTGCACTTGTAGTAGGTGAAATATATGTTGCCTGACCCTCTGGTCCATCAGCTGAAGAACTGAGGTAGACATGCAGCCAGCTCATCGAAGCCAGACATGGGGGAGTTGCCACATTAGAGGGTAGGCATGGATTGGGGGCGGGGGGAGTTAACTAATTAACTGTGGCATTATATAAGGCCATACATTTTCTTTTGCAGATGTATTTCACTGCACCGGCAAACATAGCCCCTTGTCAGGTCTGCAGCCGAAAACGCAGATGTATGCTATACGGTTTCAAACTACATGCGATGGTAGCTAAGTCTGCTGAATAACAGGTTCTTGATGCTATCCCAGAAACAGGACAATAACAGCAGAGCTTGACAGTCAAGAGATTAGTTGCTGTAAGACTGTAGTAATCGTAAGCATCGTTGGAAGGGCTTATCTCTGTTTCGGTTGTAAAAAAAAAAAAATCAAACACAGGAGACTTTTGCTTAGCAAGACGAACTGCAGGGTTTTGTGAACCTCTGCTTTCCTATGGCCTAATAGGGAAAACTCAGCGGTGACAATAGCAGCAAATTCAATGTGGCAATCCTTCAGTAAAAAGAATGCAGTTACTCTTCATACTTAGATTCTGTACTGTAACTATGGGCCAGGCTGCATTGCATTACTGTTCTGTATTAGGAAGCGCATAGACAGTCAGGGGTAAATAGTTACAGAAGGTCACAGCCTGGCAGTCAATACATCAGTTGCTGGGAAATACTAGTGTAATTATAAATATCATTGGAAGTAGGTCATCTCTGTTTGGCATGTAAAACAAATGCAACACAGAACAGCTGTGTTTAGCCAGAAGAACTGCACAGTGTTTCAAAGCTATGCTTCTTTATGCGTTAATACAGCAAAGTCCGCATGGAGGACAGCAGCACATTCAATATGGCAATGCATTAGTAGAAAGAATGGACCCAGTCTTCACAGTTACAGCCCCCCTTTTCCAACTCTGATGGCACTGTGCTATAAGTAATAAAATTGTGTGCACCGAGATCATTAATGTTCTCTCTACTGAGTGCCCTGTGGGTGGCTCCAGGGCACTCTTATCTCACCTTGCTATAAATGTGGTGCAAAAACCAGCAACCTAATACTAACAGACACAGCGGCCCCACTGGCATGCCAATTCTACTATGCTGCCATCCTTAGAAATGTTTGCACAAAGATCATTAATGTACGGTCTATTGAGTGCGCTGTACTTGACTGTGTCGTACTGTCATCTTGTCTTGTTACACTTGTGAGCCGCAAAAGCCAACAACCCACTATTAACACGCAACAAGATAGTGCTCCCAGTACCATGTAATTAGTACTATGATGTTATCCTGGTTGCAGATGTACTAAAGCCAACAACCCAATATTAACACATGGCAAGATAGTGGTCCCAGTGCCATGTAATTGGTAGTATGATGTCATCCTGGTTGGAGATGTACTAAAGCCAAAAACCCAATATTAACACATGGCAAGATAGTGGTCCCAGTGCCATGTACTGTAATTGGTAGTATGATGTCATCCTGGTTGGAGATGTACTAAAGCCAACAACCCAATATTAACACAGGGCAAGATAGTGGTCCCAGTGCCATGTAATTCATAGCATGATATCATCCTGGTTGCAGATGTACTAAAGCCAACAACCCAATATTAACACAGGGCAAGATAGTGGTCCCAGTGCCATGTAATTCATAGCATGATATCACCCTGGTTGCAGATGTACTAAAGTCAACAACCCAATATTAACACAGGGCAAGATAGTAGTCCCAGTGCCATGTAATTAGTAGTATGATATCATCCTGGTTGCAGATGTATTAAAGCCAACAACCCAATATTAACACAGGGCAAGATAGTGGTCCCAGTGCCATGTACAGTAATTCGTAGCATGTTATCATCCTGGTTGGAAGATGTACTTTTAGGCATGCGAGATATCGTGCTCATACAGCCACAGAATGCACTGTAATTGAGGTAGCCACCCTGGCATTTAGCTGCCTAAAATCATGGAGAACAAGCAAGTTGTCTCCCAAGAGACAGCACCTTGTTGCCGGCAACTTTAACACTGACTGCAATCGAGCAGCAATAGGCAACAAGGGAATATCTCCTCAACAGCTACTGCTGACCCCTCTGTATTACTCCAGTACCCTGCTGTACATTGGGAGACAGCACAGAACAACTTCAAATGTGTTGTATGTTTCTTTTCCACTCAATCTTAACAGAGTGCTACATAGCTGTTGAAGTGCCATGCAATTGCCTGTATAGTGGCACACTCTTTGGAGATGTCATTTTTAGGCATGCAAGATATCGTGCTCAGACTGCTAAGTTATCCGCTGTAATTAAGGTAGGCACCCTGAATTTTACCTACCAAATCACGGGAAAGACAGAAGGCATCATCTGTCAACAGACAGCACCCTATTGCGGTAACTTTAACAGTGATGGCAATTGTGAGGTAACACCCAACAACTGAATATCTCCTCATCAGCTACTGATGACATCTCTGTATTCCTCCAATAGTAAGCTGCAGATCACAAGACAGAGAAGTAGGCATTTCAATGTTGAGGATGTTGGTTTTCCATGCAATCCTGCATATTGCTCCACCTGTAGCCTGATGCACTGAATTTTAATGTTTTCTATGTTTGTTTTCCATGCAACCCTGCCACAGAATTGCTGCCCCTAACTACTGTTCATGGGTCGAGGATAGGCTGCTGCTTCCTTGCCGCCAACTGTAACACTGACTGCAATTGTGAGGTAACAGGAAACGGCAGTGGAGTACAATTTCACATGTTTCACCCTGATTTCACATGTTTTCTCCCACACAGGGCAAGATAGTAGTCCCACTGCCATGTAATTAGTACTATGCTGTCATCCTGGTTGGAGATGTACTAAAGCCAAAAACCCAATATTAACACATGGCAAGATTGTGGTCCCAGTGCCATGTAATTAGTACTATGATATCATCCTGGTTGCAGATGTACTAAAGCCAACAACCCAATATTAACACAGGGCAAGACAGTGGTCACAGTGCCATGTAATTTGTAGCATGATATCATCCTGGTTGGAAGATATTCTTTTAGGCAGGCGAGATATCATGCTCATACTGCCACGGCATGCGCTGTAATTGAGGTAGCCACCCTGGCATTTAGCTGCCTAAAATCATGCAGAACAAGCAGGTTATCACTCAAGAGACAGTATCTTGTTGCCGGCAACTTTAACACTGACTGCAATCAAGCGGCAATAGGCAACAAGGGAATATCTCCTCAACAGCTACTGCTGACCCCTTTGTATTCCTCCAGTACCCTGCTGTACATTGGGAGACAGCACAGAACAATTTTAAATGTGTTGAATGTTTCTTTTCCACGCAGTCTTAACAGAGGGGTACATAGCTGTCCCAGTGCCATGCAATTGCCTGTATAGTGGCACACTCTTTGGAGATGTCATTTTTAGGCATGCAAAATATCGTGCAGGGACTGCTAAGTCATCCACTATAATTAAGATAGGCACTCTGATTTTTACCTACCAAAGAACTGGAAGGGGGCAGGATCAGTTGTGTTCCAGGACAGTAGCTGCTGCTGTTTTCACAGGGTTCTTGTGGATATTACTTGGTAGGTTAGTTCTTTTTTTTCTTGCTTCTAAGGGGCTAGCAGGGTATTGTTCTAGTGGATCCTGGATGTTTGTAAACTGATTTAGTGGCTGTAAGTGGGGCTCTTTTTGTGGATGTTTCACTTTGTAACAGGCTGCGCCTGGTAGAGGCCTATTTCTTCTGATTTAAAACCTGTTTGGTGGGATTTGCTTGGAGATGGTTATTTGAATTGGAGACCTATATCTGTTAATTTCAAGCCTAGTTTGATTTGGTGTTAGTGAAGCTGATTAAATTGAAGACCTGTTTCCTTTGGCAGCAAACATAGTTTGGGGTCTTTGACTTGAATTTTGATTCCTTGTGCTGACTCCATTAGCTGTAAAAGGTTAGTTCATAGTGGGGAAGGGGTGTTAATGGTCTGGCCAGGTCTCACTCAGCCAATTGAGTGGAGGCAGGGCTGAATCAGGTTGAGGTGCTAGCTGCTTTGTCTTCTCAGAAAGAACTGGAAGGGGGCAGGATCAGTTGTGTTCCAGGACAGTAGCTGCTGCTGTTTTCACAGGGTTCTTGTGGATATTACTTGGTAGGTTAGTCTTTTCTTTCTTGCTTCTAAGGGGCTAGCAGGGTATTATTCTGGGGGATCCTGGATGTTTGTAAACTGATTTAGTGGCTGTAAGTGGGGCTCTTTTTGTGGATGTTTCACTTTGTAACAGGCTGCGCTGGTAGAGGCCTATTTCTTCTGATTTAAAACCTGTTTGGTGGGATTTGCTTGCAGATGGTTCTTTAGCTGCAGAGCTTGGAGGGGAGACACAGGGCTGATACACTCTCTCTTGTCAGGTGTCTGCCCAAGACCCACCCTCCCCAGAAGTCTGCAAATTTATAGGGGAAGACCTGCCCTGCAATTGAGGAAAAGGCTGCTGGCAGCTCATGTAGTTCTAGCCACTGGGGTTGGATTTAAAGGCTGGGAGAGAGGAGCTTAGGAGTTGTTCATTTTCCTTACATGTTTAATGTGTTGTACTGCACCTAGTAACAGAGTTACTGGTGTACAGTGGACTGTCTCTAGGATTAGTGGGTGACCTGATTAGGCAGTAGGGGTATCTTGGAATAGGGGAACCTGGTGGCTCACCCAAGGAAAACTATTTGAAAGGAGATGGAACCACACATCATTAGGGCCGGCATCTTTGGGAGGGTGGTGGTGCACAAGGTGTGGAGCAGCCATGATACTGGACTGGGCTTGGAAGTTTGGTGGTTGCCC
Source organism: Neoceratodus forsteri (assembly GCA_016271365.2). Classification (NCBI taxonomy): domain Eukaryota; kingdom Metazoa; phylum Chordata; order Ceratodontiformes; family Ceratodontidae; genus Neoceratodus; species Neoceratodus forsteri. Next base: position 1,690,026,903 of record CM028130.1, on the reverse strand, counting down.
AGTGTGCTACCAGCTCAGGCAGCTTAGGGAGGAGGTTCATGGGATGAGGAGAAAGCTGGGGGAAGGGGGGTGGTATGGTTGGGGAAGGGGGCTGGAAATCTCCCACAGGGTTGCACCAAGCACTGGGGGCGGGGGTATAGGGAAAGGAGTGCAGGAGAATACTCAGGGGTCACATAGGGACCCTGGCAGAGGGGGCCCAAAAGGACACTACCAAGGAAGCAGGCAGGTAACTGGGGACCCTCACAAAGGGGGGACGGAGGGACAACATTCTCAGGGAAGTAGGCGGATAGCCAGTGCTGGACAGAAGGAAGCAAGGCAGGAGGTGGATCAGACCTTATACTAGTAACCACTTCAATTCTCTTCTTCTGCTCAAGGATGGGGGATGTAGCCACGACAGAGGTGGTTAGAGATGGAAAGGGTGTGGGAGTGGGGGCAGGAGGCAGGGGCCAGATAGCAGGAAGAAAGGGGACCTGAATGCAGGAGAATGGGGAGAGTAGATCGGAGCAGGGGAAGAGAGAGGAAAGTTCAAGGAGAAGGACCAGTTGGGAGGAAGGTAAGAAGGACCAGAAGTACAAGGATGATTCAGTAAAGAGAGCTGAGGGGTTAGGCCAGGGGAGCACGATGAGCAAGGAGGAACTAAATGGAGACAGGAAGGAAGGGAGGATGAGCCAGGCAAGTTTAGAGATGGGGAGAGGGACCAGTTGCGAGCAGTGAGGGGAATTAACAAGGTACAGAAGGATACTCAGGAGGAGGAGAGGCATAGGATTGAGGGAGGGAGTGGCCATGGTAAATAAGGAACGGAGCATGTGGCAACCAGATAGGGGAGGAACAAGGAGCCAGCTGGTGGGGGGGGCCGTAGAAAGGATGAGGGACATGGAAGGGGGAAATGAGGAAAAGGAGTGGTCAGTGCTCCTGCTGGGGGATTCTATGATCAGGGGATCAAATGGGATAGGGAGGGAGAAGCCTGGCCAGTTAGAACAAGATGCTTCCTTGTACTAACTCTGTACAGGGCTAAGCACGAGGTATATCAGCTGGCAAAGGACTGTGGGGTTCCCCAGACATACTGGTCCACCTGGGCACAAATGACATTGAGGGAAATAGCGAGCTAGAGATACAGGCAAGATTCAGGGAGCTCGCCAGGGTCTATCATGACATAGGATGCACAGTTTCCTTCTCAGAAATCCTGCCAGTGCCAAGGGCTAGTGGGGAACACAAAAGAAAGATTAGGGAGCTAAACCAGTGGCTCAGGGACTGGTGTGAGGCCAGAGGGTATGGGTTGATGGGGGATTGGGGGGAGACCTGGGAGGATAAGGAGCTGTATGCTAGAGATAGACTACATCTCAATTTGGAGGGGAGGGGAATCCTTAAGTTGAAAATGGAGGAGTTCATTGGTGAAAAGTGGGGTTTAAACTTGTGAAGGGGGGTGGGATGGGAGAAAAGGCAGTCAAGGGGATGCCGATAAAGGAGGGACTCTGTCTCCACCCCCCTGGGGACCAGGAGGATTGCAGGAAAAGACCAACTGGCAAAGTGCAGACCAGGAGAAAACAGAATCCCCAAGGGAACATGAGCAGGGGAAATGAAACTATAGGGAAAGGGTGGAAGGTAGTCCTGCTAAATGCCAGGAGCTTGGGCAATAAAATGCCTGAGCTCCAGGCGATGTTAACTGAGGGAGCAGTGGATGTGGCAGCGGTCACTGAGACTTGGGCCACTGCAAGACATGACTGGGACCTGAACCTGGAGGGTTACACTATGTTCAGGAAGGACAGGGGGGAGGGAAGGGGAGGAGGGGTAGCAATGATAGTAAAAAACTGCATTGGCATAGGGGGAGTTGAGGAGGCGGAGGGAACCGTGGAGGCGATTTGGGTCACCTTGATAACAAGGGGGGGCAAGAGAGTAAAAATAGGAGTGGTGTATAGACCCCCTGCCCTGGCAGAGGAGCTGGAGGACAGTCTGGTGGCAGATGTTAGAGACACTGCAGACTGGGCAGAGGAAAGGTGGTGGTGTTAGGGGACTTAAACATGCCAGGAACAGACTGGGAGACTATGACATCCTCTGTGACCAGGGAACAGAGGTTGTTGGATGTCTTTCAAGACGCGTTCCTAACTCAGCAGGTGAGGGATCCGACCAGGGAGGCACGGGTACTGGATGTGGTCCTGGCAGACAGTGACCAGATTGGGGGCCTGGAGGTAAGGGACCCATTGGCGGGGAGTGACCATGCCACGGTCTGGTTCTGCCTGGACCTAAGAGGGATAGAAGGCTGCACAAAGACGGAAGTAACCGACTTCAGTGGGGTGGCTTTTAAGGAAATGGGAAGGATCCTTAAGGAGCATTTGGATGGGATTGGGTCAGACATGGACGCTGATAGTAGGTTGGAAATCATCAGGAGAGGGGTGCAGGATGCTACCAGCACCTGTGCAAGAGTAAGACGAAAATGCGGTAGGGCCCAAAAACCCTGTTGGTGGACCAGGGAGGTCCAGGAGGTGGTGCGGGGAAAGAAAGCAACCTATAAGAAATTCAAGTGCTCAAGGAGTGAAAGGGATCGAGGGGAGTATGAGCTGTTGGCTAGAAGGGCCACTAGACTGGTGAGGGCGGCTAAGGCAAGGAAGGAGCAGAACCTGGCCAGGGAAATTAGGAGAAGGAAAAAGGGGTTCTTTAGATACATTGGGGAAAGACGAAGGGTGAAGGGGCAGATTAGCAGGATTAAATCAGGGGACAGATGGGCACAAGACCCAGAGGAGCAGGCTGAGGTACTAAATGAGTACTTCACCTCAGTTTTCACCAGGGAAAATGGGGATGCTGCATCATACATGGGAGGAGACAGAGATAATGAGGAGGGGGGACCCTTACCAATCGGCAGGTCTGGGGAGGGGGGCATCACTGGCAGGTGGGGAGGCCAAGCAGGAGAAGAGGTACTGGAAGTGGAAATCACAGCAGAGAGAGTGAGGGAAGCCCTCAGCCCTTTAAGACGGAGAAAGCACCGGGCCGGATAAATTACATCCTAGAGTGCTGAAGGAACTTGCAGATGTCCTGGCGAAACCCCTGGCAGAGCTTTTCACCATCTCTCTGAGGACAGGGTGGGTGCCCCAAGACTGGAAGGTGGTGCATGTAGTGCCTATCCACAAGGGGGGATCAAGGGAGGTGGCAGGGAACTACAGGCCTGTCAGCCTGACATCAGTGGTGGGCAAGGTGATGGAGGGCATTGTCAAGGAGTGGCTAGGGGGGGCCCTGGATAAGTCAGGGTGCCTGGACGATAGACAGCATGGATTCATCCCGGGGAAATCGTGTCAGACAAACCTGGTGGAGTTCTATGACTGGGTGACAAGTGCCTTGGACCTGGGTAGACCAGTGGATGTCCTCTTTCTGGACTTCAGCAAGGCATTTGACTCTGTTCCTCACGGGGGCCTGTTGGATAAACTAGGAGAAATGGGGTTGGGAAACCAGATGATCCGATGGATAGGCAATTGGCTCCAGGACCGGACTCAGAGGGTCGTAGTTGGTGGGATAATCTCTTCCCCAAGGAGGGTCATTAGTGGGGTCCCACAGGGATCAGTCCTTGGGCCCCTTCTGTTCAACGCCTACGTATCTGACATAAGGACAGGAATCCAGGAGGAGATGAGTCTCTTTGCAGATGACTTCGAAACTGGGGCAGTGGTGGATGGGGAGGGGAGGGTGGCCCTGCAGGGGGACCTGGAGGCTCTGGAAAGATGGTCTAGAAAGTGGAAGCTGAGGTTTAATGCAGGGAAATGCAAGGTACTCCATCTGGGGGCCAGAAACCCAGGCCAAGTGTACACCCTGGGGGAATACTACAAGTCTCAATGGCTGAGAGGGACCTGGGGGTGGTGGTGGATGTCAAGATGAACAACTCTGAGACTTGTAGGAGGGCAGCAGCCAAGGCCAACAGGATGCTGGGATGCATTGCTAGGGGATCACCTCAGAAGGAGGAAGTGATACTCCCCTGTATAACTGCTTGGTGAGGCCGCACCTGGAGTACTGCGTGCAGTTTTGGAGGCCTCACTTAAAGAGGGACATTAACCTCCTGGAGAGGGTCCAGAGGAGGCAACCAAAATGATTTGGGGCTTGGGGGACAGGACCTATGAGGAGAGGCTCGAAGAGCTAAATATGTACACTTTGGAAGAGAGAAGGGACCGGGGGGACATGATAGAGGTCTTCAGGTACATGAAGAGGGTAAATAGGGGAGGAACAGTGAGGGTGCTTCAAGGAAGGAGGAAGGCCACTAGAGGGCATGGGTGGAAGCTGGAGGGGGAAGATTCAGGGAGAAAGGAGGAGGTGCTACTTCACTGAGAGGGTGGTAGAGCCATGGAATGCACTACCTAGGGGGCTGGTGGAGGCAGAGACAGTGGAGGGGTTCAAGAGGGGTGGGACAGGTACAGGGAAGGTTCAGGAAGCAAAATCCAATGCAGCAAGAATATCCGGAACTGGGAAGGGAGAAGCCAGAGAAGGCGAGGGGGACAGCAAGGTCAGCACCCAGGGTGGGGGCTGACCAAACGAGCAGACACGAAAGACCATTAGGCCTATTCTGCTGGCATTTTAGTATGTTAGTAAATCACGGGGAAGACAGACGGCATCATCTGTCAACAGACAGCACCCTATTGTGGTAACTTTAACAGTGACTGTAATTGTGAGGTAACACCCAACAACCGAATATCTCCTCATCAGCTACTGATGACATCTCTGTATTCCTCCAATAACCTGCTGCAGATCACAAGACAGAGAAGTAGCATTTAAATGTTGAGGATGTCGGTTTTCCATGCAATCCTGCATATTGCTCCACCTGTAGCCTGATGCGCCGAATTTAAATGTTTTCTATGTTTGTTTTCCACGCAACCCTGCCACAGAATTGCTGCCCCTAACTACTGTTCATGGGTCGAGGATAGGCTGCTGCTCCTTGCCGCCAACTGTAACACTGACTGCAATTGTGTGGTAACAGGAAATGGCAGCGGAGCACAATTTCACATGTTTCACCCTGATTTCACATGTTTTCCCCCACACAGGACAAGATAGTGGTCCCACTGCCATGTAATCAGGGACCCTGGATTTCCGTTTTTACCGGTAACACTGGTAACAATCACAGAATCCTGCTTGGTTTGCGGATTTTGAATTCTTGTACTGGTGCCTCACAGAAATTGTATGTCACTGCACAGAATCTCTAAGATTTCAGCATTTGTTTTAATTTTTTTTTTTATTTTCTCTATGTCCCCTTCTCACTGCATTGGTCTCACGCTGGGTATCCCTTAGCTTCACCCCCAGGTAATGCTCAGGAGCTCCTGTGGTCCTGCCCCTATCCTGCCTGGGTTGTACCCCCACCAGGTGGAAAGGTAGGGGACCCAAGGACCCATCCACACTCCCTAAGTGTGTGTCGGGCAGCTCAGTGGGTCCCTCATGGAGCCTGGTTATGAAGTCTGGGGCACCTGGGTCACCTCTGCCAGTGGCTATTGTGGGTGATTGTTCCTGGTTTTCTGGTCTCTGTCCCTGAGGGCACTGGCACTAGAGGAGATCCTAGAAGGTAGGTCACATAGAGACATGCCACTGCTCCAGATCCTGGCTAGGGTCTTCCCCTCCTGATCACTCTGCAGCACCATTGCATCACCACCCGTGGTCACACTGGTGGTGGTAAAGCACCAGGACCTGCAGCCCACCCTCCCCAGAGGAAGACAGCAGTCCCCCAGGTGCTCGATCCTACTCCTCTGGCCAGACCTCCAGCAACCCGAGTTCGCTTCTGACCCTGGGTTACTGGCATTGCAAGCAATAGTACTACTGCAGCGCCAGCAGGCCGACCCAGATTTCAGCATCTTAAAATGAATGCTGCTGTGCTTTGCATTCTTTCAGCTTTGATGCATATAGAGTCAGTAAGGAAATCACCCACACTGCTTTGTTGTAATCAGCCATTCAGTTTAACCACCCATGCCTAGTGGTTAGAGTAACAAGCAGTGAATGAACTGGGTGCATCCAGCAGACTTAGGTTTGATTCCCACAACCTCCACTTGCATACTATGTGACTCCAAGCAAGTCACTTAACCTCCCCAGTGCTTCCAGGTTACTTCTGAAAACAGACAGTCCTGCCTAGTGGGCCTTACCTGCTTTACAAAGAATATAAAAAAAAATACCAATATATGTTTACTACATCATAGAATAGTAGTCAGGGTACCATGTAATTTACCTGAGTTTTACTTGGGCTGAAATGATTTTGTATAGGTAAAGATAACTGTTCAAATACATTTTATGTGTTTTATAAGCTTGCTTTTAGATTTTAGTCAGGTGTTTATTGTATTCTTTTCATATAAGCATCTAGGTTGTGTAACCCCCTTTTGATATGGGGGTTCCTAAAAGCCTTCTCGGAGCTGCTTAGGAGCTCCTCGCCTAACTGGTGTTTAACGCAATGCCGCCAAAATGTGGCCTCTGTGGGTGTTTCAAAGCCTTCAGTACAGTCCCTTTAAGAATTGCCTGCTCGCAGGTTTCAGTGGCGTGTACAAGGGGGAGCGGGGGTTCCTTGCTCGAATCCCGCCTGAGCTGCGGGGAAATCGCTCCCTTTGTGTAGTCGCTGAAAAGCGCAACAGGAACCCTTTTGAAAGAAGTAACTGGCTATAATTAGTTAGAGTATTAGTGGAATTACAGTTTGGCTAACCTGCTTTTTTTTTTGCAGCTGTGACTGTGTGCGCTTGGCCTCTCCATTTTGGACCTGAACTATTGAACTGGGCCAATGGGGAGAAAGAAGGGTGATTAAAATGAAGAATTTCTAAACCAACCAGGATCAGGACTCAATTTGGAGCTGGCTGGCCATCGGGGATATAGCCCGTAATTCTGGGAAATGAAGTCCTGGGCTAGGGCGCCCTTTTTGCACCAATGGGGAAAGAGTTAAGTGTCTGAGATTTGTAGCCCATCAATGGGATTGGATGGTGCCCGAATTGAGAGCCCTTGCCCAAATTGCCAACGGGGAGAGACGCTGAGGCTGTGAGCGAGGAAGGAGCTCTGGGGCTCCTGCGCTGTTGAGCTTTCACGCGGAAAGCGCGTGTGGAAGGCCAGAAGTCGGCGGTTTTAAACGTATGGTACCCTTCTGCTTTTCATATAAATGTGTGGAGAAGTGTTTGAAGTCCAGGCTTGGTCCTGTGAGTGGTGTGAGAGCGCTCTTCCTTCTGGAGTCATGAGTACTAAATCAGGGTAGCTCCCTGTCAAATGTTCCTAGCGAGAGCAAGATCTTCTGGTTACTTTGCTGGCTACACTAACTGAGCCTGCTGGCTCTTTTTAATCTTCATAGGAATCACATGCTCGTTTCTGTGTCAGGGTCCCAACCAGCTGCATCGAGGGACTAGCCTTTATTGCCTGGGTACCCAGAGACAGTGACTTATAGGTTAGGCCTGTGCACAGTGCCCTAGATAGATACTTATATATTAGAGTGGTAAGTTAATTAACCTGATCACACCAGTCCTTGTTATTTTCCCCTAAATAAATCAGATTGATTGTTTTGCAAAGGTATACTGGCTAACTTGTGTGTTTATGGTGAATTACTGTACAGTGATTATTGAGTAACAGCATCTTACTTTTCAGGGGGTCCACAGAGCAAGCTGATTGATTCAAGCCTGGGGGTAAGTGTATATTGTAAGGATACTGTGATTGATTTGTGTGGGCCACTAGTGGGAAGAAGGGGGGGTTGCAGTGACCCAAAGGGCTGTGACCAAGTCATACAAGACTGTCTTAACCCCGACCTCTGGGTGGAGGCACCCGCCATCGGATCCAGGCCCCTCAACCTGTTGGTGCCAAATCAGGCAGGGGTAGTAGCCCTTGGGATAGCGCCTCCTGGGGGTTACATATTGGAGGCACCGCTGGGATTAGCATCCCCTACTGGCCAAGTGTACGAAGTACCTCAATATGGCTAAATTAAAGGAAAAGCTGGAAGGTCATATCATGGCTAAGATTAAGCTGGACCCTATTAAGACGATGGTACGTAAACTGATGGGGTGGGGTGAAGCAGAAGAGTTGGATTCCCAGAAAATTATGTTACTACTAGATGTACCTCTGGGGACAGCGAGTGCTGACCTTATTTCTGCAGTGGAGCATGTTAAATGTTTAGGTAAGGTAGAGGTAAAGGGGTGTATGGCTGATCTACTCAACCAGACCTTGCAGGTGTTACTCTTATGCAGTATAGCTATCGATCCTGAGAGGGTACCCCCAGTGATCTTCCCGGACGGTGCCCAACAGGGGTGGAGGGTCATTCACATCCAGAGTGGGTCAGTCACCCCTGGGGGGTCTCCCAAGACTGACAGCTTCAAAGATAAACTGCTTAAATTGCTAGCTGTGGAGGGGAGGACTACCCAGGAGTTACTGCAGTGTTGGACCTTTCTAGTGAACCCACCCCCCAAGCCTCCCCAGGTACCTCTCCTGGGCCCCCCAAGAGTTCTATCTTGGCTTCACCGCCCCTAGTGGTTCTCCCTATATAGCTAGATTCCTACCGTAGACTAAAACTTTTTTCTGGCACTGTGCTGGTGCCCCCGGGGGAAGATGATTTGAAGGCGTGAATGGACTATGCTACCCCCAGTCCAAGAGTGGCAGTGCTCAGGGGGAGAAATGAAAGAGACTGATGGAGAGCCTGCGAGGCCCAGCTTTGGAAGCCATTCGGTTCTTGCGGGCTACTAGCCCGGAAGCTACCGCAGTGGAGTACCTTTCTGCCTTAGAGGGAGTGTTTGGGAGTACAGAAACTGGGGAAGACTTATTATGGAAGTTCAAGTCTGCCAACCAATGGATGAATGAGAAATTGTCCGCCTTTGTCACTAGAGTGGAAAAGGCCTTGCAGAAAGCTTATCGAAAGGGGAGAATCACGGCCACGGCCTTGAACCAGGTCTGGCTGGATCATATTTTGAAATCTGCTAGGTTTTCCAGTGTGATTTTGTTAAAACTTAAGTTACTTGACAGACAGGCTGCCCCTCCCAAGTACTGTCAATTGATGAGGGAGATTCGAGAAGTAGAGACTGATGAAGAGGGGTGGGAACCCTATGTGGGAGCTGTGAATCTATGCCAAACCCCTGAGTCTAGTGAACCAAATGAGCCCCACCTCTCAAGGGGGCTTGATGTTTCTCCTGTACCATTAGAGGCCCAAGGAGGGGTGGGGGTGCGTGCTATTTCCTCTGATCCCCTGGTAGAAAGTGCTTTGAGGGCTGAGATTAGAGATTTACGAGAGCTGGTGAGGGACTTGAAGCAAACTGCTACCCACTTTGTTACGTTTGGGGAACCAGAGTTATCTGGAAACAAACTACCTAGCCAAGAGGAGCCCCCCTGACCCCAGGATGGCTTCAAGCAGGCGAGGTATCCCCCTCCCAATAAAGACCCCCGAGACACTAAGTTCTGTTACCATTATGGAGAGGATGGACACTTTCAGACTGAGTGCCAGTTACCAGAGAATTTAAGGAAGTTCAACAGCAGGCTGATCGCCTGGCCCCGCAAGGCCTATACCTGACCCTCTAGGAAGGGTTCTGTGACCTAGACCAATGCCCAAGCAACTTTCAAAGCTATGCATCCTGAATGGTCTGGTGTAGTGGGGCCTTCAATGGAGGCCCCTGTGAGAGTGAATGGGATACCCACCCGGGCTGTGTTGGGCAGTGGCTCTCAGGTGACAATTATGTTCCAGGACTGGTATCAGAAACACTTACCTGAGGTGCCGTTGCAACCCTTGGATGGCCTACATGTTTGGGGGCTGAGTGATAAGGCCTACCCTTATTCTGGGTATATCCAGATCTGGTTGTCTTTTCCTACTTCTGTGGCTGGGGTGGCCGAACAAGTGGAAACTCTGGCCCTAGTATGTCCCCCCACTGGCTTGTATGATGGGGTGCCCTTGTTGATTGGAACCAATGCTCACATGTTTGGTCGCTTAGCACAGCTGTGCTCTGAAAAACAGATGTCCAGGACTGGGCAAGCTCTTAGAATACCTACCTTGATTCAGAAGGCCTATGAGACTCAGAGAAAGGCTGGCCAGGCGGAACCTGAAGGCCCGGTGGGTGTCGTCTGGAAGAAGGATCCAGAACCGTTGCTATTAGCCCCAAATGCTCGGTATGTTTTGCAAGGAGAAGTCCGGATTGAAAGAGACATTAAGAATAAGATATTGATGCTAGATGCACCCGGTGAGGGAAAGTTGCCTGAAGGGATGCTGGTTAAACCCAGTATCTTACCTGCCGGAGCCCATGCCTTTGCTGGAAGAGTAATGGTCCAAGTGCATAATGTGCCTGATCGAGAGATTCTAGTGAAACAGGGTTGCACCCTGGCTACGGTACATTGTGCCGATACTGCTGTTTTGCCCCACAACAAGACTCCTAGAGGAGGTGGCCGAGTGTGCCCCGAGTTGTTTGATTTTGGTGATTCTCCACTACCGGAAGAATGGAATAAAAGGGTCAGTGAACGGCTCGCCCAGAGGGAACAGGTGTTTTCTTTGAAGGAGTGGGATGTGGGATGTGTGCAGAGGGCTGAGCATCACATCCAGTTGCAGGATGAGCGACCTTTTTGTGAGCGATCTCGACGCCTAGCCCCTGCTGATATAGACGATGTAAGGTGCCACCTGCAGGAGATGCTCACAGCTGGGGTGATACAAGAGTCCAGGAGTCCTTACGCATCACCTATTGTGGTAGTGAGAAAAAAGAATGGAGCTGTCTGGATGTGTGTGGATTACCGTACTCTAAACCGGCGGACCATCCCAGACCAGTATACCATGCCACGCATACAGGACACCTTGGACTGTCTAAATGGCAGTAAATGGTTTTCTGTGTTAGACCTCCGCAGTGGGTACTACAAGATCCCGATGGCTCCGGAGGATTGAGAGAAGACTGCTTTCATTTGCCCCCTAGGCTTCTACGAGTTTATGCGGATGCCCCAAGGGATTTCAGGTGCCCCGGCTACTTTTCAGCATCTGATGGAGCGTGCTCTGGGGGACATGAATTTGCTCAAATGTTTGGTTTATCTAGATGATGTCATAGTGTTTGGCAGCTCCTTGGAAGAATATGAAAGTCGGTTGTTCAAAGTCGTGGATCGACTGGAAGACTTTGGTCTCAAATTATCTATAGCCAAGTGCCAATTCTTTCAAACCTCTGTAAAATATGTGGGGCACATAGTATCCACTGAAGGCATAGAGACTGACCCCACTAAAGTAGAAGCTTTAACCACTTGGTCCCAACCAAGAAACTTGAAGGAGCTACAGCTGTTCCTGGGGTTTTGTGGGTATTACAGATGATTTATTAAAGACTACTCTCGGGTGATCCACCCTCTGCTTAACCTTATGCAAGGGTATCCCCCAACCCATAAAAAGTATAAGAAGACTGTACAATCTGGGACTGAAAAAAATTATTTCTGCCCAAATGATGTGTTTGGCACCTGCTGGACTGCTGATTGTGAGGAAGCTTTCCATGACATTATATATCAAGTTACTCATGCCCCAGTGCTGGCCTATGCCAACCCTGCCAAACTGTATGTTCTTCATACTGAGGCCAGTCTGCAAGGATTGGGGGCCATACTGTATCAGCAGCATCTGAATGGTCTGATATCTGTAGCTTTTGCCAGCCGCAGCTTGACCCCTTCTGAAAAGAACTACCCAGTGCACAAACTAGAGTTCCTGGCTTTGAATTGGGCCATTGTTGATCAATTCGATGACTATTTGTATGGGGCTAAGATATTGGTGAAAACTGATAATAATCCTTTGACGTATGTTCAGACCTCAGCTAAGCTAGATGCCACTGGTCATAGGTGGCTCTCTGCGTTATCCACCTACAACTATGCTGTTGAATATAGAGCTGGCCTGAACCATATAGATGCTGATGCCCTCTCCCGGAGGCCTGTGTCCCGAGTTGATTGGGTCTGGTTATCAGAACCGGACATAAGATCCCTTTGCCAAAAATTTGATAGGGAGGAATCAGTGTCTCCTGAGGCTGTGGACTGCTTGGTGGACTACTTGGGGCCCTCTGAGAACTGCTTACCTGCTGCTTACTGTCATTTTTCTGCATTAGACACTAGTATATTGCCTCAAATCAGTGATGATAGCCTCCAACGGGCTCAATCCCGAGATCCCATGATAAACTCTGTCCTGGAAACCTTGCAGAGGGGGGAAGATGTGTCAAGATTGAGCTCCCCTGACCTGAGAACTGCGCTGTTGTACAAAGAAGGACTCAAGTTGAAACTGATTAATAGGCTATTGTACAGGGAGACCGTGGGCGGAGAGGGGCGAGCAGTCAAACAACAACTGGTGTTGCCCATTACTTTTAGAGAACTAGTATTGCGGTCCCTATATAATCACATGGGACATCTTGGCATAGACTGAAGTCTTGACTTAGTGCGGACTCGATTTTACTGGCCCAAAAAGAGTGCTGACATAGAGCAGTATGTAAAGACCTGCGGCCGATGTTTACAAAGAAAAGCCCTGCCTCAGAGAGCTGCCCCCCTGGTCAACATCACTACCAGCACCCCATGGAACTGGTTTGCATTGATTTCCTGAGTTTAGAACCAGATCTGAAGACTATCAGCAACATATTGGTAGTTACCGATCATTTCACCCGGTATGCCCAGGCTTTCCCCACCAAAGATCAGAAAGCAAATACGGTGGCTAAAGTCATTGTTGAGAATTTCTTTGTTCACTATGGGACCCCTCAGCGAATCCATTCCGATCAGGGGAGAGATTTCGAAAGCCATCTGATTAAAGAAATGCTATCCTTGTAGGGAGTACGGAAGTCAAGAACCACCCCATATCATCCCCAGGGCGATCCTCAACCTGAGAGATTCAATCGCATCTTGCTTGATGTGTTGGGCACCTTGCACCCTAGAGACAAACCTAGATGGAGTCAGCAGATCAATGCCTTAGTCCATGCCTATAACTGCACCAAAAGTGATGCTACTGGGTTTTCTCCATATAGACTGATGTTTGGAAGGGAAGCCAGATTGCCAGTAGATGTTTGTTTTGGGGTTTCTCCCGATCTGGTTCAAGCAGCTAATCATCTACATTATGTGCAGAAGCTGAAGGGTCGACTCAATCATGCCTACCAACTAGCCCAGACCATGGCTGCTAAGCGGAATTTGGCCAATAAATAAAAATATGATAAGAAAGTGAAAGCAGTGGAACTGAAAGAAGGAGATAGAGTGCTACTGAGGAACTTGGTATTGCATGGTAAACATAAGATTGCTGACAGATGGCATCACCTCCCTCATATTGTCATGGGAAAATTGAAAGATTTACCTGTATATAAAGTGCGGCCTGAAAACAATTCAAAAGATGTGAAAACTATACACAGAAATCATCTGCTGCCTGTTGGACAAATTTTGGTAGAGGCTGAACCTTCCAATGCTCCCCCCGCACCTATAACTAGAGTCACTGCCAAAAAGAAATCAAGATGGGTCGACTCCTCAGAACTCAAACTCAAGAGACCTTCTCCATCCCCCTCTGATAAAGTTGATCCTCAGTTTGTGTCTGAGGACAGTGAAAATGATGTTGAGTATTAACCCTCTTATGAACTGAGTCAACTCTTTAGGGGCAATCCCCTAACTAACTCTGGGGATGAAGTTGGGTTTCCTGGACTGTCTGAGCCCCCAGCTTTGTTTCTGGAGTCTATGCTTCCAGAGGATGAAGTGAGTGGCACCAAGGGTGAAGAAGTGGGATCTTTGAGTCTGGCTGAATTATCTGGCCAGGCTGAGCTGTCTGACTTTTCAGAAGAAGGAAGTGATGTGGGGGACCAGTTAGTCATATGCCAGAGCAAGAAGAATACTTTGAGTGCCCTGATAGCACCCCGGTAGTGCCAGAAATGCCCCTAGCTGAACCAAGCAGTGTGGGTCCTGATATAGAGGGTCCTGTTCCCGAAAGTACTATGGGTCCTGGGTCCCCTTCCCCTAAGGAGGTTCAACCCTACTAATCTAAGTGAGTCTGAAATGGAATCGGGGCCTGTAGCAGGTTTTTCCGAGATGCCTAGACACACTGGCCGAGAAGTATGGCCTGTAGTAAAGTTGAGTTATGAGTCCCTGGGTCAGCCTGTGAACCTGCCTTTAAATGTAGTCCATAAAGGGGTGCACGTGTCCCCGAGTTCCTTGCCCAAGTTAGCCTTGGGAAATGATGCCCGACTGTTAGTGTTACCCTCTGAGTATGGTACTAGTGCCCCAGTTAGCTATCAGGTAGCTGATAGGGAAGGGCTGCCTCTATCCAGGTGTCAGCGGCAAGAGGTAATGACCTGAGTTATAAATGAAAAGAAGGTTGTCTGTATGTGTAATGTTGTATAAACAATCGTGAAACTGTGTACTACCATACCAATGTATGTAACCAAAGGTCTGATGTTCTGTCAGTGTAAACTGCTTGAATTAAAGTGATCTAAGGGTAACTATTTAATGTGGATGCCAAGTTCTTTCCAGGCCAGGAAGGGTGTAACCCCCTTTTGATATGGGGGTTCCTAAAAGCCTTCCCGGAGCTGCTTAGGAGCTCCTCGCCCTAACTGGTGTTAAGTATAATGCTGCTCAAAATGTGGCCTCTCGGGTGTTTCAAAAGCCTCCAGTATGGTCCTTTAAGAATTGCCTGCTTGCAGGTTTCAGTGGTGTGTACAAGGGGACCGGGGTTCCTTGCTTGAACCCGCCTGAGCTTTGGGGAAATCGCTCCCTTTGAGTAGTCACTGAAAAGCGCAACGGGAACCCTTTTGAAAGATGTGACTGTTCGGCTGTAATTAGTTAGAGTATTAGTGGAACTAGCTGGCCATCGGGGATATAGCCCATAATTCTGGGAAATGAAGTCCTGGGCTTGGGCGCCCTTTTTGCACCAGTGGGGATAGAGTTAAGTGTCTGAGATTTGATGCCCACCAATGGGATTGGGTGGTGCCCGAATCGAGAGCCCTTGCCCAAACTGCCAAGGGGGAGAGACGCTGTGGCTGTGAGTGAGGAAGGAGCTCTGAGGCTCCTGCGCTGTTGAGCTTTTGTAGGGAAGGACTTGTGGAGGTCAGAAGTCGACTGTTTTAAACACCAGCACGGTCAGACTAAATCCGCTAGGCAGTGGACAGAGGAGGCTGTGCAAAAGAGCAGCTACCTACCAGACTCATCCTGTATAAGACTGGACAATCTGCTTCAATTGCGCTCGGTCTGTCAGGACATGTGAAGCTGCGTCGTTGGGCCTGGTGAGTGCCGTGAAAGTGATCAGGAGGTATACAGCAGCTGCCTGTTATGTTACCCCTCTGCTTTTCATATAAATGTGTGGAGAAGTGTTTGAAGTCCAGGCTCGGTCCTGCGAGTGGTGTGAGAGTGCTCTTCTTTCTGGAGTCGTGAGTACTAAATCAGGGTAGCTCTCTGTCAAATGTTCCTAGCGAGGGCAAGATCTTCTGGTTGTTTTGCTGGCTACACTAACTGAACCTGCTGGCTCTATTTAATCTTCGTAGGAATCACATGCTCGTTTCTGTGTCAGGGCCCCAACCAGCTGCATCGAGGGACTAGCCTTTATTGCCTGGGTACCCAGAAACAGTGACTTAGAGGTTAGGCCTGTGCACAGTGCCGTAGATAGATACTTATATATTAGAGTGGTAAGCTAATTAACCTGATCACACCAGTCCTTGTTATTTCCCCCTAAATAAATCAGATTGATTGTTTTGCAAAGGTATACTGGCTAACTTATGTGTTTATGGTGAATTATCATACAGTGATTATTGTGTAACAGCATCTTACTTTTCAGGGGGTCCCCAGAGCAAGCTGATTGGTTCAAGCCTGGGGGTAAGTGTATATTGTAAGGATACTGTGATTGATTTGTGTGGGCCACTAGTGGGAAGAAAGGGGGAGGTGCAGTGACCCAGAGGGCTGTGACCAAGTCATATCAGACTGTCTTAACTCCAACCTCTGGGTGGAGGCACCCGCCATCGGATCCAGGCCCCTCAACCTGTTAGTGGCAAATCAGGCAGGGGTAGTAGCCCTTGGGATAGCACCCCCTGGAGGTTACAGTTGTAGATTGCTAAATGCAAGATCACTGTTACCAATTAGCTTATTCAAGTTTATAACCAGTCGGGCCATCCACAGTCCTCAGTTGTCTGAATGAAAACTAGTCTGAATGAATGTATGTTCACAAAGAAGAAACTGCCTTACTACTTATGAAAATACTTCACAGTTAGCACCCCATTTAGGTGAATTGGATCATTTGCAGTTTTTCTCCCACCTACTGTTTCAGTCTCTGTGACAACAAAAGGTTTTCTGATAGACTGCTTCAACAAAAAGCAAATGTTTTAGTATTTAAGTGTACTTAAGTTTGGCCAGTGGATTTTGAAAGCACAGTCAATGACATACAGAAGGTAAGACCCCAGGGGCTATATGATGCTGGTGGGCAGAGTGGTGCTCAATTCACATCTGATCAAAGACATGAAAACTGGGAGACACCCTTTTCATGGACACCAAGGGAAAAAAAGCATCCACATGTCTGGTAGATGCATAAATCCATTCAAACGTCCTCCACTAATCACTTGTGGATTTTTTAGGTGAATACACTTTATTTCAAAGAAGCAAATTCAAGCAGTTTTTTTACCTCCTGGCCATTCACTCCTTCTGGCCTGCCAAGGCCCCCTACCATCACTGCTGAGTGCCGACCACCATCCACTGCCCCTAACTGCTGTGCTACCAGGTAACCCAAAGTAACCCTTCATTGAGTGTGCCCCTTCCCCTGTGGGAGGCTACCAAGGGAGGAGACTTGCCCTAAAGAGCTTCCAGTGTATCCTGGGTATGGCAGAGTCAGAACAGACACATGTCTGGGGATTCTGGCTTATGGAGGGACCAACAGCTGTCCTTCAGTTGGGTCAGTGGGTGTTTCCCATTTTCTTGGGAGTGTGACAGGCCACACGATGTCAAGGCACAAGCCAACTTTCGTCACGCTCCCTTCTGCAGTGACAGTGGACATGTTGTTGTGCCTCTGGCCTCCACCAGGGGCCAGCAAATGCTGAGCCATGAACCCACCCTCCCTCCCAGGAGAAGGTGAGTGGTCGTTGGCCACTCAAGCCTTCACCCACCAGCTGGCCCTCCAACACCCAAGTCTGTTCCCTAACCCTGGTCAGCAGTGTCACAGGCAGAAATCCAATTCAGGCAGTTAACTTATAGATAGGAAAAAACAAAGGTAGTCCACCTTAGTGGTGATGGTTCAGATTAATTCACATCTGAGTTCTAACAAGCAAAGAGACCAAGTCATTTGTAACTTGTGTATGTGGGGTGTGGGTGCTGAAGAAAGGGGATGATAGTGCTGCCACTACTGCCATTACCCTAGAGGGATGTGGACTGCATTGCTGCTACTGCCATCACACCAAAGGGGTGGGGACTGTAGTACTTCTGCCATCACCACTGGTGGATGGGGAATGTAGTACTGCTGCTGTCCCACCTGAGGGATGGGGGCCATAGTGCTGATACTGCCATCACACTGGAGGAATGGTGGACGTAGTACTGCTGCCATCACACCTAAGGGATGGGGGCCACAGTGCTGCTGCTTCTGTCACACCTGTGGGAGGGAGGTTGTAGTGTTGTTGCTGCCATCACACCAGAGGGATGGGGGTCATAGTGCTGTTGGTGCTGCCATCGTACCTGAGGGATGGGGCCGTAGTGCTGCTTCCATTACACCTTAGGGATGGGGTCTATAGCGTTGCTGCTGCCATCGCATCTTGTACCTACAGTAACTTTAAATTGGTACAAGGATGGAAGGATGTGTAATAGTGGAAATCAAAATTGCTAAAATATATGTTAGCAGAGTTAAAAATTGTTAAATAAAGTACACAAAACCAAACACCGGTAAAAGTGGATTTTAGCTTAGCAGACAATACCAATGTGCAAAACGGACTATGCCCTTTCTCAATCCCCATAAACCAGTGTCCCTGCATGTAATTAGTACTATGATGTCATCCTGGTTGGAGATGTACTAAAGCCAAAAACCCAATATGAACACATGGCAAGATAGTGGTCCCAGTGCCATGTAATTAGTACTATGATGTCATCCTGGTTGCAGATGTACTAAAGCCAACAACCCAATATTAACACAGGGCAAGATAGTGGTCCCAGTGCCATGTAATTGATAGCATGATATCATCCTGGTTGGAAGATGTACTTTTAGGCATGCAAGATATCATGCTCATACTGCCATGGCATACGCTCTAATTGAGGTAGCCACCCTGGCATTTAGCTGCCTAAAATCATGGAGAACAAGCAAGTTATCTCCCAAGAGACAGCACCTTGTTGCTGGCAACTTTAACACTGACGGCAATTGAGCGGCAATAGGCAACAAGGGAATATCTCCTCAACAGCTACTGCTGACTCTCTGTATTCCTCCAGTACCCTGCTGTACATTGGGAGACAGCACAGAACAACTTTAAATCTTTCCCACACAATCTTAACAGAGGGCTACATAGCTGTCCCAGTGCCATGCAATTGCCAGTATAGTGACACACTCTTTGGAGATGTCATTTTTAGGCATGCAAGATATCGTGCTCAGACTGCTAAGTCATCCACTGTAATTAAGGCAGGCACCCTGACTTTTACCTACCAAATCATGGGAAAGACAGAAGGCATCATCTGTCAACAGACAGCACCCGAAAGAAGTAGGCATTTAAATGTTGAGGATGTCGGTTTTCCATGCAGTCCTGCATATTGCTCCACCTGTAGCCTGATGCACCAAATTTAAATGTTTTCTATGTTTGTTTTCCACACAACCCTGCCACAGAATTGCTGTCCCTAACTACTGTTCATGGGTCGAGGATAGGTTGCTGCTCCTTGCCGCCAACTGTAACACTGACTACAATTGTGAGGTAACAGGAAACAGCAGCGGAGCGCAATTTCACATGTTTCACCCCGATTTCACATGTTTTACCCCACCTTATCCAGACAGTACTCTGCTGCCGGCATCTTTAACACCTGAGATTCCATGGCATTACTTGGCTTCGGCCCTCATTGCCTGTTGGATAATCTGGTGTTGCCTTTTTCTTTTCCATGCAACCCTGCCTCATAACTGCTGCCCCCACCTACTGCTCAGAGCTCAACAATAGGGTGCTGATGGTATGAGGAGCGGCGCCGGTATGAGGAGCGGTGCCAGGATTGGTGCGGCTATTTTCTTTAAAAGTTGAGGCATGCTTTCTAACTACTGTCACCAGCAGCATCCATCCTTATTCATGGCCACCACACACGCCCCGCCATGCACTGGCAGCATTGGCCACATCATTGCCGAGCCTCCAGAACCTGCTACTGCAGCAACCTGCCACAATATGTTTCTTGCGCATGCACACAAGCAAACATAAAAAGAGGGATTCAGACTCCCCTGGTTCAAGGGCTACCTCTGGGCTTTCCGAATGGCCCAAACCATTAAATGGTTTCAGAAACCCTCCCCTCAGTCACCACTATGGGTTGCAATGGAATCCGCATTGTGCCCCGGAGAAGTTCCCACTTCCTTCATTTTTAATCCCATTTCCTCTAAACTAAAATCTCACCCGACTATATCATCCTCTGTTCTTTATTGGAAACTAACCCACAAATTCCTGAAATCCAATCCAACACCCTGGTTTTATGCCCCCATTATGGGGCAATCCATTGCTCATTGTAGAAGATTACCCAATTTTCTGTTGTACATGGAGGAACAAAGGCATTTTCTTTCTCCGAGATATCTTGGACCAGAATTCACTCACTCTTAGATCATTCTTAGACTTGCAGGTCACATGGAAACTTCCTAAACAGGACTTCTGGAAGTTTTTACAATTTCAGGCAGCTTATAACTCTCTCTCTAGTTTGGTATATAGGCACACTCTTCTAACCCCATACATCTCGCATTGGACTAATTTATCAGTAAAATTAAATAGCTCCATTTACAAAGACATTATTGATAATCTACCTGATCAGTCTATACAGGCCAAAAATAAATGGAGTACTCTTCTTAACTACAATATTTCAGACGCACAATGGAGTAATTGTTGACGTATTCCACATAATACCTTTAAAGATGCCCATAGTTCTTTAATACAAACTAAAATCCTACATCATTGGTATAGAACCCCCTCTGTGCTTCAAGGAATGGGCCTATTAAATAATAATAATTGCTGGTGCTGCAATTTGGCCAACGGGGATCTACTTCATATCTTGTTGTCTTGCGGTCCCATTAATAAGTTCTGGCATAAAGTCGGTTTACTTGCCTCCAGAGTAACAGGACAAAAACTACCTTTTAACCCCAAGCGATTCCTTCTAGGCAGCCTTATCCCCAATAGCTCTCTTCTCTCACATGCACATTTTAGATGGCTAAATATACTTTCTCTTCTGGTCAAACGTCTGATTCTTATGAAATGGAAATCGGCTCTGGTGCCTTCTCTTTCAGATGTTCTTCAAAACCTCTCTCAGCATGCCTCCCTAGACCGATTATCTCATGTTACTCATAACCAACTCACTGTATATGACAGATGTTGGCAGGATTACTTCAAGTACATCGAACCTAGTTCTTCTAGACCTTAATTCTTGGGAATATTTAGCCCTCCTTCTTATTTTGCTGTCAGATTAGGTTTTCTCAAAACTTTTGTGCACAGATTTCTCCTCTTTTTTCCATTCTTCCCTGTTTTCTCCCTATCTCCTTCTCTTCTTCCTTGCTTTTTTCTCTCTTCTTTCTTTCCTTGCACACTTTTCTCTTATCTTCACCTCTCCATTACTGAACATCATTTATATTACCACATTTATCACTTTTTGCAATTTACTGAATGCCTTGCCATAGCCTGCCCTATCATGTATTTTGTGCATGGTTGCTATTTCTGATCCTATAATACCCTATTGATTGTAACCCTTCTGCTCTCCACTTCCGAATTGTTGTTAGTGGGTGATTTCAATGCTGCATGGAACAAACTGTGGCGAAATATTTTGCGGAACAGTTTGGCTCCATTAAATTTGAACCAAAATGTTACTGCTACCACTAGGAAAACTTCCTTTGTGTGTGAGGGGAACATTTTGGATCTCTTGTTTACCTCTGAGGGAATCCAGGTAACATCTATAACTGTGAAACAAACTATATTTGGGGACCATTGTTCTATTGTTTGTTCATGGGGGGATGGATGATTTTAAAACATTTAAAAAAAATGAGATTAATATTCAAGTTAGGTTGCGAAATATGAGAAAATACAACAAAGAGGCTTTTTTGCATAAACTGAGGAATGTTAGATTGGACAGATTATTCTTAATACTAGATTTGGACTGGGCTATAGAAGAATTCACTTCTTTGTTCATCCAGATATGTAATGAAGTTGCCCCTGTTAAAGTTAGAACAAAAAGGGAAATAAAAGCTCCCTGGATTACAGATAAAATAAAATATAATATTAGATATAAAAATAGGTTATGGAGGAGAGCTAATAAATCTCTGGAACCAAATGATTGGGAGAAATTTAAAAAAGAACGAAATTTACTTAAATGTAATATTAGATTAGCAAAAAAAGCATATTACATGACAAAGGTTGAACAATGTACACAGCCCAAAAAATATTGGCATCTGATTCAGTCTTTCCAGCACCCAGTCATAAATAGGCAACCTATCCAAATTAGGGAAAATGATATGTTGTTGTCATCTTCAGATTCAGCAGAGAGGTTAAATGCTTATTTTATTACACTCCCATATATTGAAATTCCTCATAGAATTTTTGAGGAGAATGGATCAAGGGAACATCAGTACCCTTCTGGGAAAAAAATTAGATTTAGAGTAATTACCTGTAGAGAGGTAAAGGCAGAATTAGGAAAACTTAAAGTAAATAAAGCTCCTGGGTTGGATATGATAGAAAATAGATTTTTAAAAGATTCCCTAGAGTTAATAGCCCCAATACTAACAAAACTTTTTAATTGGAGCCTATTAGATAGAAGTTTCCCATCCTTGTGGAAATGAGCAAAGGTCATTTCAATCCATAAAGGTGACTCCATGGGAGAACCAACAAATTATAGACCAATTTTGTTGTTGTCTGTGGTGTTGAAGGTCTTGGAGAGATTAGTTCAAAAGCAACTGAGTAACTTTCTGGAGAAGAATCATCTCTTGTCCAGTTACCAATCAGGTTTCCGTAGGAATCATTGCACAGACACTGGGCTCACTGATTTGGTTGACATCATAGCCTCCAAATTAAATGTAGGTGAATTGGTGGGCGCAGTGTTCATGGAACTCTCCAAGGCCTTCGACACCATTGTCCACAACATTCTATAAGAAAGAATGTTGAGTTTGGGGATTGATAAAGAAACTCTTCCCTGGTTTCAGTCATATTTAATGGAACGGGAGCAGCAAGTCCAGGTAGGAGATGTTCTTTCAAAGTTAGGGTTTATTAAAAGAGGAGTACCTCAATGTTCAGTTTTGGGCCCTTTATTGTTAATAATAATAATAATAATAATTTTATTTGTATAGCACCTTTCAATGTATCAAGGTGCTGAACAGTTTTAAAAACAATTCAAAACTCTAAGTAAAAAACATAAAATATCCATAAAAAATCAGCTTATCAACAAAATAGCATATTTATAATAAAATCCAAACATTAATAAATAACTTAATTATCTAAAAAGGCCATATTCCACAAATACATTTTCAAGTCTCTCTTAAATAGCTCCACGGAGGTGCACTGCCATAACCGGCATGGTAGAGAGTTCCAAAGAGTGGGTGCAACATGCGAAAACGCTCTGCTGCCAGAGGATTTTAAACTCACTCTTGGGATCTCTAACAACCCCATGTCAGCCGAGCGGAGTGATCGGTCAGGGCAATAAGGAACCAGGAGGTCTTTCAGATAGGCTGGACCCTGATCGTGAAGGGCTTTGAAAGTCAATAAAATGACTTTAAAGGTGATCCGCCACCGCATAGGAAGCCAGTGCAGTTCGTGCAGCATGTGAGTGATATGACAGGACCTACTTGTCCCAGTCAATACCCAAGCTGCAGCGTTCTGCACCAGCTGTAGGCGATGGATTTCAACCCCAGAAAGCCCAAAGTAAAGGGCATTGCAATAGTCCAAGCATGAAGATACAAAAGCGTGAACCAAAGTAGGCAGGGAGTCGGACGGGACAAGGTGCCTAACCCTGGCAATATTCCTGAGATGATAAAAGGAGGTCTTGACAACAGCTGACACCTGAGATTTAAGAGTCAGCCTGTCATCAAGAATGAACCCAAGGTTACGCACCCATTCTGAGGAGGGGCGAGATACTCCACCAAGGAAAATTCCAGATGGTGCTTCAATACCCAGCCTCTCAATCCAACCACCTGGGTCCACTACCAGCACCTCTGTTTTCTCCGAGTTCAACTTTAGCCAACTAGAATCCATCCAGTCTTGGATCTCCCCCAGACAGTTGTTAAACACCGAGAGAGCTCCATTCTGGTTGGGTGCAAAAGACAGATAGAGCTGGGTATCATCTGCATAGCAGTGAAACCTCAGCCCATATCATCTAATGATACCTCTGAGGGGCAGCATATACACTGCAAACAACATGGGTGACAGCACAGATCCCTGGGGCACTCCACACAACAAAGAAATTGGGTCAGAGGAAAAAATCCCCGACACAACTGTTTGTGATCTCCTGGTGAGGAATGACATGAACCATTGCAAAACGGTTCCAGACATTCCACAAATTTGCCCCAGGCAAGCTAATAACACCATGTGGTCCACAGTGTCGAAGGCTGCAGAGAGATCAAGAAGAACCAGGATGGAGCATCTCTTCTGATCCCTCGCCATCAGAAGATCATTTAACACCCGAACCAGCGCAGTCTCGGTGCTGTGTCTTTTCCGGAAGCCAGACTGGAAGGATTCATAGACATTATGGATGGTTAAATGGTCATCCAGTTGAACCGCTACAACCTTCTCAATAACCTTCCCAATAAAGGGGAGGTTAGAGATAGGCCGGTAGTTTGAAAAACAGTTTGGGTCCAAGGAAGCTTTCTTCAAAAGAGGAGTCACCACTGCCTCTTTCAAGGAGCAGGGGAAACTCACCTAACTCCAAGGAGCACCAGACTATTTGCGCCAGGACTGGACCGATGATATCAAAACAACCCAAAATGAGGGGAGTTGGTCCAGGATCCAAACCACAACTTGTGGGGTGCATAGAATGGATGATCCTCATAATGTCCACGAACTCAGGTCGCCGAAAGGAACTCCAGGAGAAGTGGGGCACTGTGATCTCATGCTGTCCAAAAGCATCACCCTTAGAGGTTACCGGACCCAGGTTTGCCCTGATGACGGGTTGCCACTTTAGTTGCTAAGTATAGAGCGAGCTCATCGCACTCTACTTGCAAAAAAGCTTTCCGAACTTGCAGGCAGGCTGGGTTGCACAGTCTGTCTACAGTTCGGAACAGCTGAGCCGGTCAATTCTGAGCAACTGCAATCTCCCTGGACAGGAATTCTGCCTTCTTATGGGTGATTGCAGATTGATAGTTAACATAATGTTCCATCAATCTAGAGTGGTCAGCATCAAGGGCAGACCTGCGCCAGCAACGCTCTAACCTTCGCCCCTGTCTCCACATCTCCCTCAAGGTCCCGTCAAACCATGGGGCCTCTGGGGAAGGGATAGGCATCATTTAACAGGAGTAATAGAACTAGAGTCAGCTGTGATGTATTCATTATAGGCCAACACCAATGCTTCTGGATTATTGCTCACCAACGAAGGATGAAAGGTCAAGGACCACCGCTAGACCTTGTGGAGTAACATTCCATAATGGGCGGTACCTGACCATCTCCACAGGGGCTGGTCTTCTCAGGGGGGTGCAAAAATTGAACCTCACGGTGTAGTGATCAGACCAGGAGAATGGTTCCACCCCTATGTCAGATGCGTCAATCCCTAGAAGGAAGACTAAGTCTAAAGAGTGTCCAGATTTATGTGTAACAGTGGAAACCACCTATGTGAGGCCCAAAGAAGACATCAATTGGAGGAAGTGATTACCAAAATTAGAGAGTTCATCGTCGACCCAGGCATTGAAGTCACCCAGAACCATCAATCTGGGTGACTTAAACGACATGTTGATGAGGAAGTCTGCTACTTCCTGTAAGAAATGTCTCCCATCTCCAGGTGGATGGTAGATGAGCATGATTGGAACGCCTACACCTGCTACGACTGTGCACTCGAAAGACCCAGCCTCACCTACTACTACATTCGTGAGACTCAATTCAGTCTTAAAACAGACTGCAACCCCCCCGCCCCTGCGGTCCAATCACGGGCGGTGTATCACCGAGTACCCGGCCGGAATCATGGCCTCCAAAATAGGGCCAGAGTTTTCATCCAGCCAGGTCTCGATGATGCAAGCCAGGTCAGCCGAACCAACAAGATCGGCAATAATGGCGATCTTATTCCTAACAGACCTGCCATTGCATAACACCGTCTGAGTTGGACAAACTTCGAAGGTTGTCGAGCCCATCTGCCTACTGGAATCAGTAGTGCCCTTGGGTATGGATACCAGACAGGGTAAACCTTGATCTGGATTCCATTTCGCCCCAGGGCGCCTTCTGGACCTGACTACCCCGATACGATGAACCTGCTCGTTCATCCTCCCCTGTTCGCCGACCCCCCCACTCTCCCATGAACAATACCCAGTGCTCTACAGCGCTGGTAGGTGTCAAAATGAAGAGGAGGAGTAACAAAGGGGCAGAGGGCATGAAGGGAGGAGGATGAATAGCACACCACCATGGGGCTAAAGGCCAGCACATGTTGTCTATTTAACTAAAATACACCAAAACCCAAAACAAACTACATTAACAATCAACCAACGAAATAAAACATAAGTATAACCTTAAAAAAGAAAGAAAAAAGTCTACACCTGAACTATTTCCCAGCCCCCCAGATTGCTCTCACCACCGGGAAGAAGAGGTAAAGGCACTCTCACTGCCTAACCATCATGGGAAATAGAAACAGAGGACAAAGAACTAAAACTCCTCCCAAGTTCTCTCACAACTGGGGGGTGATGTTATTTGTTCTTTCCCACAGCCAGGAAGGAGACAAAATAAATCAAATGAAAATACAAATAAAATAAAATAACTAAATAAACACATAAAACTTAAGGACATAGAGTCCTCTCACCACCAGTGTCTAAAAGCAATAATCATCAATCACTCGCTACAAAAAGGAAAAAATAAAAAAGAATCCAGGGTTCCTTGGAAATTAATACATCCACATCAGGCAGGAGACAGTTAAATAAAGCACAAAGGGAGAAGACAACCAGAAAAAAAGTCACAGAGTTTAGCCGAGGTAGTTCAGGAATCCATGAAACTTAATCCAGAAGAAATCAGCCCCTCTCGTGCCCCTTTACTCCCAGAAAAAGTATCCTTTAAAAGGAGTCTAAGCCACCCTTACCAAAGAGCCATGAAAAGTACCACGAATGTAGCAGTTCTCATGGTTCAAGGGGGTGGGGTACTCCTGCCAGCTCCCCGACTAAGAAAATACCCCGAGCCCCCTGCAGCATAGCAAAGCTCCAACCAGACACCTACCTGGGCATTTAACAACAGAGGCTGACACCAAAATTCCACAAGCGAGTTAATAAAAAACAGTCTCCAGTAAAATCCCTGATCAAAACGAAAAACCTCAATACTCTAAATTTTACGAGCTGTCCAATACTTTAAATTCTTGACCTCAGCAGACCAAACACCCCGAAATCCAGTATTTTGAGGGGAAGGAGAGAAGAACAAACCCAGCCAATGTCACTCCTGGAGCGAGCACATCGCGAGTCCACCCCGGTGTTCTGTGTATCGTGAAAACAGCGGGGCTCTTCAAGCCCTATTCCATCCAGAATAAAAGGCACTTCTCTACCACAAAAGTTCGGCCAAAAAACTTGGGGCTGTACAATCCTAACATCCACAGGACAGAGTAAAACTCTTCCTCCTTTCCGATTTACCGAACAGCCTCAGGGCAATAAATCCTCACATCCACATGGATCAAAAAGCTCCTCGTTCCACCCGTCGGGCTCTGCACTGAAGTCTGAAAGGAATGAGTAAAAGCAAAGAGCCCGACCGGCGTCCTTCCACCGTATAGATCCTGCCGAGACGACAAAAACACCACCAAAAGAACCGTGGAGTTCGAAAAAATAAATAAACAGTAAATTAAACAAAATAAACTAATAACTAACTAAGAAACTAAAAAATAGAACAAACTCAAAATGCAGACGACAGCAACACGCCCAGCCTGGCGGCCATCTTAGCATAATGTTCATCATGTATGTAAATGATGCACCTAAAGTAGTAAATTATTCAGCTTTACGAATGTGTGCAGATGACACTGTTTTGTTGACAAGTGGAAAAACATTACAGATGGTGGAAGAACACCTTCAAAGAGATTTCAGTTTTCTGGAAACTTGGTTGAGTATGTCAAAGCTGGTCTTAAATAACAAAAAAACATATACTATGTTATTTACATCTAAAGGGAATGAAAATCAAAAACGATATACATTTTTTATAGGAACATTAAATGGTGAAACATTAGCACATTTTGAATCTTATAAATACCTGGGGGTAAAAATGGACCAAAACCTAAGATTTGATGTTCATATTAAGGAAATGGTTCTTAAAATAAATAATAAGTTGGGAGCCTATCGAAGATCTAAGTATTGTATGAATATGAAGATGAGAAGGGATGTTATAAACCAATTAATTATACCATGTATTGATTATGGTAGCCATATATATGGCATGGCTAATTAATCTGAATTAAAAGTGGTAAAAGTGTTATATAACAACTTGGCTAGATTTATACTAAACTGTGATAGATGTATGCATAATTGTGATATGTACTCTTTATTGCAATGGCCTCATTTAGAGCAGAAAAGGGATCAAAAATGGATTAAATTAATTCATGGAGTGGTTCATAAACAATCCCACGGGTACTTAGTACAAAACTTGTTATATGTCACCCATGAATATCAATATAAACTTAGAAAAACTAAGGGGAAGTCTTTTGTAAAACCTAAATTACTGAATAAATGTGGAAAAATTACCTTTGGTTTTAAAGTGGCTCATTTATGGGCTTCTCTTGAGGTTGAAAAGCAGAATATACAAAAATGTAAGCAATTTAAGGATGTGATTAGATATGATCTGAAAATGAAGCGTATATGCAATGGTTAGAGCTTTTGCATTGATCATTTTTAAGTATCAGGGTATTATTATGTATGTTGTTTCTTGTTAGGACAGACGTAGATGTTTTTTAACTTATGTGATGTAAGTCTTATGTTTTTGTACTTAAGTCTTGGAATGAAAATTGACACAGGTTCATCTATACTCAACGAATTATCTCTTCATGGAATTCATTACCTAAAGATATTGTCAAAGTTGATTCCTATAGCCTATTCAAGTCTAATCTTGATAGGTACTTATTGAATATGGATAGTGGGGTTTAATGCCTGCTGTAGCAGGAGATGTATATTTATGGGCCTTGGCCTTCTGTACATCTATGTTTCCTAGTATGATTCCTAGCATGATCTTGAAAATGGGATTATCTCCCAATGATGTATTAAAAAACTAACCTGTTTAAAAATAAACTTTTCTACTACTACTTACATCCTGTCTAGGTTTGTGTTGTATTATCAATACATGTATATAAGGCTTCTCCAATATGTTTACCCTAAATACTGTGTTTTGTTAAGTGATATTTTATACCTTACATGGAGGATAGTCTTCTATTGTATTAGATGTGTGCTTTCTTATATACTGTACTTGAATTTCAGTAAAAAGATAAAGTGAAAAAAAATGTTACTTAATGTGTTTGTGGGGGTGTGGTGTCTCCCAAAATTAACATTTTGCAGCTAGAATAACTGAAAATTACAGTTTCTGTGTTCATTATGTTACTCCATTTTATGACATTTCATTGTTGTCCGCACCCCATCATGCATCCATCTACTCCTTTATCTGTACTTCCCTGCTGCAAATGCCATTTCTGTTATTCTTACACCAATGCAAAATGTTTAGTGTGTAGACTATATCTATCTATCTATCTATCTATCTATCTATCTATCTATCTATCTATACATTTACATATATCTGTATATATCTATGGTGTACAGCATAGGACAATGAAGATGATACAGGGATTAAAGGATTACTGCTATGAGGAGAGGCTAGGCAAGCCGAACGTATATTCCCTGGTGGAGAAGAGGGATGGTGGGACATGACCGAAGCCGTTAAATACCTAAAGGTGATTAAACAAGACTATTACAGAACTGATATTCCAGATCATAAAGGGAAGAGGTACGGGGGTGCACCAGCTGATATTGGAGGGGAGGAAAGATTCAGGAGGGAAGTCAGGTGACGGTATTTCACAGAGAGGATGGTGGACAGGTAGAATACTCTGCCTGAGGAGGTAGTAGCCTGTAGCTTGGTAGAGGGCTTTAAAAGGGGATTGGACAGAGCGAGGATGGGGGGCTAATTATGAAGATGGGTGGTGTGGTGGGGCGGTTTCAAGGTGAGGTGCTAGCTGTGCAATCGAGCATACTTGATGGACAGTGAGGCCTGTACCTTCTGGAATTTGCGCATGTTCTTATGTTCGTAATTCTATTTTATGCTGGAAATTGATCAAAGAGGCCTTTTTTCATGAATGTTCAATTCAACTCAAATTTTCACAATCAACGACAGAGTTCAAAGGTCACAGCAGCTGAACATTGAACATGGAAATGCATTATATTTAGTAGCTTACATTTATTCAGTGACTCTATCCTAGGATGAAAATGTTGATCGCAACACCTTCCAAAGGCATCCACTGCATGCCCCAAGGTAGGTGACAGTGTAATGGTTGAGTTGGCCCAGAAGCTGATGTGACTGGGAGTGGGGAGGGGGTATAGTAAGGAGTTTCATTTCGATGTGGTTTCACTTTTATTACTTTTTTTTATAGGGGATGTCCGGCTGGGGAAGTCACATATATTTGCTTTTATGAAGTTATCCTTAACAGAGCAGTTTGAGGCACTCATGATGATACAAGTTTAGATTTCAGGGTGCATTTTGTTGTGCAGTTTGGAGCCCTTGGAGGTCATGGAATTCTCATCATACATGGTCTTGCAGTGGTGGATACCATAGTTGTGTGCTGCCACTGTCGTGCAGCACTACTTGACCGATTTAGGGAACAGTTATGTGAAGCTTGTTGGCACTAGGTTTATAGCAACCTATTCTAATAATGAGATGCTTTCAAAATGGAACTTAACTTCCATGGTTAGCCACTTAAGGGGTCTGTATCGGGAACACTGATGAGTGGACAGATGGAGTCAGGTAACAAAGGGTGTTCTGTCAATATGTGTGGTCCTGTGCTATGTGAAGAGTTGGGATGCATTAGAGGGGCTGTAGACAATTAAACCATACTCAAGTCAGGGTAGGAGCATTAAGCTATCCTGATGTAGTCTGGAAACAGGAATTGAAACTTAGATTATTTATTAGCAGAAACTTAACCTCATATGGATCTTCACAATGAGCTTGGATATATGTATGTGTTAGGTCAACTGATGGTAATGACACAGTCTCAGGTATTTAAAATTATCCAATTCTCCTTTACTATTACCCCGGTTGCAAGTGAGGGTCAGGTTTAGGTTAATTGATTTTCTAGTACCACAGAAGATCATACATTAGGTATTCGTAGAGTTGAGGACCATGTCTTATACAGAAAAGCATGCCTGTATCTTCCAGAAATCCAGATACAGATTTGTGAACATTGTGTTCAGGTTATTGTTGCTGCAGTACAGGACTGCATCATAGATACATAGATACATAGACAGTGTCGGCAGATAAGGGCCTATGGCCCACCCAGTCTGCCCATTTAAGTTTGTAAGTTCAGTTTATGTTTTCCAGGAAGTCTGTTGCCCCTTACCCCTGACCTCCAGAATTCCTTTATGTCTATCCCATGCATTCTTAAATCCCGTGATTGTTTCAGCCCCACCACTTCCTCTGGCAGGGTGTTCCTTGTCCACCACCCATTCTATGAAGAAATTCTTCCTCACGTTTCCTCTGAATCGTCCTCCCTCCAACTTCATCCCATGCCCTCTAGTCCTGGAACATCTTTTCGCTTAAAAATAGTGCATTCCTGCACCCTGTTCCTCCCTGTAAGATACTTGTATGTCTCTATCATATCCCTCTCCCTCCCTCTCCTCCAGGGAGTACATGTTCAGTGCCTTCAACCTGTCCTCATAGGACTTGTGATGCAATCCATGCACCATCTTTGTTGCCCTCCTCTGAACCTTCTCTACCCTGTCTATGTCCTTACGTAGGTAAGGTCTCCAGAACTGCACAGTGTACTCCAGGTGTGGCCTCACTAGAGTCTTGTATAGTGGAATTATGACCTCCCTTTTCCTGCTGGTGATGCCCCTGCCTATGCATCCCAGCATCCTATTTGCTTACCTGCTGCCTTGTCACACTGTTTCCCTGCCTTAGAGATCATCAGAGATGATAACTCCAAGATCCTTTCCTGCTTGGTGCATGCTATATCCTCACCCCCAACTGATATATTGTGCCAGGGTTTTTGTGCCCCATATGCATTATCTTGCACTTCCTTGCATTGAATTTCAACTGCCAAACCTCTGACCATTCTTCAAGTTTCTGCAGGTCCTTTTCATTCTGTCTACACTCTCTGGTGTGTCTACTCTGTTACAGAGCTTTGTGTCATCAGCGAACAGTGAAATTCTGCCTTCTAGGTCCTCGCCAATGTCACTGATGAAGATATTGAATAGTACCGTCCCAGCACTGATCCCTGTGGTACCCACTGGTCACTCTTCCCTCTGTGGAGTGACAGCCATTTACCACCACCCTCTGTGTCCTGCTGCCCAGCCAGTTACCTACCCACCGCACTACTGTCCTGCCCACACCCATATTCCCCAGTTTGTGCAATAGTCTTCTATGTGGCACAGTGTCAAAGGCCTTGCTGAAGTCCAGATAGGCCATGTCCACTGCCTCCCCTGATCCACCTCCCTAGTCACCCAGTCAAAAATTCAATGAGGTTGGTCTGACATGACCTTCCCTGGTGAAACCATGCTGCCTTGGGTCCTGTAGTCCATTGACAACCAGATGTTCCACCAATTCTCCTTCAGTAGTGCTTCCATGATCTTCCCCACTACCGAGGTGAGGCTGACTGGTCTGTAGTTCCGCTTCCTCTTTGTTCCCACTTTTGTATAAGGGGACTACATCTGCTATCCTCCAGTCTTTGGGTACCTCCCCTGTTTCTAGTGATCGGCTAAACAGGATAGCAAGAGGTTCAGCCACCACCTCTCTTAGTTCTTTAAGGACCCTGGGGTGCACACCATCTGGCCCCATTGCTTTATCAACTCTTATTACTTCCAGTTCCTTCAGGACCCTTTCTCGTGTAAAGGGACTTGTGTCCATTTCTGCACCATTCTCACCCCTTGTACTCTATTCAGACCCATTACCCTCCTCTTCCTCAGTAAAGACTGAGCAGAAATACCTGTTCAATATGTCAGCTTTACTGTTGTCATCCTCCACACAGCCCCCATCCTCCCCCTTCAGTCTCACTATCCCTCCCTTTGCCTTTCTTTTTTCACTTATGTACCTGTAAAAGGTTTTGTCCCCTCTACCCACTGATTTTGCAATGTGTTCTTCTGTCTGAGCTTTGGCTTCCTTCACTGACCTCCTGCCTCCTTTGCTTCTCCTGGTACTTCTCCCTATCCCCTTCTGCCTGTGTCTTTTGTATTGCCTGAATGCAATCTTTTTGGCTTTCACTTTCTTTGCTACCTCTTTGGAAAACCATAATGGTCTCCTCTTCCTTTTCCTCTTGCTAACCTGCTTAATACATAATTCTGTTGCTCTTGTAATCCCCATTTTAAATACTTCCCACTGTTCCTCAACCCCTGATTCCTGCCCATTCCCCTTAATGCCTCTTTCAAGTATCTCCCCATTTCCCCAAAGTTTGCCCCCCTAAAATCCAGGATACATGTTTTTGTGTGGTTTGGTTCTGCTCTTTCTGTGATTTCAAACCACAGTGACTGATGGTCACTGTTCCCCAGGTGCTCCCCCACTCTTACCCCCATCACACTGTCCCTGTTTGTGAGCACAAGGTCCAGTATTGCCTTCTGCTGAGTTGGTTCCATGACCGGTTGCTTGAGGAAGGCACCCTGAAGGGAGTCCAGGATAAATCTGCTCCTAGTTGATGCAGCTGCTGGGATGCTCCAGTCCACGTCTGGAATATTGAAGTCTCCAACCAGTACTACCTCATCCCTTGTTCTGCCATCCTCTGATGGCTAGTATCAGCTCCCTATCTGTTTCTTCCTCCTGGGCTGGTGGTCTATAGACCACACCTGTCGGATGGCTGGCCCCATTTTCCTCTCCAGCTTAACCCACAGTATCTCTCCCCATTCTGTTCCTCCTGGATCTCTGTGGCCCTATGTCATTTTCACATACAGTGCCATCCTCCCTCCTTCCCTGCCCTGTCTCTTCTTGAATATGTTGTAGCCAGGTATAGCCAACTCCCAGTCGTGGTTATCATTACACCAGGTTTCAGTGATGGCCACAATGTCCAGGTCTGACTGCACCATGACAGCCTCCAGATCTTCCATCTTGTTGCTAAGGCTCCTGGCATTTGCACATGACTTTCCATGATTTGACCTCCCTAAACTGTTTTGGTTGTTCTACTCTAGCCCCTTCCTTGGTTGTCCTTATCCCTGGTTCACCTTGCTGTCTGCCCTTCTGCTGAATTTTGCCCTATTCTGCCTATCCACCTCCTGACTAATCTCCATCTTTTGCACTTGGCTAACCTCCACATCCTTTCCTTCCATTTCTCTGGGTACTTCTATTTGGTTGTCCCTGTTTGGCAGTGTGGCATATGAGTTCTTGAGTGGAATAGGATCTGGTATGTGCCTCTGCCTGACTGGTCTAACCCTCCCTGAGCCCACTGTCATCCAAGTACTCCTCGTTCTCTGCATCCTTTGAATCATCTGCATATAGCACAATTTTGGTGGGGTGGAACATGTCTGGGAATTAAACTATAAAAAGGGAAAACAGTAGTGGGTCTGTAACCCCCCAACTGGCCTCTTATTTAACTAGTAGGCACACCTCCCATAATCTAGGGGGAAAGAGAGAGGTGGGGGCACAAAGCACAATTTGCAGATGCAGAAGAAAAACAGTAGGTGTGTGTACTAGACACAAACAGACCTATATCAAAACCCAGGTCCTGAGGAGAGAACGTTTGCTAATGGCTATGCTAGGTTTGCACTTCTGGACAGGAGTACCCAGTAAATCTACACAGGAAGCAGTAACTAGATTGTCCATACCAGGTTGGGATTTACAGTGTGGCTTTATTCTGAAATACAGTTGGAAACACAAAAGCAAAGATGGACCCCCCCAGGGTTTACACTGGCACAACGCAATGCAGAAACACATCTGTAGAAAAACAGAATTTGAATCTCCCATATAACATAGGATTAAACATCTGGAATTGTGGAAACTAGCCACGGTGAACATACAAAATTTCTCCTCGACATGGCACTAGGTCAGTACTTAGAACAGCTCCCTTATGACATAGGATTTAACATCAGGAAAATTATGGAACTAGCCACTGTGAAAACATACACACTCTTCTGGAAAGTGGTACTAGGGCAGTACTTAGAACATGTCCCATATGGCAGAGGACAGGAATGTGGCACATGAACCACTACAAAACACTTAAGGCTCAAAACTTGCAAAAAATCCACATACAAGGGGTGACCTTCTTCAGTCACTGACAACATGCACTGACAGAAAACAGGCACCGCTACAGAACCTGAAGTGCTGAACTGGTCACTCCAGATGGGGGGTCTCCACCTTTTGCTTCTATATCCATACCCAGCCATTCTTTCAGAGTTACACCTCACAAATACTGAAACTGTAGAAATGTATTTATTTTTATTTATTTGCTTTGGGTAACCCGGTAGGTGCATTAGGCAAGAGGCCTGCCTATTTGAAGCTATCTTGAAATGTTTATCACATTTAACATCAGGAGCACCACTATGATGTAAAGTTAAAGTCCAGAACAAAGTGCAAGCTACACATGAGACATCCACTATTGTCAGATATCTTTAAAACACAAACTTCTTGAGGGAATCCTCACAGAAATGGGTGAAAAGGTTCCTTTATCAGAGAGTCACCCCACAGAACAAAGGCAGGTACATATCCATGGTAACTCTCAGACAGAAAATCTACTCATAGTTTGTTCACACCGGCAGCTTCACAACAGTTCTGGGTTGGATCAGAGGATTGCCCCTAAAAGCCTCGGCTTCCCCTTTCAACCCACGTGGAATAAAGACACAGGAATTCCTGGAGACGGTTTCCACCACTTCACAAGTCAGGAAAAGCTGTCCACCACTAGGGTGAGAAATACAGACACTCTACACACTGCAGCTCAATCTCTGAGCTGCTGCTGGAACTACTCCAGCTACAGACACACTCTGGAACAAGACTGACTTCAAAATTCTAAGCTACTGCGCCTCTCACACAAGCTGTGTGGCTTATGTTGCTGCAAGAGTTCTAAGTTACATCACCTTTCAGCTCCCAGCTGAAATTAAGCAGCAGAGAGGGACAGAGTGAAAATCCATTTACTGTAAGTAAATAATCACTAGCTGCCTTCCCTACCTAATACTGGCACTGATGTGATTCTAGTAACCCCTGTGAACCAGGGGTTTACAGGTCCATGATGGAGCACTCATGGACCACATATTTAATTTGACAGTCAGCAGAAATGTGACCATTTCTAGCTCTCTTCTGTGATCTAGGAGGCAAGTAGCTTCCAGTCCCCATTACAATATCCTTCGACATTTGCACAACACAAAGGATTTCTCTAGATAGGCTTGGGTCAACCAGTTCAAAAGCCTATGCTACATCCACACAGACAAAGCATGTGTATTGACAGTTGTGGTTAGTCTTGTGGATATCGCTGGTTCACACAATCATGTCTGTTTCCGTGCTGTGACCAGATTTAATGCAAGGTCATGCACATCAGTGCCCTGAACCCAGGGTCCAGCTAATGGGTGGAGGGTGGGGGGTTCAGGTTGCAGTCTCTGATTAGGAAAAGCATTATGGGGTTAGGGTAAGATCAGGATACGCAAGAAAATCTGCTTTTCTGTTTGCGAAGTGGCATTGGATTTTTCGGTCCACCTGCAAAACAAATAGAATACTGTAGGCAGGCAGGACCTCAGTTGAACGTCTCATGCAAAGGGCGTCACCTCTGGACTTCAGCACATCTATCATGCTGCAGCACAGTGTCCATATGTAACCCAAGTGCCATGTGTGGGGATAGAGGCCCCAGTCATTTTATCTTCTGCCTACAGAGGTGAGTGTGAAACCTTCTGAGCCACCGATATTGCTATATTATGGAACTGTGGATTACACTACCATAGTGGCCAGCCTGTGACAACGATTAACTGTTGGTTTATATTGTATGTCATCAGTCTAATCTAAAAAAAAAATTTTACCTTTAATCAAATCAGCTTGCCATCATGTCGTGGTGGCATATGATTTTGGGTTATGTTTTTGAAAAACCAGGCACCTATGTGCTCAGATCACCATCAGGTACTGCTTGGCTCTCGTGGGCTGCCAAAAACATCAAAGAACCTAAGACAGGAAAACAGACTCTAAATTGTTTTTTTTTTTTTTTTTTTATTTAGTCTTGCCCCTGTGCCTGTGCGCCCTGGTCCGGCCCTTGCCCTTGACCTACCTGGCCCACATGTTATTGCATACAGTATCAATGAATGTATGAATATGTGTGATACATAGAGTTATGAATGTTAATGTCCAGGTAGCAACTGAGTGAGAATGGATTTATAAAATGTGCGTGGTTGAGTCCCCAAAAATATATCCCAAATTTGGGGCGACTTGAATAAGGTTCCTCATGGCCCATGGGCCACGCTACGCCATATACAAGGGCAAGATATTATTAGAGAAACACCTTTCACAAATTGTTTATTATTGCAAATGACTGCATCAACAAACAGTGAAATAATACACCAGGACAGGACCGACCAAGTTCCTTGATGCATGCAGCCATACAACGGCTGCAAAGCCATCAAGTACCCTTTCCAACATTTCTAGACTTCAGCATTTCCATGCATAGCGCGGGCTGCAAAAGCACTAGTGCATGAATTTATGAATTAAAATCTTGATTAAACTCATCAAGAAAACACCAAATTGTACAGTGCACTTGGTTGGCGCAAAGTCTGTGAGACAGTGACTAGTAGAAACAGTGTTGAATTAAACGGAAGTCTACAATTGATTTGTTTTCACGTTGTAATTCACACACGAGTTATGACACACCTATCTATGGTTGAGTGATGAAGTTGATTGAGCCAAAGGTAAGTAAAAATGTAATTTCATACCAGGCAGTGGCACTAATTCGAGTTAGTATTATTTTCCCAGATTGTTCTGTCTATTTTTGTGCAAGCATTGCTCAAGAAAACATTCCTAGCTCTCTGTATCATGGATTATTTTTCAAAATCCTTTTTTAGACACATGTGACGAATAAGAAGTTTGTTTTCAACAGCCTGTTCTGTTAGTTTATTTGTCCGCATGTTGTGTACTAGATTCTGTGAAGAAAACCCTCTTTCACAGGGTACACTAGTTAGTGGTATGGAGAGTAAAATGTTTGCCTGTGTAGCAAAGTGAGGAAATGTTTCATTATGGTTGGAAATGAGGTTTTCACAGAATGCGTTCAACATACTGTCTTTGCAGGTCCATAACAACAGCTAGCCATGTTGAACACACAGAAACAACAGCGTCATTTAAACTTAGCCACCGCATACCGGTTGGTCTTTTGAAATGTTTCACATGGCCAGTCATGACTTGTTGCAATTCTCACACTTTGATGTATTAGACTGGACTATCGTGATAGAAGTTATAAGCAGCAACCAGTGTATCCCACTAAACTGAGAGTTCTTTGATGTTTTTGGCAGCCCATAAGTACACCAGTGCCAATCGATGTGCAGCACACCACACATGTACCAACTTTGGGTTGTCCCTCCGCAGCTGCACACCAACGCCATTTAACCTACCAACCATGACGTTGGCACCGTCAGTTCCAAAACCTGTCACTTTAGAAACTGAACAACCCACTGACTTTAGAAATTCTAAAATAGCATTATAAATAGTTTCTGCTCTGCCATCTCTCACTATCACATTTGCACAAAATGTAACATTAATATGCTCCTTGTCAAGTGTTTTGCAGTATATTACAAGTTTTTTGTTTACAACCACGTCTGTGCTCTCATCAACCATTATTCCCACAAATTCACTTGCATTAATGGCTGCCTGTATATCAGATTTACAAATCTCAGCAATTGCTTGTTGAAACTCTGCAGCAGCCTGGTGATGTTTATAGGTGCCTGATTTTTTAAAAACAGTAGCCCCATTAGAAATCTGTAGGTCAATCAAATCACAAAACTTCCTATCTGCTATAGTGTGTTGAACCATAAATAAGGTTGTTCAAAGCTGTGCACCTAAGACATCTGCCCTTTTCTTATCATTAACAAGTATTGCAAATGTTAAATGTCTCCTGCCGGCAACTGTCTGTTTAGATATCTTACGATCATCAGATTCCAGGTGACGCACCGAAGCAGAACGCTGATAATTTTTGGATCCTTTTACAAAAGCATTATGTTTGCATGTTCCTGCATCTATGCAGACCTGGCAATGTAAAAACAACTCATTTTTTACATTTGTTTTTGTTCGTAAGCATAGAAATTCTGATTTCCACTTCTCTTGAAAATGCTTAAGTCTATAAATGTTAGAAAGGGTACTTGATGGCTTTGCAGCCGTTGCATCATTGGTCACTGGAAAAGTCCCAGATGCCTCAGGTTCTTGTTCTGTGCAGCTGTTGCTAGTGCTACTGCTACTGATGGTTTCTTCCTCCTCCACTTCATCAGATGAGTTACATACAATGAAAGCAGATCGTGCTGGAGTCTGTCTCCTGGGTGGAGTTTTTCTACTATCCCGATGATCCTCCTCTTGATGACATTCAGTACTGGTTTCATCATTCACCGGAATCAGTTCACCTTCACCTGTAGTGAAAAAAGCAGAAATAAGAGAGAAAATAAAAAAAAAGAAGGTT
Source organism: Neoceratodus forsteri (assembly GCA_016271365.2). Taxonomy (NCBI): domain Eukaryota; kingdom Metazoa; phylum Chordata; order Ceratodontiformes; family Ceratodontidae; genus Neoceratodus; species Neoceratodus forsteri. The sequence goes on along the minus strand of CM028130.1, from coordinate 1,689,987,942 downwards.
AAGGAGTCAATTCAGTAACATACAATGTATATCATTCATTACCTAGTACCTACTGTCTGTAGTCTGTCGGTGATTCTAATGTGATGGCATTGGGAGAGACAAGCAGTTATACTAGCGAGTGCTGTGTTGTTTAAGGCTGAGGATCTGCAAACCTAGTGGAGACCATGATGGTGAATCCCTCCTTAGTCCTCCTCCTCCTCCTCCTCCACCTCCACCCAATTCTAATCCCTCGCAAGTGTCCCACCAACCCACCACCACAGCCGCCAGGCCCCCACTTGTAATACTGTGTTACTGTTGGCTGAGCAAGTCACTTAACCTCCCTGTGTTCCCCAACTTCCCCAGTCTTCCCATTCTGTCTTCTGTGACCCCCCCCAATGAAACAGTCACCTAGTGTGCCCACCTGCCAGGTCACTGGCGGTGATCCGGTGACAGTCACATGGTTACTGTGACTACTAGTTCTACACATGACTACACAGAACTCTGTTATTATATACACAAAGTACAACAATGTATAAATTAAAAGTTACAATATTCAATCACCACAACAGTACTCAAAGAGTCCTGAGGTTTCCCAGGCTGGCCCACCACCCTACCCCCAAAAAATAATGTTACACCATAAATAACCTTAAAGTATGGGTTATATAAATAATTATATAGTTCTAGTTACTCTCACCACATGTCTTTTTAAAGAATTTAATAATGCTGCTGCTACTGTGATTGTTCTTATCAATCTTTCTTTTTCTTTCACCACCTCTGCTTGCCATAATTTTCTCAATACTGGCCAGGACATCTCTCTCTTTCTGAAATCTGAGTCTGACTTAGTCTTACGGGATGGATGGTACCAGACCGGTATGGTAGTCAGTGGGGAGCCGCCACCACGGCCAACACCTATGAGGTCATCTATGAGGCCTCTGGGATACTGAGATGACTGCATGATGATGATGCACAGGCACCCTGAAGCTGTTGAAAAGTTAACTCTATCTGCCTCTTTGCAGTTGAATGCAGGTTGCGCGGCAGGATAACCCACCTCCACTCACCACCACAGATCACTAATACCATGGTTGAATGAAGATGGACGTGGATCTGGATGTGGAATAGTTGCAGAGTTGCAGACTCCAAGTCTGGAGGATAGAAGATTTTGGCAGTATGATGCTTGCTGTCCTCATCAAGCAGGAACCGGATGCCCTTTGGTTTTTTCAGAAATATCGGGTGTGCACTGCATTTACCGGACAAATTCTGACACTGACTACTAGCATCTTCTGACTGCTGCTGCTCTACCTGCTCTGCGCTGCCAGCTGCTGCTGAACTGCAATATAAATTATGAAAACAGTATTAAATATGTAAAATTTATTACATTTAGTAAACAGCCATGTTTTTTAATGTCTACTAGATTTATTGTGTCATGTGAAGAGCAAGGCAAGTATACTTTAGATTTTTTCTTTTATTAAAATGCATCATTAAAATTTATTAAAACTGCTTGCATTACCTAACAGTACTTTGCTTGTATTGTCGTGTCCATCCACTGTATTTTTTTTTTTTTTACTGACTTTGATTTGCCATCACACATGGTCATGCACACGCACACATACACACTTTGACTGTGACACTGACTGACTAGCAATTTTATTATACTGCCTCATGATGCATCACCAACAGGTGCTAGCAATAGCAGGGAGGTCAGAAAATGATAGCTTTTCCATAAGGCTAAGGAAATGGGGATATGCAGGCTGGGCCGGGGATGGGGTTGGGTTCTAGAAGTTAACTGGAGAATGAGACGCCACCTCGGGCCTTCAGTGCTGACTTGCGGGTGAGGGGCTGGCAATGGGCATGCTTCGGGCAATCTCTAGTCTTGGAGCCACTGAAAGAACTGACTCCTTCCCAGTTCCAGTGACCCAGTGTCCATCCAGTGACAGTCCAGATAAGGACAGTTGGTAGTGGCACCATGGCACAGCAGTCAGGTACATCAGATTAGGGGCAGAGTGTTGGATGATTTAAGTTACTTCATTCGGCATCAGCACAGTTGAACTATATTCTCTGGTGCACAACTGCACACACTGCAACCGAAGCCGAAGGCCGAACACAACCTGCCTATGTTTCGGTGACCAGCATAGGTAGGGGATGAGCTGCAGTAACCTTGCCTGGTAGGATGCCTTGAGGCTGGATGGTCGTGACTCAATCTGAGACAGATCTCCTCCTGAGACTATGTCTGACTTGAGGTCGAGTCATATAACCAGAGTACAGAAGTTGCATCTGTGCAGCACCAGGCCACAGAAGCACCCATGAGTGACCCAAGCCATGCCAGGCAGCCCTCGCCTCTCTCCCTTCTGGGTCCACTCCCCCCCCACTTCCCCACCACCCAGACCATCATCAGACATATACTAGTCACACACTCAGTCACAAAATCAACAGACATGTGAAGTGAAGTGTGAAACTGTGAACATGTCATGAACTAACTCGCTGAGTGATGATGACATACTACATAGATATTTCATACATAGTCATCATCTCATGACAATCACACAATAAAAATTTACGTTTTGTTAATTTATTTTCTAGCTACTTTGGAGCCTTGGATCAGATTGCCTGCTGCCAGACTGCAATGCAGTCAGTGCCACTGTGCCACACTGCTCCACGTCACCTGCCCAATTGGCTGGTCAGGTGGTGGTACCCCCAACCCCCACAGTAGTGGTGGTCAGTCAGTCAGCAGCACAGCATTCACTGCTCTGGTCAGAGACCAAAGAACAACCCCGATGCCCCCCCCAGCCCCCACCAATGTCGTAGTCTTACATAACCACAATCCAATTCCAATTCCAAAATCCAATATCCAATCCTTTCTCTAATCCGTCCAGTCCTACATAATTGACCAACCAAGGCCAGAAAAAAATTAAAATATATTTTTTGGATGGTTGGTGGAGGATCAGACTCATGATGACAGTGACTTGTGACTGGAATGGATTGATGAACCCAGAGTACACCAGAGGGAGCAGCAAGCCAGCAAGGCAGACAAGTTAACTGTGTATATTTTATCATTCTCAATCAAACTTCAGCATGCTCAGACATGGTAAACAAAAAGCAAATAGACAGCCACAGCGAGTGAGATCACACCACAGCAGTCTCCACATTATATTGAATGATGACACCACTCACCAGCCACACACACACCACCACACCACAAACCACCACCAGTCTGTCACTGACTGACGTTTAATTTACATTGCATTTATTATCAAAGCAGGTTAGAAAAATGCACTCCAGCAACACCAGGACCAGTCAGTGGCTGGTGGGCGAGTGGCTTGGGTCACACTCATCATGGTGCACATTTCAGACAGCAGCTGAAACTAAGACTGCAGGGAAACTACAGCACATGGGTGGGTGCATTGCTGTCTTCTGACAACTTAGTGTGGCCATGGATCTGTTGGTTCAGTATTGATTCAGCAACAGCAAAAGGAGCAGAGCAGGCAGGCACTACCACTCCACCAGACCTGACATGAGAGACTACATGACTGACACAACTTTCAGTCAACGAGAGTACCACACTACCTCTGCTCCAGGACAGTCAGTATTAACCAGGATATGAGGAGTGGGAGTAGGGGAACACTACTGTACTCATCTCAGACACGTCCTGACTACAAGGAGTGGCAGTGTCATGAGACAGGAGTCTCTAGATTAGAAAAAGGCCAGCATGGGGGGGCATACAACAGGATGAGCAGGCCAGGAGGGGAGGAGCCTTCCAGGTATCCAGGTAATGGGCAGTGCCAGCAGACAAAGCTGCTTCTGATTAAAGTACTTTGGCAGACTGCTTGTATTGTTTAACCACCATTTCTAAACATGTACTTCAAACTGCCCATGTCTCAAATAAACAGGTGCCATATATACAAAGTCACTTCCTTCCTTCTAGGGTCTCCTATTTTGTATGCTACTCAGTGACTTTACAACATGTGTAACATGATTTTGGGAGCTGAGGAGGACGTGAAAAGACATTTAATGTCATGGCTTCAGTTTCTTGCACTTTGGTGGAGAATCACTGTAGAGAGGAGGAGCGGGGTGGAGGGGATGGAGAAGGATGTGTGCCGCTGCTTAATTTCACCATAGAAAATAAATTAAATTTTCACGCCCCCTTTTTCCCTTAGACTGAGCAGCTTCACTGGACCATGTGAGTGCCAGTTATGGTCTGTGGTGTTCATAGAAGCTGCTTGCTTCAGAGAAACAAACTGGGCATGAAAATTAACATTATATTTTGCCTGCAATATCTTATTTGCCCTGACTTGAGGTCGGGAGGTGCAGACAGGATTACTGTTTGCAGTGGGTGGTGGTAAAGTGCTGAGAGGATGGTGGTGAAGTCTGGAGGGGGGAACAGAAGTCATTTCACAGTGGTAACTTATACAGCAGTGGTGTGATTTCTTTACAGAGGAGGAGTGTTGTTTTTAATCAAATAGACTCTTTTCTAAAGAAGTTTCAAAAAACGTAAAATAATACCAAAGCTTTTACCTTACAGAGCAGACTCACCATTACTCCCTCCATTGTGATTTTTTTAGGAATCTATTCTGGGGCTCAATTTTCAAAGGCTGATGAACTTGCACAAACCTTGCATCAAAGTACCCTTTTTTTTTGCTCGGCTGTGCCAAACACCTTTAAGTTTGAAGCAACTACAACAGGATGAGCAGGCAGGAAGGGAGGGGACTACAAAGCACTTGCAAATTTCACTGTCACACTCCGTGGCATCGTATCGCATCCCCCCTCCTCCCATTCTGTGCTGAGTAGTCCTCAAGAGATAAAATATATAAAAATTATTGAATTTAACCAACCTTACAGTAGGGGTCGGTTGCTGGTGGTTTCCTTCCTCCATCCATCGAGGCCTCACTCTTCTCTTTATCACACCATGGCAGGATGGGACAGGAGTTGGATTCGGCACTCACGGGAATCCATTGGATCAGTCCTCCAAACTAAAGGCTTAAGCACCTAACGTTGTTCGATCGGTCGTGCCAGGGCACAGTATCTCATTCGCGTCTCTTGGTTCGATTAAGAAGCCGACGCGGATGTGGATCGGAGTCAGATTCACTGGAACTGGCCCATCCTGACTGGGTCAGTCTTTCTCCAAACTTAAGTTAAACTAAAGGCTTAAGCAGCTAACTTCATTCGGGCGGTCATGCCAGGTCACAGTATCTCATCTGTCTGGGTCTCTCTGGGCCTTGCTTCGATTAGGAAGCCGACGTCCTCTGTGCATGTGCTGCTCGGGTCTCTCGTTCACCTCTCTCTCCAACACGTGGTTCCCTCTCAACTTGTGCCTTCAGTATATAGGCACACGCCCACAATTGAGATGGCATATGGGGATAGGGTGCATTTTCTGAACTTTGCACCTGTGCACCAATCGAAGTTGTACACGCTGTTGTACTGGCATCCGTGGGTGGGGGGAGGCTCCTGTCTGAACCAGTCATCCAATGGGGGTGGCTCCCTCTGTCTCAGAGTGAGGAGACTCTGGATCAAGCATCCGTTTGCTACCTAGAGGAAAAGCGCCGCTGCTGAGGGGGAAAAAAGGTGGTTTTACCGTACAGTCTGCTGTCTGCATGCAAAGATCTCACATGCGTGCATTTAAAAAACACTGCAAGGCCTTTACGTGCAGCGCACCCTCTATTCACATAGATGTACGTGAATTTTGATTTTCTTACATGATTCACATACATCTATGTGTGAATGGGAACCCTGGTGCCTGTGCACTCTTTTTTTGGTACGTGTTGTAAGAGGGGAATCTACTTCCATGGTTGTGGTGCAGGATGGACTACTAGACCACCAGGATCTGGTCTTATTTCACAGTTTAAAGGTTGAAACTCTCCCATTATTTGGTGGAATTCTGCATTTTGAGTGTGTGAAATGTTGCTGTTTTGCATGGAATTTATCAATTTGCATCTAGCGTAACATTTCATTAAATCAGCTAATTATGTTCAACGTAATTTGCTACCTTCACCCATCTCTACTCTTTTTTTCATGTCTCTATCTTATTTTTTGCTTAGTTGCACAACAATAATTATCATACCTGTGGCTTGTCATTGTACTTTATTGGATTACATTCCTCCATCAGTTTCGATTCACTCTTACTGTTTATTTATTCTAGGACCACATTAACATGATGGACATAGATGACCTTCATTACCTGTGTCTCAATATGGCCCAGCAGAGTCTGTGGCTAGTGTTTGACATTCCAGGTGGCCGGCGTGCAGACCCTGAGGAAACTGCAAGACTGATCAGTACTGATGCGCCACAGTGGTGCGTGAGTAGCAACTGCCACTTGATGCCAACAGCGATGGAGAGTATATGTTGCAGATATCGCCACGGAAATTGCATATCTCTTAAAGAAGTAAATATATGTAGTAACTGCTTTTTTAGTTCAGTTTTGGCTGTATATTCTTTTGTTGCCCTGCTTCGTTAACTAGTACATCACTGTTGGTTTGACTACCGGTGTGTGATGGAAACATAAAAAAATAGAATTTGACGTCATATAGGGACAGTCTGGCCAATCTACATTGTCCATTTTCAAACTCTGTGTCATAAACCTCTGATTCTAAGTGATCTGCAGCTCATCATATCTATCTTGTCGCTAGAGTTCATTTGTGTCTGTCGAATGCACTCTTGAGTTTCCAACTCTCTTTTGTGACAACCTTCACCTTTTCTTGGCCACCAATAAAACAAAAACAAAAAAAAACTTCCTCATGTTGTCCCTGTAACCTACCCATTCTCACTTCATTATATGACCATTTGTTCTTGGAGATCTACTCTACTGAAAGATGCTGCCACCTGATACATTCTTTATGCCCATGAGGAACTAAAACATTTCTATCATCTACCACCCCTCTCTCTCTCTCTCCTCTCTTCCAGTGAAAATGTTTTGTTACCACAGTCTCTCCTCTGAATGGTTTTCATGAAGGCTGCAACATCTCTGTTGCCATCCTCTCTACTGACTCCAGTTTGTCTATGTTCCTTTGTTGATGTGGTCTCCAGAACTGGACACCGTGCTCCAGCTGATGTCTCACCAGCAATTTGTACAGTGGTACGCACACCTCCTCATTTGTGCTGGGGCTACCACTCCATATAGGTATCCCTGCATCCATCTCCCTTTCCACATTGCCTTCTGATAATTGTTTTGTCCCTTTTATGTCATCTGCTTTGAGCATCCCTGATTTCATTTCCTGCCTTTTGGCTGCCATCACCTTCATTCTCCATTTGGTGTATTTCTCTATGGAATTTCTGCACCCCAAGTGCTTCACTTTGAACTTCTTGTCATTCAACCAAATCTTTCATAACTGTGACTAATCCTCCAACTGGCTTTTGTCCTTTCTTCTTCATTATATCCCCCTCATCAGTGTCATCCATGGTGTACTTCTTGGGGTAGTCTGCAGTTGCACAAACTGTCCCCTTCAGCAGCTCTGCAACATCACTTGCAAAGACACTGAAGAGGGCTGGTCACAGGATGGATCCCAATGGCCCACCACTGATCTACTCCCTCACCTCACAGTGAACATTTACCAGCACCCTCTGTGTCCTGTCCTTCAACCGATTTGTTGCCCAGTTTTCCTTCTTGCATCCTATTCTGCATAACTCGTTTGCCAACCTTCTATGTGGGACGATATCAAACGTCTAAGAAGACCACATCCACTACCCTTCCTTATCTATCTATCTATCTATCTATCTATCTATCTATCTATCTATCTATCTATCTATCTATCTGTCTATCTGTCTATCTGTCTATCTATCTTTCTACCCCATCAACAAAATAGATAAGATTTGTTTACAATGACCATCTCCCTGAGAATGCATGCTTCCTTTGATCCTGTGCCCACCACGCTAACAGAAATGAAACTATATTTTAATTTTAGATTCTCTCAATTTATTTCCCCACTGTGGAGACCAGGCAGACTGCTCTGTTTATGTCTTCCTCTTTTGTGGAGAGGGATGTGGTTTGAGAAAATACAATCTTCAGTGATTTCACCACCCTCCAGTCATCCGTAGAATTGGGTGGTCAGATGTGCCAACAGAACCACTCTGAGCTCAGTTTTTATTCTGTTCTAAATCCACTATGTCCCCTTTGCCATATCAACTTTCATGTTTTGCAGTTAGTCCCAGATTCTCTCTTTAGTGAATGTAGTGATGTTAGTCTAGACTCCTTGATTATGTTTTGTGATGGGTTTTGGACATTCGCTGTCCCCTTGGTACCTGTCAACTGAATAAAAGGTACAGTATTTGTTAGTCAACAACAACTAAATACATAACTACAAGAATCAATAATTATGGGTAATATATGCCATCCTTAATGGGCATATAGACTGAGTGTTACCATTCCCTATATTGTGCGTTTCGATGTCATCATCTCTAACAGAGTGCTGACAGTGTGACAACACACTTACAAACGGATGAGTGGTAAGTACAGTTATGCCACTGGATAGAAGCTAAAATATAGTAAGCCACAGACATGGTGTGTTGTCCAGCTTTAGCCAGACTACTTCAGCTAATCTTGTGCATGTGAATTGGCTCCATGCACGAAGAGGGGTTACCAATGGATCCTGAAGTTTGTAATGCAGTACATATGCAGGATTTTGAGTACAATACAGTAATTGATATGAGCTTTTTAAGTAGCCTATGTGGGAAGATATATAAGATAACATTAATGGAATCAGATGATTCCATATTAAAAAAATTGCACTTTCATAATTCAGAATGCATGCCAATTTGTGTACTAATTTGTGACATGGATACCCATGTGTGTGAAATATTCTTTCAGTGTCATTGAGCTAGACTTTTCTGGCAATACAAATATTTTTGTAACTAATTATGTGTCCTGCTCTCATTTACCACACTTTCTTATTGTGCTACCTTGATTTTCACCAACCCCCAGTGGGCCCTAAAGATGTAGTCTCACATGTAACCATTTACGTCCCCTTGTGTTACCTCTAAACTTTTGTAATAATCTGCACTTTATTGCTATTTGTGTTGTATTTTTGTCCCTAGGTTACTTGCTGTATTTGTTTAGGGTACTACAGTGCATTGACCTGTTTCTTTAAGTACACAGCATGATTGCAAGCTGTTCTCTTTGCTCCCCTAGTCCTTTCATGTCCCACACCACCAGATGTTCACGTGTGACAGCGGGGTCCAGGGGAGCTGCTTGTGAAACCATTTGGCTCTTACATCAGTGCAAGACTGAGGCAGGCCATGGGAGGATTTAAAGATGATTTCCTGCAATTTGTAGCCCTTTCCTGTGATTGCCTGTCTTGTCCTGAAGAGCCCTTGTCCTCCTGTGTGATCCTCATTACATCACTATCCTCACTGCATCAGGTAAATACCAATTATGCCTGTAGCCAAAAATACTGTTTTTTTTACTAGTTTTGGTAATGTAAGTGAGCTGTTGGGGGTTTCATTAATAGTGCAGATGGACCCAATCCCAGGATATCCCTTTTTACCTTCTGGATTTGGTGTAAGGGGCACCATTTGAATTAAAATGTGAATTTGGGACCATAAACTTCTTTATGTCCCTGTTCACCATGAGGTCTTCTTGAAGAAGTTGATAAGGGGTTACATAGATCCCTACTGGGTCACTCTCTCACAGAGAAAACTGCACATGGAATACCATGCAGAATACATCATGAAGTGCACTAGCACAGTGGGGTACACAACCTCGCAAGACAAATATGCTGTATGCACAGTTTTGAACCCTATCATGCATGGGTGGGGAGGAGGAGGAGGAGTAATGTGGAAATGAAGACCTCTGTTTGGGAGGTGGTCCACTGAGCTGCCATAGTGGCTCAATGGGATCAGGAGGTTGCTGTGCATCTGTGGACCGGAGCTCGACTCCTGGCCCCAGACTTTTTTGAAACCACATTGTGCAGTGTCTTTATTTTTCTCTCCCGCAGTGTTTCTCCCTGTCACTGAGTTGAGCCCTCCCCCAGAGTTGATTATTTTAATAGGGGGTTTTGTGGTCACAGCCCCCCCATTACATGGGGTGTGGGGGTCAGAGCCCCCCACAGATAACAAAAAACAGCACATGTTTATGTCACTAACATTTATTTTGGGGGTATGTCTGCATGGCAGCAATGTATCCGCTGAATTTACAGCACGGTAAATTGCTGTGCAGTAGTGTGATGCAAGAGTATGACTCCGTGCCACACAGATCAACTTTACAGGTTACTATGCTTTATTTAAATGTGCTTTTTATGTTGGGACTGTATTTTACATGCTTCTGTTGCAGTACATTTTGGGAAAGATGACTATTGCGTGGAGTGTCTGGGATTAGCACGCTACATTATTTGGTTACCGGGGAGGGTTTGGTACCTGTATTTAATCCTTAGGATGTTTATTTTTGGGATACTGATATTTTGTTTTGGTTTTTTGGTTTCAATGCTTTATTTTAAATATGCTTTTCATATGTTGGGATGGTATTTTACGTACTGCTGTTACAATGATTGATTTACTGGGGATTGTTAAACATTGAGTGGAGTGTCTATTATTTATTGTGGTTTTTGTTTTTTGTTTAAAAAAAATATATATATATTTCCTGTATTTACCTGGGCACTGCCAGTACAACCCACCAACACTCCTGAATGCGTGCTTCTCCCTACCAAAGAGTCATATGAGCACTGCACCTCAGTACATTCCCCAAATGTGAAACTCTGCCCCTCAGAATGTGGAACACTTCATCAAATCTATTACTCAGAAGCTCAGACCACTGTTGAAATGTGTGCCTTTCTGTTCACAAAGTTCACCATTAAATACATATTTCCCACATGAGCTGCTATGCATTTTTCTTTATAATGATGTTGTTGAATGTGGGACAAACACTCTCAATGTGTAACAAGGGGCTTTTGTGAACAAAATGAGGAACAGTTCCCAGTGATGTGGTACAGTTGAGAGGTATGGCATGATTAGATGTGCATGTTAGTTTGGTGTGCTGAAATTAGGCAACCACAAATTAAGGTGGAATGGTAGGTTTGCCTGTCACGATCTTGACGTTAGTTGTGTTGGGCTATTGCATTGTGCAATGCGTTTGTTACTGGCTTCCTTATTAGCAGGTGCCCCACTTCTGTTTTGTCTTGGTGCATTACAGGGCACCCACAGCATTTGTTAATCTGGTACCAAACCATGTGGTACAGATTAATTTTTTTGTGTGTGTGTGGGGGTTGCACTGTTTCATCTGTGTGGATCAGCCAGGTCTGGTAGCAGTTTCTTACTGAGTCCCTGTGGTTTGTTTTGTGGTGTGCCTCAGTTTTTGGTCAGCAGACATCTGGAAGCATCCCTCCATATTATTTGTAGATGGGTGCATGCATGCCTCCATTTTGTTTACAGATTTGTGTATGATTGCCACCATTTTGATTTGCAGAGGGATGGATGCAAGCCTCCATTTTGCTTGCAGATTTGTGAATGATTGCTTCCATTTTGATTTTCAGATTGGTGGATGCATGCCTCCATTTTGTTTATAGATAGGTGGCTGCATCCCTTCATTTTGCTTGCAGCTGTGCACATGCATGGCTTTCTTTTGTTACCAGATGGGTGTATGCTTGTTGCTATTTTGTTGGCAGACCTGTGGATGCCTAGGTTCAGTTCTTTTACCTTTTTTTTTTGGCAGATGAGATGATACGTGGCTCGTATTGAGATTAATACAATTTTCTCCTTTTTTTGTCTTCACTTATGAAGTGATTTAATAATTTGAACAGCTTTGTTAGTGGGTTTGTGATTGTTTTGACGTTGAGTTAGGATTTTGGTATTTGAAAACAAAAACATGAACAAAATTAATTTATTTTGTTTTATAGCTTGGACACCACCATAGTTACATGGGAGGCAGTATAGCGTAGTGGTTTAAGGCTCTGAGCTGCAAATCTGGAGACCTGGGTTTGAATCCCACAGCCCCCACTTGCATATTGTGTGACCCTGAGCAAGCCACTTAACTTCCCTGTGCTCCCAGGTTGCACCGGTAAACAAGCTTTCAGCTTAGTGTGTCTCGCCTGGTTAAACAATTGGAAAAAAAAAAACCCTATCTGCTATTTTGGTTTCATTTTCAAAATCACCTAACAACCCCAGATGTGCCCTTATTGTATTCAAACAGATAGCCTGTACTGGGCTAATGCTCTTGATGAAACCCATTTTGTGTGTGACTGTGTCCATAACTCCCCTTCAAAAAAACAAAAACAGTTATGCATATTGCATATATGTGTTTGCTACACCATTACACCAATTACCTATTTATGCACAATTGAGTTCTGCACCTAAGTAGGCAACAACTAATGTTGGTAGGGTGGCCGGATTGTGTGCTGTGATTCAGATGGTGTTTGGGTGATGCTGCTGCATTAGCTAACTTGTTTGGCACTGCCCACAGTATTCTATTTTTTGGCACATTTAAAGTGTTTATTATTGTGACATTGTGGAGTTTCTGGTTGCATCACAGGGCAACCACAGCATATGGTTTATCATAGCAAAAAACCATAGAGTCACTATTTTTGGAGGGGTGTAGCTTAATGTTAGAAAGCACTTCCCCCATGCTGCTTATTGTGGTGCCCTAATTAGGATACATTATTCTTTGGGCCATATTAGTCAGCCATATCATACATGTGTATGGCGGTTTTACGGAACCTTGCCTAGCAAAAAAAAAAAATTACTGTGAAAACCAACTATACTGTTTCTTGCGGGTGTTGTCTGTGTTCAGTTTACATGGGCAGTCCATTAATCAGGTGATATGGACTGATGATGCCCTGATAAGACTACATGCTTTAATGATGAACTTCTTTGAAAGATTTCATCAGGTATTTAGTTGCATGCCTCCATATTGTCTGTAGATGGGTGGTGGCATGCCTCTATGTTGTCTACAGATGGGTGGCAGAGTGCCTCCATGTTGTCTACAGATGGGCAGTGGCATGCCATCATGTTGTCTACAGATGGGTGGTGGCATGCCTCCATGTTGTGTGCTGATGGATAGTGTTGTGCCTGTGGTACATTAATGTCTCCTGTTACATGTGCAGCCCTGCTTTTATGTCCCCAGTTACATGTGCAGTCCTGCTTTTATGTCCCTGTTACACGTGCAACTTTGTGGAGGCTTCTTCTCGGGCCCTGAAATTGGAGTTATCCTACACCATATTATATTTTTAGAAGGTGAGTCACAGCATTAAAAAATGCTTACAATAATTGCTATATTATAGGGTTTAAAAATTAACACTAATGTCACACTTTGGTAGCCCATTTTCATGCATAGACCCACTTACATGTTGTTCATGACTAAATATACATGGATATCCATCCTTTTACCAAAGCCAGAAATCTTTGTCTATAAGGACTATGCTGCTACACAGCAATTGATTAAGCATAACACTGACTTTTGTACATGTGGCATCAAACAAGCCCACGTATCACAGCATGGGTACTTATTTACAAGTACACTTTCAGTACAAGGCACAGTCCATTGCCACAACTTTATGCCATACTAACTGTCCCTTTTGTTTTGCGCATCAAAATCATACCCAATTCTGTTTGCTTACAAGCTTTACTTTCACCACACAGCCTGTGGTTGCAAGTGTGTTCCCGAATTTCCTCATGCATGACTTGTGTGCATGTGTTAGGTTAGAGTTTGAGACCATGGGTGCTGATGAGTGTGAAGCTCCACTGTCACTGCTCTGTGCACTGCTGCACTACAAGAAAAAGAATGTTCTAGTGTGCATCCAGTTACCTTTTAAAGGGTGTAATAGACAGTTTCCACTCCACTGTAATCACTGCTGTCCACTGTTTATTGGGTGCCCATTACTCTGCTCTGTTTTTCTTCTTTTTGTTACAGTTCATACTCTAACTTTGTTTCCTTCATAATTCATCTGAAACTGTTTGTCCTACTACCAGCACATTCTATGATATCACAAACACCTTTCCTAGCCATTTAGATGCATAGCACAGAATGGGAGTTATTGATGTCATCGATTGTCTTATCCTGATTAACATCACACATAAAGTAACTGGTGTGTGTATTGGAGCACTGCTTAGATTTGAGGGCACCCAAAAATTTGCTAGGTTGTGTAATCACAAAAATGTCAAAACATAACATAATACTTAATTACTATGAAAAGCACGATGGAATTGAAGGCTAAGTATGCAACAAACATTTCCTATCTCATTATGGTCAATTTTACATTACTTTTTTGATGCACTTAATTGTTGTCAGATTGCATAGACATAGGGTGTACTCATGGTCTTAACTCCTGCTTTTTGCAGTTCTGCTTTCACCTCACCATTTCTGACTCAGTGATACTATGTAACCAACCACGCAGTTGTGAAGTGGAATCCTTAGCTTTAAAACCAGCATCCAAATCTTGCTACTACATTCATTATAATTTGTCTCTTTCATTTGCTTAAAGGAGATGAATCAACTTGTGTTTGATCCTGCTGTTCTAACAATGTCTGCATCATACCAAGACATCTTTGCTTTCCCCCCGATCCAGATGTTAATTGTTCCCGATGACATACAGCATATCGACACTACATATTATGGAGATTGGGTCACCTTGGGTGCAGGGTCCATGTGCCAGTACCCAGCTGCTGTGTTTGGCACATTTGTGATGTCTACCCTGATCCATCTGGACACTATACAGGATTTAGACCGGATCATATTGTATAAACCGATTTAGATCTGCCATTGCCAACTGTTCAACCACGTCAACAGTGTTGGCAGCCTTTTTTCAATGTTGCCAATTATTGAAGAACGTTACACTACTGTACAAATTGACATTTAGCTAGCAAAACCTCACGATGTCTATGCACACGTGATGCCACAATATAAACCTAATTCTTTGATGCGGTGACTCTGGTACTCTTTGAATGTAATGTCATGGTTGAAGTGTAACTGTGCAATATTTTCTACTTGTGTGTGATAGCTGTTTCATTACAACAGCGTATGATCGTGATGTCACTTTTGCTATTCTGTTTTTATTGAATTCATGCCTTATGCTATGAAAATGGTGTGATGTATACAAGTAATACAATTTTTAGTATCAGGCCATGCTTGTAGATCATTGTTACTACCGCAATCACATGTTTTGTAATGGGTAAACAGTATCAGGGTCAACTTCTGATGGAATATTATAAGCCACATTAAGGTGCGCCGCACAATGATGTACTACAATGTCTGTGGAGTTAAAGGGCTTCTGGGAGAAGATTACTGTGTGTTACAAGCACAGATATCAGTCAAGAAAGACAGCCCAACATAAGAAAATAGACTACAAGGGTCTTTATACATGTGTACTACATAAGTAACAGTTATACACTGGTACAAAGGGTATTCAAAGTTGCTGAAGTGAGTTTGCAAGCACAGGATTACATGGGGTGTGGTGGAATGTGGCTATACCAAACTGGCCACTAGGTGATGTATGCTGAGCACATGTATGTTTAATGTCTGTTACTGCAGAACTTCAAGTTGTGTTTCTTGTTTGGGTGTGTGTACACGACAGATGCAGTCCAACATATATGACATGCAATGAAAATCTTTGTTTCCATACACACGTGCATCTTCATATTGTAACACTGTGACATGGTCATTACTAGACTTTATGGGTACATTTTTCTCTAGCCTTGGCCAGTTATCAGCTGATGGATGATGTGGACACATGGTGACTTACACCAGCTTTTACATGTATCCAGAATCTATGCCAGTAACTTGTATCCAGAGCACATGCTATTGACCACTGTTTGCACCCAGTGTACATACCATTCCCCTTGTTTCTGTATCCATTTCTAGATAGCTGTGTCTGTGTCCATACTATATTCCATTGACCCATGTTTTTCAACCACGTCCATGCCAATAACTTGCATGAATAGGGAAGGAGGGTATTGAACAGAAACTGGGGAACACTTAGCAAACAGTGAGAGTTTAAATGAGAGGAGAGGAGCTGGGTGATGGGATTGGCAGGTGGGCAGCATTCATGCAGGATCCCTTGGATTGAAAATCTAACCAAGGTTCTCCCCCATGCCGGCAGCAAGGAACTTAGGGAGAGGGCAAGAGAGGGTGCTAGAAAGGGAGGGCCAGTAGGAAAACTGGGTAAGAAAGAGGGGTGTAGGGTGGTAGTGATGAATGCTAGGAGTCTAGACAACAAAACAGCAGAGTTACATGCTCTCAGGGCATATGCTGTGGTGGATATGACAGCCAGCACCTACACATGGGCCACCCATTATCATGATTGTGAGCTAGCAGAGACAGGGTATAGGATATTTTTGTAGGACAGGGTAAAAGGGAAAGAAGTGAGTATGATGCAGTATGGGAGTGAAGGACTGAGGTGTGTCATGGAGGAAGGGGAGAGGAAGGGGAGGACAGTGTCATAGAGGCATTGTGTGAACCAGCCCATGACTCAAAAAATAGGACCCTCATGGTGGGAGTCATGTGAAGGCCACCATCTGAGACTGAGGAGTTAGACAGTGAGCTAGTGGAACAGATCATAAGGGACATCGGGAGGTGCAGCACGGTGACTGTGGCTGACTTCACCTTTCTGGGAGTGGATTGTGTTACCATGAGCAACCACTTGTAGGAGGGAGCAAATACTTCTGGACTTCTTCCAGGACAGCTTCCTCTTGTGGATGATCAACTAGCTGACCAGGTTTGGGAACACCCAAGACCTCATGCTGGCAAACGGTGAGTTTGTGATGGAACTGTGGGTCAAATAACTGCTGGCTGGAAGTGATTCCCAACTCAGTGTGGTTCACGATATACATGTGGAAGGGTGGAGTAGGGACAAGCACATGGTTGGTATACATCTGGAGGACCGACTTCTGGAGCTTGAGGGAAATAGTATGGGTGTATCTTGCCGTGATCCATCCTAATATGAACATTAACCATAAGTGCAAGGTCATTACACTTGGATTGGAGTAGCCCATCACATTTTGTACAAGGGTACACAGTATGAGGGCTATGGTCAAGAAGCCTATCTGGTTAATTTGGGAGTCATGGAAAAAGTAAGGAAAAAAGAGACACATCTAGAAGGTATAAAACAACAGGGAGGGGTGAAGACTGGGGAATACCAGAAGGAGCTGAGAGAGGTGGCAAGGGCAGTCAGTGCAGACAAGGCATCCACTGAACTCTGGCTACCACTAGCCATCAGAGTTGAGGCGAAGGACTTCTTCAGGTAAAAAAGGGAGAAAAGGAGTTGTAATAACCAGACAGTGACAATTAAGATGAATGAGGTGGGTGGAAACAGGTGCAGAACAGGCAGAAGCATTAAAGTAGTACTGTAGTTCTGCTCAGAATTTACTAAAGAGAAATGGGATGCTATACCCAAGGGGGCAGGAGGTTGGGCAGGGGGCGGAGGAGGTGACAAACGTGGAAATCACAATGGGCATAGTATTGGAGTGCTTGAGGGTGGACAAGGCAATTGTGCAAGATGAAATACACTGCAGGGTGATAAAGGAGCTGGAAGAATTCATGGTAGAAGCCTTGGCAGACCTGTTCGGGGCCTCCATGGACTTGGGAAGTGTGCCCCAGGAACATAGGATTATGTATGGTGTACCCCTTCACAGGAGCGGACCAATGGAGGAGCCAGGAAACAAAGGACCATCAAGCCTTGCATCCATTGCATTAAAGCTGATATGTACAATCTGGTAGAACAGGCGTGTTTCCCTCATATGGGCTAATGGGCTGTAGGACACCAGACAACATGGGTTTTGTCTCTGGCAGATCATGTCGGCCTAACCTGGTGGAATACAATGACTGTTTAACCAGGCAATTGGGCATGGGACATGTACTGGATGTCCTACACGTGGACCGCAGTACTGCTTTCCATTTGGTGCCGCATGGGAGTCTATGGAGTATGCAGGAAGGCATAGCAGCGGGCGTGAAGATGGTGGAATGGGTCGTGAACTGGATGCAAGGAAGCTAGTCGAGGGTTGTAATGGGAAGGAAGCTCTCATTAATCACAGCAGTGACACATGCTGAGTCACAGGTCTCTGTACTGGTGCCGGTGTTAAGGATCTTCACAGCAGACATTTCAATAGGCATCAACAGCATGATCAGTTTGTTAGCAGATGACACCAAGATGGGAGCAGTAGCGGATGATTTAGAACTGTGTCAGGTGTTGCTGATTTAGAAGGGCAGAGGAGGTTGCAAGATGATTAGGCACAACTGGAGGCCTGGTCATATACTTGGCACCTAGTGTTCAATGCTGAGAAAAATCAGGGGCTACATTTTGGCCAAAAAAATAACAAGGAGGAGTTACCAGCTGGAGGGATTCAAGTATACAATGCATAAGAGAAGTATCTGTGGATTATAATTACACGTTCAATGAACAACTCGGCACAGTGCAGAAATGCAGCAGCAAAGGCCAACAGGATGCTGGGCTGAATTGCCAGAGGTATATACTATATTAGTAGTGCAGCGATGAGGCCTCAGAACAGGTCGCTGGTTAGACCACACTTGGAGTACTGCACTCAGTTCTGGTGACCATACCTGAAGAATGACATTCTGATAGGGGCTACATGATTGAGACCTTCAAGCACATGAGGGGAATACATAACATGGGCACTGAGTGCCCGGTTCAAATTAAGGAGGGTTATGGACACTCGAGGGCACCATCTGAAATTGAAAGGGATTAGGTACTGGAGGAAAGTACATCAACACTTTTTGATGGAGAGGTCAGTTTCAGAGTTGAATGCATTGCCAGAGGAAGTGGTTTCCAGTGCAATAGTGGGCTGCTTCAAAAGAAGATGTCACAGTGTGAAGTGGAAGGTCACAGGAAGGGGTGGAGGGAGGGGATGCGGCAATATAATGGCTGTTGGCATCACAGTCAATGGTCCTCAAAGTCCGGACCAGTACCATAGGTTTGTAACTAGTGCCAAGGACAGCCTCCCAGGGCGGTCTCTCTGGACCATGCCAGTGTCTATCATCTGTGCAGTGTGTGACTGTCCATGATACCAAGCCAGTGATGATAGTTTGTATCCAGAACACCTGACCCTGACCACTGTTTGTATCTAGTGGCTGACATTTTTGATCACTGTTTATATACAGTGCACATGACAGTGACCCTTGGTTTTCTTCCTGGGCGGATGATGTTGACTATGGTTTGTATGCAATGTGCATGCCAGTGACCATGGTTTGTATCCCAATTCCATGATGGTGACACAAGTTTGCTTCTGGTGGCTGAGGCAGTCATGGGGTGGGGGTTGTGCTTGTGTGGTTGAGTTGAGCATGCATGTGACAGGCATATGTGAAGTAGCAAGAGAAAAAAGTCAAAAACTACTCAAAAAGTAGTGTCAGTGGCAACAGAGGCAGCAAGGGATACAGGAAGACTAGGCAGCCCAATCTGTCCTTAACTGCCATCAATTACCATGTTACAATGTTTTGCCAGTAACTAGTATTTGTTCCATGAACCAAGGACTTGCAGCCTGTTAATGCCAGTGACACCGGTTAATATCCATGGCCTATGCCAGTGAGCCCGTTTTTTTATCCATGGCCACTAATGGATACTAGGTGATGTATTCAGAGTCCAAGCTAGTGATGAGTGTTTGTGCATAGATTCTATGCCAGTGACACAGGATACTATCTACAGCATGTGACACTGACCATGATAAGTATCTAGAGCAACTGCCAGTGACAGATGCTTGCACCAGGTGCCCTTGAAGGATAGTACTGTTTTTACTTAGGGACCCAGCCAGTGAGTCTGGTTTGTATCCAAGGTCAATGCAGGTGACCTATGTATGTATTCATCAGCTAATGACAGTCCTCAAGGTTTGATTATGTATTGATCATATCCACCATTTTCCTTCTTTGTGACACAATGAACCAACTGATGACTTTTGTTCTTTCTGCATATGGTCTCTAGTGCAGCCATGTGCCATTTTTGTTAACCGCCGCTGTATCAACTATACTCTGTTTCTGTCTAACCGTCTGTACCATCTTAGTCACCCTTCCTAGGAGTGTCTCCACCCTGTCAATGTCTTTATAAGGGTGTAGCATCCAGAATTATACACAGTACTCTATGCGGTCTAGGTGAGGCCTCACTAGCATTTTGTACAATGGCATTACCACCACCCACCTTCTGCAACTGATACCTCTGCCAATGCACACCCAGCATGTCACTGACCCTCCCAGCAGCCTTTGTACTCTGCTTAGACACCCTTAGATTATCAGACATGTTAACCCCCATTTTGCTTTTTTAGTTGGTGACAGTCAGACCCTCAACTACATCCTGTGGCACTCCCACGTGTTGCTTCATCCCAGGGGCATTATTTTGCACTTCATAGCGTTCTAAATTACTTTCCAAACTTCAGACCGTTCTTAAAATCATCTCAAAGTCATTCCTCTACCTCAATATCTCTTCCAGAGTATCGACTGAATTGCAGATCTTGGTCTCGTTTGCAAAGAGGGAGACCTTTCCATCTAGTCCTACCACGATGTGCCTAATTAAGTCATAAAACGTGACTGTTCCAAGGACTGATCTATGCGATTACCCATTTCTCACTATCCACTCATATCTGATTGGATCCTATGTATCACCACCCTCTGATTCAGGTCCAATATCCATTTCCAAACCTGGTTTACATCATGGTGCTCCATAACCAGACTACTCATTTTGTTGATCAGCCCTTTATGTGTGATGGTATTGAACTCATTGTTGGAATTGGGGTAGTCAATGCCAAACACCCCCCACTCCCACATTATAATTTGACTTGTCAGCAAGTCAAACAATCTATCAGATTTGTCTGAGATGAACTTCCAGCTGTGAATCAATGCTGCATCCAATCATTGGCGCAGCTGGCTACAAAGTGTGCCACTGTTCTTTCTTTAAGCAGTGCCTCCATGTTCCTTCCCATTACTTGGGTGAAGCTCACTGCCTGATACTTAAATTCTTCCTCCCTACGAGCACTTTTATGTAGAGGAACTACATATGCCCTCTTCCAGTACTCTGTAACCACTTCTGTGCTGAGTGACTCCATGATCAGTGATGCCAGTGGCACAGCTATCTCTGCACGCAGCACTCTTACTTACTACTGTATGCCATCTGATCTCAGTGCTTTGTCCATGGTCAGTTTGTGAGCACCTCATGGATTAGCTCCACTGTCACTTGTCATGTTTTTATTACTACTCCATAGCTCATATCTGTTACCCACTTGTGGTTGCTTTCCCACCACCTCTGTGGTGTATACTGAACAGAAGCAGAAGACCAAGATCTGCAACTCAGTCGATACTCTGGAAGAGGTATTGAGGTAGAGGAGTGACTGGGAGATGATTTTAAGAATGGTCTGAACCCCACCTTCCTTAATTCGGTAATGGGTAATTGCATAGATCAGTCCTTGGAACAGTCACGTTTTATGACTTAATTAGGCACATCATGGTAGGACTAGATGGAAAGGTCTCCCTGTTTGCAAACGAGACCAAGATCTGCAACTCGGTCGATACTCTGGAAGAGGAATTGAGGTAGAGGAGTGACTGGGAGATGATTTTAAGAATGGTCTGAACCCTACCTTCCTTTATTCGGTAATGTACTGGTGTAGAGCATTGTAACCATTCTTGACTGAGCTAATCTTTTTAATTATGCACCGTTGCTCTCCTAACTGCTTTCCTTCTTCTCTTATCATCCTTTGATACACCTCCCTGTGCTCATACTTTTCAGTTTTTGAATTTATCCCCTGCGATCTGCACTTTTTGCCTTTATCTTGTCTCCCACTTCTCTCGAGAAGCACATCGGTTTCCTTCGCTGATTGTCCTTATTTACCAACATGATGCATTCATCTCATCACATTCTGTGTGGCTACCTTCAGTTGTTCTCAGTACTCCTCAATTCAGCCTCCTGTCACACTTTTCTCAAATGCCCCTTTTATATTACTCTTGATTTTGGCCTGCTCCGTCATTCAACAATCTAAGACCTTTGCTACACCACACTTTGTGATTTTCGCTGGACCATAGTTGACACGTTTGACATGGCATATCAAAAATTTAGAAAGGTATGTGACACAGTCCCACACATATGTGGTTGTAAAATGAGTTGTTGAATCTGGAAGAATGTACCAAGGTGGTACACTGTGTCTGGAATTTGCATACTAACAATACTGTAAGTTTTTTGGGTAAGCAGCGTTCAATCTGAAGGAAGTGGGTAAACAGCGTGGTTACATACGTTTCGGTGCTTGGACCATTCTCTTCAACATCTTTAAATGAGACATTGCAGATCGAGTGGAAGGGAAAAAATATTCCTCTTTCCAGCTGACACCTAGATCTGCAATTGGTTTGACACTACATCGGGGGTGGAGTGCATGCAGAGAGAATAAGGAAAGTTGGAGGAGAGCGAAAGTGAGGTGGCTTGGATTCATCACCAATAAGTGCAAATTCACGCACTTGCAGAACACAAACCCAAGGGAGGAGTACACAAGGGGGAGAGTTTGAGGTACCAACAACAACCAAAATGAAAAGGAATCTTGTGGTCAGTCTCAAACAGATGATCTAAAAGTAGCCAATCAATGTGAGAAGGTAGAGAGGACAGTTGGTGGAATGCTCTGGTGCTTTGCGAGATGTATCATTAGTAGAAAACACTATGTGGTGATGGCACTGTACATACTGTTGGTGAACCCTAATCTAGAGTAGTGGGTGCAGTTCTCTCAACCACATCTCTTAACAGATATCTACAGTGGGGAGGCTGTCCGAAGAAGGGGAATGAATATGGTGAAGGGTCATCACCAGAGACCAGACAATGACAGATTGGTAGAACTCATTATGTATACTCTAGAGAACTGTAGGCATAGTGGGGATATAATGGAGACATTTACATAACTCTACTTGATAAACAGAGTTTGAAAGAGCAGTATCTTTCAGCAAAGTCAATGTTTAAGAACAAGTGGGTCACAATTTGAGGCTGGATGGTTGAAGATGGGGTAAATGGTATTGGATGCATGCAACAGCCGACCAGAGGAGTTGGTGGGCAAAGAAACAGTTGTTGAGATAGAGCGAATGCATGTGACGTCACTAGCACAGTGATAAACTAGTGGTTGAATGCAGGAGGTAGGCCGCAGATCTAACATGATCTGCAGCTCATACAGTCGGCATGGAAAGGGGCAGACTTGGTGGGCCTGGCGGTCCTTATCCACCATCAATTTCCATGTTTCCATGTTTGTAAGGTCACAGTGATGTGGGAGCTGGTCGGCCACCATGTCTGTCTCCGCAGTTGGAGCTACGATGTGTCTATGCACACTCCAATGACCTGTTGCTGACATGTCATTGCTGACAAATCGACTGTGAATGTTTCATGTTTATATGTCAGTTTTATTACATTATTTCACATGTGTTTCCATTAAGGAAAAATTGTAATAGTTTACAAATGTTTGTTCTCATACATTACACAGTGTTGCAATAACACACAGCGACATTAACAATGATTGTAGCACCTCCACCAGTTTTCGCATCAACAGTAAAGAAAGCTGAGCTTTGTAAACCTCTATGTGAACATACTCTGTCCTGTACTTCATTTGTAACTGATCCCTTATTACCGTTAACAATCAAAAAAAGGGTGCATGCCATCAACACGTATACTCAAAGCTCTCTGCTGCTTCATGTTTTCTGTTATATTCATCATTGCATGTTTATGTAACTGTGTGTTACCCACTGTATTACTACCTTTTTTAAGTAACTAATCTTGCCAGAATTGAGTTAGACATATTGTTGGACTTTTTGGCTGCCACTAATTGATGCCTAGTTATCAGATTCACCCACTGTCTATATGGAATCCTTACACTTACCTTACAGTCCCACCTAGTCTTAACTTACCAACCCCTGTGGTAGGCCTTCTCAACACAACCTTCTGTGTTCCCTTTCATGGCTGCAACATGATCTGGGTTGATCATGCATCTTTCATAATGGGTGGTGGCCTGACCCTTTTTTCTAAGTTCCATCTAAACCTGACCCTTCTATCTTGCCCCTGCTGGCATCCTGTGAGGTGCTTCATGCCCCGATTCTGTTAGTCGATACCAAGAAGCTGCATATTGTATGTTACTACATTTCTCCATCATCCAGCAAATGTGGACTTTAGGAGTTCCTAATTCCTACCTCATTTCTCCAAAGAAAAAGGAAATACTTTGCCTGAGTGACTTAAATCAGGATTGGCTCATCCCAAGCTTCCGTATCGTCCATTGCCAAAGTCAAACTATCTCACCTTGTCACTGAACCTACCGAGCTTTCCTGCAGCAACACTAGCCACACACAACTCAAATGGGTCCTCACCAACAGGCTAGACAGTATCTCCTATGTTACTGTGCTGCCTGACAACAATAGTGACCATTCCCCGGTACCTTGTTTCTGAGATGCCTGCCCCCCTTCATACCCACCAAAAATTACCGCCGTGGCTGACTTCACTGCCTTCTACCCCATGGCTTTCATCATCATCCCATGGCTTTTATCAGATCTCTAGCTGGTTGGCTGGTCTCCCCTTTTAACCACAGACAACACTGACCTGACGTTAGAGTATTTCTCCAACTCTTTGTGATACCTGCAGTCTAAGCACATTCCTTACATTAGGCACAGGGTTGGGTGCCTTGCCACAAGATGGTTTACTAGCCCCCTTCTCTGCTTGCTTAAATCCCATGACAAGCTCTAAGTCAGGTGAAAAGCCTCCTTTCACCTTTCTGAGTAAGTTATCCAACACTCCATTAGGAAATCGTTCAAGAAAGCAATTTGTGCTGCCAAAAACAATTATTGTAGAGATTTTTTCCATGTCTCTGCCCGTAACCCAAAAAGGTATTTGGCACATATCAACCACATTCTGGTTAAAAATGCTTCACAAGCCACACATGACAAGCTAATTGATAATGTCCCCTGTAACAACCCCTGCACCATTGCCAATGCCTGTAACTCACTACTTACTACTACCCCTTCCACCTCGACCTCCAACACTCCACAGGCCTTCTCCTGCAACGCCCCCCCCTTTTTCTCAGTCCTATCTCTAGTACAGATGGTCTACAGATCCACAACACTATGTCTTCACATGTCAGCACTGGTTGTGCTTGGCTGGAACCTACAATTCTCAAACTTGGTGCATCCATTCTTGATATCCTTATTTTTCTCCTTTTTGACCTTTCCATTACATATGGCATCGTGCTCCTGTCTTGGGAAAATGCTAGGTTATACCAGTCTATAAAAAAGTTGACCCCAAAAGCACAATGAACTACCACCCTATAGCACTCATGTTGAACCTGTAGTACACTTTTGGAGAAACAAATACATCATCAGGAGTCTGACTTTGTAGTCAACTGTGACCTGTTATCTCCTGCACAGCACAACTTCAGACCAGGACAAAACACTTCTACTGCCATTTTATGTTCTACCATTGGATGGCACACGTCTGAGTCCACCTGTCATTAGGGTGTCAGGGATTCTAGTTTGAATTCCAATTTTAAGGCGGTGGGCTGCACCACATGCATCCTCCGAGTGGGTGACTGTGCCCCCAACACTACACCTAACTAGGAATTCTAACTCCGGGGGGCCAGACATCTGGGATGTGGTGACAATTCATGGATTCTGGCACCCTGTTGTAGGGTGCAGTCGGACTGGTGCACGGATGGACAGAAATGCTGTTTTCATTGATTTATCAAAGGCATTCTACTCGTTCAATCATTCACTGCTCTTTCATAAGCTAGGCTCACTTGATGAGTCCCAGTCTACCATTGTCTGATTCTCCAGCTACCTGCACAATCGCACCGAGTCTGTCTACAACCATATAGTCCTCTACTCCCCTGACACTCTATCCACTGGTGTACCACAAGGTTCCATCCTTGGGTGCTTGCTCTTTTCTATATTTATACACAATCTACCTACCATACCCGCCAGCTATTGCACCTTACTCTACGCTGATGACTTGGTTCTCTATACCTCCACAAATTCAATCTCTGACATTAATTCCCACCTTATGTTAACCAGTGTGTGCCAAACATATGTTGTTAACTGTGTCCCTAACCAATGTAGGACAATTGATTGTTCAGTCCATAAATAAGACATGCATGTGTTCAATGTTTGCGAAAGTACAGAGTGCTTAAGTGGTACCTGTGGCTTTCTCTCTCTATGTGTCTTGTACATTTTCTATCTCCTTACTCCTCTATCTAGATTTAACAAATACTTCAACGTTAACGTTAGATGGTGGCAGTGATGTGAAGTGTGTGGGCATTCAGGTTACCACACGATATAAAGCAAAGACACAATGGCTAGTCTAACTTTGTAATGCCATTTACAGGTTCCTTCTGCATTTTTCTCTCTCTCTCTCTCGCTCTCTGAGTACCGTCATCCATCTTGAGCCAGGATGATGCTACTGAAATTGTGCCACTACCAGATTTGTGTCGTGCTTGTTCATAGGTGAATGCATTGCAGTACAAGTCACATTATACGGTTCCTTCCTTTTACATCCCTAGCATTTGTTTTTCATGCTGATGATGCGCTGGCCACATGAAGCGCTTACACTACAAACTGCATTTGAAACAAAGATCAACTCTCATTCAGAGTTCACATTTTATAGTTTATGGGCTGGATATTCAAACTTCGCTATTTTGTGGCGCAAGCCCTTGAGCTGCACAAAATAGTTACGCAAGGGTGTGGCCGGGGCGATATTCAAA
The DNA here is from genome assembly GCA_016271365.2 of Neoceratodus forsteri. Taxonomy (NCBI): domain Eukaryota; kingdom Metazoa; phylum Chordata; order Ceratodontiformes; family Ceratodontidae; genus Neoceratodus; species Neoceratodus forsteri. The sequence continues at coordinate 1,689,961,368 of CM028130.1, read as the reverse complement.
GGAGTTGCGCTTATTGAGCAACTCGCCAATATCACCCCCGGCCACAGCCACTGTGCATGGCGCAGTGGAACATGCACCACCGCGAAGTGGTCAGAGTGGAGTATCTGCTGCGGGTGGCGTTAGTACCATTGCGCCTATGCGCAAATTTCCATATTCAAAAGGTGACATGCAAATGGGGCCATAATTCATGCAAGGTGCAGGGGGTGCCATTTGCATCTATTTATGGCCCCATTTGCATGCCATTAGCATGCAGGTGCGCCAATCCCTGAGGACTTGCGCCTGGCACCCTGCCAGGCAGCAGCCGTCGGGGACCGACACCCTCTGCAGCCCGATCATGGGCAAAAGTGAAAATCCCTCCCCGACTGGCTCAATCGCGGGCATTAGGTTAAATAAACCCCTACCACAGCCCGATCGCTGGCATAATTAGTCAGTCTCCCCACTGGCATATCTCGTGGTGGTCCAGTGGATCGCTTGCCGATCGCGGGCAGAAAAGTGATGAAGCCTCAAGACCAAATCCCTGGTGGTTCAGGGATTGTTAAGCTTCGATCGGCAAGTGATGAAGCCTTTCAAGCATCATATTCCCTGGCGATTTTAGTTATTTTGGCTTCATTTGTTTTTACTACCTCGCCCTCGGGCAGCAAAGCGGCAGCAGTATCTCTTCCGCTAATTTCGCTGGCTGGCCATCGATTGACCGCCCGCAGGTTGTGACGCCTACAGGAGCAAGAGCCACAGTATGCAGTCTATACATATACAGGCAGTTCAGATGTGAATGAATTCATTCATTCATATATCTGGACTGCTTTGTACGGTATGGGCTGCACACCCATTGGCCTGCTCTGCACCATCGGCAATGAAGCCCTACCGGCAGTCATTCAGCGGCGGCGGGTGGCAGGTGGTGGGATGCTGCTCGCCCACCGCCGCCGGGGAGCGGGTGGGGCTTCGGTGGTGGGGTGGGGGCCACTTGATCACCAGGGACTGGTCTGGGGGCTTATCACTTTGCTGCCCGCGATCGGGCTTAGTGGTCCACTGACCAGCAGGGATTTGGTCTTTGGGGAACTTTCATCACTTTGCTGCCCGCGATCGGGCTTAGCGGTCCACTGGACCACCAGGGATTTGGCCTTGGGGTTGAAACTTTGCTGCCCGCGATCGTGCTTCACGATCCACTGGACCACCAGGGATATGTCCTTGGGGGTTTTATTTTGCTGCCCGCGATCGGGCTGGTGGGGTTGGGTGTTATTTATCACTTTTGCCCGCGATCAGGCCAGTCGGGGATGGGGGATTTTTACACTTTTGCCTGCGATCGGGCTACGGGGGGGGGCACAGGGAGTAGGTTGAGGGCCAGCCACAGGTGGCAGCTGCGGTGTTGTGCCCTGCAATGCGGCAGCTCACCTGTGGGTGGCCCTTGACTTACTCCTTTTTTTTGGGGCTCAAAGGTGTGCAAGCGCAGGTTGGGGGTTGCGCCTGCACAACTCTGCACAGCCCGCTGAATATCGGGCTGTGCAGTTTATGCATGGTTCCTCCCCCTCCAGTTCAGCATGCATTCATTTGCTTTGCACTGTTGCTCAGCTTGCCTTGGGGGGGCGCAACTGCCTCCTGCTGAATATGGCAGAATGGCACAATTTCGGACTTGCGCAGGCGCAACCCTATTGCACATGGCGCAACCCTTTTGAATATCCAGCCCTACGTATCTAACTCTGAGCTGACACTCAAAATGTGACCATCGATGTTATGCCTGTATACTCGGTTATCACAACCAACATACATTAATGAATACTCAGTGCGCACATTAAACAACCAACTGTATAATGATAAACCAATCAGTTGAAGAAACAGTGAAATGTGATTTGTCATGTAATTGTTCTAGTCAACTTTTCGTGTAAACAGGATACAGAGTCAGATTTTATTACTCTACAACTAGTGTGCACACCTTCAATGGGTGTATCATGAGTGCACACGGCGTTACCATGTGCATCAAATTGCACCATAGCCATGCATGCAGTACTTATAATCATCTACCCTGTCATGGGTTGTCACTCATTTGTCATTAAAAAGCCAACTTTTGTGCCTCTTTAGTCCTATGTGGGCTTGTTGCTGATGTGCAGTTGCTTCATTACTTGCATTTAAACATTGTATTTAGATTTTTGAAACAATGGCCCAAAAAAGGCACCAATGAACGTCTTGTCTTATGATGCCAGAAACATTTGCCTCACAAGACTGGCAATGTATTTCAGGTCAGGAGAACACGGACCACTGCTGGTTACTACCAATGGACCACCTCTATCATCTTCAACAAAGTAAACTTCAAATTGATTTCATGATGCAAGAAGGGGTGCCACTGAATGCACTTTTCCATGGATCATGTAATGTTCTGAAGAAAAACATGGTATGTTACTTCATCAACAATTAGATGTTATCATTACAGGATATGGTACTCAATGAAGATGACAAATGCAAGAGATACAATATTACATAGACCACTGATGAGTGGCAAACACTTGCACTTCAGAATCTGTGTGTCCCATCACACACGTCTACACAGTTTTACTCAAGAATAAGAGACATTTCAGGATGTCATGTAATGGGCAATAGGCACTGGTACAGAATATGACATGTCTCAAAACAATTCTGCACTGACGTAGTCTCAGTAAAGCCTGTTGACATCATGGGGTGACAATTGCTTTGTCTATATGTGTGAATTAAGTACCATCTGAAGTGCACACAGAGGAAATGTGCACCCATGGGAGGGTGACCATGTTTGGTATCGTGAGTTGATGCACCAGTGTATTACGATTAGACTGATTATGCCCAGTGGCCATTCTCATATGTTGTTGGAAATGCATGGAACTCTTATTTGTTGTGTTCATTAATGCATTGACCTCTGTTTTGTTCCTGCTACTGTACTCCCTCTGGTTGCAGAGACCTTTAGATAACAAACACTGTGTAGACAGCAAAGTTGCTGTTGGGATACAAAAGGACAGGCTCATTGAGCAGCATGGTCATTTCAGTCTTGCAACTCCATTTACATACAGTGAGTGGGTACAACCATACATACAACTTGAACACTGTCCTGCTGTGTACTGCACAGCTGTGTCAACATCAAAAGTCACATATGTGGTCCATCGCTGTTCAGATTGTCAGTCAATAATAATATGATAATAATGCCGCCCACTAAAAAGGGTGGTCGTCACAGCCCAAAGCATGACACATGTTCTTCAATGAGAGTTTTTGTGTGAGGTGGAGGTACTGCAGCTATGTTGGCCTGAATGTGGCGTGGGTTTTCTGGACACAGTGTTGACCGCGTGTCAACAGTTATTTTAGACGTCAGTCCATGCAGTACTTCAGACATCATCTGTGGGATGTAACCATACTCCTTTTTTTCCTTCTTTGCCATGACCATCCATCATCGGCTCATCTTGTTATATAGTCACCAGTATCTAGCAATGTAGAGAGAGATTTTGCTGTTAGCACTGTTCAGTACACAAATACTTAAACAGTTTTGTTAACTAGTACACACGTAGACAATCTATTGTGGAAGCTATGCAAGCCAATATATTAACTAAGCAGTAACCCTGGGCACTGAATATGTTGAATGACACACAATACATTCCTTGGGTGCATTGGGAGACATGCTAATACACAATGATTAACCTTACAGCACCCAGGACATGAATTAAATCATGGTGACCACACTCCTTGGAGTATTGCACTGCACTTAGCACATCGGTTGTGTTGCATGAAAGAAATAACCTCAAAACAGATTGTACACTGGTGCACAATACCGGACTGTTGCTCCACCCTACTGCTGGGACAATGAGTATTCAGGTACAGATACGTATTCTTCATGTGTGCTATGAACACACATACATCCTTGAAAGTAGTTATTACTATGGAATCTACCAAAATGCACATCCAATTTGCAGTGTGACAATGTGCCTTTGCTTACAAAGCAACACAGAGAAAATAACCATGACCTGACACTATAATGGCATTCCAAATTTTGGTATCATAGCATTATACTTACAGTGTTACAAATGTTAAAATCTACTGCTCTGCAGCATTGACAAATAACTTTGTGAAACACAAAGCTATTGGGGGGGCATCATCCATCTGCAGTGCATCTATTGGTTGTAGCCCCCCAAAAATGAATTGACTTATTATGCTTGCAAGTGCCAGCTGAATGCTATAGAGTCAGTAATATTTTTTGACTCTGAATCACTGCTTAGGAAGAGAGGTGTTGGTGAACTGTGAAACTGCATTTTACCCCAATGTGCACGTACCGAGTGTATACTTAACAGACTAGTTTTGTACTATGTGAATATAAAGGAAAAGTTGGAACAAGGAATAATGTGCACTTCTCCAAGGTGAGCTTCTGTTGGATACTATGAAATCTCTCATTTTCTTTCAGTGAACTGCAGAACACATTGAAATATGCTTTTGTTTGTGACCCCACACAAACATATGCTCCTCACAAGACATCACAACTACGGTAGTACAAAGGCTTGTTCCTCCTTGTGTGTCTTTTTCCACCCATGCACAAAAGGCAGACTTTATCAGAATTGAACACATGTTCTCAGTTTTTTTTTTTATTGCAACAGCTTCAGTGGGGTCCTCGTACGCCCTCCTACTCTATCCGCCAGGTCCCTACCACCAGTATCCCCCTCATTCCACACTGCTCATTTGGCCAGGTGTGTGTTCATTTCCCCCTTTCTCCACTATCCCCTGAGGACATCGGAGAAGAGGATGTGCATCCAGACAAACAATATGCACACCATTGTCAAGCACCCAACAGCATCCTCCCTCCCCTGACTCCAGAGAGCCATGTGCCCCTACCACCCATGCTTCCACATGCATAGGAGCTATGGGTGCTTGGAGCAACCCAGTAACCAACCCCTGGAGGAGGACAGCATACATTAGGATGCTCACTCTTCCTCCCCCATCTGACCCCCAAATGGCCCGGGTCCATTCCTGAACCTGTGTCACCACTGCAGCATGAGGTGTGGCATCCAGCACCTAAGCCCTCACTGCCACTGGTCCAGTGTTATTTACTTTTCTAATAAACGCACAAAACGTTGTACCACCAATACTAAAGTTCACACGAATACAATGAACACTCAAGGCTAAGGCTGTAATAAATTCACAGTAAAAAAAGCCATTTTTCATGGTGTCCGCAAGGTACATAAATATCTGAATGCTGTTACAATAGTAAGTCAGGCTGGATTAAAAAGCGGACTGCAGCAAATAATTTAGAGGTAGACTATGCTGCTGCCCCCCCCATTGAAACAAAATGGCACTGTGCTTCGCTTTACACTGCACCCCGATGTAGCTCAGTGCACTACAGACAGCGATTGCAGACAAGTAGACAAACCTACTGAGCAGGACACCGAGGGGAGATGTGCTTTCAGTGTATCAGTCTGCCCTGCCCCCAAAGCAAGTTCTTTATAGTAGGCATCTGTATTGTTTGCATGGACATGTACTGCAGCATTCGTTTCGGTCATTCAGTCATTCTTTGAACTGACGTTTTTTCAGACCCAGCTCCGCTGTCATGTGTTTTACATTGTGCATCTTCAAAAAAAAAAAAAGGCAAATCCACTGACTTCTCTCCGTTTCTGCAAAATTCACGGCAACATCCCATTTTCACGGCAATCTTATTCATGGCACTGTTGGCAAACAGGCTGCTACAGTTTTTATTCATCTAAATGTATCTCACAGAATAGGTAGACAGTAATGTAAGACAGTGTTGATGAGTAAAAAGGACTGTTAAGTGTACACAATGGCCTTTACATGCAGTATATCAAATTGATAGGTTATACGAATACCTGTTTTCAGGAACATTTCAGATACACTATGCAAACTTCAGACACGCTCATCCAAAGGTAATGTTTTTAGTGCATTACCTGCTGATCATGCAAAAGTCTTTTGCATTTCAGTCACAATTTGCCTTTTTTTTTTTTTTTTATGCTGCTGGCCCATGAACAGTCCATTTTATGTAACCACTGGCACTAGACAACACTTACAGTGCATGCATATGGATTTTTGAAAATCAGTTGTTAACCTACATTGTATTTTACGCATGACCTGTTGATCAGAAACAGCCAAAGGATATCTGGTAATCACACTCATATTTTTCCCCCATTACAGTTCTGTCAACACGACACAGTCTAGATATAGCCTTTTTGGGAGAGCAGTTCAATTCTGTGATGTAACAAAGCCTACATTTAAGTGGTTTGTTGGTGTAACTGCCAACAATGCATGACTCTAGGCGTATACCGCTCAGTCTGGATGCTCTGTTGAATAATCATATTTAACACAGCAATGCAGATGTTCACTAAGCTTTGTACATACTATTAAGGAGTGGTATGGTTGCTGGTCCTCTGAGACTTACATTTTTTTCACCTCTTGCTTTTTGTCGGTATGGTCTGGATAAATGGTGGCTTTAGTCGATTGCTGCAAGATAGTTCCGAGCATGGTAGACTGGAAATGTGTAGGAATACCTCTTTGTGCAGTACATCAGGATGTGCTGCTCAAACTGCTCTAGGTCAGATGTGCTCCTAGGGGTAGAGATGCAATAACAGACATGGTATTGACATCAGGGCAACAGTAGCAAGGAATCCACTACAATATATGGCAATACTATATAGCTGTCAGGTATGATTGAAAGCTTGCCAGAGTGTGTGTGGCAATACCTCACAGGAATGTAATATTACAGGGAGTGCAAGAAGCATTTGTCTGTGACTATTTTTTCCAATTTATGATGTGGTACTGATCCAGCCACCAGACACTGCTTGTCTTGCTCAGTTTCACGTGCAGAATGTTTGCATCTGCCAGCATCCTTGCCATTGCCGAAAGTCCATTCCTTCAGTCCATCCCTCCTTCACAAGTTTAAACACCACCTTTCACAGATGAATTCAGCTATTTTCAGCTTTAGAATTTCCCTCCCGTCCAAACTGAGGTAGAGCCTGTCCCTAGCAAACAACCCTAAGTTAGCAATCTTTTCATGCCCGTCCTCATCCTTCTTTCTGGCCTCACCGCCCAGGTGGCTCATTGCACCCCCCACATTCTGGGTGTCATATTTAGCCCCTCTCCCTCCTCTCCTTGGCCACCCCCTCTAATCGGGTACTGGCCACCACTACCACCCAAGTATCCTTTTTGCCATCCCTATCCCCCCGTCCCCACCCTTGAGTGGTCCTTCCCCCTTATTTATTGGCCTAACCTGACTCTTACTCCCTTCCGACCTATCCATGATCATTGCACCCATGTTTGCCATGCCCCCCTGGTCCAAATCTTCAGCACCACCAAGTGCTGCAGCCTCCCTATTGTTCACCTGATCCTCCTCCTTGTCCTACCCCCCCAATCCCCTCAGCCTGTCCGTAACCACCACCTCGACCCCCACTTCCTCAAATTCCATGCCCCTCACCTGCTCCTCCTGATTTCCTGGCCCTTTCTCTTGAACCCTTCTCCCTTTACCTCACTATCTGCCTCAGCCCTAGCTGCATCCTCCCACTGCAACACTACCCTCATCTTCTACCAAACATAGAAGGTCAAAATGGTTCCTAAGCCTAATGCCTGCCTTCAAATCACCCCCTCCTGTCTCTATTCCCTCTGGATAATCCCAGATGTCTGCCTGCTTTTTTGGAAGTTTCCTCCTTTTGTCCTCCCTCTATCAGGATCCCATGTGCCCCCTGAGTCAGGGGCGTGCCGAGGGGAGGGTTGGGGGTTGAAACCCCCCAAAAGGGCTCCTTCATTTTTAAATTTGTGTGTGCACACTGCAGCACTGCAGTGCATGTCTGATTTCCAAACAACCATTTTTTCTAGTGAACTGTGTGCATGGGGCGTGCTGCCATGCATTTGTGAGTGCACAACTGAGTTTTGAGGTGGAGCTGTGGGAAGGCATCTAGCTGTGAGTGTCGCTACCTTCCTGGGCTGGTTACGTGGCTCTCAGACTGCTCGGAAGGAAGGTCAGGTGATGGGGAGGTCAGATAGAATCTGCAGGTGGGACTAGTCCTCTCTCAACCTGCCTTCCCGCCTCTGTGCCACAGATTGACAGTAGGGGTGAGCAGCCCAGAGAAGCAGAAGACCCCATTGCTGCGTGGATATCGAATGGCAGCAAGGTAAGTCAACAGCGAACCCTCCCTCCTCCCAGAGCGTATAGACGTGGCAGGACAGAGTAAACTGCAGCACTAGTCAGTCAGTCACTCATGAAAGGTTCACTGACTGAACAGTTGCCTCGCGGCATGCTGCAGCTCTATAGAAAAGCAGCTCAGTAGCTCTTGTTTGTGTAAAATTGTGTTGCTAAACATAAATATAAATAAATAAAGGGATAGCAGGACTGTGTGACACTAACTTTGTACTGCAGCAGAAGAATTAGGGCAGGCAGTAGCAGGGTGTGTGTCAGTGTGTGGGGTCATGGTCGCGGCAGGGCTGGGGGGAGGTGAGACTCAGGCTAGAGAGGAGATGTATTCTCTGTTCCTGACATTTGATTTTTTGGAGAACGAGCTTCTGAACAGATTAAAATAAGGACAGGGGAGCGTCAGGCAGCTGATGTTGAGACATGGACTGTCTGTAAGGGACAGGGACTTCTTCCGTATTTGTATTCTTTGGCAAAAAAAATGCTGTACATATAAAAAAAGTAAGGGAAACAGGAGAGGGAGAAAAGTCAGGCAGCAGCATAGGAGTCAGGACACAGAAAAACGTGTGTGTGAGACTAGAGCAGTGGAGGCAGACTGGCACTATCTGACTTTTCACAAAATCCACTGTGATGTGACTGACTACTGAGTGACACACATAGAAACATAGAAACATAGAATTTGACGGCAGATAAGGACCGCTTGGCCCACCCAGTCTGCCCATTTCCCTACCTACTGGATAAGCTGCAGATCCTAGTTAACCAGCAGCCTACTTCTTCCTACACTACTGTTTGGCTCTGCCTGTGTGTGTGCAGTGTGTCTGTGTTTGCTAATTAGTAGAAGACAAGACCTGCAGCTGAGACCTCCAAGACCTGCCTGCAAGATTTTTCTGATTAAACTGAAGGTAAGAGAGCACTATCTGTGTGTGACTGTACTGTACTAAGTAGACCACTGTGACCCGTCACCAAGCCCTCCCTTGACAGATTTTTTCTGATTAAACTGAGAGATCAGAGCACTATCTGCACTGCAACAGTCTGTGTGTGTACTAGGTACCCTACCAAGCCCTTGCTAGATTTTTTCTGATTAAACTGAGAGATCAGAGCATAGTCTGCACTGTGACAGTCTGTATGTGTACTAAGTAGCCTACCAAGCCCTTGCTAGATTTTTTCTGATTAAACTGAGAGAGATGAGAGCACTATCTGCACTTTGAGTCTGTGCGTGTACTAAATAATAATAATAATAATCTTTATTTATATTGCGCCTTTCAAATGTCAAGGCGCATTACAGAATATAAAACCTTATAAAACAGCAATAATAAATACATAAAAATCATACGATAGCACAGTTAATCACAGTAAGCCTTACTCCATAAATACATCTTCAACAGCTGCTTAAACCCTTCCCCCCCCAAGGTCGCACACTCCAGAATCAGATGGGGTAGAGAATTCCAAAGGGTAGGGGCCATGCGCGCAAATGCACGGGCCCCTGAAGATGTCAAGACTACGCTTGGAATCTCTAGCAACCCCTTGTCTGTTGACTGGAGCAATCACTCTGGGCAGTAAGGAACCAGAAGCTCTTTCAGGTAGTCAGGACCGAGTCCACATAGGGCTTTGCAAGTCAGTAATCTGAGTTTGAAGGTGATCCGCCACCGAACTGGCAGCCAATGCAGTTCATGCAGCACCGGCATATGGGAAGTCTGAGGAGTCCCTGTCAACAACCAGGCCACCGCGTTCTGCACTAGCTGCAGGTGGTGGATATCAACCCCCGGAAGCCCAAAGTAAAGGGAGTTGCAATAATCAAGGTGCGAGGTCACAAAGGTTTGGATTAATGTAGGTAGATCACCGGATGGAACAAGATTCTTGATCCTAGCAATGTTCCTCAGATGGTAAAAAGATGACTTAATGATGGCCGACACCTGAGATCGAAGTGTCAACCCGTCATCAAGTAACACTCCTAGTCCCGCATCCATTCAGAGGTCAGGAGCTGGGAATCCCCCAGGAAAAGCCACGACAGGTGACCCACCCTTAACCCCCCTATCCGGCATCCAGAATCCACAACCATCACCTCAGTCTTCCCTGGGTTCAACCTCAACCAGCTGGAATACATCCAGTCCTGGATTTCAGTGAGGCAGTTATTAAAAACCAAGAGGGCTCCAACCTGTTCAGGTGCAAAAGACAGGTAGAGCTGGGTATCATCTGCATAGCAATGAAACCTCAGCCCATACCGTCTTACAATGTCTCTGAGGGGCAGCATATTCACCACAAATAACATGGGGGGCAGCACAGAGCACCGAGGAACCCCACATGACAGAGAGAGAGGGTCAGAGAAATAAATCCCTGCCACCCTCTGAGTTCTGCCGGTGAGGAAGGACTTAAACCATCCGAGGACTGAATCTTCCAGTCCACAGATGAACCTCAGGCGCTCGAGCAATACCCCATGATCCACGGTGTCAAAGGCTGAAGAGAGATCCAGAAGCACCAAGATGGACCAGTTCTCTGATCTCTCTCCATCAGGAGATCATTGAGCACCAGAACCAGCGCTGTCTCATTACTATGCCTCTTTCGAAAACTGAACTGTAAGGGTTCGTAGATGCTATGGATGATGAAATGGTTCTCCAGTTGTACAGCCACTACTTTCTCAATTACCTTTCCCACAAAAGGGAGGTTAGAGATAGGTTTGTAGTTTGCCAGACAGTCTGGGTCCAAAGAAGCTTTTTTCAAGAGGGGAGTCGCCACAGCCTCCTTTGGGGAGCCAGGAAACTCACCCAACTCAAGGAAGTGCCAGACTATTTGCGCTAAGACTGGGCCGATAACATCACAACAACCTATAATCAGGGAAGTTGGGCCAGGGTCTAAACTACAGCACATAGGGCACATACCCTGGACAATCCGCACAACATCCATGATCTCCAGCCAGTTGAAGGTACTCCAAGAGAAGTGAGGGACAGTGACCAAGTGCTGATCATCAGCAGCTCCCATAGAGTGGGTCGATCGGATCTCCACCCTGATGTCGGCCACCTTATCAGCAAAGAACCGAGCAAGCTCCTCACACTTCAATTGTGAAAAAGCTCTCCGAACCTGCAGACAGGCTGGATTGCACAGCCTGTCTACACTTCGGAAGAACTGTGCTGGTCAGTTCTGAGTGGCAGCAATCTCTCCAGACAGGAACTCTACCTTCTTATGGGAGATTTCTGACTGGTAGAATTGATAAAGTTCTAACAGTCGAAAATGGCCAACATCTAGGGCGGACTTCTGCCAATGATGCTCCAACCTTCGTCCCAGTCACTGCAACTCCCTTAAAGGTCCATCAAACCACAGGGACTGAGGGTGGAGGGAGAGAGGATGAACACGGACAGGAGCAACAGAATCCACAGCTATAGTAACAGCCTTATTGTAGGCTAAAACCAAAACCTCTGGGTCCCTGCTTGCCATAGGAAATTCCAATAGATCTTGTACAGCCACTAGACCATCAGGGCATCCATCCCATAAAGGGCGGTACCTGACTATCTCCACAGGTTGGCCTATGAGGGGGTGTGCAAAAATTGAATCTCACATTGTAATGGTCGGACCATTCGATGGTTCCACCCCCATGTCGGAGGCCTCAATCCCCAAGAGGAAAACCAGGTTGAGACAGTGACTATGTTTATGAGTAGCAGAGGTAACAGCCTGTGTAAAGCCCAGTGATGTCATCAACTGGAGGAAGTGTTGACCAAAAGGCAAGAATTCGTCATCGATCCAGGCATTAAAGTCACCCAGAACCATCAGCCTGGGTGACGCAAATGCCAGATCGACCACGAAGTCTGCTACTTCCTGCAGGAAAAGTTCTCATTCCCTGGTGGACGGTAGATGAGAGCCATCCTGTAACCTCCACCTGCAACTACGGCACACTTCAAAGGCCTGGCATCCTCAATTGGTACACTAGTGAGACCCAATTCAGTCTTGAAACAGACCACAACCCCCCCACCCCTGTGGTCCAATCTCGGTCAGTGAATCACCGAAAACCCATCAGGAATTGCAGCCTCCAATATGGGGCCCGCATTTCAATCTAGCCAGGTTTTGGTGATGCACGACAGATCCGCTGTCCTCACAAGATCCACAATAATTGCGGTCTTGTTTTTAACAGATCTGGCGTTACATAACACAGCTCGAGTTGGACAGAACTCCTGGGGCACCCCAATCACCTGCCCACCAATACTGGTGGTGCCCTTGGGTATTGAGATTGACACTGGGGCCTATGTTCCAGGCTCCATTTCATCCCAGGGTGTCTTCCGGACTTAACAACCCCGATGAGAGTGCACCGTTCATCTAACCTCGGCCGTTCACACCCCCCCCACCCCACATCCAACCCCTACGGGCAATGCCCAATGCTCTACAACGCTGATAGGCAGAGAATGGTAAAGGTGGGGGGGGGCAGAGAGCATGGAGAGCGGAGGCTGGATAGCGCATGACCTGGGGGTAAATCCATAGCACATATCACTGGCCAAAACAGAGCAAGAAAATATCCAACAAAAATAAAACAAAATATACACACACCTTCAATAACACCCCTAAAACTAAAAATAATCATTCAAATCTAAATCTTCCCCCTCTTCCAAGATTCCCCGCATGCTCTCACCAGGAGGGGAAACTAGAAAAGTAAATCAAACAAAATTGCCCACCTAACCTGATACAATTTATTTTAACAAATAAAAACAAAAATAAATACTTTATAAAACAAATAAATAAAACCACACAAATGGATGTTAAATCACCATCGAAGGTCACTTTCAGGAGGTCCGGATTAAAATTACCAAGGCAATTCAGTACATCTCCTCTCACAGGGTGCACTAATTGCTACAAAAAATAAGACATCAGCTTCCCTCACTACCTCGGTACCCAAGGCAACTGGGCCCTCTCACTGCTAGGAATGCAGAAGTTATGGCAATCCTGTTTCCCAAGAGAAATTCCTCAACTAGCAAGAAACATCCACAAAGTCTCCAGCTCCTTAAAGACTTTCAGCAGTCCAAGTCCAAGAACAACCAAGTCCTTTTAGGTCCTCTTGTGAGGCCCAGCCACAGGAAATATCAGTCCCACCACTTCAGCGCCTCACTTAATGCCCACTCACCAGCAGGCCAGTGAAGAGTTTTGGAAAGATCTTGAGCCCACCAGTCAGCTCCCCAGCTCAAAGTAGGCCCAGCCTCCAGGGTAGAAGCAGACTCCTGTGACTGGCCACCACAATAAAAGGGCTGCAAGCCAGTCTAAGGGATCCTATATACACTAAAAAACTGCAAAGACAGAATCCAACCAGTAGGTCTGCAAAAGCACACAATATCCAACAGTACATATGACCTTTGCGCTCTTCTTAGCACTACAAATCCTTGAGCATACACACTGCTGGACCCTCAGAAATAGTGACAAATCAAAACAGTCTCACCAGGTAAAATTCAAATAAGCTGATCCTTGGCAGGTCTTTGACAAATAATCAATAGTCCTCGATCATCCACCCATAAACTTCAACACGTTTGCAAAATAATAGGAGCCAGGGACCAGTGGCGACAGAAAACACTCCTGGGGCTCGCCAGGGAAAACAACCCCAAACAGTCCCAGACAAGTAAATTACAGGCCAGCAGTCTTTAGCCCTTAAACAAAAAAGGGCACACGGCCGCAATTTCCACCAGCAGATGTAGAAAGTCTGTCGCAACAGCACCAGCGAGAAAATGCACAGACAAAGAAAGGACTCTTGAAACAATAACAGGATCATCAAACAACACAGGCAGTTGATAAACGAAAGGAAAGCGTAAGCAGCAAATTCTGCAAATACAAATGAGAGCACGATTACGAGCTGTAACTTACAGCATTCGCGCACGGTAATACAAAATGAAAATCATAAATACACTAAAACAGAATAAAATAAACAAACAAAACAAAACAAAAATGAAAAAACTACACTACTAAAACACTGTGCTACACGAACTGTGCCACATGAACCGAACCGACAATTAGCCAACCAAGCCCTTGCTAGATTTTTTCTGATTAAGCTTAGAGAGATCAGAGCATGATCTGCATTGCGACAGCCTGTGTGTGTACTAAGTAGCCTACCAAGCCCTTGCCAGATTTTTTCTAATTAAACTGAGAGAGGCCAGAGCATGATCTGCATTGTGACAGCCAGTGTGTGTACTAAGTAGTCTACCAAGCCCTTGCCAGATTTTTTCTAATTAAACTGAGAGAGACCAGAGCAGTATCTGCAGTGCAACAGTCTGTGTGAGTAATAAGTAGTCTACCAAGCCCTTGCTTGATTTTTTCTGATTAAACTGAGAGAGATCAGAGCACTATCTGCACTGTGGCAGTCTGTGTCTGTGTGTGTACAGCAGTGTAGTGTAGAGAGATTTCAGAGACAGCGAGAGAGAGAGATAGTAGGACTACAGTCAGAGTAAAGACTGAGCGGGACAGAAAGTGAGTAGAACTTCAGGGAAGAGAGACCTGTCTGGAATGAAAAATAAGAGTCAGCAGATAAGACAGGAGACACATCACCTTATTTCACAAAAAAAAGTTTATTAAAGACAGAAGTTGTGTAATTCTTCAAACTTGTAGTTAACTTAAGTGTACACAGTACACTCGACTGTTAAATCTTGATTATTAGTCAGCTTCCTTTCCTTTCCCTCCCAGTCTTTTAATAACTCTGGTGCTGTTGGTGATTTCTGGTTGGTCATCGACTCATCTCACACTGCTGGCTGGTACCTTGTTACGTGGCCTTACCATCTGAATGATCTCTGTGTGCTGTTCTGTGCCTGCCCTTCTGTATCTGGCTCATGTTCTTTGAAAGTTTTCTGGTATAAAAAGAAAAGAAATAGTTACTGTTCAAGTAAGAAAAACATAATTCTCACTTGAGTTTGTATTATCTTCTTAGCAGTGTCACACTACACTAGTCTAGTCTGACTGTCGTGTCACAGCCGGTGCACACTGCACAAAACAGTACAGACTAAATAATCTAGTACAGTAATGTCCATCCAGTACAAAATGAAACATACTAGTAACATAAATCTCAGTCAGTGACCCTGAATCTCACCCAGACGACCGTTACTCTCTGAGTCTGAGTATTAAAGTAAAAAAAAATAAAAATGCAAAGGCAACTGTCTCTTCTTGATATGTTTAATACAAGTCGAAAGGAAGCTTAGTCCAATTCTGAAAGTGTGGTCAATAAAGCAGACGGAGTTCAAGGAGGAGTCACTGTGGATGTGGAAAGGACTGTTTCCACAACAGCTGAAACTGAAGCCGTAAATGTTGGTCATTCACGTTGTGATTCTGAATCTGTAAGCACTTCTGGCTATGTTGCAGTACCAGTGGCAGTGACCACTACTGAAGCTTCACCTTCATCCACCATGACAACTACCACATGCTGCAGACCACCACCACCCCCCAGTCATGCAATGGCTATGCCACCTAGTACTCGGGTCGGGAACAATATAAGTGAATACATAGGGATAAGGCTTACTGATGAGGAATGGTTTAAAATAATGAATACATTACATAAACCTGACAGTGATTACAAGTTTCCTGCAAGTGGCAAGATAAATCTCTGTTTCCAACACTACTGGTTTTTGCAGTACAACTGGCTTGCATATTTGTCTATGACAGATGGTGCTTACTGTAAGATATTTGTCACTTTTTGCAATGACGAAGCTGGTAAAGGAAGTCATCACCATCTTGGACAGCTTGTCTGTGAGCCTTTAAGAAACTGGAAAAAAGCTAAAGAGCTTTTTGACTTTCATTCTCATGCCGTGTATCATAAAAACAGTTCATCAAAAGCTAAGAATTTTTGTTGCATCTCAAGAGGTGAATCAATAGCAATTACAGAACAAATAGACACCTATCGAAGAACTCTAGCAATAGAGAATCATAATAAGATACTTGCGGTAATAGATACAATAATTTTATGCAGTCGGCAGGCATTCTGTGGAAATGAAGATTCAGGGCCACTGACTCTTGAAGACCTGATAAAAAATTATGGAAATTTCAGAACTCTAATCTGGTACAGCGCAAATCACAGACATGAAGCTCTCCAAAAATCATTAAAAACGTAATTCCAGTAATGCCACATATCTTAGCCCTAAAATTCAAAATGAAATCATTGAGATTATTAGAGATATAATGGTTGAGAAAATAGTCACAAGAGTAAAACACTGTGGTCCCCTTGCCATTTTAGCTGACGAAATGACAGTTGTTAGCAATAGAGAACAGTTGTTTATCTGCGTGCGATTTGTTGACACTGAAGGGTCAAAGCCACAAATCAGGGAAGACTTCCTCACTTTCCTCACAGTCACAAACTTGACTGTTGAAAGTCTGGCCAATACCATCACGTCAAACTTAACAGACTTAGGATTAAATCTTAGTGATCTCAGGGGGCAGGGCTATGATGGAGCTGCTGCATTTAGTGGTAGGCTAAATGGTGTACAAGCTAAAATTGCTGCTGAATATCCAACAGCTATGTATGTTCACTATGCAAACCACTCACAGAATCTGGTGGTTTCAAAAACCTATTCAGTGAACTCCATCAGAAAGTGTTTTACAACAAAATCTGACTGCTGCACATTTTTTAACAGTTCTGCTAAACGCAGCGAAGTTCTTAGGAACAAAATATCAAGCCTATTACCAACTGAGAAAAAAAGAAAGCTTGTCAATCTTTGTGAAACACAATGGGCAGAACATCACAAAGCAGTGTTCACTTTCATAGATCTGTTCCCTGCAGTAGTTGTAGCTCTTGACGAGATATATAATACTTGAAGAGATGATGCTTCAACTAAGGCTGAGCAGCTCCAGAACACAACTGAGAAAGAATGTTTTCTAGTTGCTTTGGAAAAACTCCTCTTGGTTACGTACATACTATCAATAAATTTGCAGAAGGTTCAGACAGATCTCGCCATGTGTGTTCAAACGGCTGATGATGCTTTGAAACAGATTCATACCATGCGTCATGATGCAGAAACACAGTTTTCAGAACTTTTTTCAAAAGCCAAAGCATTAGCTAAAGAACTTAATTTTGAAATTACAGACCCAAGAAATTCAGAAACAGGGCCAAGTCTGCAAGAAATAGAACAATAAATACTACAGAACAACAGTGTTCATTCCATGCCTAGATTTCCTTGAACAGCAAATGACAGACCAGTTTCTCACACACAGAAAAATCCTAACTCCCCTTGAAAAAGTCATCCCTGATCACTCCTTGAATACTGTGGAGGTGGAATTTCTGTCAGAGCTAAAACATTTCTGCAGTGATGTTCTCCTTGATAATATTCTTGTTATACAGAGTGAAGTCCTTTGTTGGCATGCCAGGCAGATGGATGCAAAAGACAAGAAAGAATCCATCCCGATTACAGCTATTGATGGTTTGTCTAACTGTGACCAACACGTTTATCCAAACATTCACAATTTATAAAAAAATCCTTGTGACACTCCCAGTCACTACTTCAGAAGCTGAACTTACCTTTTCTATGCTTGATAGCATCAAGACCAAGAGGCGAAATCGCACCGGAGAAGACAGACTGAATGGCCCGGCGTTACTTGCTGATCATGGCGACGTCCCTTTATCAGCAGAGGAGGTCCTGGAGAGATTCACTGTAAAAAGTAGACACCTTGATTTTATCCTTTAAGTTCTGCCAGCAGCAGGTGCTGGTTAGTTTAGGTTGTCTTGATTTATTATGTACACTAACTTGACTTTTTCTGCCTGGCACGGCTGCCTTTAAATTTATTGCTTTGTCCGTCTTGATCATGGTGGGTGGAGCCAGAAGACACCGCCCTGTTATGAAAATAAGCCATGTGACTGACTAATTTGCGTATCACGGGCAGACCCAGCCCCCCCCCCAAAAATGACAGTCTGGGTACGTCCCTGCCCTGAGTGCACACCTTCACTCTTCTCCTTATGCCAGAGGCTTCTATTCCTAGTGCAGCAACATAGATGACCACTTGCCCCCTACTCCTCCTACCTCCTCCATATCTTGCCCTCATCTCCCCCTGCTGCCTCCTAATCCCCTCAACCTCCTCTCTAAGCTGTGCCAGTTGGCAGCACACTGGGCATTCTCCGAACTTCCAAACCTAGCAAAGCCAAGCTGAGTAAAGTACTATGGCCACCCCACACCCTGTTCATCCAACCACCCTACCAAAGATGCCTTCTCTCTTGTGACATATGGTCCTCTCCACATCAGAGCAGATTTTTTGGACAATAAGCTCCCAAGTGAATGTGAAACACTCAGCTTAATTTAAAACTGGGTTTTAACTGGAATTTTAGAAAGAAAAAAAACACACACCAAGCAAGAATAACAGTTAGAACTGGGTTTTCACTGGAATTTTACGAAAACAATCCCCTACACACCAAACAAGAATAATAGTTAAAACAGGTTTTCCCAAGGTCCAGAGCTACAAGGGGTTATACATAAACAATCCACTACTCAACAAGAATTGTGACAGTTAAAACCAGAATTCCCCAAGGTCCAAAGCTACAAGCCGAAGCTACAAGCCCAGCCCACTCTGATCCCCCTGACTACTCCCCCGCTGACTGTTTAATTGGGGTTGGGGTCGGGGCTTGTGTGGGGGGTGAGAAACAATTACAGCTCCTCCAGTTAAGTGATGGTGACTGGGCTTCCCCTTTCATAGCCCAGCCGAAGGTTTAAACTTTGCACCCTGTACACTGATTGGCTCTCTCCTAGCTGGCAGATCCCACACACAAGGCCGCCGCTCCTACCATAACTCTCTGCTGATGTGGCCCAGATACTCCTCAGCAGGGCCCTGAGCTCCACACGCCACTGACACTGCCAAGAATCAATCCGGCTCCTCACTCCGCCGAAGCAGCACCCAATTCTGCTCCTCCTTTTTGTTTGTCTTTTAATTATATCTTTTCACCTCCTGTAGCCTAACATGTGGCTGTGGAAGCCTACCTAAGAATGACTCAGTCTCCAGCAACAGGGACATCTGGCGATCCCTCACCAGTTTGCAACCACCACCCTTCCCCCCATGACAGTGACCATGGTGTCGGTGCTTGTGCCAACCTTGCTAAACATTTTCATCTTCACAATGATCTTGGGAGGGTGCTTTGTTTTCAAAATTGCCTACTTGAAAGCTTAACAATAACTTAACAGCTTAACAGTAACAATGGGAAAATACACTTCAATTATGGGTCAGCTTGAACAAAGGTACAGGCTTGCACTTCTGCAGATCTGACATTATGTCCATCTATGTTTTAAATGAACAGTCGAAGGAAAGTGATTTAGGTAGCTTTATTCCAAATGAATTACATTTTAAGAAACACTTTTTTTTTCAATTGCCTCTGCATCATCCCAAATACTGAATTCTATTATAAGGCATGTTACATCTAGAAATGCTATGGTAATATAGCCACTCATTACTAGTGCGGTCACATTTGTAATGCTATATGCAGCCGCCACAAGATTGATTACAGGCAAGCGTGGTTTGTCTTATGGGAATAGGCAGAAAAGTAGCTGAATTTGTATAAATTGCACTGTAGAATCCTAATGGGGGGGGGGGGGTTATCTGTTTACTATTTAAATATTTGGCCAACACTTACCTCTGAGTTTGCCAGGGTATTGAACTACATCATCAAAATTTTAACACTAGAGCCAGTAGTTTGCAGTTATAAGGTGCAAACTGCAATAACTCCACAGAGATACTTGATTTCACCATACAGTAATATCAGTCTGGAAAAATGTAGTGCAGGGGGTGGTAGGATGCAAGGATATGGCATCATTTAAAATCAAGAAAGACATCTTGAATGAAATAGACTCTACTAGAAATCCCCGTAGTGTAAAGATCTAGCCTTCTATGCTCACTCTCTTCTATTATATTGTATTTGAAGTATATGGGAATATCAATTTAGAATGTAAAGCATATGAGCAGTGCCATACCTACTTTAGCCACGGTCTGGTGTTTGAGTGCCTCCAGCATCTTTTCCTCCATCCATCCCCAAAATCTTGAAATCACCGGCTCTACATAGTGTCATTGGTAATGGAAAAACGTTGATTCACTAATGAACATGTGGTTCATATAGCGATACGTTACAGCGATCTTCACAAAATTATTTCCAGACATAAGAATGGCACACGCAGCAATCAGATCACCAGCATTTACTCCATTTCAAAGTTGTGGTTGACTCAGCCATCTGTAGGTCATGTAATTATTTGGACAAACCTGAAATGGACAGAGAAAGGAACAATGTTGTAAGAAAAGTCAGAAAATCATAGTAGCAATCAATTCTGTTTGGAACACAGAGCTATGGAAACATGGAAGCATAGATTTTGGTGGCTGCTACGGACCACTTGGCCCACCCAGTCTGCCCATTTCAATACAAGCTGGACCAGCAGCAGATCCTATTAAACCAACAGCTTACCTCCTTATACCCCCACTAGAATTGCCTTATGTCTGTGCCATGCATTATTGATCTACCAACTAGTCTTGACCACACAACCCTTGCAGGAAGGTTGTTTCATGCATCCACCACCAGCATGAGTGAGGTAGTAGGCAACATAAGTACACAAAAGGGCAAATTACAGGAACTACAAGGAAACTCAAAGAGAGAATGACAGGAAGGAGTACCTATAGCATCTTAGAGCTGTACACAAAACTTGAAGTAGGGACATTGTGGGTAACTATACACCACTCAGCCTCACCTCAGCAGTAGGTAAGATCATGGATGTGCTGCTTACAGAAAGGATAGTGGAGTACATGGATTCCATCAGTGCCCATGATATCTTACAGCATGGACTGACAGTGAGAAGTGACTTGGAATTGAGTTGTTATTTTTTCATTATTTTTGTATAAATAAATGATGTGAAGTATTGTTAAAAATGTTTCCCTATGATACTATATAAAAAATACTTCATTGTCCTTTGTTGATTTAAACAGAATGAAAAAGGGGAGGAGTTATGAAGGTCACATGCTTCTTCGAGTATATAAGGCATGTTTTTTCTCAGTCAGATAGCTTGGTGAGGTACAGATGTGTTCTGACCTCAGAAGGATGGTACACTAGCGCCTCCTAGTGTCCAGCATATTATTGTTTTGATTTTGATGTTTATTTTATTTTTGTCACATAAAGTTCGCAACTAAGTTGTCCCGCTTCAATAAATTTCATTTTGAGTGGCTACAACTGCTGGTAAGTGTACTCCTTGTAAAACCCACACCTTACAAAGAGCACCTTGAGACCCATGAGTTATACGAACCCAACCAGTAGGGGTTTCGGGCAAGGCATATAGCACAGAAACTGCACTTGTTCAGGTGCAGAATGATATCCTCAGGGTGAGAGATCGAGGGGAAAGGACAATTCTTGTTCTGCTTGATGTCTCCTCAGCATTTGACACTGTGGACAATTGTGTGTTGTTGGACTACCTTAGGGACTCACTGGTACTGTCATCTGCTGGTTTGAGTTATTTTTAACCAACAGGAAGCTGAGGGTTATGATGGGGAGTTTCTCCTCCACCTCTAGTCTGCAGTTGTACAGAGTTCCCAGGGTTCAGTCTTGCCCCCAATGTTGTTCGCAGTGTACATGCTACCCCTGGGGGGGGAATCATTAGGAAGTATGCATTGGGGTTTCCTTGCTATGCTGATGATATTCAGCTGAAACCCCCAGGGGGCGCCATCCTAGGGGCTACTACCCCTGCCTGCCTTAACTGTAACAGGGTGAGGGGCCCAGATCCGTTGGCAGGAGCCTCCACCCAGAGGTCGGTGTTAGAACGGTCGAGATTGACTTGGTCACAGCCCTCTGGGTTGCTGCAACCCCTCTTTCCTCCCACTAGTGGGCCACGCAGTTTAGTTGCAGTGTCCTTACCATAGACACTCACCCCCCCCGGCTCAAACCACTCCACTCACTCAGGGGACCCCCAAGAAAGTAAGGTACAGTTACACAATATTCACTGTGTAGTAGGTCACTATTAATACACAAACTAGCCAGTGTACTTTTGCAAAACAAGCAATCTGATTTATTTAAGGGGAAATAACAAGGACCAGGGGGAATCAGGGTGACTGGCTTACCACTACAATATATGAGTAGCTACCTAGGGCTCTGTGCACAGGCCTAACCTATAAGTTGCTGTCTATGGGTACCCAAGCCCTAAAAGCTAGTTCCTCAATGCAGCTGGTTGGGGCCCTGACACAAACGAGCGTTTACTTCCTACGAAGATTAGATGGGGCCCAGCAGGCTCAGTTAGTGCAGTCAGCAAAGCAACCTGAAGATCTTGCCCTTGCTAGAAACATGTAACAGGGAGCTACCCTGCTTTAGTACTCACAACTCCAGCAGAAAACTGCTCTCACACCACTCACAGGGCTGAGCCTGAACTTCAGATACTTCTCCACACATTTATATGGAAAGCAACAGAGGGGTACCATATCAGGCCGCTGCTCCTATGACCCGACCAAACACACAGCTACTTGGGAGTCTCACTGCAGCTTCATCTTCCTGACAGACCGAGTGCGATTCAGCAGATTCTCCAGTCCTCTACAGGGTGAGCCTGGTAGGTAGCTGTGCTTTTACACAGCCTCCTCTGACTGCTGCTCCGTGGATTTAGTCTGAAGCTCACCGGCTATTCAAACGGTCGCATCCGGCCTCTCATGCGCTTCCCGTGCGAAAACTCAACGGCACAGGAGCCCAGAGCTCCTTCCTCGTTCACAGTCACAGCATCTCTGCCCCTTGGCAGTGTGGGGCAATCCTCTCAGCTCGGGCGCCACCCAATCCTATTGGCTGGCTACAGATGCCAGTCACTTAATCTTGCCCTCAGTGGTGCGAAAAGGCACCATGGTCTAGCCTTCACTTCCCACAATTACTAGCTGTATCTTCGTTGGTTCACCGGCTCTCTAGAGAGCCCTAATTCTGGTTGGTTGCCAGTTACTTCATTTAGGACACCCCCTAGCCCTATTGTACCCTTCAGAAAGTCCTGATCCAAAATGGAGGGGCACAGCACACACAGTCCCAGCTGTGGAAAAAGCAGGTTAGACAAACTGTAACCCCACCAACAGTCCACCTAATTATGCCCAAATAGTTACATCTTTCAAAAGGGCTCCCTCTGTGCATATAGTGACTGCCAAATGGGAGCGATTTCATCGCATCTCAGGTGGGATTTGAACAGGGAAACACCATTCCCCCCCATACCAACCCGCTGGAGCCTGCGAGCAGGCAGCTCTTAAAGAGACAGTACTGGAGACTTTGGAAGCACTCACAACACCCACATTTAGGTGGCATTGCGATGAACACCAGTTAGGCAGGGAGCATTTTAGGCAAGTTCCGGGAAGGCTTTCAGGAACCCCTATTTGTAAGGGGGTTACACAGCTATACTTGTCCTTTGCCCGAGGAACATCCTATGCAGCAGACGTGCTAAACAGTTGCCTTGCCGAGATCAAAGACTGGATGGCCTCCAGCTGGTTGCAGCTGAACCCCGATAAGATGGTGGTATTGGTGATGGAGTAGAACAGAGAGAGGGATGGGATGGTCTCTGGTGCAGAGACTGGATGTTTTCTGGGATTTGTCCCATTGAAGGCCCCCTCTGAGGTGCGGAATCTTGGTGTCATCCTAGACAGAGGTGTAATGATGGAGGCACAAGTGTCTTCCACTGTCCGCTCCTGTTTTTTCCATCTCAGGAATGTCACCAGGCTAAAGCCCCTTGTGCCACCTCTGGACCTCCCACTTTGATACATGCCTTGGTGACATCAAGGCTTGACTACTGTAATGTGCTTTACCTAGGGGTAGTGGCAGGATCTCTCTGCAGACTGCAGCTGGTGCAGAACACAGCTGCCAGGTTACTTACGGGGCACCCTAAATATTGCCATATTACACCGGTACTGTGTGAGCTTCACTGGCTGCCAGTCAGGTGGAGGATCTTCTTTAAGGTGGGTCTTCTTTCCTATAAAGCCAGGGCCCTGGTTACCTGATGAACCTTCTTATACCTGCTGTCTCAGTCTGTCCCCATCGCTCCTCCAGTAGGGGCATCCTGGACAATTCCCAGGATGACGTTAAAAATGACCAGCCACAGTGCTTTTAGTGTCACTGGCCCCGTCCTGTGGAATTCACTACCCATGGGGTCAGGGAGGCCCCATCTTTGGAGGTATTTAAGGCATGCCTCAAGGCCCTCCGGTTCGCCCAGACTTTCCCTGACTTAACCTTTTAAATGAGATCTGTATACAAAGATCTTGATCTCAGTTCCTGGCAACCTAAGTTTTTACATTTTTTTAGAACATTTTATTTATGTTATAATTTATGGAATTTAATGTTTATTGCTATTTCTCTTAGATTTTGTTGTGTTTCTTATCTGGTTAGTTATTTTGTACAGCACCCAGATCATCCAGGATTGGGCATTATCTTGAATAAAAATTGCCTTTCCTTTCTTTGCCTTGCCTAGATTCATCTGACTTGACCTTCCAGCTGTGATTCCATGTTTCCCTGCTTTCTGTTCACTGCTGGCCTCTGTGCACATCAGTTCTTTCTATCAGAAGTAATCCTATGATTTTCTCCCAGACAAAGGGCAAAATAACAGGTATATGTGTTCCTGCTTGTGCTTGCGATCACCTTTGTTAAGCACAACCACATTTGGCCTCATCCAGTCTGCCTGTGCCACACTATCCTCCCGTGATTTAAAAAAAAGGGGTAGTTAGTGGTGTCACTAATTCTTCCCTTTGTTCTTTTAGAACTCTGTTGTGTATCACATCTGGTCTCAGTGCTTTGTTCCCCTTTCGATATAAGGAGTGCTTTGTGGTCCTGGGGCCAGATATTCAAAGGGTAGCACCGAGCGCAAATCCGTTGCGCTGGATTAGCACCAAATTTGCGCCCGACTGCAATATTCAAAAGGACATTTAGCATCGGCGCTAGGTGTTAGCACTGATGCTAAATCATAATATATGCAGGGGAGGGACTATGGGGACAGGACCTGAATGCCTGCGCAACAGCATATTCAGGTAGCGCCGCTACAGGCATAAGCGCAACCTGTAGCGCCGAGCGCTAACTACTGCCAAAAAGGCTGCAGTAATCACGAGGGTACCCCATGAATCACAACCCCTTGACCACAACATAAAGGATGTATCCCTGGTACTCTAGTGGTCCCCCTCCCCAAGCACGCTCCTGACCCGGTGTAAAAAAAATAATTTTCCCTGGTAGTCTAGTGGTCCCCCAAGCACTGCTCCTGACCACGGTTGAAATATAAATCAGCTTAGTTCCTGGTAGTCTGGTGGTCCCCCTCAGCACCGCTCCCGACCCGCGGTTCAACATAAATTCAACGTATTTCCCTGGTAGATGGTAATTTCAAGACCGTCCTGACCCGTAAATAAAACTATTTTCTTCCCTTCGTAGTCTAGGGTTTCACAATCGTCCCCAACAATGGTGAAATATAATCATATTTCAGGTCTGTCCTCATTGCCCCGACCACGCTGAAATATAATCAGCATTCTCAGCGGTCTCTCACGCTTCCCACCACTGCTCAACATACCGCAGAGCTGGTGTTCATGTCATCCATAGGTTCTCAGCCGATCGGCTCGTTTCTTCCTCACTACCACTGCTGGCTGGCGGCTGAGGTAAAGCCTCCTTACCCCAGCTGGCGGCCGCCATGGTGGTGAGAGGATGGCTGATCCGGTCACCGGCTCCATTCTGGGAATCTATATGGATGGGCGGTTGTCACTGTGGGGGGGACCACTAGACTACCAGGGAAATAGGCTAATTTATTATTCAACCATGGTCGAGAGCGGTGCTTGGGGAGGGGGACCACTAGACTACCAGGGAAATATGCAAATTTATGTTGAAACCGTGGTCGGGAGCGTGGCTTGGGGGGGGAGACCACTAGACTACCAGGGAAAATTAGTTTCTTTTTTACACCGGGGTCAGGAGCGGTGCTTGTGGGGAGAGGGAACCACTAGACTACCAGGGAAATAGCGAATTTATGATTAAACCATGGTCGGGAGCGGTGCTTGGGGGGGGAGACCACTAGACTACCAGGGAAAATGAGTTTTGGTTTTTTACACCGGGGTCAGGAGCGGTGCTGGGGGAATGGACCACTAGACTACCAGGGAAATAAGCTGATTTATATTTCAACCGTGGTCGGGAGTGGTGCTTGGGGGGGACCACTAGACTACCAGGGAAAATTAGTTTTTCATTTACACCGGGGTCAGGAGTGGTGCTTGGGGAGGGGGACCACTAGACTACCAGGGAAAATGTTTGTTTTTCTTACACCGGGTCAGGAGTGGTGCTTGGGGGCACTAGACTACCAGGGAAAATTAGTTTTTTTTTACACCGGGTCAGGAGCTGTGTTTGGGGGACCACTGGACTACCAGGGAGTGGTAACAACACAGGTGGAAACAGGGACCATGATGGCTGTGAAGGGCTGCCTGGCCCAGCCTGTCTGCATAGGTCCCTATATGTTGGATGGCTGCGCTGCACAGCCCAGTGACCTGACAGCTGACAACCCACCCCCCCCCAGCAGGTTTGCCTTACGCCTGCCCCATGCATACATGTGTTCCACCCACACCTGCTGTGGGCTGCCTCTGTTGGTGTGGAGTGGGGGCATCATCCAGGGCATGTGTGGCCACTGGTAGGTGTGTGTATATAGCTATATATATATATATATATACATATATATATATGTATATGCATGTGTCTCTGTATGATCTATAGTTATAGATCTCTACGATCTATATATCTCATTATGTACTGCTTGCAGTGCTACATAGCTATGTTGTATGCACTGCTCCTACCTGCCAGTGCACAGTTCCTGCTGCTGCCAGCTTGTACATCCATTTCAACCAACAGGGATGCTGTGGGCATGCCTTGGCCTGCAGCATTCATCGCCTTCCCATTCCAAAAGGAGCTTCTCACTCCATGCAGTAGCACGGCAAACTGCATGGTAATGTCTGCTACACAGCACTTAATGAGATGCAAATGTACTTGTTTGCCCACGGATTACCTAAGTAGGCTCATTTGCATGGGAGCTTTGAATATGGCTCCCGTTGTCCTAGGCTAACCAGTTTGCGCTGGGCTAATGTGTTAGCACTGTGCAATCAGGTTAGCCCCGGGCAAACAACCTCACTTCAGCATAGCACAGTTCTGCAGTGTGTGGCTTACATTGTTGTTTGCAGTCATACCTCTCAACTGTCCCTGATTTTCAGGGACATCCCTGAATTTACCTCAAACATTTACTGTGTCCCTCCTACAACTTGTGTTTCCATGACCAAACAGTGGGGGTTGTATGCATAACATAATGTCAGACATTACTGTTACAGATGTGTTCTTCCTTAGAAAATGCATTTTATACTACACCACTTATTCTACCAGCTTCCTGAGTAGATACCTCCAATTTATAAGGCATGTCCCTATTTTTAAACCTTCGTCCCTGATTGTTTTAAGCCTTGTCCCTGAGTTGTGAGGCAGGAGGTTGAGAGGTGTGTTTGCAGTAGCTGTGTGACATCTCTGTGCAATCACACACAATGTTCTCCACCTGCAACACTGGCTTGCTACAGAGCCTAATAAGCTGCAGCTGCAGTTTGCACTTCCTGTTGCTATATTCAGTGCTGTCTTATTCTGGGCAATGTTTGCCCTGCACTCCTAGGCCTGTTGCCACGGCTTCCTTCTTGCAATATTCAGCTGGTTTTGCACGGGCTATTCGTTTTGAATATAACTATGTTTTGCTCTAGCACAGTTTGCTCTGGCAAGCAGTGCTAATTTAGCCCGGGCAAATTTTTGAATATCTGGCCCCCTTTCTTCTGTAAATGGACTGGTATCGACCTCCAACCCCCATACAGAGTGCTTCTATTATTTGGTTTATGTATCTCATGAATGCCATCCTTTTCTAGACTAAACTATCCTGCCTCCTCCAATGAGAACCATAGTTGTTCTTCCCTTCATTTTCCTTTTGTTGATTTGCTTCACACAAAGTCTTGTTTATCCAGTTATTATAGTTTTTATTTCTCCCCATTGTTCCGCCAACCCTCCATCTTACCCATTTGCTCGTGCATTCCTTATGTACTCGCCCATTAGCTAAAGTCAGCACAAAAAAGTCCATTACCCTTTTATTTGTATGGCTTGACTGTACTGCTGTGTTTACAGTGAACCACACTGCTGGGTCATTGCTTGTTCCAAGATGGCTACGCACTTCTATATCTGCGATTCTCAATCTGTCTCTATCTGACAGTACCTGGTCTACAATTGCACCATCCTGTGTGGGTTCCAGCACTATTTGTTTTAGGCTTGCACCCGGTAGGGCATCAAGAGTCATTGAATTAGAGCAACGTGACGGCAGAAAAAAGGCCCCTCCTGGCACAAATAGTCTTCCCTTTGCCCCATACCAACTGTCTGTCCTCACCCACTTAACCACAAGTCCACCGACTGATCAGCCCTGTGTGTCTATCACATGCCCTCCTGAATCCCCTCACCATTTGGACCTCCAACACATCTTCAAGCAGTCTGTCCTGGGACTCCACCCACTTGTCAGTGAAGTCATGTCCCCTCACATCCCCATTAAAAAGTCATTGCTGTGCCCCTAAATTATGACCACTAGTCATAGATCTTTCCTTTTCTGTGAATATCTTCCCACATTCCACTTTATTAATCCCCTTCACATACTTCAAAATTTCTATCCTGTTCCCTCCTCCTCTCTTTGGTATTGCTTTAAGTGTGTACAAATCCAAAAGATTCAACCTCTACTCGTAGGGCTTCACATTCAACCCATGCACCATCTTGGTAGCCCCACTTGGTACCCCTTTTAATCCCAGTGGTGTCCTTCTGTAGCTGATGTCTCCAGAAACGAGCCCTGTAATTCAGGTGAGGTCACAATGTGAATTTGTCAAGAGGCATCTGCACCTCCCTCTTTCTACTTGTCATACCTCTTCCTATACATGCCAGCCTTCTATGTGCTTTTCCCACTGCATTGCTGCATTGGGCACACAAATAAAGGTTGTCATTGATTATGAGCCACAGCTCACTCTCCATTCCAGTTTATTTATTTAGTTTTTGTTGACCGGGTAAGTGCACTAGACTATTTCAGGCATGACCTGGGGAAGGGGGATACAGATGAATGCCAACTGACCTTCATAATCACCACCCATGCCACACCCAACCCCCCAGTCTGTTAGTAGTTTGTGTGATATTCTGCCACATGTTCATTAGTGGGCATTTGTTGGCATTGAACTTTATGAGCTGCATTACAACATGGTCTGCTCTGCTAACATAGGATGGCATTGGCACATACAATGGCCATGCTATATGCCATGTAACCACATCCATCAAGGTCAAAGAGTGGCCATGGGTGGTGTGTGACAATTTTTGTATTTTAGTTTTTGTTGATCAGGTAAGTGCACTAGACAAATTCTGCCTATTTTCTGGGACGACCCGGGGAAGGGATACAGATGAATGCCAACTGATCTTGAACCAGATTAAGCTGTTGGTGGTATTTTTTAGTGAATGGGGAAAATTTGGCCAGGACACTGGGAAAACTTCCCCTATTCTTTTCAAGAAGTGCCATGGGATCTTTAACATTCACCTGAACTACCACCAGAACAGGCAGATGGGACCTCAGTTTAACATCTCATCCGAAAGACGGCACCTCAGGAGTACAGCACCCCCCCCCCCCATGCTGCACTACAGTGTCGGTATTGGGATTTTAACCCAAGTGCGTGGTGTGGGGATAGAACTCACAGCCTTCTGATCTCCCGGCCTCAGAGGCAAGTGTGCTACCTGCTGAGCCACTGACACTAATAAGATAAACATTTCACCCCAGATGGGATAATGACGGACAACACAAATTGTCTCACAGATGACTCATGATTAGCACATTGCACCATTCCACCATGGGTGGGTGGACAAGGGTGGAAAATATTTTCTTACGAGAAATTGAATTGTCTGTTATCTGTGTTTTTAGCACTTCCACAACTCCACACCTGGTGTGAGTGCTCAGTGATGGATTCCTTGTAAGGGAGTAGGTGCCATGCACAGTAGATTATATAAATTATTTATATATTTGGACAAGAGAGGAGAGGAATTAGGTCACCACCATGCAAAATACAGAGTAAAACAATTGCAGTGCATCACTTTGATTATAACAGTTACGTACCCATATCAACATTACACCCATTCCAATACTTCTTTATGTGATATTAACTTCTTGGCCATAGGTTCTGCATGATGTGATCAGACATTGTTTCACCAACTGAATTATGTTGTCCATGTGCGCAATGAATATATGCTGGCTTACAATCGATTGTGCAGATGTAATGTCTGTGTTATCAGTGTATTTATTATCACTGCTGTCTCGTGGCTGTTTGTTCTGATCTTCATCATCAGAATATAGGCCCAGGACATCAGCCTCTAGGGATGCTTCTGGCATTTCAACATCGGGCTGCTTACTATAGAAAAAGACAGGGAAAACATTATCACATGTGTTATAGAGTCTGTGAACAAGACTATTGCTCAAATGTTAATGCCTGGTGTCTCTTTTTCCCCGTAAAAAAAAGCAATATTTTCTCGCACCCTTGGTAAGTCTCTCAGGTGGTTGGTGAAGTACTTAATTTCCATTGACATTTCGCACCGCCAGGGGCAACATATGTGGTGTCATTCTCATCGTGGGAATCAATGCTGTGGAGTGAAAAAACATTTGACTAACTGTTCCATGAACATTGATATCACAGACCTAAAACTGAACAAAATAATAGCCTCATACTGTGATGTGGCCATGTACAGAAATCCATCACTGTTTGATCGCATTTCAGTGTAGCCATAATAGCTTGCCAAGGTGCGTGGCTGCAGACCATTGTTTTGTGGTGAGTCCATCATTTCATCCTCAGCATGCCTGTAAGTTGACAATACAATCATTAGATAATGCAACATGTTAAATTTATGGATACACAGATTTGGATAGACACACAGAATAGCGTAGCCTACCACAAAGAATTGCCCCTATTGACTATCCTTGGTTTTGTGCTGATCTATGAGCAAGAATTACTACACTGATTGGACTGCATCTACTTCTATAAAAAACATGCAATCCTTACTCTACACCATGATTGTATAGTGACCAGGGCATGCATTTTTGAAACCAAAACACCATCATTGCCAATGTATTCAGGGGTACATGTTGAAGACATTTATGCTGTGCTCCCAGTGGGTGCTTAATAGCAACCTATCTAGAGATCATGGCGACGCCCACATTTTTATGATGGTACCATGACTGATGCACCATGTCATCCTACTAGCCATGCAGCATTCATTGCAACACTACTAAGTCTCTCCGTGCGGATACAATATTCTTTCACCCTTTTGTATTTCAAGGTAGGTCTTTGTGAACACAGCTGCAAACATGTTTACCTGTGATCCATTTTTTTCGACCCTGTGATTGCACTATTATGTCATGTATTAGCATATAGAAAGTGGTATTCACAAAAAATGGATTCAAATAATACACTAATACACAAGGATAGGAGGCAGGAAGAGGCACCCTGAGTACCAAAGGCAGGTAGAAAGGGCAGCAAGGTTTGCAGTGGGAGAAACAGAGAAGGGCATTGCACAATCTATGGCTAGTAGGGAGATCAGCCCACACTGGTACATATCTGAACAACATAAGGCAAAGTGAGGGAGAGGTAGCCAGAATGGGAGGGGCATGAGTGGCATGGAAGATGACATCAGTGAAGTAGTCACACTAAACTGACACTTATGATCTTTTTCTTTCAGCTGGTGGTGGCTGGAAAGTGTACAGAAGGGAGAAGTAATGGGAGGAAGAGAAAGGTAATGGATATAAGTTGTATTCCATGTTAAAGTGGCCAAAGGGCATTGAAAGGTATAGGAGTCGAAAAAGTTCTGGTGCCTAATGGAGTTCACTACTGTGTACCTGAGGAGCAAAGGGAGGTGTTCCAGGAAGCAATGGCACAACGGTTTAGTAGGTCACTGAAAATAGGAGATGTACACAAAGAATGGAGTACAGCCGATGTAGTCCCCCAATACAAAGGCGGGTACAGAGATGAAATCAGGTAATTGAAGAATAGTCAGCCTGACCTCAGCAATATGGAAGGTCTGGGAAACCCGTCTGAAGGAAAGGATATTTTACTTATTTATTTGTTGATTTATTTATTTAATTTTGTTGACTGGGTAAGCCCACTGAGACTAGAAGTCCCTTTTTCAGGGGCTACCTGAGTGTGGGGAAACAGATGGTAACCATCTGAAACTGAACCAGATTATGCTGTTGTGGAATAATGGAAAACCTGGTGGGCAACAGTCCAGAGGAACAAAGGCTTCAAGTTTTTGCATGATCGAGGTAGTGTCAGAGTAACAGCAGCGCAGTATGTGACATAGTGGGTGTATAGAATAAGGAGAGACTAACAGAAGCATGATGATTGGGCATGTAGGTTGAAAGTCAAAATTTGCACAAATGAATGCAAGATGAGGTTCATTGTGGAAAAAGTAGAAAAACATGTAAGCGGGGGTGGGAGGGTGGGTGTTGTTATAATGCACCAATCAGGAAAAGGATCAGGGGGTTATCATTACTGATGACCTCAATGTCTGGAGAGGCAAGGCGCAGGAAAACTAAATCAGAGGCTGGCATGCATAGGCTGTGATATCACCAGCTGGAAAAGGGAGGTCACAATTCCACCATACAGGAACTTAGTGATGATGCGCCTCAAGTACAGTGTCCATTTCTGGATGACATAGAAACATGATGGCAGAAAAAGACTGCCTGGCCCACCAAGTGTGCCCAAGGCACCAAGCATAGGGCTAGGACTTACTCCACATGTGGAATGTGGACATGTGGCCTTCCCATGCTCTCTTAAAGCCCCTTACGGTGACCTCCCCATCACCTCTTCTGGGAGCCCATTCCATTTTTCTACCACCCATTCAGTGAAAAAGTTCTTCCTAATGTTTCACCTAAACCTGCCACCCTTTATCTATAGCATATGCCCCCTGGTCCTCTTGTGCCCCCTTAGTTTAAAAAGTCCCCCTTCTGGTTCTCTGTTTATCTCCTTAATATATTTTAAGGTCTCAATCATATCCCCCATCCCTTCTGTGCTCCAGGGAGTACATTCCCAGTTTGCACAATGCCAGTTGACTAAGCCCAGTTACCATCTTACTTGCTCTTTTCTGCACCCTCTCCAGCCTTTCCCCGTCTCTTTTCAGGAACGGTCTCCAGAATTGCACCCCATATTCCAAATGCGGTCTGACCAACTGTTGATATAAGGGGATAATAACCTTTCTCTCTTCCTGCTAGTGAATCCCCTCCTGATGTAGCCCAAAGTCCTGCTAGCCTTGGCTGTCGTCTTCCTGCATTGTTTAGCTACTCTTATGTCCCTGGAAACAATAATTCCCAGGTCCCTCTCCTCCTCAGTCTCTTCCAGTACCAGACCCCACCTCCCCGGCAGTAAGTCTCATTCTGGTTTCTCCTCCCTAAGTGCATGATTTTTCACTTTTTTATGTTAAAGGCCAACTTCCATCTTTTGGAACAAGCCTCCAATAATCCTAGGTCCCTGTGCATATTCTCTCTCCCCACTGCTGTTTTTTCACACCATTATAGATCTTCACGGCATCTGAGAAGAGACACACCCTACCCCTTAGATCCTTAGTTACATCTGCCACGAATATGTTAAACAACAGTGGACCCAACACAGACCCCTGGGGAACCCCGCTTGTGACCTTTCCTTCCCCCAAAGTGACACCATTTACTATTACATTCTGTCTCCTATGCGTTAGCCACTTTTGCAGACATCTAATTACCCTCACCCCCAGTACCAGTCCATCCAATTTATAGATCAGTCCCCCATGTGGAATGGAATCAAACGCCTTCCTAAAATCAAGATACGCACTATCCACTGAACCCCCTTGGTCCACTTCCCTAGTGACCCCGTCGAAGAACTCTAATAAGTTCATTTGACAGGACCTCCCCTTGGTGAATTCATGCTGATGCTTATCAGTACGTTCATTGTCCTCCAAATACTGCTGAATCCTGCCCTTCAGGAACTTTTGCATAATTCTGCCTACTATTGATGTTAAGCTCACAGGCCTATAGTTACCCACCTCTTCTCTATCACCCCCTTTATGAAGAAGGACAACGTTTGCTATCCTCCAGTCTTCTGGGACTTCTCCGTCTCCAGGGACCTGCTAAAAAGAGCTGCTAAGTGAGCTGCCAGAATAGCCCTAAGTTCCCTCGGCACCATAGGATGCACCCCATCTGGCCCCATGGCCTTGTCCACTCGTAGCTGCTTCAACTCTCTCAAGACTGCCTCCTCCTTGAACGGGCTTGCATCAACCCCTATCTCTGCCTTCACTCCTGTACTAATGTCTGTAAAATCTCCTTCCTCTCTACCCCAAATACTGAGCAAAGAGACTTTCATCCTGCCTTGCATTGTCCCAGTC
This sequence comes from Neoceratodus forsteri, assembly GCA_016271365.2. NCBI lineage: Eukaryota > Metazoa > Chordata > Ceratodontiformes > Ceratodontidae > Neoceratodus > Neoceratodus forsteri. The sequence continues at coordinate 1,689,926,908 of CM028130.1, read as the reverse complement.
TCCCAGAAATCTGAACCCTCTCACTGCACACCCCCCTTTTAGCCAACCATTGAATTCCTCTCTTCTTTGCTTCTTATCGGAACTTGCACTTGGAACCAGCAGCACCTCTGAGAATGTAAGGGACTTAAACCCTACCCCAACGCAGAACCTGCCCAGCACCCCAAACCTAGCCGGGACCTCCATTACACTATGACCCACTAGATCATTCATCCCTAGATGGAATAATAGGTGTGTGTTTTTGTCTTGGGTTTTCCCCCAGGACAGAATGTAATGAATAACTTAATTTGCCATCATCTCTGGTAAGCATTCTGTCCATATACTCCTTAAACTTTTTTACCCTCCCTCCCCCTCCCATGCCTTTTATTATTGAGTCCCCCACTATCAGTACTTTCTCCTCGTTAACTTTCCCTTCCCCTCCCATTTCCTTTATTATTGAGTCCCCCACTATCAGTACTTTCTCCTCGTTAACCTTCCCTCCCTCTCCCATGCTCTTTATTATTTAGTCCCCCACTATCAGTACTTTCTCCTCGTTAACCTTCCCTTCCCCTCCCATTTCCTTTATTATTGAGTCCCCCACTATCAGTACTTTCTCCTCGTTAACCTTTCCACCCCCTCCCATGCCCTTTATGATTGAGTCCCCCACTATCAGTACTTTCTCCTCGTTAACCTTCCCTCCCTCACATTTATTATTGAGTCCCCACTATCAGTACTTTCTCCTGTTAACCTTCCTCCCTCCCATGCCCTTTATTATTGAGTCCCCACTATCAGTACTTTCTCCTTAACCTTCCCTCCTCCCATGCCCTTTATTATTGAGTCCCCACTATCAGTACTTTCTCCTCGTTAACCTTCCTTCCCTCCCATTTCCTTTATTGTTGGTCCCCACCTATCAGTACTTTCTCCTCGTTAACCTTCCTCCCCTCACATTTCCTTTATTATTGGGGTCCCACTATCAGTACTTTCTCCTCGTTAACCTTCCTCCCTCCCCTGCCTTTATTATTGAGTCCCCACTATCAGTGCTTTCTCCTCGTTAACCTTCCTTCCTCTCCCATTTCCTTTATTATTGAGTCCCCCTTTATTATTGAGTCCCCACTAGCAGTACTTTCTCCTCATTTACCTTCCCTACCCCTCCTTTATTATTGAGTCCCCACTATCAGTACTTTCTCCTCATAACCTTCCTCCCTCCCATTTCTTTATTATTGAGTCCCCACTATCAGTACTTTCTCCTCGTTAACCTTCCCTTCCTTCCCTCCCTCCCATTTCCTTTATTATGGAGCCCCATTATCAGTACTCTTCTTGTCAACCTCTGCTGTGCTGGCTGTCCCCCTTGCCTGCCTTCCTAAGTCCTCCTGGATGAACCTCCATCTTCAATTTTCTCCCTAATTTTACCACTCTTTCCCCTCTGCACCCCCCTCCAGGGGACCACCCCCCCTTGCATGGTCCTCTGAACTCTGCCACCTTTCCCTGGTCCTATAACCCTCACTTCCTAACCTTTTTTTTCTATTTCCTCCACCATCCTTCACCCCTCCTCCTTGTCCACTGTGGGACCTGTAACAGACTCCCCCCCCCACCTCCTGCACAGTTCCTCCATTCACCTTGACCTCCTCCTCCTCCTCTCTGTCTGAGATGTGATTCCCCCTCTTGTCAAACTTGCCTTTTCTAAAGTATGTGTGCACTGTGGCCCCCTAGAGGGAATTCTCTCCCTCAACCCAGCTCTGCTTGCATTGGTCCCCCTCTGCGCGCCCCGCATTGCACTTCCCATATTATTTTCTACCCTTTTTCCCATCCTGTCCTATAGATGGCTCTTGAGGGTTCCATCCCTAGCATTTTTGACTCCCTTGCCTTAGTCTCTCCAATCATAGACACTTTCCTGCTTCCTCCCCATGGCCCAGGCTCCTCTAATCCTTATCCTGGTGTGTCCCCAAAGGGTCCCTCCCCTTTCCATCCAGTGTTCCTACACTGAAGAGATCATTCTCTGTGTCTTCCAACTTTCTTTACCCTGCTTCCCCCACTACTGGCTCCTCGCAGTTGCTCTCTTCCATTACTTCCTCTACTAGTGGATCGAGGGGCGAAATCTGTTTCCTTGCTCTGTTCCCATGCTACCTTTTTTGCGGACGCTAGAGGTCTTATTTGAAGTCTGTCCCTGAGTCACAGACATCTGTCTGCCTTTACCTGGTCCTACTACCTTCCATGCCTCCTTTTCCCTAGATGCCTCCTAGCTTCCGTTCTCAAGATTCCTCATCTTAACTCTAAATTTGCTATTTTCCTCCTCCCGCTCCCTGTTACATCCACTTGAACCCCTCCCATCCTCCTCCCTCCAAGTCCCTGCATTCTCAAACCTTTTTTCCAGATCCCAGGTGCATCCCCTACCCCCTTCCTCTCCATCCCTGGCTTATACTGACACTCCACCCTCACCCACCCTCCTCTTTCCTCCCCCCTGGACATTGCCCACCTTAGTCACCCTATTTCCTCCTTCAATTGCGTGAATTGTTTACACACCGTGCAACCACCAATCCTCCAAGCCCAACTTACTACTATGGCTGCTCCACATCCGCTACACTCCGCTATCCTACCAAAGAAGTCACTCCCTTGACTGCCCCTCCAGCTGCGCTGTCTTTCCATAGCTATGCCAGCTATGTCCATCACTTATGGATAATGAATGTTACCTCCACCTGACCAGGCAGCACTGATACTCCACAGCTTTGTCAATATGTTCTGGGTAATGGATTTTACCTCACCTGAACAGACCAGCTATAGAAGGCAGCTCCAATCACCCACATATTCCAAGAACCCATGGTAGACCAAAAAAATAGTCTTGCAAACAATTTGAGCTCCTCTTATTCAAGTACCTCACCCCCCCAGCTTTTCCTACCACTCTGAGCAGAACCCTAGTCCCTTTCAATAGTTTTAACCATATCAATCAATAGTTACCACTTGAAACCCTTTAGCAGTTCTATCCAGATAATCCAAAGACACTAGTTTATAGTCACCACTTGAATCCCATTTGTCCAGATTCTTTGTGCAGCTTCCCCTGCAAATACTATGATAATTTTGCAATTACAGCTCTTCATCAAATTTTTTCCTTTGCCAGCTCAGTGTTCCAATGAATCCTATAGAAGTGGTCAAATAGTTCAGGATATCCTTCAGTGTGCAGATCCCTGTTTCACCAGCAGACCTCCATGTCCCTTTGGCCACTCCCTCCTCCTTCTGTGTTTGCCAACTCCTTCTCTGATTTGCGTGCTCCTCCCTACGCCAGCATTTAATAGAGTCTAGGGTCAGTGAGGGTCGGTGGGAAGAAAGCAAGCACTAGCAGCGCTCCGGAAAATGTTCCCTCTGTGCTCCTCCTCACCGCCGGTTCCTCTGCTGCACTCTTCAGCACCACCAATCCCCAAGTCACTGTCCTCCAGTTGTTCGCTGCCCACTGTGACAAAATTCACCTTCTCCACCCACCATGCAGACGGCTGATGCGGCCAAAATCCAAGCAGCCCAGCCAAGGGACTTACAGCTCCAGCAGCCAAGCCTGGCTTTTTAAAGCCTAACCAAGGGACTTATCTAAGGAAAGACATAGACAGGGTGGAAGCACCTCAGGGGAGGACTACTGAGATAGTGCATGGACAACATCACAAAAATGTTGCAAACAGGTTGAACGACCACACTATGCATTTCATGGAGGAAAGATGGTGGGACTGATTGCGACATATAAGTGACTTAGGGGTAGGAACAAGCTGCAGAAAAACATCATTTTCCCCTGAAACAAAGAGGATTGAACATGTGGTAGCTTGTCTTCACAGAGATGGTGGTGGACAGATAGAAAGTATTGCCAGAGGACACAGTGGAGTGTGGGGGGTGGCAGTGACAATGTAGAAATGAGGCATTGAAACAAATTTGGGGGGATGTGCAATTATGGAATTTAGCATGGAGGCACAATTTAAGAATGAGTGAGGGAAGCAAAATTTGTGAATGGGGAAGGGATGTGCAATTTAGAAATGTAGCATGGGTGCATGATTTTACAATATGGCTGAGATGCATACTGTGGGAATGTGATGTGAATTTTATATACAATTTTGAAATATGGTGGGTACATATAATTCTGGAATGTAGCAGGGACAAGCTTTTTCTGAATTCATGGTGTGTCATGTCACATTCCACCAGCGCGCATACCCACTTTATTCCGAAATTGCCAGTCCACACAAAATTCCTCGCTGAGTGTCCCTGTCACATTACAAGACTGATTGTACCAGCACATTTTGAGATGGCACATCCATTTCACATTCTAAGATTGTGAGCCTCCCACCCCAACATTTTGTAATTGAGCACCACATTGGCGTGCATTGCCTCGGTTCAGTCCTGCATTCCAAAACCACCTTCTGATATGTTCTAAAGTACAGTGTCAGGCATCTGAACATTCTGGAATTGCAAGCACAGCTACCAACAGTATGTGATTAATATAGCCACAGTTTCTTAAACTGTGGAGAAGCAGGTCCTATAAGGTTGCTGAGAGGGAGGACTAGAGTGTAAGTTCAGCAGATGACACCGTCAGTTGCTCTTCTCTGAAAGTGGCTTTTCAGCAAAAGTTGTTTTATCAGGGTTACAAAATAGCACATAACTGTAAAATGAAGTAACGTTCAAACCTAATTCTTGGGTATGCTTATTCTAATTCTGCAATGCAGCACTTTTTGTGTGAGTCCCTCTTTAAGGTTGCCACCCCATTATGGATCTGGGTGTCATTTGCAAAGCTCTAAGTAGGGTAGTGTTCATTTCAAGATCCTCTACAGTGTGATCTGGGGAGACAACTCATGAGACTTTCACCAATCATCGAGGAAACCTACAAATAACACTATACTGTATATATATATATTTTTTTTTTTTTTCTCTCATGAAGTCAGTCTACTTGCCTTTTGGTGAGCTGATGTCACTTGTGTGTTTGATAGTCATCCCATGGGGATGTGCCTCTGACACATGGACTTGATGCATTCTGCCAAATTGCCGCAATGTGGAATGTAGGACTGGTGATGCAGTTGAGACCCCGGCACTCTTCTCCCTGGTGGTTTTGTCATACCTGAATGACAAGAAAATGAATACAATATTACATGACTGTGACAAACAAAAAAATAGAACAAATAGTACATGTTTTCAGGTGGCAGAATGTAACTCACAAGTCCAGTAGATGCTGTGTAACGTCTGAGTGAAACGTGAATCGAAGCTCCTGCTTTAGTGCCATCCATTGTACTATCTCAGACCCAGTTGCTATCCATGTCTTTCCACATTGTGCATCTAGTTGTTTCTTCATCCACTTTCTTGCAGAATCTGTAAGGGTTACTGGCTGTCCCATCCTGACACGTTTGGCTCTATTGCTGCTTGCCATGCTTGTATTGGCCATCATGGTCACACTTTCAAACCTGAAATTAATGGCATTAAGAATAGTGTTAATCACAGTGATAGAATGGTTGAGTTTCCGCAAATATCGGAGGTGCATAATGAAGTGTCAAGAGAGAGAGATGCAAATATCATTGTACCATTACTGGAACACAGAATGGTGAAAGCATTAATAAAATGTTATATGTCTTATGTATGAAGTAGCAAGGGTAGTACAATTACATAACAGAATGTCATGAATTTGATTTTTGACAAAATGATATTAGAAAGTGGCCTAACCTTAAAACACACCAGTGAAGTGTGATTCAGAATGGTGATGGATAACCTAAAGAGGGTGAGATTAATCAGTTTTCCAGATGAGGCAAAAATGTTAAGTGGGGTACTGCAAAATGTTGCTATACCAGATGCTGTCCTCTAATGTATACATTGTCAGCAGTTCATAATGGTTTTGTAGTGACTGTAAAATAATTTTCATATGACATGTCAATCTTCAAAAGTGGTAATGATGGGGTGGCGGTTTGGAAAGCATTGAGTGTTATTAGATAGCTTGTGTAGTGCTTCAGAGTGCCTGTACGTCGCTAACTCCCCTTTATATATACCATTATTGTCCCCGGTTCTGCCCAAGCAACCCACCAACCCGTCACTTCACTTGAGTGCCATGCCTCATGTTTGTTTTCAACCCGCACAGCCTACACATCCCCTCCCTTGATCCAATGTCTCACCCATGTGGCGTCCTCATGTTACTCTCCATCCCCTCCAGCGAGCAAATGTTCCTCTTCTGTGGTGTCCTCATGTTTCTCTACATCCCTTCCCTTGATTCGATGTTCCTCCCCTGTGGTGTCGTCATGTTGCTCCTTGTGAAAGGCCCTCCTGCCCGTTTCCCCCTACCCCATCATCTCATGCTGCATCCTTGAATATGCTGTGTGACAATAGTTAGTGCTTAGCTGAAAATTATTAAATGCAGATGTTTCTTACTCTGTTCCTCACTCACAAAGATAGAAAAGTCTTTAAAATTCCACTGGGTACATAAGGATGTATGCAAGAGTCATCAGAACAAGGCCATTCATCCGATGAGTACTGCTTGTAATAGCATGGTCCATGCCATATGTCATTGCACTTGCCCCTGCCCTCACCTTTCTGTTCTGCCTCACCCATCGCTCACCATGACATCATCTGGCTTGCTTTTCCAGCTGTGTTGTTACACTGCCTACCAACCACGAGGTGATTGGAGATGATCACAGCATGGTCTCCTTCTTGCTTCAAGTGTGCGATTTCTTCGCGAACACAACCGCAACACTCCACCCCCACTCAGTCAGTATGCTGTCCCTGACTTGGTTGTGGCCAATGCATTATTATGTTTTTCTGACAAAAGTTCCCTTTTCAAACAACATGACACAACACTGATAAAGACCATGGAGTCAGCACTGATCACTGTGTTACCATACCCACCACTTTACTCTGCAGGGTATTAGTTGCCTGCCAATGCACCACACTCTTCACTTTGTTCTTTCCTACTCCCATCATCTACAGCTTGTTTCATAGCCTTCTATGTGGCAATGTGGTACAGGACCAATGGGATTCAGTATGCTCTTACTCCAGCTATAGATAAGCAAATGGTTAGCAAAGCTACGTAGCTAATTTCTGTGAGTTTGCAAAAAATGCATGACAGGAAAAAAGATACAGGGAATGAGGCACAGTGAGTTCCAGGTGAGGTGATGTTGGCAATGCACACTGTAAGTGATGTGACAGGTATATGTTTTGTACGTGGACAATGGACCTGTACGGTGCCACTGGCTGAACAGTGAAGAAAGGATGTGTTTGGTTAAGAAGTCAAAATGCAGGAATACTTGCAGATGACACATTGTGTGTGTGTATGGGGGGAGGGGGGCTGAATCCAGACATGTATGTTTGCAGTCTACCTTCAGTGGATGCTTATACATAAAGCATGGATGTACCCTAGTCTGGACAGGTTGGCCATGATGGAACCTGGTCTCGCAGAAATGCAGTTAAAGAAACTATGCACAATGTTCCCACCACACACACATATACACACACACACACACACACAGAAAAAAAAGTAAATAGCAGGCCTGTGTGTGTGTGTTTTCATTAAACTAATCATATTGACTGCTGGATGCAAGAGGTGAAGAGTATGCATGAATTACACCTTGAGATAAATGTATCCCCTCCAGTAAAACCAGGTCTTGATGTGAGCAACTGTGACACTGTGTGATTGCACTTCAGTAAGTCTGAGTGATATCAGCCAGATTGCCCTTGATAGCAGGAAGTGATTACAGTATTTTATTTATTTTATTTTGTATCTATTTTTATTTATTTGTGTTTTCAGAAAAGACCTTTGAGCATGGTGCTCTTTTTCAAAAGTTCCACGTCAGCAGGTTACAGTACAGAGACGTATACAAACAAGCATTTGTCAATGCCAAATGTTGTCTTGCTGGCATTCGCATTGGTAGTGCCAGAGTTAGAGACGCATAATAGGAATGGCAGTGAAGTATTGAAGTGATGCCAACCCCACCCCCACCCTGTAGAGACCGACAGGCCATGGGGTGTGCCTTTGGGTCGTCAGCTGTAATGCTCATGCCATTGTACCTCACCCTATCCTGTAGACACTGACAAATGTCATGGTGTGCTTTGGGGTCTTTGGGCATTACACTTACCCCATTCCATAAGGAAATACACTGAGGTGGGTGGAGTATAGGAGAATGGGGTGAACTTTGTGGTCGAACAGTGCAAGGCACACCACGATGCCTGTCACTGCCTGCAGGGTGGGGTTGGGGGTGGAATTCCATGAGCATTACAGCCGATGATCCCAAGTCACACCCCTGACATCTGTCAGTCTCTACAGGGGGTGCTACATTTGGAAACCCTAACACCGTAGACGTGTGTTGGTATTTTCACTCCAAATTTTCAACATGAAAAGCGGCAGAATCAGTTTGTTAGCTGAAATGTGGTTTTGCACAGTGGCTATGCCATTTGGTGACACAGGGACAAAAGCACATTTTGGGCAGGATGTGGAAAATGACAACTGCATTGTTCATGAGGAGGCATAACAAAATGGCAACATTGAAAATCTGTGGTGAAAATATGAAAAACTGGTGAAGTCATGAGAATGCATAGAAACTGCACGCCACACATCCGTAACCCAATTATTTTTAGGAGTTTGTTAGCCACATTTTTAACATAGGCATTTTGGGACCTCCCCTCATGAACAGTAGCGCTGTGATTTTGTTAATCTGTCCCAAAAGTCGATTCCTCACAGCGACCACGCCATTGTGCGCCACATGTGCAGAAACACATTTTGGGCAGGATGTGAAAAATGACAGCTGTGCTGTTATTAAGGAGGCGTGAAAAAATGCCAGTGTTGAAAATGGCATGGAAATATTGCAAATTTGTGAAGTTACAAGGGTGAATGGAAACTTCACAATGTACGCTTTGTAACACAGCCATTTTATGGACTTTCGGTACCAATTTTTCAACATAGGCATTTTAGGACCTCTGCTCATGAACAGTGTCACATCATTTCCTCAAACTGTCCCGAAAACTGATTTTTGCACAGCGACCACACTATTCTGCACCAGACATGCGAAAACACATTTCAGCCAGGATATGTAAAATGACAGCTGTACTGTTCGTCAGGAGGTGTGGAAAAATGGCACTTTTGAAAATCTGGAGTGAAAATATTACAAATTCATGAAGTTACGAGTGTGAATGAAAACAACGCAATGCACATTTTTCACCAAATTTGCAACATAGGCTTTTTGAGAGCCCTCCTCATGAACAATGGCACTGTCATTTTATTACTCGGTCCTGAAAGAAGTTTCCGCACAGTGACCATGAAATCACCTTTTGGGACAGAATAACACCATGGTAGTGACTGAATTCATGAGGAGGGATGCCAGTAACCCCATATTGAAAATTTGATGCACAAATTCCAAAATATGCCCGAGATATGCACCAAAGTTGAAAAAACCCTATTTATGCCATTATACAGCTTACCTGCATTTCTTCAGTTTGCGGTCGGCTTTGAAGAGTGCAGACGTGTTCCCGGTCCACCGAAGATCATCATGCCAGACTCCAGAGGTAAGTATGGGGTAAGGGTGTATGTAGGGAGGCAGGGTACGCAAAGGGTGGGCATGGGTTGTGGGAGGCGGCAGGGAGACCGTGAGGGACCGTTTTCTTTTTTTACAGGTTACAAAAAAAATCACGGGACGGTTTTTATTTTTCAGGTGGGATTTGGCATGCTGGGGTGGGCTCCCAGCATACCACCTAAGTGTTTTGGGTGGATGCTGTAGCTGATGGGGGATTGGGCACACCCCTCGGCACACAATGAAAGTGGGGGGGGCAAGAGCTGAGGGGAATTGGGCACCCCCCTCAGCACATAACAAATGGGGGGTTGCATTATGCTGATGGGGAGTGGGTTCCCCCATTGGCACATACATTGGGGCAGGGCATGCTGACAGGGGGATTGGGCACCCCCAAAGTCGGCATTATGACAGGCAGTGTGCCGCCATGTTACTTTTTTTTTCTCAACAGGGAAAGCATGTTGTGAGGTCTGCTGCATATGATGAGCTTTGCTCGCATTACAGCAGGCCTTTCCTTAGAAGTGCTTGCCACATTATGTATGCATGTTGTGGTGCCAGCATGCAGACATACTGGGGAATGAGGGACGCAGCTACTGAGGTGGGTCCTGCATTTGCTCAACAGTGACCGTGCCTCCAAATCTGCTACTACCGCAATATGTTGGCTGCATGTGCAAGCCAACATAAAAAACCTGACAATTACAGCAGGATAGCAGGAATTTCCAGGTGCTGGCTCAAGCTTTGTACATCATGCATGGTTGACTCTTCAATAAAAACAAGTATGGTTAACAATGTTCTTAAACCTAGACTGGTATTCTATATTAGGCTTATCCTTCAAAACTGATGGTTAACAAGAGCTTGAGCTTAAGCTGCCCAAAGGAGTAGGCTTTGTCAAAGGAGGAGGAGGAGGAGGAGGAGGAAAGGAGAAAGGAGGAGTCCAGGCTAAGGACAGAAGGGAGGGATACCGGAGGCAGAGAGAGGGGAAGAGTGGGAGAGAGATGAGGAGGGTGCATCTACTACGAAGAGGAGTGGATGACAAGAGGGGGAGTAGAGGATCCAGATAAGTGCCACATAAGTGGGGGGGGCCTGAGATGGTAGGTGGAGAGCGGTGAATAGGCCACTCAGCAGGGTTATACAGAGAGACAGGGGAGTGGTGGTTAGAAAAAACCTATGAGAGGCAACTGGAACAGGACCCTAGCTTACACTCAGGGGATTTGGTTTCAGAGAGAAAGTGTTTCAGCGAGGTTTTGACGGGGGGGGGGGTACCCATGCTTAATATATGTTCTGGGACTTCATTCAACCAGCGAGGCACTCCATATGCAAAGGACAGCTGTCCTAAAGAGGTTCTCATGAAGGGTACACTGAAGGGACTGCGAGACATACCCTCATTGACTAACTTGATTTTTTGGTCACCAGTAATCCTGTAATACTGGGGGGAGCATTGCTGAGCATTGCATTCTTTCTAAGCAAGCACGTCAGATACTTTATTCTTACTCTTATCGTATCTCAACTGCATAGCATGGGTGTGGCAACCAACACCCTTTACTGGTTCCAAAGATACCTGTCACAGAGGAGCCAAAGGGTCAAAGTGAGGCAGACATTATCCTTCCCAGATAGGTATCCCTAGGGGTCCGTCAAGAACCAATTCTGAGGCCCCTGCTTTTCAGCCTATTACTAAATTACCTCCCCTCAGCCTGTGACACTAAGCCCATCCTCTATGTGGATGACGCTGTGCTTCTGTGCAGCAACACCTCGCTGGGTGGTCTCAAATGGGAACTTCAGAGCTCCTTTACTCGAAGCCTGGTTCAGTAGGCACAAATTGCTTCTAAACCTCAAGATGACCAAGGCCATGGTTATATCCAGCCCCCATCACAAACAAAGGCTCCACCCCCTCTCAATCTCTAACACATGCAGTGAGACCCTTGAACAAGTGTGCATGTTCAGGTACCTGAGTATCACCATAGATGACTCCCTCACTTTTTTAGCACCACGTCAACAGGGCAGTAAACATCAAGATAAGGATTCTCTACAGGCATAAGAAATCCCTCTTCCCAGAGGCACTCCGCCTATTGGTCTCTAGCTCCATCCAATCTGCTAAAGACTATGGGCTAGTTGTGTACGGAGCTGCCTCTCACACAGCATTCAAGAGGGTCCAAACTGCACTCAGTAAGGCTTGCCGCCTCAGATCAGACACTGACCGCTGCACTCATACCTGTTCGCTGTATGAACGCACAACTTGGCTCAACTTAAGGAACAAGATCGCGTTCCAAACCTGGCTTCAGGGGAAGAACACGCTACTGGGATATACCCCTCCCTGTATAGGGAATCGATTCAGGGACCCTTCTCATTGCATACCACCAGGGGACGGATGCTAGGGGTAATATCAATCCCTTTTCATCGCACCTCACTAGGGCAACATGCTTTTTCCTATCGGGCACCCCTATGGATGAATGAACTACCGGTGCATCTCATGGCTTCCAGCAGCCTGACTCAATTCAAACCTGGCCTCAAGCAGCACATAATAACAACTTCAAAAGGTACCTGCCCCTAAAACCACCACCCCTCCGTCCGCTAGGTCTGACCTAATACTGCATCTGACAGGCAACGTTGAACATTCCCCCCCCTCCACCCCTCAACACCTTGATGGGGTCCCCACATACCCAGCAACTCTTTTTTTGCACTACTTGTATAACCCTCCCAGACCATGCCTGGACATATACTGCTTAATTCACGTTCTTACCTTATAGAATCTGCCCTTCTCACCCCAGCCACTCTAACCCACTTTGTTATCCAAACCCCTCTCAACAAGGCCCCTTGAGGCTGCCCCCCCCATCTCACTCCCCCATCACAGTATCAAATCACTGCAAATTTTAAGGCACTGATTGTACTTGTCTTTGTTATTTATTAGGGGTATCACCGAGGGCAACCACTAAGCCATTGTGCAGTACTCAGATTGCTATTGCTCCTCTCACTGTGTGATTCTCATGCAACATTTAGTTTTCATATAGCTGTAACCATGACCCTGAAGCTGCATACTGTGACCTCCAATCTGACTTCAACCAGCTCATAAAACAAAAGCTGCTTTTAAATGCTAAAAAAGCAAAACCAATGCTGTTCTCACCCTATATTCAGGTTCCAAACCCAACCAACTCTGGATCTTTTCCATCAATTGCTACATTACTTGGCAAACCATTAGAATATGCAACAAACTTCAAATACCTGGGAGTCTGGATTGACAATCGACTATCCTTCACCTACTGTATCGAGAAACTGACAAAAAAACTAAGACAGTCTTGGACTATTTTGTAGGATCAAACATCTTCTTACTAAAGATGCCAAGATGAAGTTGGTCCAAACTACCTTCCTTTCACTGATAGATTACATTGACTTCCTCTATAGCCAGGGTCTTGCCGCATTGCTTACCAAGCTTGATACACTCTACCATTGAGCACTAAGGTTCATCACTGGCTTCCCCTTCTCAACACACCACTGTTCCCTATATGTGGCTGTGGGGTGGTCTTCCCTACCCTATAGACAACAAAGAAATGCTGCACTTTGGATTTATAGACCTATTACCAAAAAACTGCCCCAGTACATTTTTGACTGTCTTCCACTAAATTTGGTAGGTACCTATTCACTAAGAGGTACCGCCTATATCTTGCTGAAAATACCTAAGGTCAAATTACACTTTGGTAGGGCCACCATAAGTTATGTGCTGCCCGTTCTGGGGAACAAGTTGCAAAAAACATTGAAACTCATCATTCCTACCAACCTGTCTATCTTCAAGACTCTATATGCTCGTTCATTTAAGGAATCCTGTGAATGCTTTCCTTGTCCCTAATCTTCCCATTTGCTATAGGCAGTGCACTTCTATATCCTATCTGACTTCTTTGCTTCCACCCCTGCCCACTTGTTCCCTTCCATCTTCTCACCTTTAGCTCCTAAATTCCTTATTTTTGGTCACTGTGCTGATACCTAAATACTTTTGATTCCCATAGCCATGCGTCATTGCCCTACCAATCACTAATTAGGCAGGAACAGTAATCTATGGTTGCTGAAACTTATACCCATTTCAGCAACCTGGCCCCTAACTCCTTAATATGCCCCATCCTTACTGCCCTTATACCTTTTTGGCCCTCCCCCTTCCCACCTTCCTTATTGCCCCCAAGGTATTTTGCCCCCTCTTCACCTGCTGTGCTCTCATAGTCCTACTAATTATTTTTTATTTTTTTGGATTGCTGGAGATATGTTGTCAACATCTGCTGTAATATACCTGTATTTATGCTTATGTTTCTTGTGCTGGCCCTTGTGTATATACTGTCATCATTTACCAAATACATTGTACTCACTAATACTACCACTCTTTAGTTGACACTCTTTCTGAATACTGTAACCATTGTGAACTTTGATGTCTTACTTGTACACTGATCTCGAAGCTATCCAAGTCCATCTTGAAAATGAGTCTTGCTCAATGATGATTGCCTGGTTAAATAAATATTTGATTGATTGATTGGTTGATTGATTGACTGTATTGTATGTTGTATTAGTTTGTCTACTCTGATGTGGAACCTTTGTAAAAGAGCTTGCACTCAAAGGTCTTATCCGAACTACTAAATCAATAAAAAATAAATTATTCTGCTCCTAAGGTTAAGCAACTTTGTTAGCTTGTAGACTGTACATGTGTGAATTTGTATATTGGCCCCTAGAGTGTGTCTGCATGCTTTGTTAAGGGCAGTCTCAACACGTTTAAGAGCAGTGTCAGAAGCCAAACCATACACGACAAAACCATAATCGACAATAGCTAGGATAGAGCTGAAGACTGATAGACAAAGGGCAGATGGTGTCAGGTATTTTTGATGTCTATGGAGAATACCCAATATTATGTTGACTGTTTTACCACCTGGTCAATATGTTGGGTGAAGGAGTGAGTATCATCGATGGTGACCCCCAGGCACTTGAAAGGGTGTACCTGCTCCAGTGGGGTGCCTCTATTTTTGAGGATAGACAGAACTGGATGCTTTATCTTGAGCTGGTGGCTTGAGATCAGCATAGTTTATGTCTTCTTGTAGCTAAGTAGTAGCTTCTGCTCTCTGAACCAATCATCAAGAAGGTTGAAGGTGGACTGAAATTCCTTTTGAAGTTGGTCATGATAAATCTTACTGACCAGTACGACAGCATGATCTGCGTAAAGAATTATTTTACTGTTGCAAGCTGTTGGTAGGTTATTTATTTATTTATTTATTTAGGCTGAATAGTAAAGGCCCCAGTATGGACCCGGAGGGGAACTTCAGTAGGGACATCCCTAAATGTGGAAGTACTGGAATCAGTCTTGACCATCTGGGTCCTGTGAGACAGGTAATCATTGTACCAGTGAACTGCATCCACAGACAGTCCCACAGACAGCATGTGTTCCAGGAGGACTGGATGATTGACAGTATCAAAGGCTTTTGTGAGATCTATAAAGACAGAGCCCACAAATGTGCCTTCCTCCATTGCCTTGTGGACGTAGTTGGAGAAATCCACGAGAGCTGTGGTGGTGCTATGTTTCTTCTGGAAGCCGTGTTGTTAGGGGCATTGAAGATCATACTTTTGAAGGTATTCAGAAATCTGATCTGCTACAATTCTCTCAAGTGCTTTGGAGAGTGGGGATAAAATAGAAATAGGCCGGTATTTTATAACATCAGAGCGTTCTCCACTTTTATGCACTGGGGTCACTGATGCCTGTTTCCAGGCAGTTGGGAATGCTGCCAAGGCAAGAGATTTGTTGAAAATGGGAGTGTTGACCTCATTCAGAGTCAAGGCCGATGGCTTCATGTCAATACCATCACTGCCCTGTCTGGGTTTACTGAGTACCCTTTGCACATACTTTCTAGCCACCTTAACAGAGATACACTTAAAATAGAATTTTGGGCAATTAAGGTTAGTTGTTGGTGCTGGCTGGGTTGGTACTGAGGAGCTGAAGTAGTAGAGAGGTAGGACAGTGCTGAGATAGGTGAAAGCTGAATTGAAAACCTCGGCAATAGCTAGGGGGTCTAACGTCTCGGATCCATTCAAGTTAAGCATAGTAGGGTGTTTCCTGTCTTCTTTTCCCATGAGTTTCCTTAAGATCTCCCAGAAACTTTTCCCATTACCCCAGTTCCTGTCCAGTCTGTCTTTATAGTATTTAGCTTTAGCAATCCTGGCTAGGTGTTCCTGTTCCTTGTTGCCCTATAATTCTAAAAGTTGGCGCTATTGCCAGAGCTCTTTGCCTTATACCACAAGTTGTCACTAGCCCTCATTTCATCAAGGAGGTCCCGGGTGATCCACCCATTAGTGGTTCCCCTGACTTTCCTTTTCCTTAGTGGAGCATAGATGTCACAGATACCAGTGAACTTATCGGTAAAGTATTCCAACATCCTTGGCCTCGTCGATGGGAGACCAGTTAATGAGTGTTAGTGTTTCCTTGAATGCATTCAGTCACCCTCACCTTAGTATTCTGCTATGGATGGTAACTGAGGAAACTTTATCTTCTTTATTTACCCAGTTGCAGGTGACTGGGAAGTGATCATTAAGACAGTTGGGCAACACTGCAGCATTCTTGATTCTGGCAGGGCTACTAGCCAAGATCCAATCAAGGAGAGTACCATTACCAGTTTTATAATTCATTCTGGTAAGTTTGGATATCATCTGGGTGAGGTAGGTAGATAGATAGATAGGATAGATAGATAGATAGATAGATAGATAGATAGATAGATAGATAGATACAAACTTTATTTTTATACAGGAAATTCTAATCATTAGGATTATACAATCCCGTTCTCAAGATAGTCCTGTTTGTTTCACTAAGTTACATCTACACATATAACACTTCTTAAATAATTACAAAAATTTACACTAAACACAATATACAATATCCTACAATACATTCAAATACAAATTCAAAAGAAAAATACAAAAATTCACAATAAAAACTCCCTAATCAAACTGAGTCATGTGCATACTGACAAGCTGGTTCTTGATAGGATCAGATGCTTTGCAGTTCCAGTTTATGTTGAAGTCACTGGTGACTATGACCTAAATACCCCTATTAAGTTTTGTGATTGTGTCCAAAATGAGGCCAATTCCTAGCTTAGACTTGGTAGGGGGAAGGTAGACAGAAGCAATGGTGAGTGACCTGCTGTGTTTCCCAATAGGAAGTTTTACTGCGAGCAGCTCGTAGTCACTAGTGTTGCTTGAAGCCAGCAGCACACTACCCTGAAGCAAGTCCTTAACATAATAAGACAGACCCTCCATTTTTTTTCCTGATCTATCCAGCCTGAAGGTACAGTACCCTTGTAGGGCTATAGAATTATTCTTGACCTTAGGGGTAAGCCAGGTCTCCATTAAGCAGAGTACATCTGAGCTGTGTAATTGTATCCACGCTTCCAGCTGAGTGAATTTTGGAAGTAGACTGTATATGTTCATGGCAGCTATTTTTAGGCCAGAGACCTAATTTCTGCCCTGCATCCCTCCTTGGGGAGGGCCTGGGTTAGGGTGCACATTTCCCGCGATAAGAAAGAGCAGCAGAAAGAGATGCCTCACTGCACGAAGTAGGAATTTTTTAACTTAATTTTTTTTATCGTGTGTCATCCAGGACAGGAAGAGACCCCTGTGTCTATAAGACGGAGCAAGTAGCTGGATAAGGACAATGTTGCAGCTACTGATAGTGTATAGTGGGTCAAGAGAGGGGGAGGACTAAAAGGTATATTGCTGTAGGCATAGGGGAGCATGCCTAGGAGGAGACCGCCACATGACGGTGAGACAGAGTAAGGTACAGAGGCATTGAGTGAAAAGAACAAAAGACACTGACCCACTAGAGGTAGGAGTGGGATGGGTAAGATTAGGTTAATCATGAGTGCCAGCATCGCCTAGTAGTTGGTTACTTGTGGGGCGTAGGATTTAGCAAGGGTGCTTCTGGTCAGGAGGTATGAGAGAGAGCAGACTAGTTGCAGTTACAAGGGGAGGGATAAACTCAACTCAGCTCATTACAGTTGCAATGATAAGCCATTACAAGATGGGGATCCCAGCATGGAGTCAACAAGAACCATTGCCACTCCATTGTAAAAGATTTTGCCTACACTGCTGCTGTTATGATGTGTAGAGTGCTTTCTCAAGCAGTGTTGAGATGACTATGTTTTTTTATCAGCATAACTTGGATCTGTCTGTAGGAAGCTTTTCAGCGGCACTAACCCAGATGTATCTGTAATATGACCGTCAACATATCGGCATAATGTCAGGCTTTCCATGGCTGATGCACCCCTTTCCACAGCATCAGACGTAAAGCATGTACATAAGAAAATGCCAGCACAAACAGGCCTCATGCACTATCGAGTCAGCCTGATTGTGCAGATAGTCCCAGAACTTGCAGCTACCTCACCATCCCAATCCTTCTTCATCATTACCCCTATCACTCGGTCCCATCCCCTCTTAACGCCACACACCATTCTACAGAATATCACCTCATCGAGCAGAACATTCCATTTGTCTGCCACCTGTTCAGTGAATAAATGTCATCAGATTTCTCTCCTTAACCCACCCCACCAAACTCAACTGGTGCCCTCTTGTATGCTTCCCTCTTCTAATCTGGAAAATCCATTCTGTATTAGTCGATCATATCCCTCTTATCTCTCCTCAACACCAGGGAGTACATGTTCAGCTAGCCCAGCATATCCTGATTGTACTTTTCTTCCAATCACTGGATCATCTTTGTCACACTACGCTGCACACACTCCAACAATCTGACATCCTTCTTCAGAAATGGGCGCCAGTACTGCATGCAGCATTTCAGGTGCAGCGGGACCAGTGACCTGTACAAAGGAAGGATCATCTCCCTATTTCTTGAGGAGATTCCCCTCGCTATACACCCCATCATCTTGCTTACTTTTGATGCCACCATCCTGCACTGAGCTATGTTGTTCATACTCCCCATTATAAGCACCCCTTGATCCCTTTCCTCCTCGGTGCTTTCCAGCTGTATCCTTCCCAGCCAGTACTTTGCACTTCTTGATGTTGAACCCCAACTGCCAAGTTTTTGATCATTCCTGTAGTTTGATCAGGTTTACCTGCAGTCCCCCTAACTCTCGATGTCATCTACCACAGCTTCCAGATTTGTATAGTCTGCAAACGGACTGATCCTACTCCAGATCCCAAGTGAGATATCAGCTATAAATATCCCAAACAGCACCACCTCCAGGATAGATTGCCACTGGCCCACCTTCTCCATATCCCTATTCTTCCTGAATATCCAATATCCTGGGATCACCTTATCCCAAGTACTGGTACTGGGTGGCCCACGTTTACATGATGGCCGCAATGTCCAACATCCATATTCAAAAAGGGCCTGCAACTCAGCAGACTTGTTACCTAAGCTTCTTGTATTCAGTGAGACAACCCTCAACCCTGTTTCCTTCCCTACCATTCCCTGTTTTTCCCATCTACACATCCTCCCCCACCGCTCAGTGCCACTACCATGATTCCTTCTCCTTTAGCTTGTGGGGATGGGGCTCATTTATCTTCACTCTGTGGGATCTCTGACTACCAGCTGTCCACTCACCACCCCCACCACCAAGTTAAAATCAAAACTTTGATTCTATGTAAACCCCCATCTAATGCTTTTATACCCCTTCCTCTCCCCTGATTCCCCAAATTACTTGCACAGCCTTCCCAGTTCCTTGAACCTCTCCTTTAATATAACCACCGTATCACTTGCCAGGTCATTTGTCTTCACATGCACCATGAGATGTGGTTTCTTACTACCCCCTGTGTATGCACTTAGGGAATGACTGTCCCACACTGACTGACATTAACCTAGATATGGACTCCATCAACATGAGACCATGTCTTTCCCCCTTACTGCCCCATATGATCCTTTTTTGTGTAGAATCCCCCAACACCAGTACACCCCCCTCTTCATTCCTCATTTCCGAGCTCACTCTAATACCTAGGTACTAATCCATTGAGTCCACCAAATTTGCAGCTCCAACCTTCCTGACCCATCCCCTCCTCCACTGACCATTCTCTCTCATCCACTATCCTCCACATGCTTCCCTTGAACCCTTGACCCCCCCATATTCAGCTATACGCTTGTCGTCTGCTCGACCCACCTTGCTTCTCTCCCCTGTATCCCTGCTCCCTTCAAATATTCCACTAACTGTGCCCCTCCTCTGTCACCACTGCATCCCTTCTAAGACAGACTACCATCCCTTGTGCACCCCACCTCTTTCCCTCTCCTGCCCACTCCTGGAGATCCTTAACCACCTCATTCTCCCCCCAGTTTCGTCAGCACTGCAAACTTATTACCTGCCACTCACGCAGTACTGTACGTTGGCTCCTTCAAACATATTAAAGCAAAGACTAGGGAGGTATATTGTGACAAAGGTGGATTTAAACTAGATGGGGGTGTGGCAAGTGAACAGCAGGTAGTCAATGATCAGACTGGTTGGAGTCACAGGCCACCACGCAGCCTAGTAGGGAAGGACGTGGGCCAGAAGACAAGGGATGGAGCAGAAGGGAGGAGATGGAGGGCAATGAAGGGGACGGGTCAGGGTGGAAGGTGGAAGGTGATCTCGCTGAGTGCGAGAAGCTTATGCAACAAATCAGCTGTGCTACATGCACTTTTGTTAGTGTGGAGGGTGGATATTGCAGCTGTCATGGAAACGTGAGCAACCTAGCACTGGGACTGGGATATGGCCATCCCAGGGCACAAATTGTTCAGGAATGACCGTTGGTGGGGGGGAGTGCAGTCTATGTGAGGGATAGGATCAAATGCACAAGGGACGAGGGGGAGGGAAGGAGAACAGAGGCAATCTGGCTGCAGCTACTAGACTCAAGGGGTAGGAAACAGAGGTTTTGGGGTGGTATACAGGCCACAGTTCTATTCTTAGGAGCTTGACAGGGAATTAGCAGGATAAATCAGAAAGGTTTGTAGAAAATGGGAATGGAGTCATCGGGGGCATTTAAACTTGCCGGGGGTAGACTGGAGCATTCCAGTCACCTCCAGTGCTAGGGAGCAATTGCTCCTGGATGTGATCAAGGAGGGTCTCTAGATGCAGTTGGCTAGTCTACCTAATAGGCAAAAGAGCACTTTAGATATGGTACTGTCAAATGGTGAGGCAGTAAGGGAAATAAGGGTGGAGGACCCACTAGCCGACAGTGATTACCAAACGGTGTTGTTTAATATCACAATGTGTGGTGAGCCAGAGCAATAAGTAAACGGGGTGGCAAACTTCAGGGGTGCGGACTTTGGGAGGATGTAGAAATTACTGAAAGGGAAACTGGAGGGCATAAGGAAGAAGATGGACGTGGATCAGAAATGAGATATTATTAAACGGGGGATTACAGAGACAACGTAAGCCTACACCAAGACACATAGTAAGAGGAGCAGAGCAAGGAAACTATGCTGGTTGAACCACTGGCGTAGCAACTTCCCACAAGGCCTGGGTTCAAGGGTATGTTATAGGCCCCTTGTCCTGGGTCTCCCCACCCCCTCCCTAGGCCCCCTTCCCCATTTTGAGGAATGACTGCTGGCCTTATGGTTAGACACAGTTTTCAAGCCAGAACCTGTCTAGCAGGTAACAGGATCATGGGATGGGAATGGAATGCACGGCTGAAAAAAGGACATGCATTTTAAAACTCAGCTCATGAGAACTTTACTTTATCATGGAATATTTTATTTATCTGTTTAATTGTTGAGTTAATTAAAATTGCAACTTTTGACCAGGAGAGGAACACTGCACAGACTATAGTTGCATTCTAGGGTCACCTCCTGCCGAGAATTTGTCAGGGCAATCCTGGTTTTGATTTGGAGAACTGTGCCCACCCCCACCCCCGCCCTTCCAAAAACAGAAATGGTTATGGTGCAAAATGTCTTGACTCCTGATCAGGGTAGGGATGGATGGATGAGATCTGTGACATACAGTACAACACCAAGAAGAGACCAGCACTCTTTACATTTAGTGAGTGAGCCCTGCCCTCATGCCTTGTTTAGAAAACAAAAGAAGAACGAGGCACAACAGAGTATCATCCAGAGTTGTCCATCGCCCCCCCCCATCTCATGCCTTGCTTAGAATTAGAAACTAAAACAAAAACAAGGCACACAGGGCAGATCATCATTATCCACTGAGTTGTTCTTGACCCTCCCTTACAGATTCTCAGAAAATAAAAGAAAATGAAGCATACACAGGGCAGATCATCGTCATCCACAGTTGTCCCCTGGAGCCCTCCTCCCCTCCCTCTTAACTACCCCCCCTGGACTCTCAGTCAGAGTACTACTACTCGCCCACGCCCTGGCTAAGCAGGCTGCAGGCTCGGTCAGCTCCTCGGCAGGCACCAATCAGTGCGGCAGCTCAGTCCTCCTCCACATATAGCAGAACAGGTCACAGGAGGAGCATCAGGTGGAGAGAATTGACTGAATTTTAATTTTTTCTCAGATTTCATTAATTTACCCTTAATCCAGGCCAGTATAACATAACCCTTAACCTTGCTGCCCTGCTGCGACTGTCCATCACCACCTTTCTCTCTCTCTCTCTCTCTCTCTCTCTCTCTCTGCTTGCCTCTCTTACTCACTGAGTCACTCACTGCAGGCAGCAGGCCAGGCTGCTACTCTCACTCTGTCACGATCTACCTCGACCTCACCTCAGCTCAATCAAGCAAGCTCCCAACAACACAACTCTTGTCTCCAACTCTCTGTCTCTCCTAGTCTCTTTCTCCTACAGCAAGTAGTTTAAACTTCTGTAAGAATTTTATTTTTATTATTTTGACTCTTACTTTCTCCACCATCCGCTACATCTCTCCTCCACACACTGCAGCTATGAAGTGCGAACTGCTGCTGCTGCATGCAAGGCGCACGATTTCTTCTCAGGCATGCACACACTTGCTTCTTCCTCCTTCTTGTACCACATAACTACTATACTCTCTCCGTTCTAGAGTCATGTGGTACAGAAGTGCTTGCTACCTTTATGTCACCCCTAGCAACTTCCTCCCTCCCGCTCAGAAGCAGACAAGGCTGAAGGATCTTGAGGGAAAACAGGCAGAAATAAATAAAAGGAAAAAACGGCTGCACTAGCGTGACACAGATAAACAAATTCTGACCTAGGGCCCCCTAAAACACTCTGGGCCAGGGTGTGATTGAACCCTCTGTGCTATTCTAGCTACACCCCAGGGTTGAACACTGAGGCAGTGGAGGTGATGAGGGCAAAATGAAAGGTGCACCAGAGGTATAGGAGGATGAGGAAGGAAGGAGACAGGGATGAGTATGAAAGATGGTCCAGGGAGGTGACAAGAAAAGCCAAGGCCCAGAGGAAGCGGCAATTAGTGTAGGGAATTATGGAGGGGAGACATTTTCAGATACATCAGAAAGAAAAGGAAGTGCAAGGAGACAATAGTGAGGATAAAAAAAGGTGGAAAATAGAATGAATACTTCTGCTTAGTGTTCACGGAAGAAAAGGAGGTACCACTACCACCATTGGCTGGGATGGTACAGATGGGCAGATTAGGAGGTAACAGATGGAAGAATTGAGGGAGGTAGACTCTGTGAGAGACTGAGGGTAGACAAGGCACCAGGGCCAGATGGTATCCACCACAGGGTGCTGAGGAAGATGGTGGAGGTGTTGGCAAAGCAGCTGGTGGATCTGTACAGTGCCTAACTGGAGTCGGGATATGTGCCACCGGAATGGAGGATGGCACATGTAGTGCCATTACACAAGAGTGGAACAAAGGATGAACCGGGTAATTATCGTCTAGTAAGTCTCACCTCCATAGTGTGCAAACTCATGGAAATGATACCAAAGGAAAGACTAGTGCCATACCTGGAGGACATTGGCATCCAGGATGTGAGGCAGCATGGGTTCGTTTCGGTGAAGTCTTGTCAAATCAACCTGATACAATATTATGACTGGGTGACTGGTGAGCTGGATAAGGGTCATGTGGTGGATGTTCTTTACTTGTTCTTCAGCAAGGCCTTCGATTCGGTGCTACATGGACTGCTTGGGAGGAAGGTAACAGGTGTCGGGGTTTGGGGCAAAAATGACAAAGTGTTTTACAAGATGGCTCAGTGGGAGGCTGCAATGGGTGGTGTGGAAGGGTAACTCTCAACTCCGAAGCCAGTGATGAATGCAGTGCCACTGGGCTCTGTGCTGGAATCAGTATTATTTGGGCTCTTCATATGAGACATTGAGCATGGGATGTTGAGCAAGGTAAGTATGTCTGCAGATGACACAAAATTGGGAGCAGTGGTGGATGGAGGGAAGGGATGGAAGCAGCTGCAGGGGGACTGAAGCAAGCTAGTGGAGTGGTCAGAGAGGTGGCAGCTGGGGTTCAATGCAAAGAAGTGTAAGGTTATGTACTTTGGAGCAAAGAACCCAAGGAAAGAATACTGGCTGGGGGGAAGGGTTAAGCTGGGGATAGCTGAGGAGGAGAAGGACCTAGGGATAATGGTAACAGGGACAATGAGCAACACTGCCCAGTGCATTACAGAGACTTCAAAAGCCAACAAAATGCTGGGGTGCATAGTGAGGGTTTTTTCTTCCAGGTAAAGAGTGATCTTGCCCCCTACAGGTCACTGGCAAGGCCACACTTGGAGTATTGTGTGCAGTTTTGGAGGCCATACCTGAAGCGTGATATCAAGCTACTGGAGGGGGTGCAGAGGAGGGCAATGAAGATGACATGGAATGCAGGGGATAGACTATAAGAGCAGGCTAGGAGACCCGAATATGTACACTCTGGAGGATAGAAGGGACAGGGGAGCCATGCTAGAGATATTCAAGTTTCTGAGGGGGAACCAATAAGGTTGTGGCATACAGTATCTATAAGCTAAGGAGAGTGAGGAACACCAGGGGGCATGGGCTAAGAATAGATGGTGAAGATTTAGGAAGAAAATGAGGAGACACTATTTCATGGAGAGGGTGGTAGCAAGTTGGAATGCACTAACAGAATGGGTGGTATCACGTAAATCTGTGACCTGCCTGAAAAGGGCATGGGACAGGGAACAGGGGAGAGTGAGGGTGGGGGAGGTGGGGGTAGCAGTGGGGTATAAAAGGGAAGGGGTGATGGTGGGGC
This sequence comes from Neoceratodus forsteri, assembly GCA_016271365.2. Classification (NCBI taxonomy): domain Eukaryota; kingdom Metazoa; phylum Chordata; order Ceratodontiformes; family Ceratodontidae; genus Neoceratodus; species Neoceratodus forsteri. Next base: position 1,689,902,366 of record CM028130.1, on the reverse strand, counting down.
AGCTGCAAACTAGAGCTGGTAACTGCACACTCGAGCAGACTTAGATAGACCAGGTGGTCAGTTTCTGCTGGCACATTCATATGTTCGCAAGACCTGAGCCTTCACTAGAGTGCCAGGCCTCCTGTTTGTTTTGAACACATACCACCTACACGTCCACTCCCTCGATCCTTCCCATGTGATGTTCACATGTTATTCCACATCCCCTCCAGTGATCCAATGTTCCTGTCATGTGGTGTTCTCATGTTTTTCTCCATCCCCTCCCTTGATCCAGTGCATCTCCCCTGCTGTTTCCTTGTATTGCTCCTTGAGGGAGGCACCCCGGTCCCAGCTTCAACCTCACCCCTTATCCCATGCTGCATCCTTGAACATGCTGTGTGGCAATAGATAGTGCTTATTTGAAAATGTTTAAATCCTGATGTTTCTTGCTCTGTTCCTCACCCATGGTCCATAAGGACATATGCAAAAGGCATATGAATAAGGCCATTGATCCGATGAGTTGTGCTTGTCATAGCATGGTCTATGCCATATGCCATTGCACTTGCCTCTATCCTCACCTTTCTGTTCTGCCTCACTCATCATTCAACATGCCATTATCTGGCTTGCATTTACAGACATGTTGTCACACTGCCTACCACCCTCATGGGGATCGGAGATGATCACAACATGGTCTCCTTCATGCTGCAAGTGTGCAATTTCTTCACAAACAACCTGCAACAACCACGCCCAACCCAGTCAATATGCTGTCCCTGACTTGGTCATGCCCTATCTGCATTCTTATGTTTTTTTGTGCCCAAATTTCCCTTTCCAGAAAATATGACAGAAAAATGATAAAGACCCTGGAGCCAGCACCGATCACTGTGTTACCGCACTCAACACTTGACCCTGTGAAGAGTGGATGTCATTTAACACCTCCCGCAGGGTAGTAGTAGCATGCCAATGTGACACACAGATCACTCCGTTCATTCCCACACACATGCTCTACAGCTTGTTTCACAGCCTTCTATATGGCAATGTGGCACAGGCACAGTGGAAAGCAGTATGACCTTACACCAGCTGCGTGTAAGCAAATGGTTAGCAAAGCTAGGTGGCGAATTTCTGTTCATTTTCATAGAAATGCATGTCAGAGAAAAAGATACAGGGAAGGAGGCATTGGGAGTTCCAGGTGAGATGTTGGCAATACACACCGGAAGTGATGTGATAAGTATATGTTTTGTACATGAACAATGGACCTGTACTGTGCCACTTGTGGAACAGTGACAAAAGGAAGTGCTTGGTTATGATGGCAAAATGTCGGAATTGTTGCTGGTTGAAAATGGTGTGTGTGTGTGTGGAGGGTGAGGGTCTGAATCCACACATGTATGTTTGCAGTCTACATTCAGTGGATGCTTATGCATGAAGCATGGATGTACCATAGTCTGGACACTTTGGACATGGTGGAATCGGGTCCTGCAGCAAGACAGTTAAACTATGCACAATGTTGACAACACACACACACACACACACACACACACACACACACACACACACACACACACTGAGAAAAAAAAAGTAAAGGAGTAGCAGGCCTGTGTGTGTTTTTTTTATTCAAATAATCATATTGACTGATGGATGGAAGTGGTGAGGAGCATGCATGAATTGCACCTTGAGATAAATGTATCCCCGCCAGTAAAACCAGGTCTTGATGTGAGGAACTGTGACACTGTGATTGCACTTCAGTAAGTCTGAGTGATAATCAGCCAGATTGCCCTTGATGTCCTGAAGTGATTATCAGCTCATTACAGCTGCAGTGATAAGCCATTACAAGATGGGGAACCCAGCATGGAGTCGACAAGAGCCATTACCACTCCATTGTAAAATATTTCACCTACTCTGCTTCAGTCTGTTATGTGTTGAGGTGACTGTGTTTTTTTATCAGCATAACTTGGGTCTGTCTGTAGGGAGCAGTTCAGTGGCAATAACCCAGATATATATGTGATATGACCATTAACAGGTCAGCATAATGTCAGGCTCACCATGGCTGATGCACCCCCACTTCCTTCCATAACAGCAGAGGCAAAGCATGTACATAAGAAAACGCCAGCAGAAACAGGCCTAACGCTCTATTGAGTCAGCATGATTGTGCAAATAGCCACTTGACTTGCAGCTGCCCCACCATCCCCACCTCTCTATATCATTAACCCCATCACTCTGTCCCATCCCCTCTTAAAACTGCACACCATTCTATAGGCTACCACCTTGTCGAATGGAGCATTCCATTTGTCTGCTACCTGTTCTGTGAAAAAATGATACCAGAGTTAATTCTTTAATCATCCCTCCCCCCAAACTCAACTGGTGCCCTCTTGTATGCCTCCCTCTTCTAATCTGGGAAATCACTTCAGTATTACTGATTTAAAGATTTCAATCATATCCCTCTTATCTCTCCTCAACACCAGGGAGTACATGTTCAGCTGGCCCAGCATATCCTCGTTGGACTTTCCCTCCAATCACCGTATCATCTTTGTCGCACTACGCTGCACACACTACAACAATATGACATCCTGCTTCAGGAATGGACATCAATTCTGCATGCAGCATTCATATCTTGAGGAGATTATCTTCGCTATATACTCCAGCATCTTGCTGGCTTTTGCTGCCGCCTTCCTGCACTGAGCTACGTTGTTCATACTCCCCGTTACAAGCACCACTAGATCCCTTTCCTCCTCAGTGCTTTCAATCTGTATCCCTCCTAGCCGATAGCCCTTCCCCTGGTTCCTAGCACTGAAGTGCAATACCTTGCACTTCTTGATGTTGATCCACAACTGCCAAGTTTTTGACTATTCCTGTAGTTTGAAAAAGTCTACCTGCAGCCCCCTCCAACCCTCGATGTCATCTACTACAGCTCCCATATTCGTAGTCTGCAAACAGACTAATCCTACTCCAGATCCCAAGTGAGATATCAGCCATGAATATCCAAAACAGCACCACTCCCAGTACCGATCCCTGTCATACACCACTCATCACGGCACTCGTGGATGTGAGTTCCCCCCCCACTACCACCCTTTGCTGCATTCCATTCAACCAGATATTGATCCATGTGACCATCCTTGTTCCCACCCATATATACTCCATCTTCCCCCCTCCCCAGCCTCCCATGCAGCACGGAATCAAAGGAGTTGATGAAGTCTTAATACAGGACATCCAATGCATGGCCCTTGTCCAGCTCCCTGGCCACCCAGTCATACTACTCAATTCGGTTTTTCAGGCAGGATATGCCAGAGACAAACCCATGCTGCTGACCATCTTGGGAGTCCATCATCCGCCAAAAAGGTCACCAGCCTTTCTTTTAGGATAGTATCCATGAGTGGATCCAAAATTGAAGTGAGGCTCACTGGTTTGTAGTTGCATGGTTCATCCATAGGGCAACTTTGGTGACTGGACACCACATGGGCCATACTACAGTGCTGTGGTATGCATCCTGTGTACAGGTTGGTATTGAAGAGGTCATCCAGTGGTCCTGACAGGATCTCCACTAGTTCCTTAAGTACTCTTGTGTGAATGCCATCTGGTCCCTGAGCCTTGTCCACCCTTCATGCCATTATTCCTTACAGGATCTGGTCCTCTGTAATCCCTATATCAGTCCCACCATCTCCCCACAGCCCACTCCACCACTCCCTTGTGATATCCACCACCTTTCTCCTCCATAAACACACAGCAGAAGTATTCATTTAGTACCTCTACTGGATATCCTCCATTGTCCATCCCACCTCTGTACTTCCTAATGCTCACAATGTGGTCTTTGTTCTTCCTTGTCAAGTTTATGTATCTGAGGAAGTCATTTTCTCCATCCATAATACCCTGTGCCAGTCTCAGCTCTATTAAAGCCTGAGCCATTCTGACTAGCCTGGTAACCTCCATGGACTTCTCCGTATACTCATCCTTGGCATCTTCCACTACTGATTTCTCTAGTCTTAGAATCCTAAGCTGGAGGGTGGGAGGTTTAGGAGTGAGGATAGGAAGTACTTCTTCACAGAGGAGGTGGTGGACACTTGGAATGCACTGCCAAAAGAGGACATCTCATTGATGACAGTGGACTACTTTAAGAGAGCCTGGGATAGGTATGGGGGAAAGTAAGGATCATGGGTAGGGTGGGAGGAGTGGACAGGAAGGGAAGGGATATTAGCTCAAGCTGTGGACATTGTAATACGCACAGACTTTATAGACCAAATGGCTTTCTTCTGCTGGCTTCTTCGTATGTTCATATGTATGTTTGAGTCTCGGAAATGCTTTTTTCTTTGCCCTCACCTCCTCCATGACCTCTTGAATCAACCAACTGGGCTTCTTTGCTTTTCCATTCTTACTCCATGTCGTTGTACATGTTTCAGTACCCTCCATCAGCCCTCTTTTAATAATGTCCCATTTTTGACTAGCATCCATGCTTGGTTGAATTCCCGCCAGATGCCATCCAAAATTTCCACCATCCTTTTAAAGTCTGGCACCTTACATTCAGTCATCATTGTTACCACACCTCCTGTCTCCCTATCTACATTGAGCATGAAACACACTGAGTGGTGGTCACCACAATCAGAGGGTCCTCTACACCTAGATCCCTTACAGCCTCCACATTTGAAAGTACCAGGTCCAGAGTGTTTTCCAATCTAGTCTGCTCGTGGACCGACTGCACCAGGACGCTGTACTGAAATGCTTCTAATATGACCTGTTCCTTTGCACTCATGGTAGCTGGGGTGTCCACCGCCACCACTTTGTTCCCCTTCCTACAGACCCTTATAATTTGCTCTGCTAACTCTTTATCCTGGTCATCCCATTGAGCTTGTGATCTGTATACCACACCCATCCTCAATGTGCTACCTTTTTCACCTTTAAACTGCATACACGGGGCTTCTGTTCTGCCTTCCTCCCCTCCTCCCTTATGCACCTTATCCCCTCCAGGACATAGACTGCCACTGTCCCATCTTTCCCCTTATCCTGATCCTTCCAGAATATCCTATACGATTTGATCACCATATCCCAAGTCCCAGTACTGGGTGGTCCACATTTACGTGATGGTCGCAATGTCCACCCCCCACACTGCCCTTGGTCTGACTGGACAGATTTTGACCAGCCAGCGATCATGGATATCATGAATATTGTCCACGGCTTGCGACTGACTTGCTGTAGTTTGGATCCTGGTCCCATGTGCCTCCTTGTGGGGTGCATGGATGTGATCGGACCAGTCCTTGCTGAGATAGTCTGGTGCTCTTTGGACCAAGGGGTGTTTCCGGAGTCTTTGAAAGAGGCTACTATGACACCCCTTTTAAAGAAGCCTTCCCTTGATCCAGTCTGTCTCGCTAACTACAGACCGATCTCTAACCTGCCCTTTTTGGGCAAGGTTATTGAGAAAGTAGTCGCGTTGCAGCTCAATGACTTTCTTACCACCCATGAGGTCTATGATCTTCTCCAGTCTGGCTTCAGAAAGAGGCATAGTACTGAGACAGCGTTGGTTTGGGTACTTAATGATCTCCTAATAGTGAGAGATTGGAGGAGCCGCTCGATCTTGGTCCTCCTTAATCTCTCTGCAGCATTTGACACCGTGGACCATGGGATGTTGCTAGATCGCCTGCGGCTGTTCTGCGGACTGTCGGGGACAGTCCTCAGATGGTTCCACTCTTTCCTCACAGGCAGAAGTCAGAGGGTAGTCTCAGGAATTTTTTCCTCTGCTCCCTTTGCTCTGTCCTGTGGGGTGCCACAGGGTTCTGTGCTTTCCCACCATGTTGTTCACGATGTATATGCTGCCATTGGGAGACAGTATAAGGCATAATGGGCTGAGTTTTCACTGCTATGCAGATGATACTCAGCTCTACATGTCCTTTGTACCTGAACAGAATGATGCATTATCGGTCTTTAATAACTGCCTTGCTGAGATTCAGGACTGGATGAGTGCTAACTGGTTGAAACTAAATCCGGATAAGACTGAGGTGTTGGTTGTGGACCAGGGTCATCGTGTAGAGAAGTTGACTCCTGGGTCTCCCTCTGGCCTTGTGTTAGGGGGTAACCAGTTGAGACCTTCTGAACAGGTACAGAATCTGGGTGTAATTCTTGACAGTGAGTTAACATTGAAGACACAGGTGTCTACCTCTGTCAAGTCTTCCTTTTACCATCTGAGGAATATCGCCCGGATAGAACACCTTGTTCCACATGATGACCTTCCTGTGTTGGTCCACGCCTTTGTTTCCTCGCGTCTTGATTACTGTAATGCTCTATATCTAGGGTTGCCGGGGGTGGATCACCATCACCTGCAGCTGGTGCAGGATGCTGCAGCCAGGTTGTTGACTGGGCTACCAAGAACTTGCCATATCACTCCTGTGCTGCGCGAACTGCACTGGCTGCTGGTGCAGTGGAGAATCACCTTCAAAGTCACGTTGCTGACCTATAAGACCCTACACGGTCAGGGACCAGGCTACTTGGAAGATCTCATTTACCCTACTGCCCTCTCCGCCCACTCCGCTCTGCTGACGAGGGATTGCTAGAGATTCCCAGAGTTCGTCTTCAGTCATCTGGGGCCAGAGCTTTTTCTTTTATGGACCCAACTCTGTGGAATTCCCTACCTCGTCAGATTTGAGAGTGCCTGTCCACGGATTCATTTAAGGTGTCCCTAAATAGTTATCTATTTGAATTAGCATTTGGATAGGTTTATTGCTGATTTTTATTGTTTTTATGTTATTATTTATTATGTAAGATGCTGTTTTGCACTTGTGCTTTGATATGTTGAAAAGCGCACTATAAATAAATTTTGATTAGATTTGATCTGATTTACTGCAGAAAGGGCCTGGAACTCAGCAGACTTGTTTTGTAGGCTTCTTGTGTTCAGTGAGACAACCCTCAACCCTGTTTCCTTCCCTACCCCTCCCTGCATTTCCCTTCTCCTAAGTCCCCCACCCCTGCCACTACCACAACTCCTTCTACTTTAGCTTGGGGGGGGGGGCTCATTTGGCTACCCTCCATGGGATCTCTGACTACCAGCTGTCTACTTGCTACCACCCCCATGTAGTTTAAATCAACCCTTGCTGCTATGTACCCCCCTATCTTATGCTTTTATAATGCCTTCCCCTTCCCGCTCAAGTGTAGACTGTCCCGAGTATATAGGCAATTACTGACCAAGGTTCTGCCACAGCAACACACCAACCTGTACCCCATGGATCAATACCATTCACCCGGCCATATGTTGCTCTCCCCAATCATCCATTTCCTTACTGTACCTTCACCGGAAGCTCCTCTGAGAATGTCACCAATTCAAACTAAACGACAGTGTGAAAAATGCTGGGAAAACACTGACCATGCAGCATTAATTCTGCTGTTTTTTTTTTTAATATTTTCTTGAGGGCAGTACAGGTTAGAGGTTAGCAGCTTGCAGGGAAAGTTGGCGACTGCTTGGAGTGAGAAAGACTCGTGATCACACAGACCAATTAGTTTGGCATCATGGAAGGAACTATTCCTCCAGCAGTGCCCCCCCTTCACCACTGCAACACTCCTCTGACCGAATACTATCCCTTGTGCATCCACCCCTTTCAATCTCCTGCCTCCACCTGGCGATCCTTCTCCCACTCCTCCCCCAATGTCATCAGCACTGCAAACTTATTACCTTTCCTCTCTGCAATAATGTGCTTTAGCTCCTTCCTCCTGAACTGAGACTTCACTTCAGTGCCAGACCTCCAGTTCATTTTGAACTGGAACCACCTACATGTCCCCTCCCTCGATACAATGTCCATCCCATGCAGTGTCCTCATATTACTCAACATCCCTTCCATCACTACAATGTTCCGCTCCTCTGGTGTCCTCATGTTTCTCCCCGTCCCCTCCCTTGATCTGATGTTGCTCCCCTGTGGTGTCCTCATGTTGCTCCTTGATGGAGTCCCTCCTGCACCAGCTTCTACCCGGCCCCTCATCCCATGCTGCATTCTTGAACATAGTTAGTGCTTAGCTGAAAATTATTAAACTCAGATGTTTCTTGCTCTGTTCCTCACTCACAAAGACAGAAAAGTCTTTAAAATTCCACTAGGTACATAAGGACATATTAAAGTGCCATCCAAATAAGGTCATTCATCCAATGAGTTGTGCTTGATATAGCATGGTACATGTCGTACATCATTGCACTTGCCCCTACCCTCACCTTTCTGTTCTGCCTGCCCCATGGTTCACTGTGCCAGCATCCGGCTTGCTTTTCCAGCCATGTTGTCTCAGTGCCTACCAACCATGAGGTGACTGGAGATGATGACCACATGGTCTCCTTATTGCTGCAAGAGTGCAGTCTCTTCACAAACAACCACAACACCCACCACCCAACCAGTCAATATCCTGTCCCTGACTTGGTTTTGCCCAATGTGCACCCTACTGCCACGATCAACAGCTTGTTGTACAACTTTCAATGTGGAAATGTGGCACTGGCCCAGTGTAAATCAGTATGACCTTACACCGCTGTGAGTAAACAAATGTATTTATTTATTTTTATTTATTTATTTGTATTTTGGATGACACCTTTGAGCCGAGGGCTCTTTTACAAAGGTTCCACATCAAGGCAATAAGGACAATAAGGTACAAAACATAACAGGATCATTACAATGGAACTTACAAAAAAAAAAGACAAGTAAGGTTACAATGATAGCAGCCAAAGGCATTGTCAAGGAATTGTGAGTTAATTATACAGTACAAGTGATAGGCAGCTCAGTGAAGCTTTGCTAGGAGTGAGTTAGTGGGAAAAGAGAAAGAAGAGTGGTGATATGGTAGAGAGATAGGGAGGAGGGGAGAAATAGGGAGGGCATTGCATTGGGTATGTGGTGGATGGGAAATAGAAAGGGAGAAGGAATGGGGATGAAAAGAAAAAGGGGGAGACAAATAGCTAGCAAAGCTAGGTGACTAATTTCTGTGAGTTTACAAGAAATGCATGACAGGAAAAAAGATACAGGGAATGAGGCACAGGGAGTTCAAGGTGAGGTGATATTAACAATGCACACTGCAAGTGATGTGACAGGTACATGTTTTGTACATGGACAATGGACCTGTACGGTGCCATTGATGGAACAGTGAAAAAAGAAAGTATTTGGTTATGAAGTCACAATGCAGGGATACTTGCAGGTGGCACAGTGTGTGTGTGTGTGTGTGTGTGTGTGTGTGTGTGTGTGTGTGTGTGTGTGGGGGTTGCTGAATCCAGACATGTATGTTTGCAGTCTGCCTTCAGTTGACACTTACGCATCAAGCATGAATGCATCATAGTCTAGACAGGTTGGACTTGGTGGAATCAGGTCACGCAGAAACGCAGTAAAAGAAACTATGCACAACATTCACAACACGCACACACAATCAGAGAAAAAAAAAGAAGTAAAGGAGTAGCAAGCCTGCATGTGGTTTTTCATTAAAAGAACCATATTGACTGCGGAATGCAATGGTGAGGAGTATGTATGAAGTCCACTTTGAGATAAATTTAGCCCCTCCAGTAAAACCAGGTTTTGATGTGAGCTACTGTGACACTATTTGATCGCACTTCAGTCAGTCTGAGTGATATCAGCCAGATTGCCCTTGATTGCCAAAAGTGATAAACAGCTCATTACAGCTGCAATGATGAGCCATTACAAGATGGGGATCCCAGCATGGAGTCAACTAGAGCCATTGACATTCCATTGTAAAAGATTTGACCTACACTACTGTTTGTTATGATGTGTAGTGTGCTTTCTCAGGCAGTGTGGATGTGATTTTTTTTTTTTTTTAACTGCATAACTCGGAGCATTTCAGTGGCAATAAGACCAGACAAATTTGTGATATGATTGTTCACATGTCGGAATACTGCCAGCCTCACCATGGCTGATGCTACCCCACCCCACTTTCACAAAAGCAGGGCTCAACAGGTTGCACACTTTTACATGTTGTGGTACATTAATTAGTGCTAATTTGGAAACTATAAAACTCAAATCTTTTTGGCTCTCTTCCTCACTTTCAAAGACAGAGTATTATTTAAAATTCCACACAATCTATAAAGATGTATGCAAGAGTAAGCAGAAGCAGTCCATACATCCCATGAGTTGTGCTTGTTATAGCATGGCACATGCCATACAGCATTGTCTTGCCCCCTACCCTCACCTTTCTGTTGCCCCCCCCATAGGCCACAGTCCAATGGGTGTCAAGGTATGACTATCCCATGCACTCATCTGTATCTGTATTGCTCCCTTATGCCAGGCATGGCATAGGAATAAGGGAGCAATACATATGAGTATGAATAGATAGGACATTGACAGAGTAAAGGCCTATGGCACATTCATAAGGTAGAAAAAATGGGCAGACTGGATGGGCCTTGCGGTCCTTATCTGCTGCCAACTTCTATGTTTCATAAAGCTGCACACCATGTTCGCTAAGAGCAACAGCTAAGGCAGGGCATTCGAGGATCCCTGATACCATACTCTACTTAAAAACATGCATCACAACATTCCTCCACAACCATTCACCAGCCAAAACGTATGTTGCCACATGGTTAGGCAGTGTGTAATCGGGCTTTTGACCATAATAACATAATAACATACTAACATACTAAAAATGCCAGCAGAGTAGGCTTCACAGTCTATCGATTCTGCTCAGAAGTCAGTAACTTGGGTGGATACCATTACCAACCTCCTGCTCCATCCCATGGACCCTCTCCCGCGAAATAAAAAATTCCTCCCTCCAACCTACTATTTCTCATGTTCACCCCCCCGCCTGTACCTGTCCCATTCTCTCTTGAACCCTTCCACTGTTGGTACCTCCACCAAATCATCCGGCAGTGCATTCAAGGGCTCCACCACTCTCTAAGTGAAGTACTGCCACCCGCTTTCTCCCCTGAGTCTCACTCCCTCCAGACTCTAGCCATGCTCCCTGGTGGCCCAACAGACCTTACTCTGAAAGACCACATTTAGGATTATCCCATTTATCCCTTTCAGAAACTTAATGACCTCAATCACATTGCCCTGTCCCATCTCTCTTCCAGTGAGAACAGGTTGAGCTCTTCAAGCCTCTCCTCATATATCCTATCCACCAACCCTGGATCATTCTGGTTGCCATCCTCTGAACCCACTCCAGGAGACGAATGTCTTTCTTTAGGTGCGGATGCCAAAACTGCACAAGTATTCAAGGTGTGGCAGAACAAGGCAATTGCATAGCAGCAGAATCACCTCCCTGTTCCTTGAGGCGATCCTCCCTGATGATGCAGCACAGCATTCTATTTGCCCTGGCTGTGGCATGCCTACATTTCTCAGAGTTGTTCCTTTTGGCATCCACCAGTAACCCAAGGTCCCTTTCCTCACCTGAAACTTGCAAAATGTCCCCACCTAGTGTATATACCTGTCCAGGGTTCCTACGCCCCAGGTGAAGCACCTTACACTTCCTGGTGTTAAATTTCAACTTTCAGGTGCTTGACCATCTCTCCTGAGTATCCAGGTCCCGCTGCAGGGCTAGCCTACCCTACCCTCTTCCCCATCCACCACCGCCCCCAGCTTAGAGTCATCCACGAAGAGGCTCATCTTGTTCCTGATACCCTCCCTGATATTGGTGATGTAGGCGTTGAACAGGAGCAGGCCCAAAACAACCCTGTGGGACCCCACTAATGATTCCCCTGGAAGACGAGACTACCCCCTACCATCACCTGCTGAGTCGTCTGGCTTGCCAGTTTCCAATCCACCTGACCAACAGAGCTCCCACCTCCATACTACCCAGCTTATCTAGCAGACCTTTGTGGGGAGAACCTAATCAAATGCCTTGCTGAAGACCAGAAAGAGGCCATCCACCGGCCTACCCTAGTCGAGCGCTGTCATCACCCAGTCATAGAATTCCACAAGATTCATCTGACACAATCTGTCTGGAAAGAAGCCATTCTGGTGATCATCCAGGTATCCCTGTTCCACCAAGAACACCCTCAGTTTATCCTTTAATATGTCCACCATCAACTTCCCCACCACCGAGATCAAGCTGACCGGACTGTAGTTCTCCAGCTCCTCCCTCGAGCCTCCCTAATGGATCGGCGTGATGTATGCCTTCCTCCAATCCTTGGGCACCCTTCCTGTCTGCAGAGAAGTGTTGAAAAGGGCCTCCAGGGGTACAGCTAGGACATCAGCCAATTCCCACAGAACCCTGGGATGGATCCCATGAGGACCCGAGGGTTTATCCTTGTTAAGGTACTTGAAGGCTTCCCACACCATGCCGACAGGAATTTCATTGTCGGTGCCTCCTGCCATCTCCGGAGATCCTACATGTCACCCTCCCATACGGAATGGTTTCCCAGGAGCCCTGGGTAACAATAGAATCCACAAGACCTTGGTTCCCCTCACCCCTGCTCCCTGCTTCCTCCTGCTCTTTGACTTCTCAGGCTCCTCCTTAGTGAAGACTGATACAAAGTACTCGTTGAGTACCTCCGCTTGATTACCTGCCTCCTACACCCACCCGCTCACCGTCCTCAACCCACTGAACTGCTTCTTCACTCTCCTTCTCTCCCCAACATACCAAAATAACCCTTTTCCCCCATGTTGACCACCTGTGCCAGTCTTTACTCTTTCATAGCCTTGGCCCCATCACCACCCTGTTAACCCTCCTGGCCTTTACAAGATACTCCTCCCTATCCAAGAACCAGTGTGTATGCTTGAACCGACCGTATGCAGCCCTCTTTTCTCTTGCTGCCTCCTGGACCTCCCTGGTCCACCAGCATGGCTTCCGAGAGCAACCACCTTTACGTCTCGCCCTCTCACAGGACCTGGTAGCCTCTTGTATCCCTCTCTTGATGATTTCCCACCTGCTTTCCACAGCCATGCATGGTGTTATGTCCTTATGACCCTTGAGAATTTTATCCATGTTCTTGAAGTCAGCCCCCCTGAAATAAACTACCAACGTCCTTGTGCGATCCTTTCACCCCCACCATGTCCAAAACAAACCAGACAGTGGCATGGTCACTTCCGGCCAGGGGGTCCACCACCTTGATCCCCTTTACTAAGTCACAGTCAGCCAGGACCACATCCAGGATGTGGCCCTCCCTCATTGGGTCAACAACCTGCTGAGTTAGGAATGCATCCTGGAAGACATCCAACAAGCCCTGCTCCCTGTCTACTGGGGACATCATAGTTCCCCAGTCTGTTGCAGGCATGTTAAGGTCTCCCAATATCACCACCCTTCCCCCTTCCTGTCCACAGTGGTCTCTAATATTAGCCAGTAGTCTATCTTCCAGATTGTCAGTCAGCATGGGAAGCCTGTAGGCCACCACCAGCTTGACCTTCTTGCCCCTGGGTTTTGCATGGTTACCCACAGGGCCTCCACATTACCCTCTGCTTCCTCCGCTCTTGTTATCACTATACTGTCCCTAACAAACAGTGCTACCCCCCCCGCCCATAGCCCTGTCCTTCCTGAGCATAGTATACTCATATAGACTTAGGTCCCAATCATGTCAAGGGGTGGCCCAAGTCTCAGTGACCAAAACCACATCCACATCTCCATCCACCAGCATGGCCTGAAGCTCCGACATCTTGTTTCCCAAGCTCCTGGCATTTATCAGGACCACCCTCCACCCCCTGGCCCTTACTCTCCCACCCCCCCAGGAGAAGTTACTTGTAGCCACATTCTCATTGACCACAGTGCACAGTCTGCCATTTCTGTGTGGTGGTGAAGATTTAGCCCATCCACAATGGGCTTGCCAGGCTCAGTTACACTGCCCTCCTTTCCACCCTCACAAGTTTAAACCCCATATAGTCTGAATAAATTCAGTCAATTTCTGCTAAAGTACCCCCTTCCCCACCAGGTTCAGATGAAGTCTAACCCTGGTGTACACAGCCCCTTACCCACCCAAGTTGCCCCCAATCACCCACCACTCCATATCTCCGAGCTTCACCCCACCCCCTTAGTCACTCATTTACCTCTCTAATTTTTTGCTTGTTTTCCACACTGTCCCTCAGTACCAGCAGGATTTCTGAGGAGGAGACCAAGCAGCCATTTGCATGACAGACTCTGGCAAGCTCACAGAACCTAGCCTGGATTTCAAACACACTATTTCCTTCCATGCCATTTGTACCCAGATGCACTAAGATGTCAGGGGACCCCTACAACCCTGAGCCAGCTCTTAGATGAGGAACTTCGCCTTGTGCACATACAGGCTGGAAATGTTTTTGACTCTATCAGGACTGGACTTCCCCTCACCCTGCACCTCACACAGAATACCTCTAATCATGGAGTCCCCCAACAGAAGAATCCTGACTCCTCCTGTGTCCCTTGACCCTCCCCTTTACAATTCCCCCACCCCCATTTCATACCTCTTCCCCAGTCCTACCCTTAAACTGGTTAGCTGCCGGCCACACTATTTGAGATCCACAGGTAGCCCCTTTCCCCTCATCCCAACTGATTTTCCAGATTGCCTCTTTTGTCTTGCATGCTGCCTCGGCCATGCTCATTTCTCTAACTAAGCCATTCCCTCCAGTTACCTCCATCCCCCAAGACCCATATGCACCAGACACTGTCTCCCTTCCATGTCCCCCAACATTTCCTTGTGTTTGCTATCCTACTCTTCACCACACTGCCTGATACCTAAGTGCAATACCTAAAGCATTATAAGCCCTTCCTGTTCTCTGTCATATCACCCTCTGGCATCTCCACCAGGGACTGTTCATATCGGATATTGCACACGTGGTTGGGAGACAGATCAGCTCATTCACTGATGACAACAAGATGGGGGCTGTTGTGGATGATATAGAGGGTAGGCAGAAGCTACAGGGTTACCTAACTTGACTTGAAGAGTGGTGGGCAAGGTGTTAATGGGATGTAATGCAAAGCAGTGCCAATTTATGCACTTCGGAGAGAAGAACATGAAGAGGGAATATTGATTGGGTGGGACACAGTTGGGTGTCACTGGGGAGGAAAAGGATCTAGGGGCCATAGTAACAGGGAGAGTTAACAACTCTGTTCAGTGCATGAAGCATGCAGCTATGGCCAATAGGATGATGGTGTGCATTGCATGGTGGTTCTTGACCAGACACAACGATGTGATCTTGCACCTGAACAGGTCCTTGATCAGGCCGCAGTTGGAGTACTGACGGATATCATGCCACTCAAGGCAGCGCAGCGTAGGTAAAAAAAAAATTACAGGGGATGAAAGATAGAAACTATGATGAAAGGCTATGACACTTGAATTTGTACGCACTGTAGAGAAAAGGGATCAGGGTGTATATGATTAAGACTGTCAAACATGTAAGGGAGAACAATAAATATCACATAGAGGGGTTGTTCAAGGTGAGGAAGCAAAGGGACATGTGGGGACATGGGATAAGACTGGAGGGTGGCAGATTCAGGATGGAGATGAGGAGGCATCATTTAACTGAGAGGGTGGTGTCAAAATGGAACGCTTTACCACAGGAGGTGGTGGATTGTAGGATCGTGGGCAATTTCAAACTAGCATGGGATGGGACAAGGGGGGCTGGGTAAACAATGTTGAGCAGTTTCCAAGAATGAGATGAGGGAAGAGGGGGTGGGGCAGTTGCAGTATAGGGGTGGTAGCTGCACATCCAAGGAGACTTGATAGACCATGATGTCTGTTTCGGCTGGCAAGTGGATCCACTTATACTGCCTGATACAAAGCCTCTGCATCCTAACTTTGTCTGCAACTTCTTTGGAGCACCATAGTACCTTGCTTATGTTTTTGCCGGCTATTAACATGATGCAGTCTTTTGTCACATTCAGTATGACACCATCACCACACTTACGTCCCACACCACTACCCAGTGTTATTGTGATGCCTAAACCCATTTCTGCAAAAATCTGCCTTCTGTAAATCTAAAACCTTTTCCCACTGTGTGACTCAACTGATTCCCAGTATACATGCTAGAGCCCACTTTGTTGTGGTCGCTGGACCACAGCAGCACCCAGTGTTCTGCGACTCTTTCCACATTGGTTGATACCAGGTCAAGAATCGCCTTGTCCATAGCAACATCAATTGGCAGTTGTCTGAACACAAACATCTGTAGGGAATCTAGAATGACTCTGCTTCTGGCTAAGGCAGCTGCCTGGGTGGTGCATCTGGCCCATAGAAATCACCCAGCAGTAGCACTTCACCTTTAGATGCCATGTCATGTATTGCATTGACTACTTCCCTGTCCACTTCTCCGCATTGTGTTGGAAGTGTGTATATCACAGCCATGAGTACCACTGTGGCATTGAACAGTTTAACATTGACCCACAGTGCCTTGGCCTTCTCCTGTTTTCATTGCACCTCTGTAGCCTTTATACACTGTCTGATGTAATGGACCACCACCCACCCACACACTCTGTCATACTTCATTTGCCCTTGAGCACAGATTTTGGTCTGCAGATGCTAACAAGGCCTCCAGATCTGGGTATTCAGTTACAAGGGTGAGTGGATTTGTAACAATGTATTTCCATGCTCTGAAGCCCAACCTAACTTTACTCTTGTTCTTGCACTCTTGCCTCTTCTCCCTGTCCTGTTTTCTTCTATATTTGATCTTGACACCACAGCCTACACCCTTACTACATTATTGTTATGATAGTCCCTCACTGTCTGCTTCACTAGTCCCTGGTGGCAACTTATTGTCATGCACGTGACCAAGGGGGGGGTATTCAGCATGTCCCCCCTCTACACCCTTTGCAAGGTTAAATTCTTGCTGCTGAAGCATTCAAACATCTCAGTAAGTACAGAGCTGCCCTTCTCGGATGAATGCAGACTATCTTCCTCATAAGTCAGTCTGTCACAAGTCATACAATAAGCCAAATACAGAATCTCAACACCAGTTTTTCAATCTGGAGCTGGAATTCTGCATGTTGAGTGACCTAGCCTCAACCCTTGCCAAGGTCAGGTAGTACCTCAGAGAATGATACAGACACTGCTTCAGGCTTCAGCCTGGCCCCCATCATCCTGACACCCACCTGCAATCTAGCTAGCGTACCTTACCACCTGCTAGGACATTGGTCAACATGTGGACAATGATCTCCATTTCCTTCTGCCTTACTGTCGCCAGAGCAATCCTCTGGATCTGCTACACATCCATGCATGACATGCACTTGACCACACTCCCCCACTTACATGGTGTCCCAAAGGTCACTCAGCGGACAATAGATCCACCATTTTCGGAGTACCTTTCCACCACTTCAGGTTCCTATGCCCCTTTCCATGATACTCCATCTTGGAGGACCCGCCAATACTCCTTGATCACAGCCATGGGTTGCAACATTTGGACTTCATGGTAATACAAACCAGCATAGGAATTAGTCATTTAGGGGATGTGGTTCATATCCACCTCCACCAATATCCCTGAGCACACCATAATATAACCACTCCTTTCACTAGGCATCCTTGAAGGTTAAGGTTGTGGACCCAGTGGTCTCTGGAGAGTGATGAGGATGTAAAGAAGTGCAAAATCATGTACTTAGGGAACAGAAGCACAATGTAGAAATATCGGATGGGGGAGGTTTTAGCAACAACTGAAATGAAAAGGAAACTATAGGAGGTGATAACAAATGATCTAATTGCAGCCAAACAATGTGAGAAGGCAGTGAGGAAAGACAGTGGGATGCTCAGTAACATATCCTACGCCTAAGTATCTCATCCACCCCACATTCCTAACAACAAAAACCTAGGACCTACAAGCCTAGTTCCCTTAATCCAAGATGGCCCTGCCTATTCTCTACCTTTTACCTATTCTGGCTTCCCTTTTGGCTGCCTACTCTTTCACCCCAATTTCTACCCTATTCCTTAATACCTCCTTATTTTTTATCAATTAGGTATGAGCTCTTACTTAGCGGAGACTATATGGGATTGTTGTCTCTTCTCATTTCAGTAAAGCTTATCATTACGTACCTTTGCATGTTAATTATGTTAACCAGTATGTATAGGCCCATACTGACCAGCCCCTTCACAATGTTTTTTTTTTGCACCATTGTCCACCATAACTGTAATCTTATAAAGTGTACTGTATTGTATTAATGCCCAGGACCACCTTGAAAACGAACTTGCTCAATGGTGTTTATGCCTGGTTAAATAAAGTGATTGATTGATTGATAAGAAGCAGTAGCACACTTGAAAAACAATAGGTGGTGATGTGACTGTACAGATAGTTGGTTAGACCTCATCTGTAGTGCTCTGTGCGGTTATATAGACTGCATCTCATGAATGACATAGAAAGGGCAGAGACATTCGAGAGGAGGTCAAAAAAATGGTGCACAGACAGCACTGCAAACAATACAAAGATAGATTGAGAGCTCTCAATATGTATTCAAAGGAAAAAGGATGGGGGGATAACATAGAAACTTTTAAGTACAGGAAGGTGGTGAACCCAGTGGCAGAGGGCAGCATCGTACAGAACAGGCAAAGTGCATGAACAATGGGTCACAGCATGAGGATGGAGGGGTGAGGAATCAGGGGCAGAAGAGGAAACGGTCATGACAATGAAGAAGACTAGGGATGCAGGGAGAGCAGCAAAGGAAGCAAAAACATAAACAAAGTAATGCATTGTGAATTCTACAGCTAGAGGAAACAAAACATTTAAAAGCTACTTCACAGGAAAAAGGTAGGCAACCAGTGGTATATCGAGGCTGGAATGGGATGCTGGGAGTTTAGTGAAGGATAACATACTCCTGCTTATTCTTTACAGACAACAACAGCTTAATCTGTTTCAAGGTCAGTTGGCATTCATCTGTATCCCCTTGCCCCGGGTCGTGCCTGAAAATAGGCAGGATTTGTCTAGTGCACTTACCCGGTCAACAAAAACTAAATAAAAAAATAAAAGTGGAAATGAGCAGATGAGGAGTAGAAATGGTAGTTAGGGCACAAAAGGGTCCACAGGGAACATGAAGGAAGACAAGTCACCAAGGACATGTGGACAGGTGGAGTACACACTAAGGCACTACAAGAAACCTGTTGATGTGGTGGTACAATATTTGGCATGGCACCACTGTTCAGCCAGTCACAGAATGCCATAGTGGAACCCAAGGGCCAGAGACCAGTTGATGTAGTCTGTTGATAGAAAAGTCTGAAATTAGATGAAGCAGGAAACTAATGAGCAGCTTAGCCTGACTATAGTTATGGAGAAGAGCATGGAAATGCAGCAAAAGAAAACAAAAGTTGAAAAATTGGTTGACAACTGTCTGCAGGAGACAAAGTGAAGGGAGGCTGTGGCAGAATAACCTCATGGAGTCCATTGATGGGGTGATGAGGGAGGTGTATATGGGAGAGTGGACAGTATATGAGGCATAACTGGACAGCAGAAAGGCCTTTGGCACTGTGCAACATTGAAGGCTGTTACACAAACTGTGAAACATTGGAATGCATAGAGTGGCTGTACAATTACTGTCACTCCATAGAGGGAAAGTTGACAAATGGGGTACCGCAGGGGGTGGGGATGTGTCCTGTCTTTTTCTATATCAGGATCACAGACATTGTGGAGAACATGGATGGGAGTATTCACCTGTCTGCTGCTAACACTAAGCTTGGCAACAGGGTTGACACACTTGAAGGGGTGGGTAGAAGGATAAGAGATCTTCAGAGGCTGGGATGGGTATTTGAAAGCTATCACTAAAAAAAAGTGCAAGACAATGCTTTTAGTGCAAATATATATATATATATATATATATATATATATTTATTTTAAAGTTTTACCAGGAAGGCATACTGAGCACAGCAAATGCTCGATTCCAGATGCGTCCTGGGAGAGGGGAAATTGGAAAGAACTATACATGAAGTATAACATTACATTGATGAAAAATATACAGAGTACAAGAAACAAGATATGCCTGCCACATGGCAAGGAGTAGCTAATAGTACAAAAACGCCAGTTTTGGAGCTAAAACCAGGCCACTCGCCTCAGCAGTAAAGGGAATTCCTATGACATCGAAAAGCACAGACAACAAATATACATTTGAGGCTGATGGCTGCTATAGGGGGCTAGCTGCACGTGCAGGCAGAGATGAAATGCTGCTTGAGAAGAAGGTTAAACTGCTGTGAGGAGGTGGAGTGTCTCAGCTCAGTTGGGAGGGAGTTCCATACGTTAGGCATGCGGTACTTAATAATAATAATAATAATAATAATTTTATTTATATAACGCCTTTCAAAATATCAAAGCGCTGAACAGGTTAATAACATAAATACAAATATCCATGCAAACATAAACATATAAAAACACATCATAAATACATGATAAAAGCTTAATAAATTACAATAAAATCCAATCAAATTCTAACTAGCTTAATCCTCCAAAAAGGCCATTTTCCATAAAAAGGTTTTTAATTCTTTCTTGAATATCTCCACAGAGGTGCACTCCCGTAACCGGCCTGGTAGAGAATTCCAAAGAGTGGGGGCAGCATGAGAAAAAGCTCTGCTGCCTGACGTTTTTAAACTCACTCTTGGAATCTCCAGCAACCCCATGTTGGCTGAGTGGAGCGATAGGCCAGGGCAATAATGAACCAGGAGGTCTTTCAGATAGGACAGACCCTGATTGTGAAGGGCTTTAAAAGTCAATAAAATAACTTTAAAGGTGATCCGCCACCTTACAGGCAGCCAGTGCAGTTCGCACAGCACCTGGGTAATATGACAGAACCTACTTGTCCCAATCTAAACCCGTGCTGCAGCGTTCTGCACCAGCTGCAGGCGGTGGATTTCAACCCCAGAAAGCCCAAAGTAAAGGGTGTTGCAGTAGTCCAGGCGCGAAGACACAAAGGCGTGGACCAAAGTTGGCAAGGAGTCAGATGGAACAAGGTGCCTAACCCTGGCAATATTCCTGAGATGGTAAAAGGAAGTGCTGATGACAGCTGACGCCTGAGATTGTAAAGTCAGCTTATCGTCAAAAATCACCCCAAAGTTACGCACCCATTCAGAGGTCGGCAATGACACGCCACCAAGAAAAATTCCAGAAGGCGTGCCAGTACACGACCTCTCAATCCGACCACCCGGGTCCACCACCAACACCTCAGTCTTCTCCGAGTTCAATTTTAACCAACTAGAATCCGTCCAGTCTTGGATTTCCCCAGACAGTTGTTAATCATCGAGAGAGCTCCATCCTGGTCGGGTGCAAAAGACAGGTATAGCTGGGTATCATCAGCCTAGCAGTGAAACCTCAGCCCATACCATCTTATGATATTTCCGAGGGGCAGCATATACACTGCAAACAACATGGGTGACAGCACAGAACCCTGAGGCACTCCACACTACAAAGAGATTGGGCTGGAGGACAAAATCCCCGACACAACTCTTTGTGATCTCCCAGTAAGGAATGAAGTGAACCATTGCAAAACGCTTCCCGACATTCCGCAGATTTGCCTCAGGTGTGCTAACAACACCACATGATCCACAGTGTCAAACGCTGAGGAGAGATCAAGGAGAACCAAGATTGAATGTCTCTTTTGATCCCTCGCCCTCAGAAGATCATTAAGCACGCGAACCAGCGCAGTCTCTGTGTTATGTCTTTTACGGAAACCAGACTGGAAGGATTTGTAGAT
This sequence comes from Neoceratodus forsteri, assembly GCA_016271365.2. Taxonomy (NCBI): domain Eukaryota; kingdom Metazoa; phylum Chordata; order Ceratodontiformes; family Ceratodontidae; genus Neoceratodus; species Neoceratodus forsteri. The sequence continues at coordinate 1,689,880,904 of CM028130.1, read as the reverse complement.
ACTATGGATGGTTAAATGGTCATCCAATTGATCAGCTACAACCTTTTCAATAACCTTCCCAATAAAGGGAAGGTTAGAGATAGGTCTGTAGCTTGAAAAACAGTTTGGGTCTAAGGAAGCTTTCTTCAAGAGAGATGTCACTGCCGCCTCTTTCAGGGAGCTAGGAAACTCACCTGACTCCAAGGAGCACCAGACTATTTGCACCCAAACTGGACCGATGATATCAATACAACTCAAAATTAGGGTAGTCAGTCCAGGATCCAAGCTGCAGCTTGTAGGGCGCACACTATGGATAAGTCTCATAATATCCACAAACTCAGGTCGTTAAAAGGAAGTCCAAGAGAAACGAGGCACTGTGTTCTCGCACATCCCTACAACATCACCCTTAGAGGTTGTCAAACACAGATCAGCCCTGATGTCAGCCATCTTAGTTGCAAAGTAACAAGCAAGCTCATCACACTCTGTTTGTGAAAAGGCTTTCTGAACTTGCAGACAGGCTGGGTTGCACAGTCTATCTACAGTTCAAAACAGCTGAGCCAGTCGATTCTGAGCAACTGCAATCTCCTTGGACAGGAACTCTGCCTTTTTATGGGTGATTGCAGATTGATAGCTAGCATAATGTTCTATCAATCTAAGGCAGTCGGCATCAAGGGCTGATCTAAGCCAACAATGCTCTAACCTTCGCCGTTTTCTCCACATCTCCCTCAGAGTCCCATCAAACCAAGGGGCCGTGGAGTGCAGAGAAAAAGGGCATTCACGAACAGGAGCAATAAAATCCAGGGCAACCATGATGGCCTCATTATAGGCCAACACCAGTGCCTCTGGATTACTGCTCACCAACACGGGGGATGAAAGGTCAAGGACCGCCGATAGGCCTTGTGAAGTAACATTCCGTAATGGGTGGTATCTGACCATCTCCACAGGGGATGGTGTCCTAAGGGGAGTGCAAAAATTGAACCTCACGGTGCAGTGGTCAGACCAAACGACTGGTTCCACCCCTACATCTGATGCATCAATCCCTAGAAGGAAAACTAAGTCCAGAGAGTGCCCAGATTTATGCGTAGCAGCGGAAACTACCTGTGTGAGGCCCAAAGAAGACATTAATTGGAGGAAGTGATTACCAAATTGTGAGAGTTCATCGTCGACCCAGGTGTTGAAGTCACCCAGCACAATCAATCTGGGCGACTCAAATGACATGTCGATGAGGAAGTCTGCAACTTCCTGTAAGAAGCGTTTCCCATCACTGGGTAGACGGTAAATGAGAACGATTCGAACGCCTACACCTGCTACAACTGAACACTCAAAGGACTCAGCTTCCCCTACTGCCGCACTTGTGAGACCCAATTAATTCTTAAAACAGACTGCAACGCCCCCTCCCCTGCGGTCCAATCTCGGGCGATGTATTACCGAGTATCCAGCCGGAGTCATGGCCTCTACTATAGGGCCAGAATTTTCGTCTAGCCAGGTCTCGGTGATGCAAGCCAGGTCAGCTGAATCAACAAGGTCGGCACTAATAGCAGTCTTATTCCTAACAGACCTGGCATTGCATAACACTGCCCGAGTTGGACAAACCTCGGAGGCTGTCAGGCCTATCTGCCTACTGAAATCAGTAGTGCCCTTGGGTATGGATACCAGACAGGGCAAACCCCAATCAGGATTCCATTTCGCTCCAGGGCACCTTCTGGACTTAATAACCCCGATACGATGGCCTCGCTCATTCATCCTCCCCTGTTTGTACATCCCCGCCCCCTCACTCTCCCACGAGCAATCCCTAATGCTCTACACCGCTGATAAATATCAAATTGTAGGGGAGGAGTACAAAAGGGGCGGAGGGCATGAAGAAAGGAGAATGAACAGTGCACCACCGCGTGAGATAAAGACCAGCACATGTCACTGCTTAACTAAAATAAAACACAAAATAAACCAAAAATTCAAACTCAACTACTTAACAAAAAACTGAATTAACTATACAATTTCAATAACATATAAATAAAAACAGAACAAATAATAAATTTCTGTATATTCCCTCCTCCCGGTTCTCTCACTACCGGGGAAAGAGAATACAATGGCACTCTCACTGCCAAACCAACATAAAAATATACAATTTTAAACAAAAAAAGAAAAGAAAAAATGAACTCCCCCAATTTTCTTACAACTGGGGAGAATAATATCAGTCTTTCTCCCTGTTAGGAGAAAAACACAAACTGTAAAATAAACAAAAAAGAATTAAAACAAACAAAAATTTATGGACCCAGGGTCCTCTCACCACCTGGGAGTCCAAAACAAAATCCAGAAGAAGATAGCAATCAGCAGCCTCTTGCAACAGATCCAGAAATCCACTTAAGTTCAAAAGATCCAAATCCAAAGAGGGCAGCCACATAAATCCTAAAGGGAAACAATCTGAAACGGAGGTCCACAGAAACTCTATGTAGCAGAATCAAGAGGTCCAAGAGGGGAGTTAGTCCAAAACACAATTCCAACCCCACTACTCTCTGTCAGGTGCACACCAGGGCAGTTTATGTCACTCACACCAAAGGACCTTATGACAAAGCCACCGTAGTAGCAATTTCTAAGGTCCAAGGGAGCGGGGTACTCCACTCAGTTCCCTAACTAGAAAATACCCCAACCCCCTGTGGAGTGACAAACCCTAGAAAACGCCAGCTGGAGCAGAGGATTTTCTAAAAAGTTCACTTGAAAAATTTCAGAATAATCACACGGGGACATCTACAATACTCCGTTGAGTCTTGCCAGCATTCACAGTGTCCAAGCTGACTCTAAACTCCTCCAACTATACCCTCCATACAGTCCATTGGAGGGAACAGAGTCCGACACACAAGGTCCCCACCAGTCTGTTGAAAAGCAAAACCCCTCTGGCATCTCCTCTTCAAAACTCATCCATTGAGGAAGCAAAAACCCCTCTAGTGTCTCTTTACCAAAAAATCACATCAATCCACAAAAGAACGCCAGGAGAGACCGGCAACTCTCTCCAGCTCCATAAGCAGAGTACAAAACCCCTCCGGCGTCAAAACCACTGCCGAATAAAGAGATGGAAAACAAAGGGAAACCGACTAGCGATCAGCACAGTTCTCTTCCAGAACTCATCCAAAACTCATCAGGAACACTGCTCGGCGTCTCTCATAATCCAAAACCGGACCTGCTCTACCCTGTCCACCCAACGGCAATGAAACACCAGAGCCGGGATCGACACGAGATAAAGTAAAACTAAAACTAAGCAGATTTAAACCAAAATAAAGATAAAAAAAAAACTGAATCAGAGGAACAACAGCTGCAACGCGCCCAACCTGGCGGCCATATTGGATACTTGAAGGCATGCTGACCTTTGGAGGAGGTCATATGAGGAAGGTGGAGTAGCCTGGCGTCGGTGTTCCGGAGGGAGTAAGTTAGAGGAGTTTGGGTAGCTAGAGTAGATGCTAGGTAAGGGGGGAGGAACTGGGTCCAGTATTTCTATATTAACCTTGTGCAGTGTGCTGTTCTCCGATTATGTAAAGAAGACAGGTCTAGGGATCTATAGAGGTCACAGTGGTGAGTTGTGGGTGGGCGGTCAAGGTCGAAAAGGCAGAAAGAATGGACGATGGGGTCAAGCCTGGCAAGGGAGGATTTGGAGGCCATGCTGTAAATAACATCCTCATAGTCAAATAGTGGGAGAATGATTTTCTGTACAATTTCTTTCCAGGTTGGCAGTGGGATACAACCTCTGTTCCAATATTGAGTGCCCAGTTTTGGGAGAAGTTTTTTGTGGATTACATCGATACGGACTGAGAAGTCGAGATGTTGATCGAGCCAGACTCTGAGGTATCTGAACGAGGTGCAGGTCTCCAAAAGGGACCCATCTAAGGTGTGGAAGGCTGGGGAGGAGAGGACACAGGAGAGCCTGTGCCTGGTCCTGAAGGTAAGTGAGCTGGTTTTCTTTGGGTTGAGAAATAGCTGGTTGGAGCAGAACCAGAGCTGAATTGCATTAAAGTCCTGCTGGAGTCTAGCTGACACTTCAGCAGGGGAGGGACCTGTGGCATAACATACAGTGTCATTGGCATACATGTATATGGCTGAGAGGGGGCACACTGAGGGCAGGTCATTCAGGAAGACAGAGAAGCATAGCGGGCCAAGGACTGAGCTTTGGGGAACCCCTATTGTAATAGGTAGGGTGATAGAGGAGTGAGATCTGATTGTAACTGATTGTTGCCTTCCTACCAGGTATGAGTGGAACCAGTTGGTGACCTCACCTGAGAGGCCAGCGAGGGTGAGTTTGGATAGCAGGAATGAGTGGGAGACCATATCGAAGGCTTTAGCTAGGTCAATGAAGATAGCTGAGGTTACGTGCCCTTTATCCATGCTAGTGAGGATGTCATTTGTTAGCCTTAGAAAGGAGGTGATAGTGGAGTGTGAGTTCCTGAAGCCAGCCTGGTATTGAGAGAGGATGGAGGAGGAGTCAAGGAAGGTGGAAAGTTGTCCAAGAACAAGTTTTTCCTGAATTTTAGCTAGAATAGGGAGCAGGGAGATTAGGCGGTAATTACCCGGCGAGGAAGGGGTTGCCTCCTTTAGGGAGGAGGATGACAGTGGCAAGCTTCCAAACAGCAGGGAGTTTGGTGGGAGAAAAAGAGAGATTGTAGAGGGAGGCCAGTGGGGTGGCGATAGCCATGGCAGATAGGTATAGCATCCTGGAATCGAGGCCACAGGGGCATTTACCTTTGGTTGGATTTAGTGACCACAGGGCTGTTAGTTTCTCTGCTGGGGAGACCAAGCTAAATGAGAAACTGGGGGACCACGGAGGGGTTGGCATGGGGGGAGTGGGATTGTAGGGTAGTGTGGGTCTATGGGTAGTAGGGAGGAGGTGCAGTTAGTGAAGAAAGTGTTGAGAATGGTGGCCACTTTACCTGGATCTGTGACCATGGAGCCAGCAACATTTAGGGTCGGGGTGGGTGGCTGGGAGGGGGAGAGAATAGCAACTTCATAGTCTTCCAGAATTTAGCTGGGTGATTGAGGTTTGAGTGGAAGGAGACCTTGAAATAGTTGGCTTTAGCCTGATGAACTATCCGGGTGCATGCATTGCAGAGTGTGCGGTAGTGTTGGAGTGCTGCTTGTGACCCAGTACCTTTGTAAGATTTCCAAGTCTTGTCCCTAGCATGGAGTTGATCTATAATGTTAGCATTTATCCAGGGTAGGTGGGTGCCTCTTACCCAGGCTCTTCCGAGAGGTGCATAGTGATCCCAGATTGCGAGAAATTTAGATTTGAAAAAGTCCATGGCCGAGTCAATGGTGGAAGCATGTTGGGTGTATGACCGGTCTGTGTTAGATAGCTCATTTAGAAGTGTGGGCAGGTCTAGTGATTTGTAGGACCTGGTGAGTAGAGTTCATGGGGGAGGGGCATGGGGCTTGAAAATTTTCCTTATTATGTAAATCATGTGGTGGTTGCTTAGCGAGTTGGGTAGGAGACCAGCTTTTAGAACCCAATGGGGGTGGGTAGTGAGAGCCCAGTCGAGTAACGAATGGTTTAGGGATTTATGATTTAGGTGGGTGGGTTCCGTGATTTGTTGGGAGAGGTTTAGTGCAAACACCTGGTTTCTGAGCTTGGAACTTGTGTTTGAGAGCCAGTTAATATTGAAATCACCAAGGCTGTATAGTTTGCCCCCTGAGGTGAGTGATTTTAGGATGCCTAGGTGTTCTAGGATGGTGTGCTGGGGTGTACCGGGGAACAGTAGGACCCCACTACATATAGTGGGATGGAGTGGGGGAGCGATATTTTGAGTAGGAGTGAGTCAATGGGATGTGTGGGATTGAGGAGTTGGACTGGTGTGAATTGTAGCTTGATGGACATGAACATGGCAACACCCCCACCCTTCTTGTTACCTGGGCGGTTATAGCAAGTGAGTGAATAACCAGGCAGAGATAATTCAGTGTCCAAGTGATGGTGTTTCAGCCATGTTTCAGTGATTATAAAGATGTCAGGGCGTAGGGAGAGGACGTCCGGTTGCAGGGTGATAAATTTATTCAGGATGCTGCATATGTTAAGATGCATGATTTTAACCCAGTGGTAATTGGAGATTTGGGGAGGAGATGTTGGGTGGGCTGGAGGCCCGGGTTTGATTCAACGTCCCTTGCCTGGAGTAACAGCAATGATATCGCTGTTTAGCTACGAGACATGCCCATCTCGCCTTTGGGTGTTGATAACCACTGCGTGTTAATGAGAGTATGTTAGAAAATGACGACTGTAAGATTGACTGCCCAGCGTCGAAGGAGGGTGGCAGTACAGTAGTGCCTAGGTCCCAGTTTGATAAAATGGCATGTGGAGATGGGCTGGGGATGGAGGTAGTGTGGAGGAGAGGAGGAGTTGCCAAGTTGAAATCTATAGTGGGGGAATAATGTGTATCCGGGTAGGTGGCAGGTGGGAGTGATGTTAGGGGGATGAGTAGCCCAAGTAGCGCAATTTGCAGTGACATTTCGAAATGCACTGGTTTTTGTGCAGCTGGGAGAGTGAATGGGAAAGTGATGGGCAGCCCCTAGTGTCAAGGTTGTATAACCTACAGATGAAGAAGTGAGCTGATTGGTTATTTTCACACGTCACACGCCCTATATAAGGTGGTGCTCACCAAGGGTGGTGGTGTGGGTGGTGGGGCAGCCAGTGCATAGCACGGCAGGGTTCCAACCTCGCGGGGTTGCAGCAGCTTACAGTGGTGATGGCTGCCCGGCCTTTGCAAAATCGTACTTGTACCTGCAGCAATCACCGGCGTGGATCGGTGCCGTTTTGGAGAACGGAAGGACACTCGATGGCCCTCACAACCACCGGCTGTGAAGAGGAGACAGAAACAGACAGATTATATCAGGTTAGAGTAGGAGGGGCTGTTACAGCTTAGGCAGGCTAACACACATCGTATTCACTAAGGACAAACAGGAAGGGGGCAGGGGGGCTGGCTTAAGGTAGATCAGATTAGCAGCATTTTAGGGTAAAGGCTGTATGAACTCAAATCTTCCAGGCTGTTACAATCTCTACATTTAGATCACCTAAGATGTAATCACAATTTACTTAAATGTACAATGATGACTACAATTGCTAGCATGAAATTCCTAAGCTCAGGCTCTGTTGCGTTTCATTATTGCTTAACATACAGTGGTTGAAAACTTTCCTAGGCTCTAAGGCTGTGCAGTTTGAACTTAAATTGCTTAAACAAACAGAATTTGACTGAGTTCCTAAGCTAATCACCCGCAGTTTACTGCTGAAGTAAGGTGCCCCACTGACTAAGCTCCAGAATTACTTTGGGCTTAAAATGCAGATTAACTCCCTCCAGTTCATCTTAAGGTGACCTAAAAATGTGTAAAAAATACTGCTCTGCTGAGGGTTTCCATTAAAGCGCCCTGCTGAGAATGGTAAAGCACTGTGCCTTCTTTGTAAAAATGGCTCCAGTAGAAACTATCTTCATTGCTCTGCTGACCAATATTTTGAAAAGGGCACCAAAAGGCGCAAGTCCTTTGTCCCCAACTGCGCGGTTGCAGCAGCTTACAGTGGAAATGGCCGCCCAGCCTTTGCAAAATCGTACTCGTACCTGCAGCAATCACCGGCGTGGATCGGCTCCATTTTGGGGGAGGGCAGGACACTCAATGACCCTCACAACCACCGGCTGCAGCAATATATTTATATATATTTATACAGCATATATATAAGACAAAGAAGCTTAGTGCGCAATCACTGAGGCAAGGGTTACCCCAAAAGGCACTGGCCAGGAAGCCAAGTTTCAAAGAAATACAAAATCACACATACCGTATCCCCATAATGCAAAGCATCATGGGCTGTATATGCAATACAATAACTTTTTTTTCTCTTTTAGATATTTCCTGAAGAAGGCCTAAGGTCGAAACATAGATTTTTAACTCTATTTTCTATTTTCAGCGTGCATTTAATATAACCATTTTGTTTTGCTTTTAGACCACATGCTGATGCAGCGCCTTGTTTTGGTTTTTTACAATATGCAGTATACATATACATATACATATATTATAGGACTGGCAGCATTTGTCATTTTTAATGGTGCATGAGGTTAACAAGTAACAACAGTGAAAAATAAAACACCCATGGCACAAGTGAAGTACACATGAAATGATTGGCTTACAGTACATTACCAGAACAACCAAAAGGAAGTTATCCATGAATGCTGCTCCTGCATGTAGAATAAATATTGCAGAGTGAGTTACGTTATTGGCTTCAATGAAGACCAATCATAAGATTCCATCAACGTACAACATTACTTGGGAAAGTGTGATGCTAATATCTAAAACAAGGAAAATGCTCCTGAGAGGGTCATGTGATGGCATTCAGCTGAACAGCAGCTAAGATACTGAGCTACCCCCTCTGGCCACCTTTATTAAGGTTTTATTAATATATTTTTGAATTTTTTCGGAATAATTTACCCAAAATATTATTGGAGCAACAATCAGCCATCGTTTAGCGACCTTGTTGGAAGAAAATAATTGCTGATTAAGTTGCGATGGAGGTGGATGGAAAACAGGCCTTAACCAAGCACACTCCTCCTGCATTCCCTGAGAAGGCCGCAAAGAAACAGAGAAACCAGGCTCCCAACAAACCGGATCGAGGAGGAGACAAGATGTTGCATTCGGCTCCGCTAACTGAGGATAAATTTCTCCAAGAGCTTAATCCTCTTAAAGATATACTCAAGGAATTGACTGGAGAGCTTAAATCTTTGCGAAATGATCTCTCCTCAGTTTCCAGGAAAGTTTCAGATGTTGAGGTAAGAGTTACCTAATCGGAGCAGTGGAGATCAAGGGCAGAGGTGGAGATAGGTGAACTAAGACAGCAGGTGAAGAAGTTACAACTTAAGACTGAGGATTTGGAAGGGCGTAATCACCGCAATAACCTACTAATTATGGGCCTACCTGAGCTCAAAGAAGGCCCAGACCTCATGGCTTTCCTGCAAAAGTTTTTGTGCAAAATGGTGGGTCCTTCTCCTATAAATGCCTCCTACCACCTTGAGAGGGCACATCGCTTGTTGCGACCTAGACCTGCAGCTGGATCTCCTCCACGTCCTATTATAATTAAATTCCTGAGTTATATTGAGAGGCAGCACGTTTTTTTGAAGGCCCGTGCACTGAAAGAAATCTTATGGGGAGTCTCGAAGATCCGAATGCCCAAGACCTACCTAAAGAAATCCAGAAAGGGCTGCATGTCATCCTGTGGTGCAAAAACTGCTAGCTGCTTCGATTCCTTTTCGAATGACCTACCCTGCAACCTTAAGAGTGACCATTGGAGGACTGTCTGCGAGTTTCAGCACCCCTGAGGTTGCCCGTAAAGAACTCTCCAGCAAGCTGCCTGAACTTTTTAAAATGCCTGGCTGAAGGACTTTATTCCCTGGTTTTGGGTTTGCTGCACTAGAGCTGACATGGATTAATTTAATATTTTGCCTCTGATAGTTCTTTTTGGATTCCCTGGTTGTTTGGGCCTGACAAGCGAGGGGGATGCTATGGTTTCACTAACCTTTTTCTCTGGTGTCTCTGTCGCTTGTTCTTTTTCCTTTCTGATCGCCTTGGTTTCCCCTTTCTGGCCCTCTCTGGCTGATTTCTGGGGTTCGGGATCGCCACGGTGGCTGAGGTCAACTCCTCCCAGGGTTTCTTTTCCGGTTTTTCGCGTAAGTTTACCGCGGGGAACCTTTATTCATAGTAGCAGTTTCCCAGGGGGAACTTCCTGTGCGACGGATCTTATAGGGTCCCTTGGTATTTTGGTTCCCTCTGAATCAGCAACCTGTGGCCCGACGGTTCCTGTGCCCATTCCTTTTCGTCCTTTGATATCGGCGTTGGGGTGGCTGAATCCTATCTCCTCTATGGGCTGTATAGATTCGGGTAAGTGCCCTGCTAATGCTGCCTTGATGGGAAGACGATTGGGGTGTGCAGGGCTTGCTATGGCTCGCTGAAGATGGATCTCTCTTTTGAGATTAGGGTGTTCTTATTGCTCCTTATATATGTGCTGTTTTCCTACCTGCCTCATGTCCTTCTTTTCTTTCTTTTGCTCTGTCACTGAAATACTGTGGGAGGGCTGGGGTGGGGGAGGTGGCGTTGGGGGAGGACTTAGAGGCTTGCTCGCTGGATGTGGAATGCCAGAGCCAGGTACTGGGGGTTGGCTAACCTCTGCCGGGGCTGGGATGGAAGGGGATAGGCTGGTAACAGTTTTGGTCATTTTTTTTGGACAATTCTGGCGTTTGGAATATCTGGGTATTTGTTACGGTTCTGGGGGTTGGGGGTTGATGGGGGTTTAGGAGGTTCGAGCCTATGGATGATAGCTTATATTTGGGGTATTTCTGCTCGACCCTCCTGATGTACATAGTTATCTTGGGGTTTGTACAGGGGGCTGTCGGATGGGGAGGGGTTGATCACGTATTCTAAGTCACAGGGATTTCTGGTTGTTGGGGGGTTTCTCTTCCCTAGACCCGATTTCTTTATAAGTTTCAAGATTGTGGTTGGTGGGGGTGGGGGTGGGGTGGGGGTGGGGGAGGAGATACAGTTCATGACTCAATTGTTCTGTTTGATTTCTGGTCTGTTCAGATAGACTATTTTGGGGGGTCTCGATAGTTCAACATGTTTTGGGGTCCTAAGGTTTGGGGATTGTCTGGGACTCTTTCTGTTTGGCCTGAGTCCACGTTTGGGTGAAATTACTTTGGGATACTGGGTTCCAGACCTGTATATGGGTGCACCTTGCTTTTGTATGTGATAATTGTTCTGTCTGGATATCTGATTGGTTTATTATATTTTTAAAATGGCTATTAACACAACTAAATTAGCGTCTTGGAATGTTAGAGGGCTCAGGGATCGGGTCAAGCAGGTTACAGGCCTTTAACCATTGCTCACTGCTCCACATTGATATTCTTTTTGCAAGAGACACATTTATGTCATGATGAAGCTAGGTTGCTTTCGATCTGGTTTCTCTCAATCTTATCTTGCTGGAAACTCCTGCTTTAGCAAGGGGTTGCGATTCTTCTCAAAAGGCATGTTTTGTTTAGAAAGATTTAACTGTCTCAGACCCAGAAGGAGATATGTCCTAGTGAAAGGTACTCTCAATGGAGAGAATGTGGTTCTCGTTCTGTGTATGGCCGGTGGGGGAATCCTGAGTTTTTATGACTTTGGCGGACAAATTGGCCAGTTTTGCCTGCTCAAGTGATACTGGGGAATGGAATGTGCCTTTTCATCGACTCTGGATAGGGAGCCTCAGGATAAGCGTCCGCCCTCCCAAGCATGAGAGCTTTCTGGGAAATGACCTCGATGTTGGGGCTAGGTGACCCTGGCACCTGGCCAACCCCTCCCGTCGTGCTTTTCCTTCCAATCCCAATCACATGGTACTAAATCAAGACTAGATATGGTATTAGTTAGTCTTTCTCTCCTCCCGAATATCCCCTGTCTGGTATTGAGCGATCATTGTGCCGGATCATGCTATAGTTGGATACAAATGTCCTAAATCCTGACTATTTTCGTGACTCTATGTGGAAGTTGAACACTCAGTTATTAAAAGACCACCAATGTGTTTCAGAAATTAGCTCCCGGATATCTCTTTTTTTGGCCGATAATTTGAACTCCACTCCGAGGATTGATATGATATGGGGAGCTCTGAAGTGCTATCTCAGGGGTGATTTTATTAAAATGGCTTCCCTTAGGAAAAGGATAAGGTTAGCCAGATCGTTGGTTCTGGTAAGCAGAATTAGGGAGTTAGAAAGTAATTACTAGACAACTTCTTCGGTATCGGATCTTAAAGAGCTCCTTTTGGCCAAGAACGAATACTCGGACCTCCTGAAGGAGAAAACAGAATATTGCCTGATGAAAACTCAGGCTAAATATCTGGATCTCGGTGAAAAGGCTGGTAAGCTACTGGCCTTGCGTTTGCGAGCACTTGAGAGCTCGAGGGTCATTCCTTCTTTGTCCTCCCCATCTGGCAATACTGTTTCCGCCTAGGATATTCGCATATTTTAAGGATTATTATTCAGCCCTTTATATTATTCCCGGCATCTCATCCTATTGCAGCTGTCAAAGAATACATAAGAGGAATAGGTATTCCTAATATCAGAGTCTCAACAAGCGAGTTTATTAGTCCCTATTTCAGCTGAAGAAATAAGGAACACCATTGCTTCGTTGCCTCTAGATAAGGCCCGGGACTGGATGGTTTCGGCAAACTTTACAAGATTTTTGTTAAAGATTTGACTCATTCTTCTTAAATTATATAATTACCTGCCGGTCTCCTCTGAGCTCGATCCTGCTTTATTTGAGGCTACTATAGTCTTAATTCCCAAAGCGGACAAGGACCCCACCGACCCGGCTAATTACCGCCCTATTTCTCTCCAAAATTATGATATCAAAATTCTAGCTAAAATATTGGCTGAAAGGATCAAGAAAATCTGGTTGGAGCTTCTGAGCCCTGAGCAGACTGGTTTTGTTCCTGGTAGGTCGTGACAGATCATCTGAGGACCTTGTCGCACATCTCCAGTATGCCGGACTGCCTCAGGCCGGTTGCTTTAATCTCTCTCGGCTGAGAAGGCGTTTGACTGGTTGATTGGTCCTTTCTATGGACAGTAATGGAGGAAATGGGTTTTCCGACTTCTTTTTGAATATGACTGGTATTTTATAGCTGCCTTCCGCTAAGATTTACTGCAATGGGGTCTTGTCTTCCTCTTTCCGTCTTTTTGCTGGTACCAGGCAGGTTGCCCCTTTCCCTCTATTATTTAATCTATACCTGGAGCCTTTACTGATTAAACTCAAGTCGTCTCCTCAAGTGAGAGGTATCAGGCTTCACCAAAGGGAACTTGTTCTGTCTGCATATGCAGAAGACGTTCTGTTGCATTTAATGGATCCGGTAACATCATTAAAGGCAGCTCTTGATATTATCATGCAGTTTAGTTCTTTCTCTGGTTACAAATTAAATATCTCTAAATGTGAGATCTTCCCTTTAAATAATACTACGTATAAACAAGACTTTCTCTCCTTTGGAATGAGATGGACCTCCAAATCAATTAAATACCTTGGAATTCACTTTTCCACTGACCCTTCCTTCTGAAGAAATTAAACTTGGTCAGAGTCAGAGATTCGATTAGCCAGGATTTGCAAGCTGGTCAGCCCTTCCCATATCACTTTGGGAAGTCGAATAAATATTATCAAAATGAATGTTCTTCCCAGGATCTTTTATCCACTGAATCTGACTAATCTTTGGGTCCCTCTTTCCTTTTTCATCAACTTCACCGATTGTTTTCCAGCTTTATCTGGCGGGGAAGGAGTGCACAGCTCTTATACTACCCTATGCTCCCCTAAGGACAGGGTGGCTTAAGGCTCCCTAATCTTCTTTTATATTATTGGGCCGCCCACCTGTCTAAGTTAGGGAGATGGTTCTCCACGAACACAGAGAGCATCTGCCCAATCTGGCTTCAGCTGGAGCTCTTCTCTCTGAACTTAGGGTAGACATATCTACCTTGTTTTATCTGCCCTTGAAAGCTCTCTCACAGTTAGTTTCGGATGACACTGTGACAGGCTCTCTTAGAGCGTGGGTGCAGTGTCTTAAGTCCTTTCGGATCTCCAATGTTACGGACTTAGGACGGCCAATAGTTTTAAATCCCAATATCAGACTGGGGAATTCTTGGATAGGACCAAAATAGCTCCCACAATTTAAGGATGTCAGGGTTGAACACCTGTTTAATCAGGGCTCGCTTCTTACGTCGGATGATATTCTAATGAGGTATGATATACCAAATAAAGGTATCTTTAAGGTATTCCAACTCCGGCACCTGGTGGGTAACAAGTTTGGCACTACGGTTGGACACTCGGTTGTGCACCCCTTCCTTTCAAATATTATTAGCCTTGCCTCTCAGCCTCACTCCATCTCGTCAATCTACTCCTATCTCTTGAGTTTTAACTCACAGGAGGGTGTTGGGGGTCCTTTGGTTTGGACACGTCTTCTCCCTGAGGCTGTTCCGCTCTGGACTAATTTTTGGCTTAATTTACACAGATATCATACCCAAGATAGGTTTCGGTTAGTACAATATTATATTGTAAATAATCTCTACTATACTCCCGTTAAACTTTTTCAGCGTAAGTTGGCCTCTGTTTCGGATTGTTTTAGGTGCTCAAGCCGGGGCAGCCTAATTCACATTTTTGGGAATGTCCTAAAGTTGCCCCACTGTGGTCCCGGATACGGGATAATTTGGATCCCCTTTTGGGTCTGAGCAGGTTCTTTTGCCCCGAAATCTGTGTGCTGGGTGATTTTTCCTATGTAGATAGTGTGGAGCGCAGATATCATATGGCTTTAGTGTCCATGGCAGTCAAGAAGTTGGTCGTAAGACATTGGAAGGACCAATTGGTTCTATCATTTGCTGACTGGTTGAAGGAGATAATGTCGTATCTTCAATCAGAGAATCTGATTGCCAGCTTTAAGAATTGTATGGATCTGTTTCATAAAAGATGGGGTAAACTCCAGTCCTTATGCTTGCCTCAACAATAAGACTTGGTGACTCGATCCCTTGGCCTCATATAATATGTATAGTACCTATAGCAATCTTTTGTGTCACTGGTTTCTAGACCTGTTTCTCTTTTTCTTATCTGATCTAGAATGTTTCAAGCTGATATATTGTACTGTAGATAGGTTGTGATATCCAGATTTAAGGGGCCTTCGCCTTTGTTAGTGCGCCCTGAGGAGGGAGGGGTGGGGAGGGGGTCATGTACTCAAGAAATTTTGGTTGTATGATATGTTTGTCTTTTTCTCTTTCAAGTATTTATGGATACGCTTGTATTTGCTTTGGGGGTTGGGTCTGTTTTTTGTCCTGGTTCTGTTTTGTGTTTTCTGTTGGGTTGTATTTTGGAAACCAATAAACTTAAATTCCAAAAAAAAAAAAAAAAAGAAAATGCTCCTGAAAATCCACATTTTTCTCCTATACAGCTTGAGGAAACTATGTGAAAGGAATGGCAATCATGGAGAAAGCAAAATAATTTTAGAAACAGCCTGGTGGCCCCACAATGCTACAATCTACAACAAAAAGTCGGGCACAGTATGTAGCGAAGGGGCCGTAAAGTTACCTGGATCCCAGTCATATTTTTTTTAGGTAAGTGGTCTGGGTAAGAACAGAGAAAGGAGCGCTGTAAAGTGATCCAAATGTGATATGGCAAGAATACCTGGCTGAAGACCGACAGAGGTGCACAAATTGAAAAAAAAATTGCTAACACTGTCTCCCGAATGTCCAGAAAAATCATGTTAGTATCCTCAGTGAATTTGTGAATTCCGCGTTCAAGAAGATGTTGTATTGCAGTCATAACAGAACTCTCGCTCCTCTCTAACAATTAACATAATTTTCACAGAGGTATCACACCACTGTTGTTCGCTGATGTGTCTGCTCATCATCCCCCTTGTTATATCTCTGTGCAGTGCAATCCGTTGTTGCAGCTCTCATTTGTGAGACTTTTTAAGCAGTGATTTTCAAACAATGTGCTTTTCATGGATCCTGCACTGATGTCAACCTGCAACAGGGGGACCATGCACCCTGATCAGTATACTCTTATGCCATGTATGGCATCACTCATTCATAACGGTGTGTTATATTTTGAGTTAGACTACAATGTCTGTCTGGATGACAATTCCCCTTAGGCACAGTGAAATGCTTATTTTAATAAGATTCATCTCTACCTCTGGGAGACTTGGTCCAGATATTTTAGCCATACACATTTTGAATCACTATCCGGATATCCTTTCTCCTAATATCTGTTAAACTGAGGGGGTACCTGACTAATTAACCATCTGCAATTGTATCCTGGAATGATGTTCTGGAAATAAATTTAAAATCCAGCAATCCTACCATTGTTTTCTTTTACAATATTAAATATTTGCACAATACTGGTGAGTTCTGTTTGCAGATGGTGGGTGCTGCTAATTGGAATGTTGCTGGCATATGTGTGTGTGTGTGTGTGTGTGTGGTGCACGCACCTGAGTGTGTGGCGGCAGGGGGACCATTTGGTTTCTGGATTAGATAGGAATAACATTAACTATGAGCATTTTATGAACGGAAGTTCACTAGTGTACAAAGGTACAATAGTAGCACTTCTTCTGATTTTACCGATATAAATGATAGCAATTCAGAGTTGGAGTGCGGCGGATAGGACAGTGAAAAAGCAAATGTCAATTTTGCCCTTGGAGCTTGATTTAATTTACAAACGGGCAAGTGATAAGTCCATTCATAAAAGTACTGCTTGCCATTGTGTACTGCCTGCAGCTGTAGCCATGTCCACATTACTGGATATCCTTTCTCCCATCCAGCACTGTATGGCATTGCAGTGAACCCTGCTTTACCATGTACATCCTTCATACTTTGTGTGCTGCTCACTGAATATTTGTGGGACTAAAGGGGTACCCGATGAATTAATCATCCTCAGTTGTATCCTTGAATCATGTTCTGGCTATAAAATTGGAATACAACTGTCCAGATGATTTTTTTTCATTCACAATATTAAATATTCATACAATGCTGGTAAGTTCAGTTTGTAGATTGTGAGTGCAGTGAATTGGAACGTTGCTGGTGTGCGTGTGCATGTTTGCGGGGGGGTAAAATTTGCTGTCAAAATTGTACAGGAACACATGACATCATGACCATTTTATTGACAGAAATTTGCTAGTGTCCAAAGGTAGGAAAGTGAGAAAAGAAATGTCAGTTTTGCCCTCATAGCATGATTTAGTTTGCAAACAGGAAAGTGATACCTCCTTTCATAAAAAAAAGTCCTGCTAGCAATGGTGTACTGCCTGCACATATATCCATGCCCACATTTGTAATACACATCCGGCTACAGTGGAATATTTCTAATTGGGATGACTGTGATAAAAGAAGCAGAACAGCTTTGTGACAAATGGAAAAAGTGGGAACACAGCAATATCTTGCAAGTTGGAGCACAGGCCAAAAAAAGAGATGATGCCCTGAACATTATCAGTTTTCATTACAAATAAGACCGAGTGCGGTGTGAAGAGATGACTTCTATGACTAAATATTGGATAGCCACGAGGGATTTGAAAACAATCATTAATGTACATTGCCCTAATCTGATACGGTGATACTACTGGAGTAGGGTAGCAGGCATGCAGTGCACCTGCGTTGTGGATGAGGCTGCTAAACTGTCTCTCCAGGTGCATGAGAGCATCACTTGAGCACTTTGCATCAATTGTTGCAATGCAGGAAGCAATTACATTGCCACACTGCTACTGGAGTTGGCGGAGCATGCATGCAGCGTATGGGAGAGGGAGAGGGTGCACAACAAAAATTCCCTACATGCTTACTGTTGCGAGAGTAAAACAAAACAATAGCGCATCATTTTACATATCCAATCTAATGACAGCAATCGGTATGATAGCAACACAATGCAAGATGTATTGACTGCACAACCAACACTGCCGATTTCATAAAGTGTCAATTTCAGACAAGTCAGCAATCTGGTAGTCACTATATCTCCCTGTAGACATATTGTGGCATATTGCAATAATTTGGTGGGCTGCTAATTTGGGATTCAAATACAATTTTTTGCAGCACATGCACTCAAAATCCAATTGAAAAACATTGCTTGCTGGTCACAGCATAAACTGTATTAGGAAACATCAGAATGCAGTAAAAGTAATACAGATAAGATGACACTGCCTGGAATATAAATGTGACTTTTTCCCTCTGCCAAAAAGTGCCTGGAAAAAAAAAAGTGATGAAATAAAAATAAAAAAAATGCAGATCAATGAAAACAGTGATGGCTTGTGTACTCGGAACTCTCCTGACAGACTACTTCAGCAGGAACCTTAGGTAGTCAGAGATGAATTGAACACCAGAACAGTAACTGAGATGGGAATGCATGAGCACAGATGAGAAGAGCATTCATCGACGTGCTAATACACAGCAAAAGTGTCTGAGTGGGATGCCACTGTGTGACGGCTGGAGGCACAGAATGAGAGACTTATCAGCGGACTCAAAGAAATCACATAAATGGACAAGATGAAGAAAATATGATGGAATTCAAAGAAAGGACAACTGACACAGATAATATGTAGGCAGCTAGTTCTGCTACTTAAACTTTATTCAAACTAAATGACAGTGTGAAAAATGGTGGACAAACACTGACAGTGCAGCTTTAACCCAAGAACATTTTAAATGCACATATGCACTTATACTGTTCCAACTGCACTTTTATTCATTCATAGGCATTTTATGCCCTACAAGCATCTTAATAATTTTGTTGCCAGTTAGCATGCTGGACTTGAACCTGGTACTATATGGAAATGATGGTGAGGGACAAATAAATTGAATAAGAAAAATAAGGTAGTAGGAAAACAGTATTGAGAGAAAGAAAAAGACTGACATAGATGGCCAACCTACGTTAGGGCTAGAAAAAGGCAAAGGATAGGGTAAAGAAGTACTGTTGCACAATAGATTTATAGTAGAACGAAAAAGATGATAGGATAGACATCCCTCCACAGGAGTACAAGGCCTGGCATAATGCAGCTCTGCCTCACCCTCCACTTCCAGAGCTTGAATATCTCTTCAGTTCCAGACTTATTTATTCACTTCAAGCACTTAAAGGTTTCAGTCATATCCCCTTGATCCCTTCGCTCCTCCAGGGAATGCATTTTCCATTTCCTTAATTTCTCCTTGTAGGGCATATTCTGCAATCCCTGAATCAACTTTGTCGCCCTTCGTTGTATCCCTTCCAACAATCTCTCATCTCTCTTCAGATAAGGGCACCAGAATTGCACACAGTATTCCAAGTGCGGTTTAACTAGTGAATTGTAGAGTGGCAGAATGACATCCCTGCTTCTGGAGGGGAGCCCTTCGCTATACAACAGAGCATCCTGTTGGCCTTTGCAACCACCCTCCAACACATAGAAACATAGAAACACAGAA
Organism: Neoceratodus forsteri; assembly: GCA_016271365.2. NCBI lineage: Eukaryota > Metazoa > Chordata > Ceratodontiformes > Ceratodontidae > Neoceratodus > Neoceratodus forsteri. Next base: position 1,689,862,002 of record CM028130.1, on the reverse strand, counting down.
ACATAGAAGTTGACAGCAGATAAGGACTGCAAGGCCCATCCAGTCTGTTTATTTGTTTTTCTAACTTATAAATGTGCCATCGACCTTTGCTCTGTCATGGCCTATCTATTTATACTCATCTGTATTGCTCTCTTATGCCTATCCCATCCCTGTTTGAAGCCCTGCACTGTATTCATACTCACCACTTCCTGAAGTAGGCCGTTACATGCCTCCACCACCCTCTCTATGAAAAAGAGCTTCCTCACATTACCCCTTAATTGGCCTCCCTCTAATCTCATGCTCTGTCCTCTTGCCCTGCTATTTTTCTTATATTGAAACATGCTAGACTCTTTCACCTTGTTAATGCCCTTAAGGTGTTTGAATGTTTCGATCATATCACCTCTCTCCCTCCTTTGCTCTAGAGTATACATATTAAGCTCCATTGATCTGTCCTCATATGTTTTCTGATGCAGTCCCTGCACCGTTTTGGTTGCCCTTCTCTGGACTGCCTCAATTTGGTTGATGTCCTTGTGAAGGTGTGGCCTCCAGTACTGCATGCAGTACTCCAGATGGGGCCTAACCAGTGTCTTGTAAAGAGGGATTATTACCTCTCTCTTCTGACTTATGATACCCCTACTAATACATCCTAACATCCCCCTAGCCTTACTTACTGCTTTAGTGGCTTGCTTGGGTGATTTCAGGTCATCGGTGATGATGATGCCCAAGTCTCTTTCTTCCCTTGTGACTGCCAGCAACTCCCCTCCCAACTTTTAGGTGGCTTCAGGGTTTCTCTTCCCTATGTGTATGGTTTTGCACTTCTTTGCATTAAACCCCAGTTGCCACTCTTCCAACCATTTTGCTAGTTTATCCAGATCTCTTCTCATTCTGCCCACCCCATCTGGATCATCTACTCTGTTGCAGATCTTGGTGTCATCTGCAAACAGACAAACCTTACCCTCCAGTCCATCTGCAATGTCACTGATGAAGATATTGAAGAGGACTGGCCCCTGAGATACCCCACTTGTGACTTGTATCTCTTCTGACTATATACTGTTTACCACCACTCTCTGTTTTTTGCCCGTCAACCAGTTTGCCACCCAGTTGACCAACTTCTGACCCACCCCGAGCCTACCCAGCTTATTAATCAATCTTCTATGTGGAACAGTACTGAAAGCTTTGCTGAAGTCAAGGTAGGTGACATCAACTGCTCCCCCTTGGTCCACCACTCTGGTTACCCAGTCAAAGAAATCTATGAGTTTAGTTTGACAGGACCTTCCTTTTGTAAACCCATGCTGTCTTGGATCCTGTGCTCCTATGGATTCCAGGTGTTGCACTATCCTTTCCTTGAAGAATACCTCCATAATCTTGCCCACTACTAAGGTACTGTAAGACTGATTGGTCTGTAGTTCCCTGCCTCCTCCCTGCTACCACTGTTGTGGGGCAGGATCACATGAACCCTTCTCCAGTCTTCTGGGACCTCTCCTGTGCTCAGCGACTCACTAAACAGCTCTGATAATGGCTCTGCTGGTTCCACCCTTTGCTCCTTTAGTACCCTGGGATGTATGCCATCAGGTCCCATTGCCTTGTCCACCCTGAGCTTATCAAACTCTTGTAGGACCCTCTCTTTTGTGAAGGGACTAGTGCTCGTATCCCTCCACCCCTGTGTCCATGGTGCTGAGCTGTGGGCCCTGCCCTACCTCTTCTTCAGTAAATACTGAGCAGAAGTATTTATTTAGGATAGATGCTTTTACATGGTCCTCCTCACATGCCCCTTTATCTCCTTTGATCTTAGCAATACCCCCTCTGGATTTTCTCTTTTCACTAATGTATCTATAGAAAGTCTTGTCACCTTCTTTTACTGTCTGTGCTAGTGTTTCCTTGGTTTGGGCCTTTGCCTGCCTTACTGTCTTCCCTGCTTCCCTTAGGGAAGTTTGGTATGCCTCCCTATCTTCATCCCGCTGCGTTCCCTTATATTTCCTGAAGGCCAGCCTTTTGGCTCTGACCTTTTCTGTTACTATTTTTGAGAACCAAAGTGGTTTCCTTCTTCTTTTACACTTCCTTTTCTCTCTAACACAATGGGATGTTGCTTCAAGTATTGCATCCTTAATGCTTGCCCACTTTGCCTGTACCCCCTCACCTGTATTTCTTTTTGCCAGGGCTAGCTTAACTCTGTTGGCCATCTTATCAAAGTCAGCTCCTCTGAAGTCTCATATTTTTGCCTTGGAATGGGATGATTTAGTAGTAATGGCCAAACTGAACCATACCATGTGATGGTCACTGGCCCCCAGGTGACCTTCTACGTGGAGATCTTTGATCCTTTCCCTGTTAGTCAGTGCTAGATATAGGATAGCTCTGTCTCTTGTGGGTTGTTTTACCAGTTGTTTGAGGCCCTCCCCCTACAGGGAATCCACCATGTGTCTAGTTCTGGCAGATGTTTCTGCTAGTATTGACCAATCTGTATCTGGCATGTTGAAGTCTCCCATTATCAGAACCTCCCCTTTAGCTGTCATGTTTTATATATCTTCTAACAGTAATGTGTCAATGTCCTCCCCCTGGTCTGGGGGCCTGTAGACAACCCCAGTTCTTATGGCTGTCCCATTTCCTGTATCAGGGTGACCCACAGTTTTTCTGGCTCCTTATGTGTATTCTGAATTTCTGTAGCTTTGATATTTTCATTGACATACAGGGCCACTCCACCCCCCCTCCTTTTTGCACCTCGGTCTCTTCTGAACAGTAAATAGCCAGGTACTGAAGTCTCCCAAGTGTGGTTACTGGTAAACCATGTCTCGCTAATTGCTACTATGTCCAATTTAGCCTCTGTCATTATTGCCTGCAGGTCTGGGATCTTGTTTCCAAGACTGCAAGCATTTGTGTACATGACTTTCCATTGGCCGGATTTTGGTGTGTTAGTTGTTGGGTGAGGTCTGCATTTCCTCTGTGTGTCTTATGGGGTGCTGGACCTTTTTCCTTACCTGGTGATGCAAATGAACTGCAAACATGGTTTGATCACTAGCTGAGGGGGGAGGGGTGTTCTTCCCATTCGACATATGGGGTGCTGCACCCCTCTCCCCATTTTGTAGTTTAAATATTCTGCAAAGATGTCAAACTTCTGCCTCAATGTACTGACTCCCTCCTTAGTCAGATGCAGTCCACAAATTTAAAGAACTTTTGCTCCCAAAACTGTTGCCAATTCCCTACACATTTGTGTCCTTTTTCCTGGCACCAGCCCTTGAGACACATGTTTAGCTCCCCTATCTCCCCTTCTCTGACCTTCCATCTATCTGCCCCCTCTCCCAGACTGGCAGGATCTCAGAGAAGGAGATGCCAGATGAAATGGATGATAGTTTGTCACCCAGCCTGATCAGGTGTTCCTTGGTCTCCACAACGGACCAGCTGGTGAGATCATAGTCCCTAAGTGTACCAGGACGTCAATGTTTTCCCCTGCTTCCTGAACAATTTTAGCAATGCAGTCAGTGTCTCTCCACACTGATGTACTGGGGAGACATCTGACCATTACCCCTGGCTGGAGATAGGTATCAACTCCCCAAATCATGGAGTCTCCTATGATCAGACACTGCACTGACTTGTTCATATTTGCTGTTATCACCACCCCTAGATCCTTTTCCTCTTCAGTGGTACATAGCTGAATCCCCCCCCCCTCCAGTTGGTAACCCTTTCTAGGATTCTTTGCACCAAAGTGTAATACTTTGCACTTTTTCACATTAAACCCCAACTGCCATACCTCTGACCACTCCACCAGCTTAGTCAGATCATACTGCACCCCATGCCAACCTTCTATATAATCCACCACTGCACCCAACTTGTTGTCATCAGCAAACAGACTGGATTTTATTAATGAGACCATGCAAGATGTCTGCAATCAAAATCCCAAACAACACTTGCCCCAACACCGATCCCTGCAGCATCCCACTCATCACAGCTCTCGGAGATGAGAGTTCCCCCCTCACTACTACTCTCTGCTGTTTGTCTTGCAGCCAGTTCACAATCCAATTAATCAATTTAGCACCCACCCCAAAATTACTTAGCTTATCACCCGGTCTCCCATGGGGAACTGAATCAAAGGTCTTTCTGAAGTCCAAATAAGTGACATCCACAGCATGACCCTTGTCCAGCTCCCTCGTAACAAAGTCATAATACTCAACAAGGTTAGTCAGACAGGCTCTTAGGAACAAAGGCAAAGAGTGCACACAAGGCTGTGGTGCTCACAAGTAGGCATAAACACAAAAGCAACTTGGGCACTCACCACCACATTTAGATGCTGACACCATTGTAAAGTTTTAAAAGAGGATTTCATTCATGATAAAAAGCACCCGCCTAATGTGTTTATGGGTCACTCAATTGACTGTTTCTCTAAGGCTAGGGCTAATAAAATGCTAGTGTGATTTATAGTCACATACTAATGACATCATAGCAACATCATTATTCAGTTAACCTATCTAATAAAAACTGGCACATACAAGATCTAAAGAGCCAAAGAAACAATGCATCCACTCACACAAAACACCAGAAAATTCATCAGGCAACTGGATCATATAGCAAACATGCACACATATTATTATTAATGTAGACATAAAAATAAATATATAATTAAAAGGGGGGTGGGGATGGATGATAGGGGTTTCTGGAACACAAGGGAGGGGAGGGCCTCGGCACCCAACTAGGGATCTGAGGTTCGAGCAGACTCGATAGACTATAAGGCCTAATCTGATGGAAAATAGTATGTTAGTATGTTAAAAACCCAGGATAAAAGCGAGCCATGAGTCTGAAAGATAGGCTATCACGCAATCACTTTTAAGAGAAATCTAACAACACGATATGGCTAACGAGACCTCAAGGTTGTTTTAAGTGTACCAACTGTGTCTATTGTAGATATATTAAGACTGGGAATACTTTTAGCGCTGTGAATACCGATAAAAACTATGTGATTAGACAAGTGACCACCTGCAGTATGAGTGGAGCGATATATCTAGTCACCAGTACTTGCAATGCTTTTTACTTGGGTAAACCCACTCGTTGTTTCAAGGTTCGGGTGGGTGAACATCAGAGGGCAATTGAGAGGGATGTTATCACTTACGCTACTGCACAACATATTGTGAGCACTAAAGATGGGAAGTTGCATCCTTTCACCTATATGGCAATTGATAAAGTGAGTGTTAATCCAAGAGGTGGAAACTATAATAATTTGGTATTAAAATGAGAGACCTTTTGGATTATTAATTTAGATACCAATAAATATCCAGGTTTAAACATGGGTTTTGTTATTAAACCTATCTCAAAGAGAGATAACAGATATGTTAACCTATTTGGTCTGTGCCCTTAGATAAGAACCCCCCCCCAAAAAAAAACAGTTTGTTTTAGAAATAACTACTTTGTTTTAGAAATATCTTCTTCTTTCTGTATTATACTAAATATTGTAACCTAAGATTGATAGTTTCTCTTTTTATATAAAAATCTATCCTGGGGTTTTAATTATAGATATATATATATATATATATATATATATATATATATAAGTCTTGATCGCGTCCTACAATGATATGAAGCCACTTCTATGTTAAATTCGAAATTTTGTGCATTAATAACTTTGGACCTGTTCAGCAGATTTGCATGAAATTTGGTATGTGTGGTGGGGCATGGTAGATTTCTTGATATGCCAAATTTTGTCTTGGTTGGACTTACAGTTTTTGCACACCAAAACACTGACAATTGCAGTTTTCGCCAGTTATGTGGGCTGTTTTTTGGATTTTGTCCATGGTGCTGTGTGTCTATTGTGTGGCATGCCACTCTATGACTTGGCTGTTCTGAAAGAGCTTGGGACAAGGAACATGCCGCTTTTTGTTTGGAGAAAAAATATTAATCCATTCAAAAGTTATTAAAGTTTTAATTTCCCATTATAAGTCTATCATGGGAACATTTATTTGGTTATTTTGCAAAATAAGAATGGGGTTTTGGCTATGTGGTCCCTCCTCACTATCAAAGAATTTACAGGCTCGCGATCAAAGAATCTTTGATCGCGATGGCCTCCATCTTGTTTTGAGTTTGCGATCGGAAAAAAACAAATATCTTGGCTCAGGGATGACTTCTGAAGTAAAACTATGATGTATTTTACTCAGGGCTCTTCCCTCTATCAAGCCATGCCTGTGGTTTCTTCTAAAAATGTCCAAAAATAGAGTTTTAAATTTTTTAATTCTTTGATCGCAGCTCGCTAATGATCTTTAATCATGAACCTGCAAATTCTTTGATCGCGAGGGCAGGACCAGATAGCCGTTTGAAAAAAATCAATTTTTTTTCAGCTCAGGGGTGGCTTATTAAGCTCAGGGGGCTTCATTCTATCAAGGTATGGCTGTAGTTTCATGCATTTTTTGCCTAAAATTGACTTTTACCATTTTTTTATTCTTTGATCATGAGCCTGCAAATCTTCGATCACAAGCCTGCAAATTCTTTGATCGCGAGATTGTTTGACTGCGATCTTTGATCACGAGGGTGCAGCTAGATGGCCAGATGAAAAATGCAATTTTCTCAGGACAGGGGTGACTTATAAAGACAACTAGGATAGGTTTTGCTCAGGGAGCTTCATTCTATTGAGTCATGGCTGTGGTTTCATGTATTTTTGTGTAAAACTTGACTTTTACCATTTTTTTGTCTTTAATCACCAGCCTGCAAATTCTTTGATCATGAGATTCTTTGATTGTGATCTTTGATTGCAAGGGAGGGACTAGAAGATCAGATTTGGAGGGACCAGATAGCCCAATTTTAGCAATTTTTAAAATGTAATATCTGGGAAACGGTTTGGTCTTTTAACTTGAAATTTGAAAGGTGTTGACGGGATGTCCTATAGATGTGAATTATGGTGTTTAGGAGTCAGAGTATACATTTTTTTGGAGATATTGCATTGTGCAGTTTGCATTTTTTGGACAGTGTTTTGCATTGTGGTAGTGGCTTGATATTTATAGGGTAGTTAGCCCTACTGCCATGGATGTACTTTTCAGCAATTAGGTGTGTCAAATGTTAAAAGATGTGGAATTATGCCACTCTGATGAATGAAACTTTGTTTTGTTTCAAGGTGGGCCCCGTGCTCTCACCTATATGTGCTCCCACTAATAGATATTAATTCAATAGTTGTACTGTTATGTTAGGTAGAAATTAACATGTTGGTGGGAGTGTGGGGTCCAAAGGGACTTACGTTGCCACCTATATGCACTCCCACCAATACATATTATAGTAAGTAGTTGTATTGTGATGTTAGGTTGAAACTGGCAAGTTGGTGGTAGTGTGGGACTCCCTCCAATAAATATTATACCAATACATATAATAGTCAGTAGTTGTACTGTAATGTTAGGTCAAAATTGACAAGTTGGTAGCAGCATGGGACCTGAAGGGACTCGTGTTCCCACCAAGTTGGTGTCTGACATGTAAACAGGTGTGGAATTATGCCACTCTGATGAATGAAACTATGTTTTGTTTCAAGGTGGTGGGAGCGCCCACCCATATGCGCCACCACCAATACATATTACAGTCAGTAGTTGTACTGTTATGTTAGGTAGAAATTGGCAAGTTGGTGGAAGCATGGTACTCCCTCCAGTAAATATTATAGTCAGTAGTTCTGCTGAAATGAATGTCCCCCCCCACACCAGGTACTAGATCCTGAGTGCAGAGCCACAGGCCAACTAAGGCCATGTATATAAACAGAATACCTCCCTCATAGCACCTGCACACAAGTTAGAACACTAAGGAGCTGCATGGCATAAGCCTGGTAATGCTCCCCAACCCCCTTGACCAGGTAGTGGATCCTGAGTGCAGAGCCACAGCCCAACCAAGGCCATTGACATAAATGGTATACCTCCATGATACCAACTGCACACTAGTTATGACACTTATGAGCTGCATGGGCTCTGCCAGGCAATACACCCACCCCTCCAGACCAGGTACTAGATCTTAAGTGCAAGTCCACAGCCCAAATAAAGCCATGGACATAAATGTTATACCTCCCTCATACCAGCTGCACACATGTTAGAACACTGAGGAGTTGCACGACCTCAGCCAAGCAGTGCCCCGCCCCGAACAGGTACTGGATCTTAAGTGCAGAGCCACAGCCCAACAAAGTCCGTGGACATACTAACATACTAAAATGCCAGCAGAATAGACCTAACAGTCTTTCGTGCCTGCTCATTTGGTCAGCCCCCACCCTGGGTGCTGACCTTGCTGCCCCCTCGCCTTCTCTGGCTTCTCCCTTCCTAGTTCCGGATATTCTTGCTGCATTGGATTTTGCTTCCAGAACCCTTCCCCTGTACCTGTCCCACCCCCTCTTGAACCCCTCCACTGTCTCTGCCTCCACCAGCCCCCTAGGCAGTGCATTCCATGGCTCCACCACCCTCTCAGTGAAATAGCACCTCCTCCTTTCTCCCCTGAATCTTCCCCCTCCAGCTTCCACCCATGCCCTCTAGTGGACCCCTCCTTCTTCCTTCGAAGCACCCTGACTGTTCCTCCCCTATTTACCCTCTTCATGTACCTGAAGACCTCTATCATGTCCCCCCGGTCCCTTCTCTCTTCCAATGTGTACATATTTAGCTCTTTGAGCCTCTCCTCATAGGTCCTGTCCCCCAAGCCCCAAATCATTTTGGTTGCCCTCTTCTGGACCCTCTCCAGGAGTTTAATGTCCCTCTTTAAGTGTAGTCTCCAAAACTGCATGCAGTACTCAAGGTGTGGCCTCACCAAGCAGTTATACTGAGAGAGTATCACTTCCCTCCTTCTGGAGGTGATCCCCTAGCGATGCATTCCAGTATCCTGTTGACCTTGGCTGCTGCCCTTCTACAAGTCTCAGAGTTGTTCATCTTGACATCCACCACCACCCCCAGGTCCCTCTCAGCCATTGAGACTTGTAGCATTTCCCCCCACCAGGGTGTACACTTGGCCCGGATTTCTAGCCCCCAGGTGGAGTACCTTGCATTTTCCTGCATTGAACCTCTGCTTCCACTTTCTAGACCATCTTTCCAGAGCCTCCGGGTCCCCCTGTAGGGCCACCCTCCCCATCTCCCCATCCACCACCACCCCCAGTTTTGAGTCATCTGCAAAGAGATTCATCTCACTCCTGATTCCTGTCCTTATGTCAGAGCGTGGCGTTGAACAGGAGGGGCCCAGGACTGATCCCTGTGGGACCCCACTAATGACCCTCCTTGGGGATGAGACTATCCCACCAACTATGACCCTCTAGGTCCAGTCCTGGAGCCAATTGCCTATCCATTTGATCATCTGGTTCACCACCCCCATTTCTCCCAGCTTATCTAACAGGCCCACGTGAGGAACAGAGTCAAATGCCTTGCTGAAGTCTAGAAAGAGGATGTTCACTGGTCTACCCAGGTCCAAGGCACTCGTCACCCAGTCATAGAACTCCACAGGGTTTGTCTGACACGATTTCCCTGGGACGAATCCATGCTGTCTATCATTCAGGCACCCTGACTTTTCCAGGTCCCCCACTAGCCTCTCCTTGACAATGCCCTCCATCATCTTGCCCACCACCAATATCAGACTGACAGGCCTGTAGTTCCCTGCCACCTCCCTTGATCCCCCCTTGTGGATAGGCACTATATGTGCCATCTTCCAGTCCTGGGGCACCCACCCTGTCCTCAGAGAGATGGTGAAAAGCTCCGCCAGGACATCCACAAGTTCCTTCAGCACTCTGGGATGTAATTTATCCGGCCCTGGTGCTTTCTCTGTCTTAAGGGAGCTGAGGGCTTCCCTCACTCTGTCTGCTGTGATTTCCACCTCCGATACCTCTTCTCCCTGCTTAGCCTTCCCCCCTCCTGCCAGTGATGCCTCCCCCTCTCCCCAGACCCATCAATCAGTAAGGTCCCCTCCTCAGTATCTCTGTCTCCTCCCATGTATGATGCAGCACCCCATTTTCCTTGGTGAAAACTGAGGTGAAGTACTCATTTAGTACCTCAGCCTGCTCCCCGGGTCTTGTGCCCATCTCTCCTGATTTAATCCTGCTAATCTGCCCTTCACCCTTCATTTTCCCCAATGTATCTAAAGAACCCTTGTTCCTCTCCTAATTTCCTGGCCAGGTTCTGCTCCTTCCTTGCCTTAGCCGCCCTCACCACCCTAGTGGCCCTTCAGCCATCAGCTCATACTCCCCTCGATCCTTTCACTCCTTGAGCACTTGAATTGCTTATAGGCTTCCTTCTTTCCCCTCACCATCTCCTAGACCTCCCTGGTCCACCAGCAGGGTTTTCGGGCCCTACCGCATTTTTGTCTTACTCTTGCACAGGTGCTGGTAGCATCCTGAACCCCTCTCTTGATGATTTCCCACCTACTATCAGCGTCCATGTCTGACCCAATCCATCCAAATGCTCCTAGGATCCTTCCCATTTCCTTAAAATCCGTCCCCTGAGTCAGTTACCTCCATCTTTGTGCAGCCTTCTAGCCCTCCTAGGTCCAGGCAGAACCAGACCGTGGCATGGTCATTCCCCGCCAATGGGTCCCTTACCTCCAGGCCCCCCAATCTGGTCACTGTTTGCCAGGACCACATCCAGTACCCATGCCTCCCTGGTCGGTTCCCCCACCTGCTGAGTTAGGAACGCGTCTTGAAAGACATCCAACAACCTCTGTTCCCTCGTCACAGAGGATGTCATAGTCTCCCAGTCTGTTCCTGGCATGTTTAAGTCCCCCAGCACCACCACTGTTCCTCTTCCCAGTCTGCAGTGTCTCCCAACATCTGCTACCAGACTCTCCTCCAGCTCCTCGGTCTATACACCACTCCTATTTTTACTCTCTTGCCCCCCTTGTTATCAAGGTGACCCAAATCACCTCCACGGTTCCCTCCACCTCCTCTACTCCCCCTATGCCAATTCAGTTTTTGACTATCATTGCTACCCCTCCTCTCCTTCCCTCCCCCCTGTCCTTCCTGAACATAGTGTAACCCTCCAGGTTCAGGTCCCAGTCGTGTCCTGCAGTGGCCCAGGTCTCAGTGACCACTGCCACATCCACTGCTCCCTCAGTTAGCATCGCCTGGAGCTCAGGCATTTTATTGCCCAAGCTCCTGGCATTTAGAGGACTTACTCTTCCATCCTTTCCCTATACTTCCATTTCCCCTGCTCATGTTCCCATGGGGATTCTGTTTTCTCTGGTCTGCACTTTACCAGTCGGCCTTTTCTGCAATCCTCCAGCTCCCCAGGTGGAGACAGAGTCCCTCCTTTATCGGCACCCCTTGACAGCCTTTTCTCCCATCCCTCCCCTTCACAAGTTTAAACCCCACTTTTCACCAATGAACCCTCTATTTTCAACTTAAGATTCTCTTCCTCCAAATTGAGATGGAGTCTATCTCTAGCATACAGCTCCTTATCCTCCCAGGTCTCCCCCAATCCCCCATCAACCCATACCTCTGGCCTCACACACCACCCCCTGAGCCACTGGTTTATCTCCCAATCTTTCTTTGTGTTTCCCACTAGCCCTTAGCACTGCAGGATTTCTGAGAAGGAAACTATGCATCCTATGTCATGACAGACCCTGGCAAGCTCCCTGAATCTTGCCTGTATCTCTAGCTCAGCTATTTCCTCAATGTCATTTGTACCCAGGTGGACCAGTATGTCGGGGAAACCCCCACAATCCTCTGCCAGCTGATATACCTCTTGCTTAGCCCTGTGCACCGTTAGTCCAGGGAAGCATTTTGTTCTAACTGGTCAGGCTTCTCCATCCCTATCCCATTTGATACCCCTGATCATAGAATCCCCCAACAGGAGCACTCTGACTGCTCCTTTTCCTCCATTTCCCCCCCTTCCATGTCCCTCATCCTTTCTACTGGCCCCTCCACCCAGCCGGCTCTTTGTTCCTCCCCCTATCTGGGTGCCACATGCCACCCCTCCTTATTTACCCTGGCCACCCCTTCCCCTCCAATCCTATGCCTCTCCTCCTCCTGAGTATCCTTCTGTACCTTGCTAACTCTCCCCTCACAGCTCGTGACTGGTCCTTCTCCCCCATCTGCTAAACTAGTCTGGCTCGTCCTCCCTTCCTTCCTTTCTCCATTTAGTCCCTCCTTGCTTGTCATGCTCCCCTGGCTTAAACCCTCAGCTTCCTTTACTGAATCCTCCTTGTACTTCTGGTCCTTCTCCTTTACCTTTCCTCCCAACTGGTCCTTCTCCTTGTGCTTTCCTCCCTCTTCCCCCTGCTTCTCCTGCTCTGATTCACCGCTCCCCCCATTTTTCTGCATTCTAGGTTCCCCCCTGTTCTTCCTGCTATCCGGCCCCTGCCTCCTGCCCCCCACTCCCTTTCCATCTCTAACCACCCCTGTCATGGCTACATCACCCCCCTCATCCTCGAGCAGAAGAAGAGAATTGAAGCGGTTACGGAGTGTAAGGTCTGATCCACCTCCCCACCTTGCTTCCTTCTGTCCAGCCCTGGCCATCTGCCTACCTCCCTGAGAATGTTATCCCTCTGTCCCTCCTTTGTGAGGGTCCCCAGTTACCTGCCTGCTTCCTTGGTAGTGTCCTTTTGGACCCCCTCTGCCAGGGTCTCTATGTGACCCCTGAGTATTCTCCTGCACTCCTTTCCCTATGACCGTGCCCCCAGTGCTTGGTGCAACCCTGTGGGAGATCCCCTGCCCCCTTTCCCAACCATACCTCCCCCCTTCCCCCAGCTGTCTCCTAATCCCTGCAACCTCCTCCCTAAGCTGTGCACTAGCTGGTAGCACACTGGGCAACCACCAAAACTTCCAAGCCCAGTCCAGTATCATGGCTGCTCCACATCCTGTGCACCCACAACCCTCCCAAAGATGCGGCCCCTAATGACGTGTGGTTTCATCCCCTTCCAAGTAGGTTTCCTTGGGTGAGCCACCAGGTTCCCCAGTCCAAGATGCACCCCTACTGCCTAATCGGGTCACCCACTAATCTTAGATACAGTCCCACAATACACCAGTAACCCTGTTACTAGGTGCAGTACAACACAGTAAACTTATAAGGGAAATGAACAACTCCCTAAGCTCCTCTCTCCCAGCATTTAAATCCAACCCCCAGTGGCTAGAACTACATGAGCTGCACCTGCAGCCTTTTCCTCCAATTACAGGGCAGGTGTTCCCCTATAAATTGGCAGAACTCTGGGGAGGGAGGGGTGGGGGAGGGTGGGTCTTTGGCAGACACCCGACTCGAGAGAGAGTGTATCAGCCCTGTGTCTCCCCTCCAAGCCCAGCAGCCAAAGAACCAGGCCCAAGCAAATCCCACCAAATAGGTTTTAAATCAGAAGAAATAGGCCTCCACCAGAGCAGCCTGTTACACAGTGAAACATCCAACAAATGAGCCCACTTACAGCCACCAAACCAGTTTTCAAACTTCCAACAGCCCCCAAAAACAATACCCTGCTAGCCCCTTAGAAGTAAGAAAGAAAAGAAATAACCACAAGAACCCTGTGAAAACAACAAGAAGCAGCTACTGTCCTGGAACACAACTGATCCTGCCCCCTTCCAGTTCCTTCTGAGAATGGCATACCTCTGTGATACCAACTGCAGACTAGTTATGACACTCATGAGTTGCATGGCCTCTGCCAGGCAATGCCCCCACCCCCACATCAGGAAGTGAATGCTGAGTGCAGACCCACAACCCAACTAAAGCCATGGACATAAATGGTATACCTCCCTCAGACCAGCTGCTCACAAGTTAGAACACTGAGGAGTTGCATAGCTTCAGCCAGGCAATGCGGCCCCCCCGGACAGGTACTGGAGCCTAAGTGCAGAGCCACAGTCCAAATAAGGCCATGGACATCAATGGTATACCTCTGTGATTGCAACTGCAGACTAGGTATGACACTCATGAGTTGCATGGCCTCAGCCAGGCAATGCTCCCACCCCCAGACCAGGAATTAGATGCTGAGTGCAGACCCACAGCCCAACTAAAGCCATGGACATAAACATTATACCTCCCTCATACCAGCTGTGGACAAGTTAGAACACTGAGGAGTTCCACAGCCTCAGCCAGGCAATGACCCCCCCGAATAGGTACTAGATCATGCATACAGAGCCACAGTCCAACTAAGGCCATGAACATCAATGGTATACCTCTGTGATACCAACTGCAGACTAGTTACAACACTCATGAGTTGCACAGCCTCAGCCAAGCTATGCCCCCATCACCCCAGACCATGTACCGGATGCTGAGTGCAGAGGCACAGGCCAATTAAAGCCAATGACATAAATGGTATACCTCCCTTATACCAGCTGCACACAAGTTAGAACACTGAGAAGTTGTACTGCCTCAGCCAGGCAATGCCCCCCTGAACAGGTCATGGGTCCTAAGTGCAGAGCCACAGCCCAACTAATGCCATGGACATCAACAGTATACCTCTGTGATACCAACTTCAGACTAGTTATGACACTCATGAGTTGCATGGCCTCAGCCAGGCAGTGACCCCATCCCCCCAGACCAGGAAATGGATGCAGTGTGCAGACCCACAGCCCAACTAAAGCCATGGACATAAACGGTATACCTCCATCATACCAGCTGCACACAAGTTAGGACACTGAGGAGTTGCATGGCTTCAGTCAGGCAAGGCCCTCCCAAACAGGTACTGGATCGTGAGTGCAGAGCTATAGCCCAATTAAGGCCATGAACATCAACGGTATAGCTCTGTGATGCCAGCTGCACACCTGTTAGGACACTGAGGAGTTAGATGGCCTGAGCCAGGCAATGCCCCACCCCCCGAAACCAGGTACTGAATCTTGAGTGCAGAGCCATAGCTGAAGTAAAGCCGTGACCATCTATGGTATACATTACTGATACAAGCTGCATACATGCTAGGACACTAAGAAGTTGCATGGCGTCAGTCAGGCAATGCCACCATACCTGTCCAGACCAGTTACTGCATTTTGAGTGCAGAGCTAGAGCCCGACTAAAGGTGTGGACATCTATAGGATACGTTACTGATACCAGTTGCACATGTTAGGATACTGAGGAGTTGCATGGGCTGAGCCAAGCAATGCCCCCACCCCCCTAGATCAGGTACTGGAGCATTGGTGCAGAGAGAGAGCCCAACTAAAGTCATAGACATCAATGGTATACTTCCCTTATAGCAGTTGCACACGTATAGTTTTAAGAAGAGCCAAATACATCACCATAAAACAATAATACTTTAATTATTAAAATATTAATTTTTTATAACAGTATATTTTTTTATAATTCTTTTGAAAAAATTGTAAAATAAATGTATTTCTTCACATAGGGGAAGGGATAACAAATAAAATATAAATAAAATAAAAGCAGTAAAATAAATAAAAGTGTTGCTTCACACAGGGAAAGGGGGATATAACTCATACTAAAAAAAATAAATGATTTTGCTGAAAAGTATTAAAAAGAATGGCCAGGAGTGATAGGGAAGTGCTGGCCAGTCAGGCTGTTGTGCCTTGGGGAGAGAAGGAAGAAGAGGAAGACTGTGTAGGAGCTGGCGGGACTTGGTGCCCCTCATCTGTAGGTAGTGGTGGTGTTGTGGGAGGGGCATCTTCGAGGGGCTCTTGCTGCTGAGCAGCTGTGGAGGGTGGGTCATCCTGAAGATGCTGCAGGTCCTGGCAGAGGAGATAGTGTATGGCCTCAGTGGTCTCCAGCTGGTTCTCAGCCAGCCGCACCATGAGACCATGGGTGGTCTCAAGAGATGCAACAGAGGCCTCCTCCTTCTTCCTTAGCAATCCTATGGCTTGGGTGAGTCCCCTGTTGCTCTACTGAAGACCACGGGTGGCAATTAAGGCCACATGCCCTACACGTCCAGGTTGCTGCAGCAAATTTATCATTTCAGAATTTTGATCAATAATATGGTCAAGTTTTCCTGCAGTGCCATGGGCGTGCTGGGCTGCAGCCCTGTTGCCTCCCTCCATGGCCTTGACCAGCTGGCTGAGAGTGCTGCTGATGGTACGTAGAACAGTCAGAGACTCTATGGAGAGAAAAATGACAACAAGAAACGTGTCAGTAAACTGAGCTGTTCTGTACTCTTCGTTAATATACTGAAGTGAAGTATATTTTTTAATTAATGATAGAGGCACTGTATTTACATCTGTGGTAGATTAGTATAGCTGTCTTGATTTCATAATACTGTAATTAAAGTGTGTTGCTGATAGAATTGATTTCATTATAAACAGAATAATAGATAGTTAAGTGCGTATTACAAGGCAATAATACCATTGAGAGGTTTTGTGGACATGGAACTTCGAGAACGAAGCTCGAGAGGTCCTAAAGTCCCCAAAATCTCGAGATGGTATTACTGCCTTGTAAAACACTTATCTTTCTGTTATTTTTTATAATATATGGATCCAGTGATAATACTACAGCTGGAGATGACCTTTGAACTGTAGTATTATCAGCAAAAACAATAGTATTATCATTTTTCATTATAGTATTATTGAGAGTAGTGATGTATTACTGGGACATTTTTGTATAACTTAGTACAGTATTATTGAAGCTTATCCATATATTACAAGAGGATAGATCATAATTAGTTATGTGATATGTGATATATCAGCATGAGTGGCAACTGCAGTTGGGGGTTATCATGAGTGGCATAGGCACAACTGATTGAACTCTCATTTCAATTGCCAAAAGTTTTGATATTTAGGTATCACATAATTAACTATTGTTTTGCTATTCTACTTCACATGTTGATTACCATGCAGGATATCATACAAGCACATTTTAGTACATTTTACACACATTGCTATAGAGGAGATGGAATTTCATAGGTAGGCAGCTATACCAAGTGTGCTGTACAAAGACATGTAGATGATGATAATGCTGAACTATTTGCAACAGCAAGTGTAGATTGTTACAAAGGTGTAAAGTTCCTTACTGTGATCACATAATTTTTCAGATGGTTTGATGTTCATGGATGAAGAACAAAATGGATATATTATTGAAGTGCATGAAGGATTCTTATATGTGAATACATTCAGGTAGCATGTGATAGTAAATTATATATTTTTTACAGTGTTGACATGGTGGTGCACATTGTAATTGACTGTTTTTGGTACCATGAAGTGGCATGGGTCTAATCATCTCTTGTAGTTGCTAGGCCAATGGTAAACCTCTTAAGCTTTGCTGTTGAGGTTTACTGATGCCCTAGCAGTCATTCACAGTGATTGTTGCATGGTTATCAGCTGTAGATCTGGCATTGGTGTGTATATGTGAGTGACTGTGCAGAAATGAGTGGTGATATTATCACTATGGGCAGGATTCACAAAGAAAATGCACTCACTGCATCTCAGCTGCCCCGGCGCTGGGGAGATGCACTGAGTGCAAAATGGGCGATTCACAGAGGAGGCACAGGGAGATGCCCCTGGCGCATTCACTCTGTGAATAGCACAGGTGTGTCCCACCCAGGATGTGCCAGGGCATCCCAGGCTGCGCCGGTGCATCCCCCATGTCAGGCAGTGAATCCTTTTGGGCAGGGCATCTCAGGATGCCCTGCACTCAAAAATGTGATTCATAGCCAGGGACATGTAAATGAGGCCATTAGACTTGTATAGTGCAATGGGGCCATTTGCATGCCATTATGGACCCATTTGAATAGCATTTACAGGGATGCCCCAGTGGAATGCGTCGACCTGCAGACACCCCCGCCTTTCCTGGCCCGACCCCATCCCCGTGAAATGCTGCTCACTGCGGCTGTCACACAAGCATGCCTCCCACCACAAGCTCCCGGCAAATGACACTCCTTGCGGCGGTATGTAGGGAATGCTGACCCCTCCCAAGCCCCCGTAATGTGCTGCTTCTTGTGGTGGTGTGTATGCAGTAACCTCTCCCCAGCCTCATAATCAGCTGCTCTTGGTGGTGGTAGAAGAATTTACCCCCAACCCCTGTAACCTGCTGCTCTAGCGGCTCTATCTGGCAGTATGAACTTCCCCAACTCCCAGTAAATGTCGCTCCTTGTGGCACTATTTGGCAGTATGACCCCCCCCAGCTCCCAGTAAATGCCACTCCTTGTGGTGGTAACCACCTGAAGCACACGTGGGCATCAGGTAGTTGTCGGTCTCAAACAGCTCTGTCAGTGGGCAGCCATGGTGGTATGCGGGTGGGTTGAGTTGTATGCTGACAGTGGGACCATGCTGAGGCTGGGGGAGAGGGATGGGCCGGGGGTGCCTTGGGGTTAGGTCTTTCATCATTGTCTGAGTGCCGCAGAGGGTGGCATTCACAAAGGCTCAGGGTGGGGAAGTTTTTTTTGCAGGCACCTTGGATACTGCTGTAAGGAGTGGCATTTACTAGGAGCAGGGGGGTGTCATTCTGCCAGATAGTGCCGCAAGGAGTGGCAGGTTAGGGGGACTGGAGGAAAGGAGGGGTGAATCCCTTCATGCCACCACCAAAAGCATCTGCTTACGGGGGCATGGGGTGGGGGAGGACAGACTGGACTGCCAGGGTGGGCAGGCTGCTAAATTGCTGGCTGCAGTCCGAAGTCGGGCTGTGTGTGGCCACCCACTTAAGTCTAGTATTTCTAGACTTATCTTTCTGTGGTGCATCCACAGACTTGTCCCAGGGATGCACCACAGAATAGGGCTATGAATGGGGGTTGCATCCGATATGCATGGGTATGCCCCCTTCACAGCTCCTCCAGATGTGCCGCATATCATTACTGGCAGTATGCGGCACATCTTGGATATGCTGGTGCATCAGTAATGTAAGAAAGTATTTTTTCACAGAGAGGGTTGTGGATGCATGGAATGGCCTTCCAGAGGAGGTTGTGGAGTCAAAAACAGTGGTTCAATTCAAGCATGCATGGGACAGTCATAAGACAATTCTAGGGGGTGGGGTAGAAATAAGTAGGCTGCTGGTTAACTAGGATCTGCAGCTTATCCATTAGGTAGGGAAGTGGGCAGACTGGGTGGGCCAAGCGGTTCTTATCTGCCATCAAATTCTATGTTTCTATCAGGGTTGTGCCAGCGCATCAGACCCCTGCCAGAATCACCTTTGGGTGCATGCCGGGGATGCCCTGGCGCATCTCAGATGCGCTGGGTGCATCCCTTTTGTGAATCCTGTCCCATGTGTATATCTTCAAGATATCTATATAGTGATGACATGATCAGCTGTTTATCGACTTAGTGACTGCTTCACTAAGCAGAACCATGTGTGTTGCATGATGAGTAGTACTGCCTCCCTGTTTCACTTTTACCTTCTTAAAGTAGAGTTTATAAGAAGAGCTATCACACTGCTAGAGACTCAGAAAGATGCAGAGCGTAAGTAACGTTCTACTAAAGCAGAGATACATTTTAAATGGAAACACTGTTAAACAAATATTTTTTATCTCTTTCTCACCTGAACAAACCTGAAAATGAAAGACAGAAACTAGAGGAGAGAAACAAAGATGGATGCAAACTCAAGAGATCAATAATATATAACACAAGTCAAGTGGAAAAGTCCAACTACATAAATGACATACGTATGGTGTACTTGTGGGATAACAAAGTTATTTGTCCAGTAGTCTGTGATGTCTTGGAAACATCACTTGTTGCTTTGCTTCTCATGAGGTTTCTCAAGGTGAGAGTCTACTGTTCAAATAAGTTGGTTGTGACACAGGTGTAGCACACATATCCCTTTCTCTGAAACTTGGCTTCCCGGCCAATGCTCTTTGAGGCAACCTTTGCTTCAGTGCTTGCACGCTGAGGTTCTTTGTCTTTTAACTTGTTTTTTGTTTTAATTGGGTTCACCACAACATAACCCAGATAGACCATCTTAGGGTAGCTGGTTCATTCTACTGGAGTGTCAAACAGACAAGGCACACTGATGAGTCCTGGCAGGATGAAACACGTGTCTGTGTTTTCTGTTGGCACCCTTTGCAAACTGTGTGAGAGGCCTTTCGGCACCATGCATTTCTGCTTTAAGTTGAACCAGCATAATATTCTATGGTGATTTCCATAAGCAGGCCATGATGCTTTGCGTTATGGGTGCATGTGTGATTTTGTATTTCTTTGAAACTTGGCTTCCTGGAAAATGCCCTTTGGGGTAACTATTGCTTCAGGGCTTGCGCTGAGGTTCTTTGACTTTTATCCCTTGTATATATGCACAAAGACTGCTTCAACATTTAATTTTTCATTGAACAAAATGAACAGTAGTATTGTACAATGGTGTTATATGCAGCATTACTATGTGTTATACCTGTTAAAAAAAACCTTAGCAAAATAGAACAAATTAAATGTTATTAGATTTGTGTCATGAACTGAGAATCGTAAATAGAGGAATCTGATTGGTTGAGAGCTCTTTGAAGCCATGACAATATTGGGCTACATCATCCCAGCTTCAAAAAAGTAAAAGGCTGAGTTAGACACTGCTCTGCTCAGCCGTCTGTTTGATATACCTTGTGTCAGTGTGATTGTTTACCAACAAAGTGATTGAGCCCCATGAAATACGGACACAGGGACTATCTGTCCAGAAAGCTAAATATACTTTTTAAAACTGTGTCTCCACACTACGAAAGACGTGGGGGCTGATTTTTAGACTTGCTTATATGGGGCTAAAGCAGGCTCGGGGAGCCCTCATTCGCACTTCTGGGTTCGGAGCTATTTATAGAACAAACTTTCTCACCGCAAGCACTTAGTAAAAGGTTGAGTTAGAAACTGCTTTGCTCAGCTGTCTGTCTGATATACCTTGTGTCAGTGTGTTTGTGTACCAACAAAGTGATTGAGCCCCGTGAAATATGGGCAGAGGGACTATCTGTCCAGAAAGCTAAGAAAAAATTACTCACCTTAGTAATGTTGTTTCTTCTAATGGAGTCTTGCTATATTATGACATATGCAGTTAGACCCAACCTTAGAACTGCTCCGGAGGTGAAAGAGTTAACTTCCATGCCAGGCATGGAATCTTGAGCACAAGCTCGGTTAGAAACTCTGTCTGTTGTTCTTCAAACTCAAACTGTCAGATCTTTACGAGCAAAACTCACTAAGGTTCTGTGTGGAAGCTGTAAACCTACACTAGCCAAATGGCTACTAAAATATTAACACATCTTTTGGTCCCAAAACCAAAACTCAAGTCAGGGGATCCAAAAAATGACAACACAACAGTAAACACCCCAGAAATGGGTGGAGAAAAAACAAAGTGGGCAACTAAAAGTGCCAACAGTGCACTGCCCACCCACATCCCAAAACAGAGGTTCTGAGAGGGGCAGGCGGGGGAGGTCATAATATAGCAAGACTCCATTAGAAGAAACAACATTACTAAGGTGAGTAATTTTTCATCAAACAACATGAAGTCTTGCTATATTATATTGATATACTGAGACTACACAGCAGTACCTCCATGGAGAGGCCAGAACCTACTTAGGAAATAGGCTCTGAAGCACAGCTGTGACAAACTGAGCATCACTCCTAGCCTGGATGTCCAGGGAGTTATGCTTGGTGAAAGTGTGAAGTGTTTTCCAGGTAGCTGCTTGACATATCTCTATGACAGGGATGTCCCTGGCTGCAGCCAGGGACGCAGCTGTACCTCTGGTAGAGTGAGCCCTCAGGCCTGGAGGGGGAACCTTACCCAGTTTTTGGTAACAAAACTGGATACAAGAGACAATACACCTGGCAATGGATCTTTTAGTGGCAGGTTTCCCTTTGCCCACCTCACCATAAGTGAGGAACAGTTGGAGGTAGTCAAACCTGTGGCCCTTGGTATGCTCTATGTAGTAACTAAGGGCTCTTTTGACATCTAGACTGTGTAATCTCCTCTCACCAGAGGAGGAATGGTCAGTGAAGTACAAAGGGAGAGAAATTGATTGATTAAGGTGAAAGTCTGAGACCACTTTAAGCAAGAACTTTCTGTTAGTTCTGAGGACCACTTTATCCCTATGAAAGGAGATAAAATCAGGCTCCACTGACAATGCTTGTAGTTCACTTATGCGCCTGGCAGAAGTGATGGCTACAAAAAACACAGTTTTCCAAGTCAAGTACTTAAGCTCTGCTGAAGACAATGGTTCAAAAGGGGGTTGCATTAGCTGAGCAATGCAAACATTAAGATCTCAGGCAGGGGCAGGGTCCCTGAAGGGAGGGTTGGTGTGAAGCAACCCCTTGAAAAACTTGGAGAACACCGGATGAGCTGAAAGGGAAGAGGGTTTACCTGCTGATAAGAAAGCAGATGTGGCTGCCAGATACACTTTTAGGGTAGCTGGTCTCAGCCCCAAGGAATTCAAATGTACCATATAATCCAGAACTGTGGGCAAACCAGCAGACTCTGGGGAAATATTCTTGCCAGAGCACCATATGGAAAATCTCTTCCATTTGGAATTATAAGTAGCCCTGGTGGAAGGCTTCCTAGAAGCCTTCAAGATATCAAGTACACTTTTGGAAAGATATAGGTCAGCAAACTCTAACTCTTCAAGAGCCAGGCCTTGAGATTGAGAGATTTGAGATTAGTACCAAACCCTCCCTGGGCACAGGTTAACAGATTGTGATTCTTGGGGAGACACAGGGAAAGTGGACTGCTAAGGACAAAAGGTGGATACCAGGGCTGTCTGGCCCAATCTGGAGCAATCAGAATCATCTTGCAAGGTTGAGATCTGATTTTGACTAGCACCTTGAACAGGAGAGGAAGGGAAAAGCATAGAAAACTTCCTTCCCAGTTGAGAAGGAAGGCATCCAGAGGGACTGAGCCCAACACTGGGGCTTGCAGCAAAAGAGGAAGCTGGTGATTGTCTGGGGCTGCAAAAGATCTATCTGAGGAGTGCCCCACCTGGCAAATACCACCTCCAGAATTAGGGGTCCAGTGACCATTCGTGATGGCCCTGGGAAATCCTGCTGAGGCATCTGCCAGAACATTGTCCTTGCCTGGGAGGTGAACTGCAATAAGGGAGGTGTTCAGGGAATAAGCCAGAGACCACTTCATTGCTTGATTGCACAAGGCAGTGGGCAGTGCCTTGTATTGATGTACCACATTGTGGTAGTGTTGTCCGTCCTGACCTGAACCACTCTGTTCTGGACAGATGTGGAAAAAGCTTGAAGTGCTAGAAAAACTGCTCTGAGTTCCAACAGGTTGATGTGGAGCAGAGATTCCTGAGGGGACCACAATCCCTGGGTGGTGAGATTGCCCATGTGAGCTCCCCACCCCAAGATGGATGCATCTGTAGTAAGGGTCAAAGAGTGAGACTGAGGGATGAAAGGAACCCCTTGTCTCAGATTGCTCTGATCCTGCCACCACTGCAGGGCCTGGATCAGGGTTCGAGTTACTGGGATCAATTTGGTTAGAGGATCTCTCTTTAGAGACCAGAAGGCTCTCAAATGGAACTGAATGTCCCTCATCTGAAATCTTGCTCCCTGCACTACTGCTGTGGAAGCAGCCATGTGCTCTAGGAGCTGCATAAAATGCCTTGCTGGTCGAGAGACCTGCAGAACGAAGGAGGAGGCCAGAGAAACCAGGGTCCTTGCTCTTTCCAGAGGAAGGAAGGCTCTGGTCTGTTGAGTGTTCAGTTCTGCACCTATGAAGGTGAGTAGCTGAACAGGCTCTAGAACAGACTTTGGAAGATTGAGAAGGAAACCTAGAGAAGTAAGCACCTGCTGAGTAACCTGAAGGTGTAATTTGACTTGTGCTGGAGACTGGCCCACTATGAGCCAGTCGTCCAAGTAAGGAAAGATGGTGATCTTTTGCCTTCTTAAATGAGCAACTGCTACTGCGAGGCATTTTGTGAATACCCTTGAGGCAGAGGTGAGACCAAAGGGCAATGCTCTGAACTGGTAATGGCCTGAGGGCAGTTTGAATCTGAGGTACTTTTGGTGGGAGCTTCTTATGAGAACATGGAAGTAGGCATCCGTGAGGTCCAGGGACACTACCCTGTCCCCTGGCCTTAGAGAGGGTAAAATAATTCCCAGGAGTCACCATTTTGAATCTTGGTTTTAAAAGGTGCTTGTTTAGGTATCTGAGATCCAGGATGAGCTGCCATTCTCCTGTCTTTTTTGGGGTAAGAAAGTACCTGGAGTACAGTCCTTTGCCCTGGTGTAGGGGAGGAACCCTTTCTACAGCTCTGAGAGCCAGGAGGGTTGAAACTTCTGTTTCAAGAGCAAGAGCCTCTGATGGATTTGCAGGTGGAAAGGATCTGGCTCTCATCTTTGGAAATTTTTTTAAGCTGAGAACCAGTCCCTGGCTTACTACCTCCAGTACCCACTTGTCTGATGTTAAAGACTTCCAGTCCTGGATGAAGTAAGCCAGCCTGCCCCCCTACAGGCAATGGAGAATCAGCCCTGGTCGTCCCATCAGGGAGCTTGTTTGGCAGGGGCTTTAGGCTGGGGGGTGGGAGCAGGCCTGCTCATACCCCGTCTGCCTCTCCCTCTGAAGAACCCCCTCTGAGCATAGGCTGAAGAGGAGGACTGGGCTTGGTGGAAAGGCCTGCGAAGAGGCCTGCCCCTACCCCTGGAAGGCTGCCTTTGAGGAGTGGCCTGCCTTTCCTTGGCCTGTGCACTCCTATAGGTAGTTCTATACTCATCCATTTTCTTCATGTAATTCTCTGTCTGCTCCCCAAACAGAGAATTTCCCTCAACAGGAAAATCCATGGCCTTAGCCTGGGTATCCTGTGACAGGCTAATACACCTGAGCCAAGCCATTCTGTGAAAAGCCACAGATGTAGTCATGACTCTTGAAGATACATCATTAGAGTCCACTGCAGCATGGAATTGCACCTTGGATGCCTCAATACCATCAGAAGCTACCTGCTCCAGCTCCTTGGCAAGCTGGGCAGAGACCTGTTTCGCTAGAGCCGTAACAGTATCCCATCTGGATTTCTGATATCTTGCAACATAGGCCATATAATTTGCCTGTCTGAGTCCCAAGGATGCTGCCATGTACTGTTTCTTTGCCATGACATCAATCCTCCTGGAGTCCTTGTCAGGGGGGTGTGAAGCCAAGGGAATATTTACCTTATCACAGGCTGCAGCCTGCACTACTCCAACATGACTGCATTGTTGTGAAAGGAACTCCGTATCAGGGCCTGACAATGTGTACCTCTTGTCCATTTTTTGTCCACAGGAGGTATAGTGTGAGGAGCTTTTAAAATCTTTATTGTCTGTTTCCTAAAAGATTTATGTAAGGGAATAGACAATCTCCTGGACTCTGGGATATCCATCATTTCCACATAGTCAGGCTCCTCCTGTTCATCCACAGCTTCTTCCAAAGGAAGCTGGAGGGTTGCAGCCACCTTTTTATAAAACATAAAATGAGAAGGGGACTCAGAAAGTCTAGGGGAGACACTCCTAAAGGTCTGTCTGGGGAGATGTCCGGTTCAATGGGCACATCCAGACTTTCAAAATCACATTCACTCTCTTCATAATCTTCCTCCCTGTCCTCCGGTTCATAAAATTCCTCTATATCATATTCTTGAACCAGTGGCACCGACCGAACCGACCTCTTACCTGTTGGTGCCGGTTCGGTCGGAACCGGGGAAAGCGACTGGACAATTCTGATCGCTTTGGCTATCTCTGCAGCAGTTGGAGAAGGAATTTTTGACTCCACACCTGCTGACTTTCTAGTCCTTTTTGCTGGGCCTGACTCCTCCGAGTCAGCTCTCCGTTTGCCCGAGGAAGTCTCGCCCTGGTCAGAGGGCATTCCCTCCGATTAGGTTGGCACCGAACCGGGCTGGCCATCCAGGTCAGTGGACTTCTTGGCCTCTGGCAGTCTGCATTGAGGTGGTCAAACCCCAGACAATAAACACATGTGGTGTGTGGGTCAGCCTTGGCAAAGGCTTCCCCACAGACACTACAGTGCTGAAACCCAGTGGGCCTGGTTTTTCTTTTTGGGTTTCTCAGACATAGTGCCAGCCTAACCAACAACTTTCTGCCCGTTAACGGCAATAAGCCAAGAAGACACCTTATCGGGTTCCCAACCGTATCACGGGTTGCGGAAAACCGTATGAAACCGTTTTTTTTAGAACCGATAAGAACCGGGGACCACACTCTAAATAGTAATTTAATAAGTTTAACAACAACCTGATCGGTTCAAACCGAACCGATAATGATCGTTAGCAAGTTCCACACAGAATAATGTAAAACCTATCTATTACTTACGATAACAGACAGAGCTTGAACCGACCAGTTGTGGTTTAAATATAGACAAATTGCAGTTTAAAAACCGAGAATTTACACTTTTTAACTGACAAAATGAACTGAGCAGCAGGAGAAATCTCCGGAGCGACCGTTCAGTGAGGCGGAGTAAAGAATATGACAGTTTGAGTTTGAAGAACAACAGACAGAGTTTCTAACCGAGCTTGCGCTCAAGATTCCATGCCTGGCATGGAAGTTAACTCTTTCACCTCCGGAGCAGTTCTAAGGTTGGGTCTAACTGCATATGTCATAATATAGCAAGACTTCATGTTGTTTGAAATATACTTTTTAAAACTGTGTCTCCACACTACGAAAGATGTGGGGGCTGATTTTTAGACTTGCTTATATGGGGCTAAAGCAGGCTCGGGGAGCCCTCATTCGCACTTCCAGGTTGGGAGCTATATTTATTGTCTTGTAGCCAGTGGGGTGAGCAAGAGCAGAGTGAGCACTTGACGCGCGCGAAGACGCGCACAAGGACACATGCGTCCTTGCAGGTTTTTGCGTGTATAGCGTGAAATATACTAAACTTCAATAGGTGAAACTGTGTTTATAATGGGATAAGATTATTGCTTCCCATTAACTGAGTAGATTAGAAATTGTTTTAATAATATGGATGTTCTGTATAAACAATGTGTCCATTGCAGGATGTTTGGCTTAGATATTTTGGAGTTTGAACCTATCTGTAATAACTGTGTGTTGATATCCTCCCTTCAAGACCAAATCTCTGTTCTTCTTAGTCAAAAACCAGCAGATAGCGATATAACTAGCTTAGAATCTTTTATTGATCAGGCAGTTGAACATTTTGTTTCTGGAAATTCTTCTGCGGCTGTTTCTGTGCCTGAACCCAAAAGGCCAGAATGTATAAACTTTGAAAACCAGTCTGATGGGGAAGATTGGGCTAAGATTCCCAAATCAAAAACTAAATGAAGGGGGGGGGGCAAATACATAAATCTTTCCAAATCCCATTACAAAATAGTTTATCAGTATTAAAAGATATTACATTTCAGGAAACAACCATTTTCCCAAACACTTTGGTAGATTATCCAAAGTTAAATACTAATAATACTCGGAGACCTATATCTTTGGAAACTACTATGTCAAAAAATAAAACTCAGACAAGACACAATGATCTAGCACCAATTGTTTCTTCCACTTTGGATACTTCATTTTCACATTTACCAGTTCCCAAAACTTCATCCTTAATGCCTAAATCAGTTGGGGCTTCAAATCTTGTAGATGTTCAGAAGCAGATATTTGTCCTTGGTGATTCCCTTGTTAAACACTTAGATAGGGCTATTTGCAACCCTGATAAATCAAATCGAACTTGTTCTAGTTTTAGAGGGCAAAGATAAATGACATTACTACCAGGATCCCTAGCATTTTAAAAGACGCAGGCTCAAATCCTTTTGTTATAAATCATGCAGGTGTAAACAATATCCAGAACAATTTTACTCTTAACAAACTTAAACAGGATTTTGTGGCATTAAACAATTTGCTTGTAGACAGGGGTTGCACAGTTTGTTTTTCAAAAATTTTACCGGTTCCCAGAGCCACCCAGGATTTGACTGATAAAATTAAATCTATTAACAACTGGCTTAGAAAATGGTGTATTGGACAGAATATTCCATGCTTAACCCATTGGGAAAATTTTGTGGATAAGTCCCCCTTGTATTGTTGGGATGGTTTACATTTGAGTAGAAGAGGCAATACTATGTTGAGTAAATCCTTTCTGACCATTATAAATAATTATTTAAACTAATAAAAAGGGAGAGAGTGGGAATTAACCCACGTCTCTAATTAAATCCAAGACTCAGTCACCAACAACTTTCAAAATCCTGTCATCAAATGCTCATTCTCTTAATATATCTAAACTTTCAGAACTGGAAGCAAAAAGTAAATTATTGAATTTAGCGATAGTTGCAGTGACTGAAACTTGGTGGGACTCTCATTCCCAGTGGAGTCAACATTTAATGGGTTATCGACTCTATCACAAAAACAGAGTCCAAAAAAGGGGAGGTGGTATGTCTATATATTAGAGATGATGTTCCCTCCTTTGAAATTCCAGCCCCAAATGACTCAGAAAGTATATGGGTGGTAATACAACCTCAGGGACTCCAACAAATAACAATTGAAAATTGTTATAATCCCCCAGTATGTGACTCTAATACATGGAAAGCTTTAATAATCGATCTGATCCATTTTACAAGTCTAAAAGATGCAATAATATTGGGCGATTTCAATATGCCTCAAATAGATTGGTCCACAAATTCAGGATATAACAACCATGACTGTGAATTTTTATCTGCATTGACAGATAATGGACTAGTTCAACTAATTTCATCCGCTACTAGAGGTACTAATATTTTGGATATCCTTATTACTAATATTAGTCACAAAATATCCAGTATACTCCAACTCGATCGCAAACATCAACCTCTCACTCTCAAACGACCTTCAGGTCCTTCAGCAATGGCTTCAGAACAACCACCAACATCTGAACCTGGACAAAATGTGTGCCATGCTGTTCGGCTCTACAAAAAAAATTCCCCCCATGGCCCCAAAGCTTCTGATTCAGTGCCCGGATGGCTCTTCGGTCACCAATACGTCCTCCTTCAAATACCTGGGGGTCATTCTTGATCCCTCCCTCAACTTTGCTACACATATCAACACAGTCTGCCGTGCTGCTAATGCAAAAATTGGTGGGACCTATCGGGTGCGACACTCCCTCACGCCTCCTGCTAGACTATCCGTAGCAAGGGGGGTGCTTCTCCCGCAGCTCCAATATGGTCTTCCTCTTCTTTACTCAGCTAACTCCAGCATTCTCAGGAGATGGGACACTTCTTATAATAATGTTTGCAGATTCGCCTTATCTGCCCCACGCCTCACTCATCACTGCCACCTTTACTCCGGGTTAAACTGGCTGCCACCCAAGGAGCTCCGGGCCTTCTCTCTGGGTTGCTTTATAGACTCCCAAACTAGACCCCCTAGACCGGACTCCCTGGCCCTCCTGATTACCCCCGCATCTCAAATTCGCTCACTTAGATCCTCCTCCTCACCCCTGCTAACATGTAGACCTTGCACCACAAAAATGGGCGAACAGGCTTTCTCGTACTTCGCGCCTCAGTTCTGGAACTCTCTCCCACTTCAGGTCAAAACTGCCTCTTCCAACCGGGTTTTCAAAAACTCGTTGTTCTCTCACCTCATCACACTTGGTCACTGCCGTTGCTCATAACATATCCACTGACCACTGGCCTGCGGCCCAGACCCCCTTCAGTTGTTGCAACATTAAAGCTTTGTTATGAGTATCCTGGAGTACTAAATTGTTGTCATGCCACTATGTATACTGGTTATATTTTGCCTGCAGCCTATTGTTCACTTTAATGTCATTACGTCATGATGTATCACTATAACTTGTGGCACTTTTGTCTTGTACTCGACTTGATTGTACCTGAAAATGTTATAGTTCTGCTTGAATTCAATCTTTTTTCTGTATTGTCAGCATGTCGTTATGTTACCACTGTAATTTGTGGCTCCTTTGTCTTGTACTCTCCTGGGTCGTGCTTGAAAATAGGCAGGATTGTTGCCTAACGCACTTACCCAGTTACCAAAAGCTAATAAATAAATAAATACAAATTTTGGATCCCTTGGGAAACAGTGATCATTGTTCTATCTTGTTTGATCTAATGGGAGCAAAATATAATTTAATCAACAAGTCGACATATAAAAACTATGACGGTGCAGAGTACAACAGTATAAACAGGGAAATCAAAAAAATACAGTGTGATAAGGTTTTTCAGGTTCTTTCTTCAAATGAGGCCTGGATTGTACTAAAATATCTAATTTATTTATTAGAAAAGAAATATGTTCCAATAAAAAACAAATACAATAGAAAGGGTAGAATACCTAGATGGTTTAATAAACCTATTAGGTTACAAATAAAAAAAAAAGAAAATTGTTCAAGAAATTAAAAAACACTCTTAGCAACAATAAAAATGAAACTTTTCTTCAGTATAAAAAAACTTAACAAAAGCTTAAACATATGATTAAACAGGCTAAATCAAAATTAGTATTCAAGCTGGCACATACCAAGGATGGATACAAGTCTTTGTTTTCATATCTAAATAACAAAAAGATAGGACCAATAACTCATGACGGTAGTACCATACAATCAGATATAGATATAGCTAATCTTTTTAATGCTTATTTTTGTTCAGTTTTTTCAAAAAAAGATTCTTTTGTACCCCAAAAATCTATAGGTGCTAATACTAAATTAACTCATGTATATAATATTAAGGCATCAGACATATTGCCATTAATAACAAATTTAAAGAAAACTACAAGCCCTGGTCCAGATCAAATTAATGCTAGATTCCTAACCCAAACTGCTAAGGCTTTAGCACTTCCTTTAAAACTAATATTCAACAAATCACTTCACAAAACAGATATTCCTCTAGATTGGTTAACGGTTTTTGTTACACCAATTTATAAAAAGGGTAGTAGATCTGTAGTCCAAAACTATCGCCCAATAAGCCTTACCTCCATAATTTGTAAAATAATGGAAAAATTGATTAAATCATTTCTTGAAAAAGAAATGATCAAATTAAAAATTACTGATCATACCCAACATGGATTTAAGACAAACCATTCTTGTACTACAAATTTGATCTCATTCTACAACAATATTAGCAAGGGCCTCTATAACAAAAGCCAAATGGATGTTATCCTATTAGACTACAGTAAGGCCTTTGACAAAGTACCTCACAATATTTTGATTAATAAAATGCATCTATTAGGTTTCTCAGATCAATTAATCAACTGGGTTTCTGCTTGGTTGACAAATAGAACCCAGAGAGTAGTATTAAATAACTCTCAATCTCAATTAGGAGCAGCCACTAGTGGTGTGCCGCAGGGCTCGGTGTTGGATCCGGTTCTATTTCTTATTTACATGTACATAAGCGATATGCAGGTAGCAAATAACAACTGGTTGTCTAAATTTGCTGACAACTCGAAGTTTGAGGGTCTAGTAAATAACTCGTCAGAATTTAATTCATTGAACTCTGATCTAAAGTCGATTGAAAAATGGGCTATTGACAATTCAAGGGAGTTAAATGTGGACAAGTGTGTTGTCCTGCATTTTGGACTCCATAATCCCCGAAATAAATATTTCATTTATAACTCATTATTGAATTCATCATGTGTGGAAAGGGACTTGGGTGTTTTAATTAACACTAAGCTGTCTTCAAAAAATCACTGTACAAAGGTAGCAAATTCTGCTAATGGCCTATTAAGACAAATCCAACAAACTTTTGTATATAAATCTGAAGGAGCGTATTATGGCCCTTTACAGATCATGTGTTCGACCTCTTATTGATTATGGGTCTCCCTTTTGGAACCCACATCTAAAAACAGATATTGATAGTTTAGAAAGAGTTCAGAGACGTGCAATAAGAATGATTCCTAGATTAGCCAAGTTACCTTACAAATCCAGACTATCACTTACTGGTTTACACTCTCTACAGATAAGAAGGGCTAGGGGGGATTTATTATTAATATATAAGCTACTCAATAACCCTGATTTGATGAATAAATGTGGATTAGCTCATGACACCTGACGTATTGTCCCAAGATGTCATACTAAACAACTCATGGTACCTAAAGCTAAAACTAATCTAGGACTGAATTTCTTTTCATTAAGGGCACCGGAATTATGGAACAGGTTACCACAAGAAATAGTGGATTCAGTTAACATTGAATCATTTAAAAAGGGAGTAGATAAGTGGTTAGCAATGAGATTATAATTCTAAATGTTCCCACTGTACATGGGGAGAAAATATAGATGGGCCTTGGCCTTCTTTTTTCTCTAAATAACCAAGTAAACCAAGTAAGTTCCGGCACCACCAGCCTCTTTGCTCTCTACTGTCTGAGAACTGTTTTTTCAAAATGTATTCCTACACCACCCAAAAGTTCATTCATAAAACATTTAAAACCTGTTTGTTTTACTTTTTTATTTATAAAACTTCAAACTCGGTTTATAATAGCAATAAGTCACTCCAGGGTGTGGTATATCATGCGATATCGTCACTTCTCAGGTGGTTGGATGTACTCGGCATGCGGCCTCATGCCCAACCACCCGAAGTGTGATGATATCCCATTATATAGCACACCATGTTGTGCCTTATTGCTTAATTATACAATGGTGCATGCAAATCCTGTGACCTCACTGGTCAAAACACATCACATGGCTATGATGAATCCTGCAGTATAACCATTGTAGAAGTTTAACATGACTATAAAAACAAAAAAAACAACTTGAACATTGTATAATAGTGAGATACCATGACCAAAACTGGGTATATGGGTGGATTTACCACTTCTGGTGTGGTTGAGTCACTCGGCTGCACCTCGTGAATGAAGCACACCAGATGTGGTAAATCCACCAAGCTACGCATTCCCTGTCATAGTGTATTGCTTAAACAAACTACACTCAAGCAGTATTTGCTGGTGAGAAATGCTGCAATGGTAGTTTAAGATTGCATAATATACTCCACTGTCTTTTATATTATCAGATATGGTGTGATTTACCACAGCTGCAGTGGTTTGCGTACAAGGTGCAGTTGAGTGGGTAAATCTTTGCCAGTCATAGTAATTCTCCTGAGAACTCATATGTTATGGGTTTGTTTCTGAGATGAAACTAATGTAGATTTTTTTTTGATGAAATGCAAATATCTTATAAATTGATCTGTTATTTATTTTTATGCAATAGGCGTAAATATAAATCCTATGTGACAAATCTGAGCTACTATGAGATCAATTCAAAATTTTTCATTCATACATATGCATAGTAGGTGCATAATCACAGATTTATATACAAAGTAAATATGTCACAATCACTTTGGAATTCATTTAGAATGTTCAGCCTCAGTACCAGCACTATTTTCAAATGCAAATAACTTTAAAACAAAAAAAAATAGCATAGTGCTGTGAGCATGAAAGTTGTGCAGCACAAAATTATCTACAAAATGTATGGTATGTCATTCATAGATAGCTTATAAATGTTTTTATAATTAGCAAAAAACTGCAGAAAATGCAATTTTTTTTCGCTTTTTTGACAAATGTATAAAAAAAAAGATAAACAATCAAAAGCAAATGTCCCTGCACTGACAGAAAGCATACCCATTGCATAAATGAAATATACAGTGGTAAGTTGTCAGATAAATGATGTATCTACACTTGTGCTGTTTGACCTCGGACATCTCACTCATGGTTTATGCCACTCGTGAGGTTACCCGAGGTCAAACAGCACTTATGTAGATAAACCATTTATCTGACAGCTCACCATTGTATATCCCTTATTTATTATATTAATTTCTATGCTCTAGATGCAATAGATGACATTGTCATGCATAGTGATTGGTTATCAGAGGATTTTGAATAGTGGGAAACTGGCAGTGTCATTTTTGGATTGACTATTCAATTATGTCCATGGTATAATTGAAATTACTTAAGTTCCTCAGCTGGAGGCCCAGGCAGACCTGCAGCAGTTGGTGGATGACCCACTGCTGGAGCTGTTGGTGTTACCTCCACAGAGGGGTCAATGTTGACAATTTCAACCTCCTCTGTGGGCTCTTCTGCTCCAGCAGCACCCTCCATTGATGGTTTGTCCTCTGTAAAAAATATAGTAAAAGGGAAAACATTATTTGTCTGTTGATGTTGTTATGTGCAGTGTCAGTGGCTCAGTAGGTAGCACACTCGCCTCTGAGACCGGGAGATCAGAGGGCTGTGGGTTCAGTTCCCACACCTGGCACTTGGGTTAATATCCCAGCACTGACACACACTGTAGTGCAGCATGAGGGGGTGCTGCACTTCCAAGGTACCGTCTTTCGGATGAGATGTTAAACCGAGGTCCCATCTGCCTGGATTGGTGGTAGTTCAGGTGGATGTTAAAGATCCCATGGCACTTATTGAAAAGAGAAGGGGAATTTCCCCGGTGTCCTGGCCAAATTTCCCTCATTCACTTAAAATACCACCAAACAGCTTAATGTGGTTCAAGGTCAGTTGGCATTCATCTGTATCCCCCTCCCCCGGGTCGTGCCTGAAAATAGGCAGGATTTGTCTAGTGCACTTACCCGGTCAACAAAAACTAAATAAATAAAATGTGTATGTCTACCTGTATAGTACCAGTTGTAGTGAACTGTAAATACTGAGGAGTTGAATGGGATCAAGTGAGGAATTCCTCCCCCCGCCCCATATCAGAACAGGTACTGGATCCTGAGTGGATAGCCATAGGCTAACCAAAGATTTGGACATTAATGGTATACCTGCCTGATACTAGCTGCACACAAGGTAGGATGCTGAGGAGTTTGAAGGCCCCACCCAGACAATGCCCCACCCCTTCCCCCTTATTGGATCAGATACTTTCAAGGGTAAGCTACACAATACTCCCAAGCCCCATCCTCCTCGGATTAGGTAGTAGATCCTCAATGCAGAGGTACAGGAAAAGTAAACCCATGGACATCAATGGTATACTTTCCTGATTGCATCTACACAGAGGTTATGACACTGAGGAGTTGCATGCCCTCAGCCAGGCAATGCTCCCAACTATGGACACCAGGTAGTGCTTTCTGAGTGCAGAGTGACACACAAAGTAAAGGTGTGGCTATGGATGCTATACTTCCATGATACCAGCTGCACACATACTAGTACAGTGAGGCGTTGCAGTGCCTCAGGCAGGGAATGCACCCACTTCCACTAGAACAATTACTGGATCCTGAGTAGACAGCCACAGGCTAACTAAATATGTGGACATCAAT
Source organism: Neoceratodus forsteri (assembly GCA_016271365.2). Classification (NCBI taxonomy): domain Eukaryota; kingdom Metazoa; phylum Chordata; order Ceratodontiformes; family Ceratodontidae; genus Neoceratodus; species Neoceratodus forsteri. Next base: position 1,689,827,181 of record CM028130.1, on the reverse strand, counting down.
GGTGTACTTACGTGATACCAGATGCACACAGTGTGGGACACTGAGAGGTTTGAAGGCCTCACCCAGACAATAGAGTAAGTAAAGTTACCAGGCAATGCACTCACATTCCTACACCGGGTACTGGATGCTGAGTGCAGTCACACACTAACTAAAGCTGTGGATATGGATGGTATGCCTCCATGATATGAGGTGCACAGGTAATCAGGTAGTGGATGCTCACTGCAGAGGTGCAGGGCAAATAAAGCTGAGAGCATGAACAGTGTAGCTTATTGATAGCAGCTTGAACCACATTAAGACACTGAGCAGTTGCATGGCGTCAGCCAGGCAATGCTCCAACCTACTAACACCAAGTATTGGATAGTGAGTGTAGAGTCACACCCTAAGTAAAGCTGTGGATATGGATGGTATACCTCCCTGATATGAGGTGCACACATGTTAGGATAGTGAGGAGTTGCACTGAGTCAGGCAGGCAATGGTGCCGTGCCCCCCCCCACCCCCCAGAACAGGCACTAGATCCTCAGTGCACAGCCACAGGCTAACTAAAGATGTGTAGATAAACGATATATCTCATTGATAACAACTGCATACAAGATAGGACACTCAGTACTTTGAAGGCCTGAGGCAGACAATAGTCCCCCCCTCGGATCAGGTAGTCAATCCTCAGTGCAAAGGTACAGGCCAGCTAAAGCTGTAAACATGAATGGTATAGTTTCCTGATAGTAGCTGAACACAAGTTAGGACACTGAGCAGTTGCATGCTGTTAGCTAGGCAATGGTCCCATCTCCTCACACCAGGTACTGGATCCTAAGTGCAGAGCCACAGACTAAGTGAAGTTGTAGATATTGATGGTATACTTCTGTGATATCAGGTGCACAGATGCTAGCACTGCAAGGAGATGCACTGTGTCACACAGGTAATGCCCTAAACCCCCTACCGACCAGTGCCGAGAATAGGTACTTGATGCTACGTGCACAGCCACAGGCTAACTAAAGATGTGGACATCTATGGTATAGCTCTGTGATATCAGTTACACAGAAGGTAGGAGACTTAGGAGTTTGAAGGCCTCACTGAAACAATCCTCCCTGACTGTCAGATCATGTAGTGGATCATTAGTGCAGAGCTACAGGCAACTAAATCTGTGGATATTAATGGCATAGTTTGCTGATATGAGATCCACGCAAGTTAGGACACTGACGACTTGCATGCCAGGCAATGCTGAACCTCCTCCCTCCAGGCACTGGATGTTGACAGCAGAGTCAGACACTAAGAAAAACTGTGGATATGAACAGTATACCTCTATGATATGAGCTACACACATGTTAGGACTGTGAAAAGTACTACTGCTTCAGGGAGGCAATGCTCCCCCCCCACAACAGGTACTGGATACTGAGTATGCAAGCACAGGTAAACTAAAGATGTGTACATTAATGGTATGTGTGCCTGATAACAGGTATGTACAAGGTAGTACACTGAGTAGTTTCTAGGGGTCAGCCACTCAATAATCCCTCTCCTTGGGTCCAGTAGTGGATCATCAGTGTAGAGTTACAGGCTAAGTAAAGATGCGGACATCAACGGTAGACCTTCCTGATAGCAGCTACACACAACTTACAACACTGAGGAATTGTATGCTGTCAGCCTGGCAATGAGCCCATGTCCCCACATCAGGTACTGGATACTGAATGCAGAGCCACAGACTAAGTAAAGCTGTGCAAATAGATGGTATAGGTCTGGTATATCAGCTCCAGACATGTTAGGATAGTCAGGAGTTGCACTGCTGTAGGCAGGCAGTGCCCCCCGGAACATGTACTTGATTCTGAGTGCAGAGTCACAGGGTAACTAAAGATGTGGACATCAGCAGTATACCTCCATGATAAGAGCTGAACATGAGGTAAGACAATGAGGAGTTTCAAGGCCTCAGCCAGAGAATGTCTCTTGCCCACACTGCTACCCATCAGGTCAGGTAGTGGATCGTAAGTCCAGAGGTACAACCCTACTAAAGTCATGTACATCAATGGTATACCTTCATGATACCAGCTCTACACAAGTTAGGACTCTGAGAAGTTGCATGGTGTCAGGCAGGTGATGGTTCCAGATCCGCACAACAGGTAGTAGATGCTGACTACAGAATGACAAAGTAAATAAAGCTGTGTATATGGATGGTATACTTCCCTAATACTAGCTGCACACATGTCAGGACAGTGAAGACTTACATAGTGTGAGCCAGGTAATGCCACCCGCCCCTGCAGACCAGGTACTGCATCATGAGTGCACAGCTATAACCCAACTAAAGTAGTGGACTGGCCCCCAGATCCTCAAAATGAGGCATGGCATCCTGACTACACAGCACATCTGAAATACAGCTGTAAACATCAATGTGAAATTTCTCTGATATGAGGTGACAGAAGCTATAATATTGAATAATTGGACAGTCTGTGCCAGGCAATGCTACTAGCAGGGAAAGGCTCTCCCCTCCCCACCTTTCATCAGCCCTACTCTCCCCTTTCTTATTGTGAACAAAGTGTGATATTCTAATGCACATGTATAGTTAAAAAATCCTAATGTATATAGAATTTAGATATGTAAATATGGTGAACATAACTAGCTCTATGGTTTGGTACCCTCTGTACAAAGTATGTTGAATCTGATACTGTAGTGTACTGAATCCCTGTATAAATGCACTGCTATACTGCACCATGAATGACCACGGGTCGACCCTGAAAAAGGGACTGTAATTGTCTCAGTGGTCCTACCCGGTCACCAAAATGCAAATAAATAAATAAATAAATAAAATAAATATTGGAACTTCAATAGAAGGACAGATTGCAGTATATCATTTGACTCACCAGCAGAGTTGAGCACTAGTAGCTGTTTGACTGGAGCCCCTCGGTCCTCACCTTCCGGGAGTGATACAAGGTGGACACTTTCGGAGGAATCAGGGACAGTTGCTGTTGTGGCTGAGGGAGAAACAAACAAATGTTGAATGTTTTTTATATGTGTGTATACTGTGTGATTTCAATTTAGTACTACTTGAAGGTGTGTTTCCACTATTATTTAAATATTGTCTTGCACTATATTAGCATGTGTTACATGTTGACGTAACACAGTAATAAGTAAAGCCCAGATTTATATATTGTACTATATATCATTGATTTGTCTTAGTCTATTACTTATAGTCTAGGAACAACATTTTTTATGTGACCTGTTATGCTACCTGACTGGGACAATTAGAAGTAACATAAATAAGAAAAGGGAGGTACATTGGGTAAAGATTTGATATATCATGACTGACATAATGCAGTTCAGATGATTAGTGGGATAACACTGTTCGTGACGTATTGTGGATTCACATAAAAAATATGTCAGCTATTTGGTTATTTCACCATTACACATGTACTATTATGTCTTATTCATTTAATAGAATAATATAGAGGATAAAGCCTGATGTACAGGTGATAACCATGGTATAATCACCTCGAGTGGTTGCTAGGGTATCAGTAAACCTCGAGAGTGCAACTCGAGAGGTTTACAATTGCTCCTAACAGCCACGAGATAATTACCATGGCTATCACCTGCATCAAGCATAGTCATTTATAATGTATGGGACTCGACATGAGAAGATACCCCCCCCGAACACAAGTAATTTAGCCTTACCTTATTAATGAATCTGCACTACAGCCACATGATTGTGTAGAAAAACAATTTATTAGGATACACGGACTGAATGACAGTGGGCCAAAATAGCACCAGAGTTAAGTCTCTATAATGTATGGGTAGCCCTTATTACTCACTGAAATCATGCAGATTACAACCTTGTAATCCCACTGTTGTGACGTCAGAACCTTATAAACCTATCTCATCTACAGTATGTCATAACAGTGGGTTTACAAAATGGAATGCCAGTGTTATTCAGTATTCTACGCACCCAGAATGTGATTGCTAGTCTCAGTACAGTATTCAAATAACATATAGGATAGTGCATGAGTACCAGTTAACAACAGGGCTATTCTTTCACCAAGTTGGTACTATGATGACAGATTACCTCGAGAGCGCAGCTCAAGAGGTAATCAGTCGTCATAGTACCAATGAGGTGAAAGAACAAGCCCTGCCATTAAATGGTAAGCATGCACTGTTCGGTATAGTGTATAGTGGAACATTGTTGCCTCAAAAAAAAAAAAAACATTACTACATCTTTCTTTTTAAAATAAGACTGTCAGAGTGCTGCTTGAGGACACCATGTGTGACGTCTGCACTTTTTCGTTCTGCTGTCCTGCGGACATCACTTTTTAGTTCTGATGCATTTCGGACATCACTAGTGCAGCAGAACAACATTTTGAGAGTGCTAGATTTCAGAGAACAATGAAGTTCCACTATACACTATATTCCAGTTGTCTCAGTTTACAGTTACTGAATCTAGCAATCACTATGTCTGATAGAGATTTTAATTCTGGTGCTATTTCAGCCCTCTGTTGTTCAGTCTGTGTATCCTAATAAATAGTTTTCCTACACAATCATGTGACTGTAGTGCAGATTCGTTAATAAGCTAAGGCTAAATTACCTGTGTTTTGGGGGGATGTAACTTCTCATGTCTAGTCCCATACGTTATGAATGACAATGCCTGATGTACAGGAGTTAACCATGGTGTAATCATCTCTCATGGTTGCTAGAGCAATGGTAAACCACTCGAGCTATGCTCTCGAGGTTTACTGATGCCCTAGCAACCACTCAAGGTGATTACACCATGGTTATCACTTGTACATCAGGATTTATCCTCTATATCAGACATAGAGATTGCTAGACTCAGTAACAGTAAACTGAGACAACTGGAATGTTATTTGACTACTGTACTGAGGCTAACAATCACATTCTGGGTGTGTAGAATACTGAATTACACTGGCATTCCATTTTGTAGATCCACTGCTGTGACATAGATGAGATAGGTTTATACATTTCTGACATCTCAACAGTGGGATTACAAGGTTGTAATGTGTTTGATTTCAGAGGATAATAAAGACTACCCATACAACATATATGTAATAATACAATAGGTAACACAAAAGCTGGCTCCTGATTTGTTACTAAACAGGATAAATAAACTGTAAATCCTTCTAGTAACCAATGGGAAAATGTCCCAGATGCAGTCCCTTGCCTTATTTCCTATCAAAATCCTTTTGATATGGAACATCAAACATATCTGCTACCATCTTGCATACTGTCGGTAGTGACTGCAGTAAGTGCAAAAAAAAATACATAGAATTTTCTTTTTCACTGATACATCAGACTGAAGTTGATGAATGTTTTTTTAACATTCTGAAAATCTTTCTAGGAAAAAATACATGTCACAACTGTGATTAGTATTACCTAACAGCACAGTTTCAGCATTCGATGAGCGAGCCTCTGCAAGTGTTTCAGAGGTTGCACCAATACCTACAGTTCTATGATGCACTCTTTTTTCCCTTCCCAGCAATAAATCAATATATGCATAAGTTTATGCTAACAAGTAATAAGATGTCTAATATGCCACTAGAGGGTGTTGGTGATGCCAGGATTTACCCATGTCTGGGATGTTGGTGGTGCCTTGGGTGCACCTTGGGACCGAACAACACATGAGCCATGGGTAAATATTGCGATCACCCAGACCCTCTGGAGGTATACTGCTTGTACTGCAGTTTCAGCAGTTTACGTTATTGACTAAGCAATTCAACAGGATTAAGAAGTTGTTTGACAATTTCCAAAATTTGAGAAAAATGTGTATGTATGATACTTAGAGATTGGGAGAGTAAATAAGCGTGGCGTAATGCTGAAATGTGTTAATATCAGTATCTTGTTAGGTGGCAATCACACTTGTTTTTTTATGGAATACTGTATTGCACTACACTTACAATCTATTAATGCTGTTATGTGTTATATATGACATTTATTTTTTTATTTATTTAGTTTTTTATTGACCAGGTAAGTGCACTTGACAAATCCTGCCTATTTTCTGGAGTACTGTGTGCAGTTCTGGAGACCCCATCTCCGCAAAGACATAGACAGAGTGGAGGCTGTCCAGAGGAGGGCAACCAAAATGGTGCAGGGTCTGCACCAGAAGACATACGAAGAAAGACTAAAGGAGCTTAATATGTATACTCTTGAGGAAAGAAGGGAGAGAGGGGACATGATAGAAACTTTCAAGTACCTCAAGGGAATTAACAAAGTCCAAGAGGGTAGCTTCTTCCAGAAAAAGAGATGTGCAAGAACAAGGGGGCACAATTTGAAGATAGAGGGGACGGCTCAGGGGTAATGTGAGGAAGTATTTTTTCACTGAGAGGGTTGTGGATGCATGGAACAGCCTCCCTGAGGAGGTCGTGGAGTCAAGAACAGTGGGGGACTTCAAGAATGCATGGGACAGGCATAAGGCAGTCCTAGGGGTGGGTAAGAGGAAGTAAGCTGTTGATTAACTAGGATCTGCAGCTTATCTGTTAGGTAGGAAAATTGGCAGACTAGGTGGGCCAAGCGGTCCTTATCTGCCGTCAAATTCTATGTTTCTATGTTTCAGGCATGACCCGGGGGAGAGGGATACAGATGAATGCCAACTGACCTTGAACCAACTGTTGGCGGTATTTTTAGTGAATGAGGGAAATTTGGCCAGGACACCGGGGAAATCCCCCTACTCTTTTTTCGATAAGTGCCATGGAATCTTTAACATCCACCTGAACTACCACCAATCCCAGCAGATGGGACCTCGGTTTAGTGTCTCATCCGAAAGACCGCACCTCAGAAGTCCAGCACCCCTCTCATGCTGCACTCTCATGCTGCACTACAGTGTCAGTACTGGGATATTAACCTAAGTGCCAGATGTGGGAACTGAACCCACAGCTCTCTGATCTCCCGGCTTCAGAGGCGAGTGTGCTACCTACTAAGCCACTGACACTAACAATAGTTAAGATTAGTTAATAAGATTCTCAGATGAATTTAACAAGATACTGAGGGTGTCATTGGATTCATTTAACTGCTCTGACAGATTTGTTGAAGATATATCATTTTAAACATTGAAGATCGTTAAAAAGAGGTACTTACTACCATGATGGCGTTCTCCAAATTCTGGCTTCCCTGCTTCCTCCCACATAGCAAATGCTATGTCATACCACTCCTGGATGCTCCTGTGCATCTCACCCACTGACGCCTTTGCTTTATAGAATGTCTGGCGGATGAGTTTCCACTTCCTCCGGCAGTCATCTACAGTCTTGTCGATTTCTTCTCTCCCCAAGGCACAGATAACCTATATAAAAACATACAAAACAAAGAAGCAGTTAATAATTTAGTACTGATTTTGAATGTGGTTCATTTATTCACTAGTATATAACAAGTTAACCTTTATGTGTACTGCTTTGGTATTTTACACATATTTTACAGTTAGCAAGTGAGGTATTGGAGCTCTGTGCTACTGATCATCTCATGTAGTAAAGCATCTTTGTAAATTAATCATTTCTTTCATTGAAAAAGGTTTAAATATTCCATCCTAAGTATTAATACTCAGACTTTGGGTACTGTAGTAAGTGTTCCTCTGCCAGGTTAAACTTTTCTCTCACTTAGCTTGTACTATTACACTGTATGTTAATGTATATAGTGAGAGTACCTGTCTAATGGATTGACTATTTCACAAAAAGAGCAGTTTATTATGAAATACAATACAATGAGTTCAACAATTTGGCATATGAAGATATATAGGACAGTGTATGGCCGGTTATACACGGCAAGGGAATTCTTCACCCAAGTGTTTTCTATGACATCTGATGACCTCGAGAATGAAGCTCGAGAGGTCCTTTTGCTGTCATAGAAAACATGAGGGGAGAGAGTTGCCGAGTTGTTTGGGAGGCCATGCACTGTTTTGTATAGTGTATCATGTCTCAAAACAGAGAATGACTTCTGTTTTTTGACCATTGTTTCTCACTGGAGACCCACACTGCTCGTCTCTCCAGCCGCCTGGCCAGCTCATGTGCAGGAGTTGCCAACTGCCCCCTCTTATGAATGGCGCTAGTTGGGTGATTGCATTGTGACATTGTCACTAACGCTGAATGAAAGCTTGTTCTGCATTACTGGCGATGTCACCACTGAAGCACAATGGCTTTTTGTAGTGTATGAATTTTCATACAGGGCCATATTCCACCATACACTATATCAACATACAAGTTTTGTGTGCAGATAAAGCTTTAGACCTGCATCAAGTCTGCTTGAATGTTCAGCTAGCAGTCTTATTGTGCAGCTACCCATCACTTACAGGCTTCCATTCCATTGACCCTGGCCGTTGCCCTGTGTCATCCCATTTTGAAGCACTCAAGAGTCCTAGTGGATACCACTTCTGCAAGTAACGTATTCCACTCAGTTTGCACCATCTTTGTAAAAAAAAGTGTAAGAAAACATATTTTTATGCTGTTAATTTAAACTGTGACTTACCTTACCCCAGGTATGTGAGAGACTCAGGTTTGTAGCTCGCATCACAAACCTGGGGTTACTGTGTCACCTTACAGCCTGAATGAGGGCCAGCACCTCCCTATCACTCCAGGATTTTGGCATGTTGAAATTCTGTAAAAAAAAAGATATTTGTTTGTTTAGAACAATGGAACATAAGATTTATTGTACTGTTAGCATTTGTGCAGGACTGACAAAGGACATGTACGCAGTGCATGTGAGATGCATTGGCACATTTTTGGGATGTGTGTAAATTAGCTTAGGTAGTTGTGTCATTTGACATTGCAAACTTGATGTGCCAGTGTATTGTAGATGTACCACTCAATGCCACTAATGATATGTGGTGAATTTGTAGTGGCAGTGAAGAGGGTGTGCATATGCATATCTGGTGCACTGCCATTTACAGCACAAGTCAAATGTCTATCACCAAGGTAGTCTTGGTATGTGTCTGCAAAATGTAAGTGTAGTGCCACTACAGTTATCTAGGTGTTCACCCACAGGCAGGCTGCTTTAGTGTAGACAGCAGGATGACAGCTTGCATAGACTTCAAGTACATGGAGCTCCCCCAGGCAGGCAATGGCACTGTACTATCTGACACTCATTCTGGCTTCAGGTGGTTTTGCGGTTCTGCTTTACTGATATCTGCCTTGACCAAAAGAGACTGTAAAAGAAAGTTGTGGTACAATAGTGGTCCTGTCTGCCACCTTTTGTAGCTAGAGCTCCAGAAATATGTAGCACACTAGTGTTTGAGTTGACTTGCTTCACCCTCTCCCAACCCCCTGTCTGGTTGTGGCAGCACCACAGGAAACAAATATGGTACTAAATAGACAATTGTAGTAGTCCTGAAATTATTATTGTATGTTTGTCCCACCATTAGAACTGCTCCGGAGGTGAAAGAGTTAACTCCATTCCATGAATGGAACTTAGAGCACGAGCTCTAAAGAGAAGCTCTGTCTGTGTAGTTTCAAACCTAAACTGTCAGATCTTTTCGAGCAAAAACTCACTAAGGTCTGTGTGGAAGCTGTAACCTACACTAGCCAACTGGCTACCTAAATATTAACACCCATTGCTGGTCCCAACACAAAAGACTTAAGTCAGGGGACCAGAACTAATAGTATAATTTAACAATATGAGAGAAATATAAGGAAAAATGAAAAACACCACACCCCAAACCCCAAGAAGGGTGAAAACACATAAAAGGGCATAAAATAGTGCCCACACTAGGCTGCCACCCCATACCCAAGTAGAAGTTCTGAGAGGGAAGGCTGGGGAGGTCATAATATAGCAAGACTCCATTAGAAGAAACAACATTACTAAGGTGAGTAATTTTTTCTTCAAACAACATGAAGTCTTGCTATATTATGACAATTGCAGACTACACAGCAGTACCTCCATGGAGGAGGGACAGAACCTACTTAGGGAATAGGCTCTGAAGCACAGCTGTGCCAAACCGAGCATCTCTCCTAGCCTGGACATCCAGGGAGTAATGCTTGGCGAAAGTGTGTACCGTTTTCCAAGTAGCAGCTTGACATATCTCCAATTTAGAGATGTCTCTGGCAGCAACTAGAGATGCGGCTGTACCTCTGGTAGAATGAGCCCTCAAGCCAGAGGGGGGATCTCTGCCCAGTTTCTGATAACAAAATTGGATACAAGAGACAATCCACCTGGCAATTGATCTCTTAGTGGCAGGTTTCCCTTTCCCAACCTCACCATAAGTGAGAAAAAGTTGGAGGGATTCGAACCTGTGACCCTTGGTACGTTCTATATATAGTAACTAGAAGGGCCCTCTAACGTCAAACTGCAATCTCCTCTCACCAGAAGAGGAATGTTCAGTGAAAAACACTGGAAGGAGATAGATTGGTTAAGATGGAAATCTAGAAACCACCTTAGGCAAAAACTTCCTGTTAGTCCTGAGGACTACCTTATCCTGTGGAAAGAAATAAAGTCAGTTTCTACTGACAAGGCTTCAACTCACTTATCGTCTAGCAGAGTGATAGCCACTAGGAAAACAGTTTTCCAAGTTAGATACTTAAGCTCTGCAGAAAACAGAGGTTTAAAAGGGGGTTGCATTAACTGGGCAATGCAAACATTAAGGTCCCAGGCAGGGACCGGATCTCGAAAAGGTGGATTAGTATGAAGTAATCCCTTAAAAAACTTGGAAAATACAGGGTGAGCGGAAAGACAGGATGGCTTTCCTGCTGAAACAAAAGCAGAGACAGCTGCCACATGAACTCTCAGGGTAGCTGGTCTCAGGCCCAAAAATTAAGATGGACCATGTAATCTAACACAATGGGCAAATCAGCAGATTCTGGAAATATGTTTCCCAGAACACCAAATGGAGAACCTTTTCCACTTAGAATTATAAGTAGCCCTAGTGGAAGGCTTCCTAGAAGCCTTTAGGATTCAAGAACACCCTGAGAGAGTTATGGGTCAGCAAATTCTAACTCCTCAAGAGCCAGGCCTTGAGGTTGAGGGATTGAGGTTGGATACCAAACTCTCCCTGGGCACAGGTTAATAGGTTGTGATTCCTGGGAGACACAAGGGAGATGGACTGTCAGGGACAGAAGAAGTGGGTACCAGGGCTGCCTGGCCCAATCTGGGGCAATCAGAATCACCCTGCAAGGCTGGGATCTGATTTTACTAACACCTTGAATAGGAGAGGAAGGGGAAGCATAAAGAAACTTCCTTCCCAATCCAGAGAAGAGCGTCCAGGGGACTGAGCCCAACACTGGGGCCTGCAACAGAACAGTGGAAGTTGGTGATTGTCTGGGGCTGCAAAAGATCTATCTGAGGGTGCCCCATCTGGCAAAGTATCCCCAGTACTTGAGGATCCAGAGACCATTAATGATGGTCCTGAGAAATCCTGCTGAGAGCATCTGCTAGGACATTGTCCTTTCCTGGAAGGTGAACTGCTATGAGTGAAGTGTTCAGGGAATAGGCCAGAGACCACAACTTCATTGCCTCGGTGCACAAGGCCGAAGACCGAGTGCCCCCCTGCTTGTTGATGTACCACATTGTTGTGGTATTGTCTGTTCTGACTTGTACCACTTTGTTCTGGACAGAAGCAGAAAATGCTTGAAGTGCTAAAAAGACAGCTCTGAGTTCCAGCAAATTGATGTGGAGCAGAGATTCCTGGGGACCACACTCCCTGAGTGGAGAGGTCGCCCATGTGAGCTCCCACCCAGGAGGAAGCATCCGTAGTGAGGTCAAAGTGTGAGAAAGGGGAATGAAGGGACCCCAGTCTTAAGTGCTCTGATCCTGCCACCACTGGAGGCCTGGATCAAGGTTGAGTCACTGGGACCAACTTGGAAAGGGGTCTCTTCTCTGAGACCAATAGGCTCTCAAGTGAAACTGAATGTCTCTCATCTGAAATCTTGCTCCCTGCACTACAGCTGTGGACGCAGCCATGTGCCCCAGGAGCTGCAAAAAGTGTCTTGCTGGTCGAGAGACCTGCAGAGTGAAGGAGGAGGCCAGAGCCACCAAGTTCCTTACCCTTTCTAAGGGAAGAAAGGCTCTGGCCAGATTTGTGTCCAATTCTGCACCTATGAAGGTGAGTACCTGAACTGGTTCCAGAACCAACTTTGGTAGATTTAGCAGGAAGCCCAGGGAGGTGAGAAGCTGCTGGGTGACTTGCAGGTGAGATTTTACCTGTTCTGGGGACTGGCCTACAATGAGCCAGTCATCCAGATAGGGAAAAACAGCAATCCTTTGCCTCCTTAAGTGAGCCACTGCCACTGCCAGACATTTTGTGAATACCCTTGGGGCAGAGATAGGCCGAAGGGCATTGCTCTGAACTGGTAGTGACCTGAGGGCAGTTCGAATCTGAGGTACTTTCGGTGGGAGCTTCTGATTAGGACGTGAAAATAGGCATCCTTGAGGTCCAGGAAGCTAGCCAGTCCCTGGCCTTAGAGAGAGCTAAAATCATTGCCAGAGTTACCATTCTGAACTTTGGTTTCAAAGATGCTTGTTCAGATATCTGAGGTCTAAAGCAGACTCCATTCTCCTGTCTTTTTGGGGTAAGGAAGTATCTGAGTACAGACCCTTGCCCTGGTGTAGGGGAGGAACCCTTTCTACCGCTCTGAGAGTTAACAGGGTTGAGACCTCTGCTTCTAGAGTAAGGTCTCTAAAGAGCTTGCAGGTGGAAAAGACCTGATTCTCATCTTTGGGAACTTTTGAAGCTGAGAACCAGACCCTGGCTTACTACTTCCAGAACCCACTTGTCTGAAGTTAAAGACACCAGTTCTGACTGAGTAAGCCAACCTGCCCCTACTGGTAAAGGAGAATCGGCCCTGGGCACCCCATCAGGGTGCCTGCTTGGCAGGTGCTTTAGGCTGAGGGTGGGGCAGGCCTGCCGTGCCCGTCTGCCTCTGCCTCTGAAGAACCCCCTCTGAGCAAAAGCAGAGGAGGCCTGGGTTTGGTAAAAGGCCTGTGGAAAGGCTCCCTACCCCTGGGGTGTGCCTCTGAGGAGTGGCTTGCAGCTCTTGGCTTGAGCACTTTATAGGTAGTCCTATATTCACCCATCTTCTTCATATAATTCTCTGTCTGCTCCCCAAACAGAGAATTTCCCACCACAGGAAAATCCATAGCCTTAGTCTGGGTATCCTGTGACAAGCTAGTACACCTGAGCCAGGCCAACCTACGAAAAGCTACAGATGTGGCCATGACTCTAGAGAAACATCATTAAAATCCACAGCAGCATGAAACTGCACCTTAGAAGCCTCAATGCCATCGGCAGCCACCTGCTCCAGCTCACTAGCAAGCTGGCCAGGGGCTTGTTTGGCTAAATCCATAACAGTATCCCATCTAGATTTCTGATACCTTGCTACCTAAGCCATATAATTTGCTTGCCTGAGTCCCAAGGACGCTGCCATGTACTGTTTTTTTGCCATGGCATCAATCTTCCTGGAATCCTTGTCAGGAGGATGTGAAGCCAGGGGAATATTAGCTTTATCACAGGCTGCAGCCTGAACTACTCCAACATGACTGCATTGCTGAGAAAGGAATTCTGTATCAGGACCTGACAGTGTGTACCTCCTGTCCATCTTTTTATCTACAGGAGGCACAGAATTAGGGGTTTTAAGATTTTTATTGTTTGTTTCCTAAATGACTTATGCAAAGGAATAGACAATCTCCTAGACTCTGGTATATCCATCATTTCTACAAAATCAGGCTCCTCTTGCTCATCCACAGCTTCCTCCAAAGGAAGCTGGAGGGTTTCAGCAACTTTTTTGTAAAACATAAAATGAGAGGGGGACTCAGAAAGCATAGGGGGAGATTCTAAAGGTCTGTCTGGGGAGATGTCCGGTTCAATGGGCACACCCAGACCCTCCAAGTCACATTCCTACTGTTCATAATCATCCTCCCCCTCCTCTGGTTCATAACACTCCTCAACATCATATTCCTGAACCGATGGAATTCAGAAAAAGAGATGTGCAAGAACAAGAGGGCACAATTTGAAGATAGAAGGGGGATGGCTCAGAGGTAATGTGAGGAAGTATTTTTTCACTGAGAGGGTTGTGGATGCATGGAACAGCCTCTCTGAGGAGGTCATGGGGTCAAGAACAGTGGGGGACTTCAAGAATGCATGGGACAGGCATAGGGCAGTCCTAGTGGGGGGTAGGAGGAATTAAGCTGTTGGTTAACTAGGATCTGCAGCTTATCTGTTAGGTAGGAAAATGGGCAGACTAGGTGGGCCAAGCGGTCCTTATCTGCCATCAAATTCTATGTTTCTATGTTGCATCATTACATACTGAGCTGCAGAATTTTGAAACAATAATTAAAATTTGATGACTTACTTTAAGATAGTAGCTGTAGACAAGTTAGAACACTGAGGAGCTGGACAGACTGGGGTAGATAATGCCCACAACTCACCCTAGATGAGGTACTGTATCCTGAGTTGACAGGCAGAGTTGAACTAAAGTGATGGAGCTCAATGGTGTATCTCCCTGATAATGGGTCACAGTTTACAACAATAAGCAGTTGAATGGTCTCAGGCAGGCAATGCTCCCCCATTTCACAGCAGATACTGGTCCTGAGTGCAGTGCCACAGCTCAACTGAAGGCATGAACTTTAACAGTATATATCTCTGATACTAGTTACATACAAGATAGGATACTGAGTAGTTGCATGGCCTGAGCAAAGCAATGCTCCCACCCTCCCGACCAGGTAGTGGATCATGAGTGCAGAGTCACAGTGCAAGTAATGCCATGGACATCAAGGGTATACCTGCCTGATGCCAGCTGCAAATGATTTAGAACACTGAGGAGTTACATGATCTGAGCCAGGCAATGCCCCCTGTCCCCCAAAACCAGGTACTGGATCCTGGGTGCAGAGCCACAACACAACTAAGGCCATGAACGTCAATGTCATACCGCTATGATACCAACTACACACTATTTACAACACTCATGAGTTGCACAGCCTCTGCCACGCAATACCCCCACCTCTCCAGACCAGGCACTAGATCCTGAGTGCAGAGCCACATACAACTAAAGCCATGGACATAAATGGCATACCTGCCTCATACCAGCTGCACACAACTTAGAACACTGAAGAGTTGCACAGCCTCAGCCAGGCAATGTCCCCCCCAAAAAAACAGGTACTGGATCCTGAGTGCAGAGCCACAGCACAACTAAGTCCATAAACATGAATGGTATACCTCTGTAATACCAACTGCACACTAGTTACAACACTCATGAGTTGCACAGCCTCTGCCAGGCAATACCCCCACCCCTCCAGACCAGGTACTAGATCCTGAGTGCAGAGCTACAGCCCAAGTAAAGCCATGGACAGCAATAGTATACCTCTCTAATACTAGCTGCACACAAGTTAGAACACTGAGGAGTTGTACAGTCTCAGCCAGGCAATGCCCCACCCCCCAGACCAGGTACTGGATGCTGAGTTCAGAGCCACAGCCCAACTAAAGCCATGGACATCAATGATATACCTCCCTGATACCAGCTGCACACATGTTAGGACACTGAGGAGTTGCATGGCATCAGCCAGACAATGTCCCCTCAGACCAGGTACTAGATCCTGAGTGCAGAGCCACACCAAACTAAAGTGGCAAACCATGGACATAAATGGTATACCTCCCTCATACCAGCTGCACACAAGTTAGAACACTGAGGAGTTGCATGGCCTCAGCCAGGCAATGCCCCCACCTGAATAGGTACTGCATCCTGAGTGCAAAGAGTCAGCTCAACTAAAGCCATGGACATCAGTGGTATACCTCTGTGATGCCAGCTGCACACATGTTAGAACACTGAGGAGTTGGACAGCCTCAGCCAGGCAATGCCTACATACCCAACCCCCAGACCACATAATGGATCCTGAGTGCAGAGGTACAAGCTAAGTAAAGCTATGGACATCAGTGGTATAGTTTTGTGGTACCAGCTGCACACAAGATAGAATACTGAGGAGTTGCATGGCCTCAGCCAGGCAATACCCCCACTCCCCCAGACCAGGTACTGGATCTTGAGTGCAGAGCTATAGCCTAACTAAAGCCATGGGCATCAACAGTATTGTCCCTGATACCATCACCACACAAGTTAGGACACTGAGGAGTTGCAAGGGCTCAGCCAAGCAATGCCCCTGCCCTTCCCCTCCCCACAAGCAGGTACTGGATCCTGAGTGCAGAGCTACAGCATAACTAAACCCATGGTCATCAATGGTATACTCCCTGATACCAGCATCACACAAGTTAGAACACTGAGAAGTTGCACGGCCTAAGCCAGGCAATGTCCCCCCCCCAACCACATACTGGATCCTGAGTGCAGAACCACAGCTTGATTAGGCCATTGTCAGCTGTGGTATGACTCTGTGGAATGAGGAACACACAAGTTAGGACACTGAGAAGTTGCATGGCCTCAGTCAGTCAATGCCACCACCCTGTTAGAGCAGGTACTGGATCCTGAGTGGAGAGCCAGAGGCTAACTAAAGCCACTGACATCAAGTCTCTAACTCCCTGACACCAGCTGGACACAAGGTATCTGTATAAAGTGTGTATTTTGTTCTATGTTTTGACCAGTTTGATTGGCTCTTAGAAGAGCCACTTTTTCACAGTCCATAATATGTACTTGAGAGACATAGTTACAGAGGTACACAATTACAGAAGTACAAGAATGCCATTTCGAAGGTCCCCAACAAAAATCTTGTTGCCTGTGCTTGAGAGATGCACACCATCTTTTAGATAGAGCCAATGTTTGTGATATGTAATTTGAGGGTGAAGTATGGTGTACATTCCCATAGCACAGAGGAATCCAGATATTTGTATGTTTACCTTTCTACGTGACCTTTCAAGTGCAGGACAGTAATCCTCACCTTTCCAGATCATTCGCTGTGTACTGTCTGAATACAGAATTTTACAAGCAGGTAACATACTGATAAGATGCTGCAAGTCAGACTATGTAGCCTCTATTAAATCAATTGCCTTTTTGTTCCCCAAATCATTACCTCCAACATGGATATGGAGTATGTCTGGTTCTGGGTGTATCTCCAGCAGCTGGTACATGGTTGGCATGAGCGGCTCCCATCTCATACCACCCTTCCCAAACCAAGACACTGAGCAGTGAGGAAGTGCAAGTCATTGCCAAAATGACTAACTGTACTGAAAACTGCTGCCCTTCAGACCAGGCTTGATCCCATAATCCATACACTGACTCTGGATCTTTCTGCCTTGCTGAGTATAAAGCTCTAGTAACTCATGTGAAGAAATATCAGAAATGTGTGTCTTTCTCTCTGAGCACTACCAAGGCTAATCAGCATAATGACTACTGCTGAGTTGTATGTCTGAAATAAATGCAGGGAGAAACAATCACAACTAACATTCTAATTTGGCTTGTTAGACCACCCAAGTTCTGCCACCTCAGCTCTACCATGAATTATTCTGGCAATGTACACCCAAATCCTGGACCAGCTAGGGTTGCATTGTCAAGCAACAATAACATGGAAGGAACAATTACACTCGCCAACATAAATATCTGCAGTCTACTCAAAAACATAGACTGCTTGCAAGTCTGGACACTACAACATAACCCTGACGTACTCGCAGTCATTGAGACGTGGCTCACTCCAAAAACACCGGATTCCACTGTCTCGATACCTGGTTGCACACTATTCAGGAATGACAGGATCTCAAAAAGAGGAGGGGGCTGTGCGTTATACTTTAAAGACTCAATAAAGGGGTTTGCTCTTCCTTTACCCCACCTTACCAGTACTGCACAAATTCTCCCCATAAAAATTCTGTTGGGGGCCCACAATAAAGCACTATCTATACTTATTGTATACATCCCTCCTGAAGTGAAATTTCCTGGATTTGAAGAACTCATGGAGGTTATCAGATGTCAGCACCTCAACTCTGAATCCATTATTCTAGAGGACTTCAATATCAATTGGTTGGCACCACTGACTGGCACATATAAGGACACTATAACTGCACTGCATCTTACACAACTTGTTGACTCACCCACCAGAACAAATGACAAAACTGGATCTAGCACACTACTTGCTGAATCCTCACAAACCGCTTGGATTGTATCTCCAATGTGACAGTCCATCCAGACTCACTGAGTGACCACTCTCCAGTAACCTGCAGCTGGACCAACAAATTCAATGCAACACACCCCCAAATAATCTCTAATCATAAACTAAAAAGGGGTCCCCTGGAGTACTTTAAGGAGCAGCTACACAACACTGACTGGAGCCCCTTGACACAGTGGAGGATATGGACACTGCACTCGAGTACGTCATCAAACAATTCAATGTTGCTTGTGACTGCCATGCCCCAGTGCAGAGGACAAAGATCCATGGAAGATACAGCCCCTGGATCACACCAGACTTAATAGGCCACATAAAAAACAGGGACAACTGGTGGCATAGGGCACAGAACTCTGGCAAGCAATCAGTCTTCCAGGAATACAGAAGACTACGGAATGACTGCACCTGGACCATCTGCTCTGCCAAAAGTAAACATTTTAGGGAAGCATTACAAACATCATGGGGAAACAGCAAGTCTTTTTGGAATAACCTAAAAGATGTAACAGGGAAAGTCAAGAAAGAGGCTACACAAATGCTCAACATCAATGGTGCCCCTACCCTTGACCCCCTGACTATTGCCAACATGTTTAACAAAGCATTTACTTACCTTAATAGTGTACTTCCGATAAATTATTTTGAAGAAACCAGCCCAAGCTCAAGCCAAAGCCTACAGCCCACTCAAACATCCCCATCCCTTCTATTTCAAATCTGTCAACTACAACGAAGCAAGAAAGTACATTCGTAAGGTACTTGGAAAATCCAGGAAAAGCGGCGACACACTCAACCTCATATTTATTTCCCTTGCACTTGATGAAATCCTAACTCCCATTATTAAACTGCTGAACTTATCCCTGCAGCTGGCTCAATTCCCCCAAGCCTGGAAGTCAGCCCTGCTAACTCTGGTGCACAAGATCGGCGACCGGGCACTCCATGTCAGTTACAGACCTATTTCTATCCTTTCACCACTGTCAAAAGCACTGGAGCGCATAGTCTCAGACCAGCTGGTTGAATACCTTAATAAATGCAACAGTGTCCAGAAGAACATGGATTTCGGAAAGGGCAGAGTACCTCCACATCTCTTCTGGAGTTCACCAGCTGCATATGCAGTTCACTGGACCAGGATAACCTTGTTGGAATGGCCTTTATTGATCTAACAAAGGCCTTTGACACGGCCAGTCACTCCCTACTACTTCAACAACTCACCTCGATAGACCTCTCTAACCTAGCTACTAACTGGTTCAAAAGCTATCTAGCTGATCGTTACCAACAGGAAAAGATTGGAAACATCACATCTGGGCCACTGCCAGTTCATTGTGGGGTCCCCACAGGGGTCAATCCCAGGACCCCTCCTTTTCAGCATCTTTCTAAATAGACTACCTCAATCGTGTGACCAATGGATACTTCTCTATTCAGATGATGCTGTTATTTTTGCTTCTCAACATGACCCTCACACCATAAACTATCAGCTACAACATGCTTTTAAACAAATTGAAGATTGGTTCAGAGCCCACAAGATGGTTCTGAACTATAAAAAGAAGAAAGTAATGGTTTTTAGCGGTGCTAGAAGCAAACACAAAGCAGCATCCCTTAACATCACTAACTGCGCAGGGGTTTCACTTGAACAAGTGGAGCAATTCAAATACCTGGGGGTTACGCTTGACTGTTCCCTCTCCTATGCAGAACACTTTGAGAATGTGGCCAAAACAGTCAACATAAGACTTGGCCTCCTGCACAGGCACAAGAAATGCTTAACACATGAAGCACTCCAAACCGCAATCCATAGCACAGTTATCTCTGTCATTGACTATGGATTGGTCATATACAGCTCAGCCACTCCCACCTGGTAACCCGTGAAGTGGGCTCATGAGGAAGGGTGCCGTCCATTAAGTTGACACCTTCCTCATGCAATCCACTCATGGCGACCGACGGGTAGGGTGACTGGATGAGGGGGTGGGCGAAAAAAGTAAGGCGACAGGATGTCGCTATACGTACACACGGGGGTGGGAGCGAGCATGGCTAGTGTGGGCAGGGGGATGGAGAGGCTGTAGGGGGAGGCGCTGCGGTCATTAACCCAGTTACTGATCTGATAGTATTTAAATCTGTAGTTTGGTTTTAAATCAAACAGGGGCACAGCTGCCTCGAATGAAATGTGGGCACCTCCATTTATGACCTGCCATGCTGTGTGGAAGCCTTTACGTGCTTGGTCTCTAAACCAGTGGTCTTGGGATATTGGGGTAAATTGTTCCTCCCAAGCCCACCACCAGTATTTCCACAGATGCTGTGCTGTTCCCCCCTTACTGGTACCCCTTCTCCAACCCTCCAGAACCATAGTAACTCCTGTAGAGTGCTGCATATTAGCTAGTTGTTGCAGGTGTCAATTATAAAATATGGCCTGCAGGTGTGGACCCCGAGTTTGTTGTAGTTCCATCATTTTCCAATGGGAGACATAGTGGGGGTGCTGCCACATTAGTGCAATTTTCATCTGTGAAGCAGTCCAGCATCCTGGCAGGTACGGGACTGCTAGGCCTCCTGCTTTCTGGGTAGGTATAATATGTTCCTGGACACCCTTGGTTTGTCTGCACCCCAAATAAAGTTCATTAGTTGTCTCTGCCAACTTAAAATGGTCTGTTGTGGGACAACACAGGATACACTCTGAAACAAATACAGCAAGCAGGGTAGAGCATTCATTTTGGTAGTCTGGACTTGGGAATGGATTGGTAGGGGCAGGAGGGCCCACCTCTTATATTCTTGCAATATCTCATGTATTAGGCTGGGGTAATTATCTTGAAAAAGGGTTAGTGGGTTCTTTCCAAGGAATACACCCAAGTATTTCAATTCATTTACCCCCCATCTCATTGGATATCTCTGCTGAATGTCCAGGGTAACCTGGTAGGATCAAGCTAGGACCTCGGTCTTGGCCATGTTTAGGGAGTAACCAGAGATTTCAGTAAATTGTTGTATCGTTTAAAATCCTCTGGAAGGGAAAAGTCTGGGTCACCCAGAAACAGCAGAATATCATCCACACAGAGGCCCAGTTTATGTTCATATCCTCCTAACTCCATGACCCGAATGGCCGTGTTCAGGCAGATTGCCTGTGCCAGTGGCTCCATGAAAATGGTGAAGAGAAAAGGAGACAGGGGGCAGCCCTGCCTCGTTCCCCTCTCCAATTCAAATGACCTCCCTATATGACCATTCATCCTTACACACCCGTGAAGGGAATCATAGAATCTAGCTATTAGTTTGTGGAAAGTTTTCAGGAAGCCAAAGCCCACCAGGGACGCCTGTAGGAATGACCACTGCACTTTGTCAAATGCTTTTTCTGCGTCCAGGCTCATAACCAGTGACGCTTCTCCTGTCTCCCCTACATGCTCCAGGATATTTACATCTCAACGGATACCATCCTGTACCTGTCGGACCGGGACAAAGCCCATCTGATCTGAGTGTATAATTTGGGGGATGATATCCTGAAGTCATTTTGTCATGATTCCCACCATTATTTTATAGTCAGTAGTTAGAATGGAAATAGGCCTATACGAGGCACACAGTAGATGGTCCCTGGCAGGCTTGGGCAACACTGCAACCACAGCATAGCTCCATGATGGGGGAACTACACCTCCTTCAGACATCAGGAAGTTGTAAACTCTGTTTAGGACTGGTGAAACTTGGCTTCTAAAAAGCTTATAAAATTCGGCTGGATATCCATCCATACCAGAGCATTTCCCTGTTTTAATTCTGGTTATTTTGGCTCTGATTTCAGATTCCCTCATTGGAGTCACTAGGAAGGCAGCATCAGATTCCCCAGTTCGACACAGTTGTAGTTTCTCTAAGAAACTTTCTAGTTCATCTGTTTCAGGCGCAGTCTCCACCTTGTATAATTCCCTATAATAGTCTGTGAAGGCTTCTGCCATATCCACTGTGTTTACCAACTGCTGCCTAGTAAATGGATGTGTAATCCTACTGATGGTGGCTCTAGCCTTTCTTTGCCGTAATCTGCTAGCTAACAACCTGGTGGCCCTGGGTCCCCCTCATAATATTTCTGCCTCAAGTACAACATGTTTTGCTCCACATTGTTGTCCAGGATGGCATTAAGGGCACGCCAATGTTTCTGGACTTCTCTTTCCTTGGCAGTGTCATATTTATCTTTTAAAGATTGTTCCAGTTCCCTTATCTTTTGTTGTAAAATTGCCTTTTGGGCCTCTCTATCCCTTTTATGTTTAGCAGCTTTCGCTATCAATTTGCCCCATACTACTGCTTTTACTGTATCCCAAAGAATGGATGGGGAGATAACTGGGGTGTCATTCGTGCTAAGTGCTCCTTAATCATCTCTTGGACCTGTTCTTGATTTTCTTTTCCCTGAATAAGGGATAAGTTAAAACGCCTTATGGTCTTTTTCTTACTTTGCCCCAAATGCAGCTGTAGCCACATGGGGGCGTGATCAGAAAGATAGATTTTCCCCTATTTCTACACTCTGCATTTGATATACGATCTCTTTAGGTACAAAGAAATAATCTATTCTAGTATGTACTTTGTATACCAGGGAAAAAAAGTGTAGTCCCATTTCTGGCCATGAGAAGCTCTCCAAGCATCTATATAGCCTACTTCAGATAAGAATTTATTAACTTTTAGGGCCTCTGTCCTGTCCAACCTCTCAGCTCTAGAAGTGGAGTCAAGATTGTAATTTAGAGTGAGGTTCAGGTCCCCTCCCATAATCAATGACCCCTCTGCCCATTCTGTGAGTCTCATATTTAACCTCCTGTGGAAGTTATAGTCTGAGCCGGGGGGCATAGATCAAGGCTATTGTGATGAGTTCTCCATTATAGTAGCCCTTCAGGGCAGCTAAACATCCCTCGGAGTCTATCTAGGTATCTCTGGCTTCAAAGGCAACACCTTCTTCCACCATGACCATCACACCCCTGCGACAGCCCCTTCTGTATGAGGATGCTACCACCTTTGAAAAACCAAATTTGTTCATTTTTTCATGCTCTTTTAGTGAAAGGTGCATCTCTTAAAGCATACAGAAGTCCACCTTCCTTTTCTTAATATAGGAGATGATTTTACTACGTTTACAGGGTTCGTTAACCCATTAACATTAAAAGACAGGAAATTGGTACATATCTTAGGGATTTTTATATATTATATTTGCTTTCTTTTAATTTTTCCACTTCTTCTGCTGACTCACCATCTGCAGAGAGTGGCCCTGAAATAGGGAGAGCGGTGGCAATAGGATAGGCTGCAAAAATAAACATATTAAATATAGACCATTTAACTACCTTAACATGAACCCTACATGAACAATAAACCAACATCCTTTTTGGAGATGCTGGGAACATCACAACCCACTCAAGAACTGACTTCTGAGGTAGAAGGTCTAGTCACTTTAGGCCTCTTTGCCCTTCCCTATTGGGAGTGGGCAGAAAGGGGTAAGAAAAGACTTCCCTCTCTAGAGGGACCCCCTTCTCGAGTTTTCACCTGTGTTGTGGAGCTCGGTGTAAGATTGCCAACAGACCAGGGCAGTCCCAAGAACTAAGTACTGGTCTGTAGCGTTCACCCCATATTCACTTTCTGACCTTTAATTTTATATCCAGACTTCCTTTAAGAGCTCACTACAGTAGTGAGAATGTTTCCTCTCTCATTTACCATAGCTCCTGGGAGTCCATATTAATCTCTCAACTTCAATGGACATATTCTGTCCCCCCCAAGCCAAACCTTAGTTGCTCAGCTGGGAGAAATTCCATTAAATTGATGCATTACTTCTTATTTACTGAGCATTCTCACCCAGCTTTGGGAAGGCCTCAATATTTCTGCTTATTACAGAGTGGGCATTTGTCCCCCCCCGGCACATCCTTGCCATTAAACTTGCACTCCTAATTTTTGGAGGACCGAAGGAGATGGGCCCCCTCCCTCCCTGCTGCTTCCCCTTTGACGCTGTTCCAATCAGGAGTTGCTACAGTACAATATTGGGAAGTGATTTAGTCCTTATCTAGCTGGTAGGAAAAGAAGAATTGTGAGGACCCACAATCTGTTACAAAATGGTACCGCCAGTTACAGAGGTACATGGAGGTGTCCTGCAAATTGTCCCTTCCCCCGCAGTGATGGGAAGTATGCCAGGCCCCCAGACAAATTATCTCAAGTTTCACAAATTTTTCAGTCCTCTCCCAGATCTTCAAGATCACCTTCTTCTGCTTCTGGTAGCTTCTTGACCAGATCTTGTAGTAAGGATGCTGATCGCGATGCACCTTGGTGTAAATATCTTCTGGCTCTCCTTAATGCACTGAGCTGCCATCCTGTACCTCGCTCTCTCCTTCTCTGCAGTGCCTACATGTGAAGCTCTGGCATGGGTAGGCCATGTTTCAGCATGGCCTCTCTAACTTCCTGTGGGGCATCATATACTTCTAGGCCCTCTTCTCAATGTACCCTGAGGCATTTGGATTTTAAGACATTTTTATTTTAAAGCTTTTATTAGGGGGCCATACAACAATCGCTGCTGTTGAATCATTGTCAGGTAATCCTGGTCGAAAAACAAACGTGAGTCTAAATATTTAACTTCTTTTTTCTGCCATGCCTGTCTTAAAATATCCTCTTTAGTGTGATAACTAGGATCTGTGGCCTATCCTGTAGGTAGGGAAATGGGCAAACTAGATGTGCCAAACGGTCCTTATCTGCTGTCAAAGTCTATGTTTCTATCTATGTTTCTATAACTGCTGAATTTTATAATAATAAAATGGGGTCTGGCTGTCTCCTTTTTTGGCTTTGGCTACAAGGCCCTATGTGCCCTCTCGATCCTCAGTTCAAATAAGGGGGGAAGGCCAAGGACATCTTTGAGTAAATTGGCCATAAAGTCTACTATTGCTCCTGATTCAGCTCCCTCTTTTAGACCATATATCTGCAGGTTATCGTGGCAGGCCCAGCTTTGCAAATCTACACATTTTTCCTTCAAGTCCATTGTATGGTAACAAAGGGCCTGCACCATACTTCCCAAATGCAGAAAACTGTCTTCTGTCTGAGATATTCGGTCCTCTGTCTCTTGTACCCAGCACTCCATATGATTTAGTTTTTGGGTCAGGTTTCCGAACTCCGTTTTGTTCTCGGTCCTCATTTCCTTCAATTATTTTAAGATCAGGTTGAACCGGCATCGGGAAAGCCTATCTGCCTCCTTATCTGTATCATAGGCCACTGCAGATTCAACCACTCAATTTTGCATTGCCATGCTGGTGGGGGAGCTGCCGCAGTGTCCCACAGCCTCCTTGTCTCCTTTAGGTTGGTGCGATCGAGATCTGGGATTTTTTTCCTTTTGTGTACTCCCTCCGGACATTTTGACAATTTTGTTGTTCAGTTTGTTATTTTCCAGGGGGGGTTAGCAGGTCGTTGAGGGAGCTGGCTCTCTAGCTGCTGTCCTAAGCTGTGGTGGAACCAGAAGTCCCCGGGTCCTTATAATGAGATTTTTGAACTATAAGGAAAAACTTCATGTGCTTAACAAAGCTAAAGCTGTCAAAAATCTCCAGTGGAATGGGACAGTTATCTGGTTGTTCCAGGATCTAACCCCCTCAATTCAGGAAAAACAAAAAGAGTATGTAGACATTAAAAAAAAGCTGTATCTTGTGGGGGTTAAATTTAGAATTCTACACCCAGCAACTTTGATGGTGAAACTGCAATCGGGAGAGAGAAAATATTTAACTGCGAGGGATGCTCTTGAGGGTTTGCAAGTGGAACTCCCAGCTCTTTTCAAGCCAGCGACCTGAACTTGCATGAAGGAGGGAAGTTTTGGCAGGATTTGAGATGCTACCAGTGGACAAGCTGAGTAAGAACACACGGGGACTGGAGAATTTAAGATTCATATAATGTGCCCAAAATTTTATCATTTCTTTTGTTTGTGTAAACGGCACCAAGATTGAGTGGCTGCAGGGAATGTTTATTAGCGGTTATTGCTAATGTATTTGGGCCTATTTCTGAACTGTTTGACTCTCTGGGACATGATTTTGGGAAGGGGAACTACAGTTTGATCCAACGAATGCTGAGCAAGTGACTAGAGTCATATTTATGACCAACTGGTGACAGCAGAATTTTAGTTATTTTTGACCTAAGTTTGAGGTTAAAGTATAACCCATAATAGTAGCAAACACATGAAAGCATACAGTGTGGGGACCTTCATTGGTTTAAGTCCCAGTGTGCATTGATAGAGTTTTTCTTATATTTTCTTTTTTATGGGGGGACTCATCCCCTGCCCAATACTATGGTGCCTGAGTTTAAGGGGGGGGTTCTTTTTTGCCCCAATGTGGGCCTGATTTAATTTTATGATGGTCGAAAACATCTGATTTTTAATGAATAAGATAATGGGTCACTATTCTTTTGGGATCCTAAATGGAAATAAAATGAGCGAGTCAGAGCAGGCTAGATAATAAGGATCTGTGAGATCTTAGAGAGGCTAACAGCCACGGTAGGGCTCTGTGAGGTTATTGTAGGGAAGGGGGTACTTGGGAGCACACAGGGATGTGCTCATCTATGGGTTTGTATCTTGTAGGAGGGTGATCAAAGGATCAGGGATGTTGGTGGGGGGATGGGGGAAAGAGAGAGAGTCCAAGGTCCTTATGGGAGGGAAAAGCAGGACATACAAAATGGTGAATATTAAAATAATTTCTTGGAATGTTAAAGGCCTCAGAGGTAGAAAAAAAGATTAGTCATTTTAAAACATCTCCAACAAATGGGGCAAACATAGTAGCACTGCAAGAGATGCATTTGCTGACAGAGGAATTGAATCTTCTTAAAAAACTCTGGGTGTGTCAGGTCCTAGCAATTGGTAAGGCTAAAGCTTCAGGGTGTGTGGCAATTTTGGTAGGGAAGACATGTCCGTATGTTGTAACACAGGTTACAGAGAGGGAGGATTGTAGAGGAATTTTTGCCTCAGGTGTCATTTTGGGTAAGGAGTTATGAATTGCTTCTGTCTATGGCCCTACACCACCCAATCCAGAATTTTTGGCTTCTTTAGAGATGGATCTGATCGTGCTGCTGACACATCCTCTGATATTAGCGGTGGACTGGAATTTGTGTTTAAATAATTGGGTAGATAGGAAGCCACCAACCAAGAGACCTCCTTCTGTGGCCCAAGTGGCCATACATAGATTTATAGAGGTTTCGTCGTTGGTTGATCCTTATAGGACACATAGTAAAGGGGATAATCATATGACTTTCTATTCAGGGGCACACAAAACCCAGGCCTAGATAGACTTTTTCTTGGTAAATAATGAAGCACTAAGGCAAATTAAAGAGTTGATTACCCACGGTAGAGGTCTATCTGATTACTCTCCAATCCGGTTGATTTGGGAGATTGGCTCTATTCCACTAGGCCATATAGATGGAGACTAGATGATTCGATATTAGCAGATGCTACACTTGCCACTAAGTTGGAGAATGCTCTTATTGAGATTCTTCAGACCCAACTTCCAACATTATAGGATAAAAGGTTGGCCTGGCCAACATGCAAGGTATTATATGCAGGAATAGCCCAAATATAAATGGCTAGAAGGAATAGCATGAGAAAGGCGTGGGAGGAATTCATAATGGGGGCTATTAATTCGCTTACTCCTTTGGAAGGCTCCTCTAGGGGCTTGGATACTGAACTTAAAGACCTAAGAGAGGAAATGGCAGATATAGTCTATCGCAAGGTAGACTATTGGGTAGAAAGGCTTCAAGCTAAATATTTGCTGCAGGGGGATGTGCCTGGTCATCTTCTTGCATCTAGAGTTCGGGAATAGGAAGCATCATGTATTGTTACACTAATACACTATAAAGGGGAAACTATAACTGATCCTCAGGAAAAAGCTAATGCTTTTGCGCTTTATTATAAACAGATTTACCAAGGAGGGGTTATTAGTGCTGAAGAAGAAATTAAGGGGTTCCTAGATAGCATAGTTCTTCCCAGACTGGATCAGATGCATGCACAGACCTTGGCAGCTCCAATAAGGGATTCTGAAATTTTGGAGTTAGTTAACTCATTACCAAACAGTAAAACCCCAGGACCTGATAGTCTTACAGCCCAATTTTATAAAATCCATATTGCTACTATTCTTCCCCTGTTGAAGGATTTATTTACCAAAATAATGCAGGAGGGGGTCCCTCATCCCCCTTAGTATCAGGCATATATAACACTTATTCCGAAACCAGATAAACCAAAAGAAATGCCAGGTAGTTATAGGCCTTGATGAATCAGGACATTATGATACTAATGAGGATTTTGGCCAATAGAATTATTAAGGTGGCTCCCACCTTGATCAGTCAAGATCAGGTAGGGTTTATGCTGGGTACAGTAACCCATGATGCGCTTAGGAAACTTCATCATACACTTTGCTGTGCAACTAACTCTAAGATACCCATGGCGTTGATTTCTTTGGATGCTGAGAAGGCCTTTGATAGGGTCTCCTATACCTTTTTATTTGCTGTCATGAAGAGGATGAGTTTTCCTGAAGGCCTTCTCAGGGGACTTAAAAATCTAAATGTGGCCCCCACAGCTAGGGTATTATGTAATGGGTATGTCTCACCAGAAATTCATTTACACAATGGGACCAGACAGGGCTGCCCACTATCACCTATTTTATTTAAAATCTATTTGGAACCTCTCCTAAGAGCAATGAGTAGGGATTCGGTGATACAGGGAATTATGGTGGGGGGAAGGAACTGAAATTTATGGTATTCACAGATGATATACTACTGTATTTACAAGAGCCGGTGGAGAGTTTTGAAAGAGCCCTAGAAATTATAAAAGCAATTTTCTAAGGTTTCAAATTACAAATCGAATTTGACCAAAACACAGGTACTTCCCCTTTCCTTACACATATAAAGCAGATTTTGAGACCCTTCAGATTCACTGGGCCACACAACAGATTAAATATTTGGGCATCTGGATCACTGCAAATATAGAGGAAGGGGTGGAGGCAAATCTGAGAAAACTGCTGAATATAATTAGATCAGATGTTCTTTGGTGAAATAAGCTTCCTTTAAATTTTATAGCTAGGTTAGGATTGATTAAAATGAATCTATTACCCAGATTCCTATACCCCATTCATTTGGCTTTGTATATTATTCCTAAAATATGGTTCATTAAAGTTCAAAAATTAATATCTGAATTTCTTTGGAATTCTAAGCCCCACCGGAAAAAGCATAGTAGTATGCATCTTCCACAACATATGGGAGGTCTTAAACTTCCAGATCTTCATGTGTATTATGTGGCTGGGCAATTGGGTTTAATGGGATGGTGGGACACAATTCAGGAGAGAGGAGTATGAGCCAACGTGGTTACAGGTGGAGAAATAGATATTAGGGGACGTAGGTTTATCTCTGGAGGCGCTGCTTTTTGTAAATCCAGAAAGAATGCCTAAGAAAGTAAAATCTACTCCAATAAATAAGACAGTAATTGCTTGGTGGACCTTTTTAACCCCAATTCAGAAAGAAGCACAAATGAGAGCTCGAGAACAAGCTATGTCGGGTAATCCTAATTTCTGTCTTGGGGGACAAATAATTACTAAAAAATGGTCAGCCCTATTGATCGGTCTCAATCTAGCAGATTTTATAATAGAGGGTAGGGTGGTTCTTCCATCAGGGTGTGGCAAGATGGACTTTTATAAAAATTTGCAGCTTACTAAACTTGTGGGGAAGGTGCTGGGAGAACCAGGTGAGGCCCAGAAACAGCCATTTAGTTGGGAAAAGTTAAAAGAGATAAACTATTTTCTTAGACCTCTATCACAAGTCTATCGGATGCTACTGGATTTTGTGGGCCCAGATTCAGTGGTGCAGACCTTATATTGAGACAAGAGTATAGCTCCTCTGAGGCTGGATTGGAAAGGTATATGGAAGAGTTGCAAATATATTTCTATACCTAAGTACAAGATTAATACATTTTTTATTTCTTCCAATTTGTACTATACTCCTGTTAAACTATGTGCTCAATGCCTTAGACAGAAAGACCTGTGTTTTAGATGCGGCTTGGGACCAGGGGACATTCTGCATGTGATGCGGGATTGTTCCAAAATACAGCCCTTGTGGGTTAATATTAAACAAAACGTGGACCCTTATTGAATTGTTCAGAGTTCATAACACCAGGGATTTGTGTTTTGGATGACATGGCTCAGGTTTCGGGGCGGCGGGCAAATACCATCTCTCTTTAAGGTCAGCCATGGTTAAGTCTTTTGTTTTAAAACATTGGAAAAGTGACTTCATATATACTTATGAGCAATGGGTGATAGACCTCATTAGGGTAATGGAAAGAATTAAGAAGCAAATGCTTATGGAGGGCAAGAAGGGGCTATATGATAAAAGGTGGCTGGTCATAGAAGCAGTTTATTCTATACAGGTCAAAAGTGACCAACTGCAGGTCTGTCTGTCAAGCTGTGAGTAGTTAAATATTGACTGCTGGAATATAGATGTTTTTCTACATGGAAAGTTCTAAATTTTATTATTCTCTAATGTTATTTACTGTTTGATTTTTGTGTGTCTGCATCTCTAAGGCAAAAGTATCAAGACTCTTAGGTGCTTCTTAACTTAGTAGACATTAAAGGAACACAGGGATTTGCTAATTTTATAAGGGTGGGGGACTCTCTCTCTTTTCAGGGGATGCAGGTGCAAACATTTCTTACAGTAGGCTATTAGTAAGTGGATATCTTAATAGCCTGCGCTGGGGTGGGCAGGCAGGGGATCAGTGACGTCTTTTTATTTATAAAATGTATTTGACTACCCATAGTTGTAAGCTGATGAGACGTGTAATATGTTAAGATGGAGGATACAGAGCACCTGTGCGTGTACATAGTTTTTCTGTATATAGTGACCATAACCAGTTTGGGGTTGTGGATCCTGATTTGACTTAGGGAATATGTGTATGTATGTCTTCGCTAATATAAAATTCAATAAAGAAGTTGTTAAAAAAAAAGATGGCACATCTATGAATAATTTTGTTGGGGTGGGGGTGGTAGTAGAGTAAGAGAGAAAAAAAATGTTCATAATGTGTAGTGGTGGTTAAAATGTGTGATGCGTGGTGTGGCACTAGGTGATAGTGACAGGGGAAAATATGTTTAATTGTCTGAAATGCAGGTTTAGATTTCTGTTGAGGGGTTGGGGGTTCCACTAGACTGTCAGGGAAAATTAGATTTATGATGTTTAATTGGGGTTGGTATTTGTTGGAAGGGGGTGTACTGAAAATCATTTTTATGTCTTTTGTGTTATTTTCTATACAGTATTGTTGCATGTTGCAGTACTATGTAGGGATTACAGTATAGTACTCAGAATTGTTGCAAGTGCTTGTACAGTTTCAGTGACATTACTGAATTTCACAATTATGACATTGTGTTGTATTGCATGTTGTTAATGTTTAATGTAGTATAGATGTGTCATGGACAAATGCTACAGTAGTCTTATACATGTTCTTATCATTCATTAGCACTAATACTGTTTTTTTCTTTTCTGTTTCTTAGCAGAGTGCTACAGAGAACAAATTGAACACGTGATTGAGTGTTTCCATCATGACCATTTCCTGTAAAGTTAAGGGACATACAAGAAGTAGTAGGTGTGCTGGTAGTTCACTGTCATACCCTGTAAAAAGTAAAGGTCTAAAATGTACGTAGAAGAAAAAGACAATTTCTTCTGTTTCATGTGCACATATCAAGAGACATGCACATGTGGACAAAGACATGAGCTCTTGTACTCATTTAAAAAATGAATAGACTTTGTAAAGGTGCTCTGGACAAACAACATCCAGTACTGTCAACAGTGAGTCATACATCTCTGAGACGAAAAAAAAATGTTGGACGTGTGACTTCTGCTACTGTACAGCACAGTAAAGCAAGTTTTTTTTTTTTATAAGACTTGTCCACCGTGCTAAAATTGATTGTCTCATCTCAGGTATCATGAGATGCAAAGGCAAAAAACTGTGACATAGGTTGATTGGTAATATTGACAAGTGTGAGATTCAACCTCATACAGGCCTAATGGGCTATTCTCTTGCATGCTTGGAGAGTAGCATCTGTGGCAGTGTGTTTCATCATTTTTGCATGGTGGCGGTGAATCACTCTGGCATACGCAGATTTGTACAAAGATTATAGCAGGTCAGATCTGTTGTCTGAAACTTTATGCACTTTCAACCATTGCTGGATGGTGGAGATGTAGATGCACTTGTAGAGTTCATCAAACAGTTGCAAACAAGCCATAAACTGAGGTAAAATGTTGCTGTTGATGAACATACAAATATAATGCACACATCAGTAGTGCAGAAAGATCAGCTTCTGAGAATATTTGGTAGTGAGTTTGCTAAATTTGAAATTAGCAAGACACAAAAATGTGATGTCATTTGTGTATCATGTGAGCGCCTCTTCTATAAAGAGCAGTGTGTCAACACAGACCTACAGAACATTACACACTGAAATGTTATGTGGGCGCATCTTCATGCATATCTTCTTTTAAAGACAGATTTTGCTGAAGTTGGAACTGTATCACTGTGTACTTACTGTTGTAACAAGATCAAGAGTGGCACTTTACCTCCTCGATCTGTTCTGAATAAAAAGGAAGTTGAACAACTCCTGCTGCAATTGCAGTCTTGAACTTGTTTGAATGGATTCTAATTCAGACCATGAAGCAATTTCAAACAATTATCAGGCTTAATACAAGGATGTGAGACCTACTGAAGAAAGAACTGTACAGTTTCTGAAGAGCTCTGTTGTATATTTGCCTTTGCAAGAAAATATGAACACTATTTCTCAGGACAACAGTGTTGTGATTTTGGTAAACGGTGTCCCAACTAAGGCAAAACAATATGGCGGGAGGTAGTCAATGCTGAGAAGGTGAAGCATGCTTTGCGACATCTAAAGGAGCATAATGTTTTTATGCTGACATTGATATCAATACGTTTGCTGGTCTTTCTACAGGAACTGCTGTGGAAGACTCTGACAAAGCAGTATTGGAGAAGATTGACATTGCATCTGCACGCAATGTTTATGAACAATTCACCATATACCCATTGCATGGGAAGGATCCAGTGGTGGATAACATTGAATTGTATCAGATGAAGCAAGTGGAGGGCAATCCTGTAAGCATATGGGAGGCTACACTTGAGGCACGTTGTTTTCCATATCTGTTTCCACTTGGCATAGGTGGGCGATTAGATGAGCAAGAAGTTTGTGTGCCAGGAGCTGAGTATAGGACCTCAAGAGTTCTCTATATGGATGTTAAATTCCATAAAAACATTGCATATGTGTTCCATCTTCTTTGGGAAAGTGAACTTAGTGCCTTGTCTGCTAGTATTGCTCATACATTGAGACTTGGCACAGAGTTCAGTACTATGATGGCTGCACAGTTACTACACACATTGCAGAACAAAGATGAGATACTACAAGTCAGTCTTTTTTCTATTTTGTCCAGCATGTGTGGTACTAAAGAATATTGGTACAAATGACACTCTGAGATGATGTGCATGCTGAGGAAGTTTCGACCAGCAACATGGTTTGTGACATTGAGTTGTGCTGAATACTGTTGGGATGATCTACTTGATCTTCTCAGATGGGCAAACTCTGATGTTGATAACATACAGAGTATGACTCTCAATGAGATATGCTCACTTGATCCAGTGTCCATCTCACATTACTTCCACCACCGATTCCAGGCTGTTTTGAAGTTCATACTGTCTAAAAAAAATCCTCCTCTTGGGGTTGTTGAACACTACTTCTGGAGGGTTGAGTACCAAGCTTGGGTAGCTCCACACATAAACATGTTGCTGCAGATTAAAGATGCCCCATGCACTGATGACAGTGAGACAAGTGAAATTCTGGACTTCATTTTGAAATATGTTACATGCCAGATTCAAGACAGGTATGACAGTGCAACACTTGTGTGGAAAGTACTGTCTTAGAAAAGTGAAGAACAGGGGGCAGTGGTACACTCCGTGCTGTTTTGGTTTTCCAAGATGAGCTTGTATGGATGCTTGTTTGAATGATGTCTTTTCTGCTGTGCAACACCACTTGAAGGCAACATCAACAAAGCAAGTGTATGAACTGCCTTGCAGGGAATCAGAAGTCTATATCAATGACAATAGCCCTTCTCTTCTGTTGATGTGGCGGGCAAACATTGATGTTCAGTATGTCACTGACAATTCAATGGCTTTGGTGAGGTATTTGATATCATACATCACTAAGCATGAGCAGACATGCCTGCAAGAAATGTGGGAAGAGTTGTCAAACTGTGATAGGTCAATGTCTTCTACACTGTGGTAGCTTGGCCTTGGGACTCTCTCACACCATGAGTGTGGAACTTATGAAGCAAGTGACCGCCTTACAGGGATATGTTTGTATGGGAAGTCAGAGTCCATTCGTTATTTGAATGTGAACTACTAGCACAACAGGTGCTGTGTGCTTAACAGCCATGAAGAGATTGAGGATCTGGCTGCTACAAGACCAACATCCACTAATATTCTGAAGAGCAACTTAATTGACAACTACTATCCACAGTGCCACAGTGCTATGGAAGATCTGAGTCTCTTTGAAGTTGCTCAATGGTACTGTATGATTATAAGTGGGGTGTTTCTTCTGAATCAGAGAAGAACATATATAAAGTTACTGGCTTCGATGGTTCACTTGTGAAGAAGCAAAAGCCATGGCTCATTGACCACTGCAAACTCAGCTTGAATTCAACAGAAAGCAAAGGGTATTACTATTTTGCTCTACTATTTCTGTTCAAGTCTTGGAGATCAGAAACTAAATTGAAAGGATCATCTGAGACATATGAACAAGAGTGCATGCTAACTTATGATTCCTTTAAGAGTCAGGTGTCTGACACTTACATTGAGAGACTCAAAATGGAAAAAAAATCAGCTGAAGAAAGCAAAGCAGGTTTTGGACGATGATGCCCCAGTAACATCACAAGATATGGTTGATGTTGAGGGAGAAGGGACACTTGGTGTCCCTCTTCCTCCTAATGACCCAGCTGTGCTGATACCAGAAGTAGAGGGTGCAATGCAATAAAACATGCAGTTTAATAGAGGCAGCTACAAACATTGCTGATGAATTGAATTTGCATCAGAAAGTTGTGTATCACTCTGTGATACATGGTGTTTGACATACTATTCAGCACAGTAGCAGAGATTGTGTTTGTGACAAACAGTGCCCGGTCAGAATGTTTGTCAGTGGTGCTGCTGGGACAGAGAAAAGTTTCTTAATTAAGGCTATTAGCAGAGGTGTGTGTGACTTTACTAATTCTGCAACTTATGTTATTGTGGCTGCTCCTACAGGGTTGGCAGCTTATAACATACATGGTGTCATGCTTCATAGGTTGTTTATGTTGCCAGTTGAACATGGCAAAAGTGGTGATTATAGAAAATTGTCTTTTTTTTTAGGTTGCCTCTGAACTGAGGTCAATGTTTGACAAGATGCAATTGATGATAATAGATATGATCAGCATGGTTTCAAATGTTCTTCTTACATATGTTCACCTACACCTACAGGAGATACTTGCTACTGATGATGACATACCATTTGTTGGCAAGAATATTCTTGTTTTGGGAGATCTTCTACAGCTGGCTCCTGTGAATGGCAAGCATGTTTTCTGTACTCTTTCTGTTGAAGAGGCTAGGAAAACTATTGGATGCATAGATGGTGGTAATCTGTGGGTGTTCTTCTCATATCCTGAACTGTTACAGAACATGAGGCAGCAAGGTGACACATCTTACAAAGCACTGCTTGATGCAGCTCGGATTGGTGTATAGTCACCCATTCATCTTGAAATGCTAAGGCAGCGCATGATCTCTAGAAATGATACTCCTATTCAGGATGCTTGTAATGTCTTTGCACATGTGCAGAAATCTGGGGGGCATGTTGTATGTCTAGTTCCAAGACTTAAGCAGTGTGCAGAGTTCAATAAGATCATGATGCAGAGAGAACAGGAACCTGTTGTGACTCTTACATCCTTAGATACCATAGATGGTGTTAGTCTAACATGCACAATGGTATCAAAAATGGTTGAGCGTCTCAGAGAGCTCACAAGTGATGTGTCACATACTGCTGTTTTGGAAGCTGTGTTACCACTGTGTAGGAATGCATAGGTCATGCTTCGCAGAAACATTGTCGTTGACCGTAGTCTTGTGAATGGAGCCATGGGGTACATTCATGAGATCCAGTATAATGTGCAGAAGACAACTGTGGAGCTTGTGGTTGTTAGGTTTGACAACTGTGACACTGCTCTACTAATAGACAGAGTGACAGTCAAGTTTGAGCTTGTCAAAGACATGTATGTGACACAGAAACAATTCCCATTGTATGCTGCTTATGCAGTGTCTATACACAAGTCACAAGAGCTTAGCCTTGATAGTGCCATTGTAGATATAGGCACTGGTATATTCAAGGATGGCATATGTTATGTTGCTTTGTCTCGTGTGAGACAGTTGTCTGGACTGCACATAGTGAATCTTGCAGAAAGTAAGATATGTGCTGATAGTAAATGCATTGTTGAGTACAACATATTACGTATGTTGTACCAACCAAATGCTCCTTTACTCCCAGTTCCCTGATATGCATCAGCAACAGATGTGCCAATGGATGCAGAGCACAACTGAAGAGGAAGCACACTAAGACTCCACAGTCATCACCACACCATTGTATTGGTAAGCAGTTTCTACATCAACAGTTCAAATCGCCACCTCTTAAGAAATGCATTGGGGTTCAGACACTGCTAATATCTGACAATAGCACAGGACTAAACTGCTATGCTAATGCTACAATGCAGGTACTTCTGCATATGCCTGAGTTTGTTGAAGTTTTGAGCTCAGGTCAGTCGACATTTCTGTCTGAAGCATTGAAGAGAGTTATTAGAGGTAGTCAAGAGAAACTGCCCAGTTTGCAAAGTTTGACTCTTCTACAACTAACTCTTGCAAAGTATGCAGGACAAGCAATGTTTGCTAACAGTGCACAACTAGATGCCACAAAGTTCATCATGGGAATCATTAACAGTTTAGTAGATGTTGGTATTGATCTGCACCAACACTTTCAAGTTGATAATGTGTGCAAGTACACATGTTTGTCATGTGGACACAAAGAATCACAAGCAACTCATTAGTTGCTGTGGTTGTCTGTCTACGGCCCTGAACAGAGATCTGTGAAGTTTTGTAGGTTGCTTGCAAATGCAGAAACTGGTTGGCTGTGTTGAAGATGTGGTCAATCTTGTGCTTGCTCTTTGAGAGTTACATCTTTCAGTTCAAACATCATAATGATTGTATTGCAACATTTTAACTCTCAAGGCATGAAAGTCACACCACCAATTTCTGACTTCATTGCTGGAAGAACTATGTTTTCAGGAAGTCAGTTTGACAGACATGCTATTTTTTTCCATCATGCCTATCTATTCACTCTGGACATTATGTCACATGGTGAAGGTTCAGAAAGGGATGAGTGCAGTGTAATGATACAGTATGCACTATGAGAGAAAGATTACCAAGGAATCTAAAAGATGCATCCATTATCATTCTTCGTTGCACATCTGTTGCACATAATGTGGAGGAGTGATGGTATCTGAACATGGCAACTTACTTAACCAGTATATTTGCAAATATATAGTCCCCAAGGGTGTAGACATGCACACTCATTGTACACATTTGTGTACAGTTTTGTTGAATATCTGTGCCAGATCATATGCCTTTCTGTTAACATTATCAACCTAATCTATAGTATTTGAGTTAGTGTGCCCAACTGAGTAGTGTCTCTGTTTAAACTCCTATTGTTTAGGAGAAAGATCTGTGTATAACCTATTTAGAGATTAGAGGAGTCATCCGACAACAACCTGATTTGTTTGTAAAGGGGGCAGCATTTGGAGAAGATATGTACATTTTTATGTTTGCTTGCATACATGTGCAAGAAACATAGTGCCATCATCCAAGTTTTCGGAGATGTGGCACCCATCTTCCAATTCAGTCAGTGTGTTTGTAGGTGTGGCCACGGTTCTCCAATGAATGCTGCAGCTGTCTATGACAGAAGTTGAAAATGCAGTGCTGCACAGTTGAAAGGGAGCGCTCCGCTTCAGTGAGCAGTGCTCCCCCCCCACACACACACTGTATGGCCGATGGGGGTCCCCAATCCCCATCGGCTCTGCTCCTCCCCAAAAGCTTTCCAGGTGCCATGCGGAGCCATCCCAGTGTGGCAAAATTATGTAGCGATGGGGTGTACAATCCCCATTGGCTCAAACCCCAAACAGCCTTCCAGCTGCCACGCTGGGAGCCCACCCCAACATGGCAAATGTCCTCGTCATCTTCTTAAAATAAACAAACCTGTAAACAAAAATTTTCCCTTGGCAGTCTCCCTGCCCACCCATGCCCACCCTCTGCTCACTCTGCCTCTCCACACCACCAACTCACCCCATACTTACCTCTGGAGTCTGGCGTGATGATCTTCAGGGGACCGGGAACATGTCTGCACTCTTCAAAGCCGACTGTGAACTGAGGAAATGCTGGTAAGCTGTATGCCATAAATAGGGTTTTTCAACTTTGATGCATATCTCAGGCATTTTTTCAGAATTTTGGTACCAAATTTTCAACATGGGGTTTTTGGAACCCCTCCTCATGAATTCTCAACTGTCATGGTGTTAATCAGGCCTGAAGGGTGATTTTGCAGTCACTGCATGAAATCACCTTTTGAGACCGATTAATGAAATGACAGTGCCAGTGTTCATAAGGTGGGATCTCAAAAAGCCTATAGCCCAGATATTCAAAAGGGTTGCGCATGGCGCAACAGTGTTGCGCCATGCACAACCCACTGATGCGCCCCGGTGCGATATTTAAAAGGGAAAAGTGCACCTGCACAAATCCTGATGCACCGGTGCACACCAGTAATGCATGCAGGCACAGGTGGGGGGCGTGCCCATGCATAAACTGCACAGCCCGATATTCAGCCCGGGCCATGCAGAGTTATGCAGGTGCAACCCCTACCTGTGCCTGCACAAAGTTACGCTGAAAAAAAAAGGAACAAGTCAAGGGCCACCCACAGGTGAGCTGCTGCATTGCAGGGCACAACACAGCAGCTGCCACCTGTGGGTGGCCCTGGACTTGTTTGCACCGCACCTGTCGGTGCCCACCCATGCCCCGATCGTGGGCTGAAGTGTCTTCCCAATAGCCCAATCGTGGGCAGAACAGTAGTGCTCCCCCCCAGCAGCCCGATCACGGGCAGAACAGTAGTGTACCCCCCAAGCAGCCCAATCGTGGGCATAATGGTATGCTTCCCCATTAGCCCAATTGTGGGCATAACCAAAACATCCCCCACCCCGAGTAGCCCGAATGTGGGCATCAGACCTCCTCCCCAAAGTCCAATATCCCTGGTGGTCCAGTGGACCACGAATAGCCGATCGCCGTGGCATCCTCACCCCCCCACATCCAAAATCCCTGGTGATCTAGTGGCCCCATCCCACCCACCCATGGATCCCACACCACCCTGCTCCCTCGTCAGTGTTCTAACTTGTGTGCAGCTGGTATGAGGGAGGTATACTGTTGATGTGCATGGCTTTAGTTTGGCTGTGGGTCTGCACTCAGCATCCAATTCCTGGTCTGGGTGGGGGTATTGCCTGGCTGAGGCCATGCAACTCACAAGTGTCATAACTAGTCTGCAATTGGTATTACAGAGGTACACCATTGATGTTCATGCCCTTAGTTGGGCTATGGCTCTGCACTCAGGATCCAGTACCTGTTCGGGGGGGGCATTGCCTGTCTGAGGCTATGTAACTCCTCAGTATTCTAACTTGTGTGCATCTGGTGTGAGTGAGGTATACCATTTATGTCCATGGCTTTAGTTGGGCTGTCAGTCTGCACTCAGCATACAATTCCTGGTCTTTGGGGGTG
This sequence comes from Neoceratodus forsteri, assembly GCA_016271365.2. Classification (NCBI taxonomy): domain Eukaryota; kingdom Metazoa; phylum Chordata; order Ceratodontiformes; family Ceratodontidae; genus Neoceratodus; species Neoceratodus forsteri. Next base: position 1,689,787,358 of record CM028130.1, on the reverse strand, counting down.
GGGGCATTGCCTGGCTGAGGCCATGCAACTCATGAGCATCATTACTAATGTGCAGTTGGTATCACAGAGGTATACTGTTGATGTTCATGGCCTTAGTTGGGCTGTGGCTCTGCAGACGGGATGCAGTACCTGGTCTGCGGGGGTGGGGGCATTACCTGGGTGAGGCATTTTTGCCAATCTGTGTTTTTTTAAGGTTTCATAATCTTGTTTACATGTACTGTGGTAAGATAACCTCTGATTTTTATTTATTTCTTTCTCAAAAAGTAAGGAAATTCTTTGCAAAAAACTGCATTGATGCAACAAGGTTTTTTACAGCGACAAAAGCAAGGAAATTTGACATTAGGGTTTTCAACCCTAACTCCAACTTCCCTCCCCTACTGCCGCACATACATACACACACAGACACACACACATAGACACACACACACACACACACACAGAACACACAACTATGGGGGTGGTACAAGGCAAGACAACCAATCACAGACACACACCATAACGCAACAGAAATAGCATACAACTTCTTAAACATATCACTATAAGCATCCATCATCATGTTTCACAAACTCTATCACTTCTGCTGCCATCCCACTCTCTTGGATGTGTACACCCTTCTACATAACAGTATACTGTAAAAAGTAAATTTTTTATTTAGTTTATTTATTTAGTTTTTGTTGACCAGGTAAGTGCACTAGACAAATCCTGCCTATTTTCAGGCACGACCCGGGGGAGGAGGATACTGATGAATGCCAACTGACTTTGAACCAGATTAAGCTGTTGGTGGTATTTTTAGTGAATGAGGGAAATTTGGCCAGGACACCGGGGAAATTCCCTTACTCTGTGGAGGGGGAACCTTGGGTGGATGGACGCAAGATGGCCACTTCTGCTCTGCCTTTGGAGGAGATGGAGGTGACTGGGACAGGGGAGCGGGCCTCCTCCCCCGCTCCCACTGAACCTGAGGCTGTGGATTTACTTGCTGCTGATCAGGATGCTTCTTTGCTGATGGAGTTTTTTGACACGGTTGATGCAGCGCTTGAGGATGCAGTTAAGGTGCCTACACAGTGCACTTTATTGAAGGAATCGAGTTCTGCACTTACTGAGAAGGAACGTTTGCTGAATGACGTGCAGGATGCATCTGAACGCTGCTCACGTCGTAAGGCTCAGCTTCAGTCTGAAATTGCTGCTTTGTGTGCTGGCTCGACTGTTTTGGCTGCATCGACTTCCCTTACTTCCGGGTCGCGGCATTGTCATGCGAGCGTTGGTGCACAGCAGAGCATTCCTGCCTCTCAGGTACAGTCTAGCCTGGCTCCTACACTTTGGACTGATCCTGCCTGTTTTCCTGACCAAAACTCGGATTCTGGTAGTCGGGAGGATGATGCGACTACATCACACGGCTTGGTTGTTGCAGCGGCAACATTTTTGAAGAAACGGATGGGTATGACTTCCATTATTAAACAGAGCGAGGTTGTGTTGCATGAAACTGGTGTTTCTACCGAGATGAGGAGTACCTTGCTTGTGGGAAAGGGAACTGTTGGACTTGGCCCTGCTTCACCTTTACCAGTATCTGACTTATATCTTTCTCCTGCTATTCAGTGTCCTCCTGCTGCACAGAGCTTAGATCCCTCTTTGCCTCATAATGACTCTTCCTGTTGGTCTCCTGAAAAAAGTGATAGCTGCAGCAGGGTGGTTGCCTAGCTCTAATGGTACCTGGATGCAAGATCCAGCAGATGCAGCTGTACAACGCTACCACTCCTCTGCTAGTAACTCGGTGGCTACATGTACTTTGTCTAGTACTGACTCTGTGCCTGCTACTTCTCAACAGTCTGTTTCTATTCCACCTGTTTCTGTGGTTACTACTCCAGCTGTCTCTTTATCTACTGCTGGTGTTGTTCCTCAAATAGCTGTTTCTGTCCCTGTGCAGGAAAACAAAGGTCACCCCCCCATTTAAACTTTCTGATTTGTTTTCCAACAAGGGTGAACCTGCGCCTCGTAGGAATGCTGTACGTTTGATTTATAAGGGGGGTTTGGAGGATTTACCTGATAGACTCTATATTGCCAAAGTTTTGCTAAAAGGGTCTATGAAGTTTTTTGTCTGCTGATATTTATGCACTGATTCATTTGGGTAATTCTAACTACGATGTTAGTTTCAAAACCCCTTCAGGTTTGGAGTGTTTTTGGTCTCTTTTCCAGATGTTTAAGAATTCTCCACTCTAGATACCTTTTTTTGCTGTGCCCCTTACCAAACCATCTGTTAAGTTAATTACGATCATGTTCTGTAATGAAGGAGTACATATTGAGGATATCCTTTTCTGGCTGCGTAGAAGATGTGAAGTACTAGATAAACCTGTACCGATTCTTGATAATGAACAAATTTGGAATGGGGGTTGGAAAATTAGGGTAAAGCTTTTTGCTTCAAATAATGGCCCTCAATATTTGCCTAATAGTTTTTTTTTGGGGAAGGATAGAGGGAGTTTATTTTATGTAGGTCAGCCAAAATCCTGTTTTAAATGTGGTTCTAGGACCCATCTCAATACGGCCTGTGACACTCCTCGCTGTTCCCATTGTTTTGAATTTGGACATTTGGCTGCCACATGCCTTAACCTGTTTAAATGCAATTTATGTGAACAGACCAGACATGGCTATGCTAAATGTCCTTGGGCATCCCATAATAGAGATGATTGCCCTTCACATGAAGGCTTGATTGTAGGAGCTCAACATGCTGAATCTGACCCTGTCCCTCCCCCTATTGGTGGAGACACTTCCAACTTCACCATTACCTAGTGCATCTTCTTTAACAGTTCCAGACATGGGCTCGAGTGCTTCAGTTCTGGCTGCTTTGCCAGCTGCCAGGACCCTGCATTCCTCAGCAGTTCCTGGGGTTGTCTCATTCCCTGTCACCTCTGATTTATCTCTGTGTGGCAGGTTGGAGGATCCAGAGATGCCTCCTCCTCCGTCACCAGTGTTGTCTTTTAAAAAAGTCATTGCTTAAAAATGTCACAGATCGGGGAAACCTGTTCCTGCTCGGCCGGTACCTGTGGCCTCTACTAGTGGAGTTGTTTCTGAATCTTGGAAACTAAGGAACAGCTATGCTGTTTTGGGGTCGAAGGATGAATCTGATGGTGAAGACTCAGATCTTTCTTCCAGAGCTTCTGTGATTACTGACACTTTTTCAGAAGGTGATGATGGTGAAGTAACACAGGTGGAGGGTCTACCTAGACGATCTCAGCATAGACGTGTTTCTAAAGTCTCATGAGACTAGTATGATCCTGAAATATTGTTCTCCCTTTCTTGGTTTTCTTATTATGGCTTCTTTGACATTGACTACTATTAATGTTAATAGTATTAAGAGTCACAGGAAGATGGTTACTACTATGTCCTGTTTACATGGCTTACGCAGTGATGTGATTTGTCTCCAGGATACACGTTTAAAATCTCTTTGTGAAGTGCAAAGCACATGTAACCTATGGTCTTCGGGGGTGTCTTTCTGGTCGAATGGGGAATCCCCTTGTGAAGGGGTTGGGGTACTTTTTGCCAATCCAGAATTGAAAGTATCAAGGATGGTTGACATTTCTCCTGGACGAGCATTGTTGCTTGATCTTAATTTTGGAAGGGAAAGATTTCGATGAATTAATATTTACGTTCCACAGACCAAGGCACTCCGTGTTGCACTATTACAAGACATTCAACCCTCTTTGCATACCTCTCGCTTACTAGTTTGGGCTGGAGATTTTAATTGTGCTCTTAGTACTAGGGATAGAGGTATGAAGACGTCCAAATTGTTTTGTGATTCTCATAAATTAATGCAGATATTGGATACTGCCCAGCTCAAAGATGCATATCGTAGTGTCTATTCTGAGGGTGGTAAGACGTTTTTAAGAATACATTATCCACCAGGATAGATTTTATTTTTCTTTCTGTTGTTTTACAAGTTAATAAGGTGGATTTACGGGCATGGAATTTTCTGACCATAAATCTCTTACTGTTTGCTTGACGGGAAGGTATTCCAAGATGTAAAAAGAATGTATGGAGGTTGAATTCCTCCTTATTGAGTGAGGAACCTCTTCAACGATCTTGGAAGTTAGAATTACAGGCTAGGCTTTCTGTCTTTGACTTTTATGAAGATGCTGCTTCTTGGTGGGAAGATTCTAAGACGGACTGGAAGACTTTTTTCCAGACTTACTCTTGCACCAAAAGCACCGCAAAGTATCTGGAATACTTACGTCATAGCGCATAGTTACAGAAATTGATCTCTTTGACGGAAACTGAGCGGTGTGACTATGGTACTCAAATTAGAAATGTTAAAAATCGTATGATGGAATATAGGTATGATAGGGAAAAGTCTTTAGACCATGAACATCGATTTGGTCTGAAATTGCACAAAGGTGCCTTAGATCCCTTTCAAGATTGCAAAGACAGGGTTGGTAAACGTTTCATTTCAGAATTACAAAATGAATCTGGTGACTTGGTTAAGACTCCTTCGGCTCTACTTGAGATAGTTGGACGTTATTTGGAATCTTTATATCAGAAGGATGATGGGGTTCAGTGCGGATTGATAGATTTTGATGGATTACAAATACCACAATTATCTGCTGCTGATGGTCAGCAGCTGTTGAAACTATTTCTGAATCTGAGGTTAGGATGCTATTTTCTCATTGAATGTAGATTCTTCACCGGATACGGATGAGTTTGGGCGGTTTCTACCGGACCTTTCATGTGGATTTGGTTCCAACATTGACTGTGGTGTTTTCCCAAATGTTGTCTACTTCTCGATTGGCTCCCTCAATGAATCAAGCGTTGGTGGTTTTACTGTATAAAAAAGATCTGAAAGCGGACTTGAGTAATTGGAGAACATTGAGTTTATTGAATACAGATTTAAAAATTTTGAGTAAAATTTTTTTGCGTAGATTGTCTGTTCTTGTGGATAGCTTGATAAGTCCCTATCAGACATGTTCCATACCTGGTAGGACCCAAAATGATAATTTATTGTTGTTATGAGAACTTTTCTCTGCATCTCAGTTAGGTTCATTGGAAGGGTATTTACTTAGTCTTGACCAAGAAAAAGCTTTTGATCGTGTTTCTCATGAGTATTTGTTTTCTGTCTTACGTGCGTATGGTTTGCCACGAGGTTTTATTGATTGGATACGGTTATTGTATCATTCCGCTTCCCTTCTGCCGAATGTGAATGGATGGATTGGTACTCCAGTTGCGGTACAGAGAGGGGTTCGACAGGGATGCCCCTTGAGTCCGGTCCTGTATGTGTTTTTTATTGATGTGTTACTTCGTCTGATTTGTGTTCATGATGGTCTGGCGGGAGTAAGTATTGCAGATGGAGTTGTGCCTATCAAGGTCCTTGCATATGCTGATGACTTAGTTGATTGTCTTTCAAAGGTTACGGAAGGTCCTATATTGAGTAATGTGCTGGATCTATTTTCTAGTGTTTCTGGTTCAAAGATTAATTATGAGAAAAGTATGGGTTTTCCCTTTGGTACCTCTAGTATCCTGGACACCGGTCTCCTTGCTGATGTTTTAATCTCTAAAGCTCCAATACTTATCTTAGGAATTGAATTTGGTGATGGTGACATGTCATATACCAATTGGTCTCATAAATTATGTATAGCTCAATCAAAGGTAGCGAGTTGGAGGGGTAAACAAATCGCTAAACGGAAACAGGTGTTGCTTATTAAAACCTTGTTGTTACCTATATTTTTGTATATTAGTTATGTGTTTCCACCGCCAATGTCCCTTTTTACTTCCCTATATAGTGTTTTTTTCCAGGCCTTTAGGGGAAGTAGACTGAATCCCATTAAAAGGGGCTTCACTTATAGGTGTATTTGACAAGGTGGGGTTGGTATGGTTCATCCTGTGGCCTTTTTTCTTAGTGTTTTTTTATCTTACAATTTTAGTCCTCTACTTAGACCTGGTATGAAGGTTTGGTTTCCTTTGGTTCGCTTATGGTTTTTGGTTGGACTGCCTCTGTGGAGCTAGGGCAAAATCGACTCTTTGTTAGACTTCCCCTGTTTCCCAAGTATGTATAGAAGCCATTGTCTTTTATTGAAATGGAAGATCACTGTTTCTTGTTTGGAAATGAAGACTAGTAAGCAGTTGTACGATTCCATTGTTTTAACTGATTTCTCTGATGTTTTGACCTTTCCAGATTGTCCTTCCCAGTCTCAAGATAGAGTTTTATTGTTACTCTCCGGAAAAGCGTTACCTGACTATATATGGGATAGTGTTTGGATTTGGGTTCCTATGGCAGATTACCAGTGGGTAACACGCACAAACATAAACAGCTTAGTGAGAGGCGATGTACCCGTGAGTCATGTGGATCTTTGTTAGAAACGCAGGAACATCTTTTTTTGGATTGTCCATATATTAAATCCTTTTCGGTTTTGTTAGCTACTCACTGGAATGAGCCTCTCTTTCAGTCACTTTCTTATAGGACTCTAATGTATGGTACAAATGGGGGTGAATGGTCCATGTATCCTGCTGACACTTTACTGTTGTTTTTTTTTTGTCATTCATTTTTATATTTGGCAATCCAGGTGTTATTGGTCCACTCAACAATGTATGGTTTCATTTGAGGAGCTTCTTTTCAATATTAAGTCTACTTTATGGAAGATTTATGAATCTGATATGACTATCTATGGCCATGTTAAATGTTCCTCTTTATGGTTGCATTGTGAAAAATGGCTGACATGAGTTTCTTTTTTTCAGTTTCTTCTGTTTAGTTCAGTTATTTTTTGCTCTGTTTTTGTATGTACTGGTTTATGTATTTTGTATTCCTTGCTTGTCTGGAGTCTTCTTTTCAATAAAAATTCTCCTACTCTTTCTGGTAGGGGGTTTCCTGCTGCTGCAATGGAGGGCTCAGATGCTGTTCGGCCCTGCTCCGGTGAGGTTCTTACCTCTCCTTCTCTGATACTGCATGAGATGTTACCTGACTGCTCTAATACCCAAAGAGGAATCTTCCTGGGCTCCTGACGACCGGATTGTTTCTGATGCTAAACACACTGCTTTTCGATCTGCAGACACACCAAACATCTCCTTTTCCATGACAGATCGGGATATCTTTGTTCACTCTGGTAATACACCTTGCAAGACACAACCTAGTACCTCGGAGATCTCATTGCATTCTACTACGACAGAACCTTCCTCTACGATGATCGCTGGTGGAATGCTATGTCTTCCCCCTGCACTTTCTGGTGTTTCTCGCACAGATTTTGGTAAGACTGAAGAGTCACAGTCTCGAGATATGGACTTACTGAGTTTGGAATCTTTTTCCCAGACACCGATTTCTTCTCACTCTGTGACTGCTACGACGACTGTCAACACTTTATCTACATCCTCTTTAATTTGTGCACGTTTTGGCGTTGTGAATAACCTCAGTGTTGTAAACCCTGCCTGGTCTGTTTCTACAGCTCTCACCTGAGCAAGATGGATGAAGACGGACTCGGATTCTTGGACACCAGACCCGACGTGGGATGCAGACAAACACGGTGTTCTGTTCTCTCCACACAGGCCTGCACCTTCAACTACAAGCTCCAACGAGGTACCTAGCTCTGCAGATGCTACTGTAACTGGCTTTAATGTTTCTATCCCTGCTTTGTTGCCTAATCCTGTTGTACATGGGGCTACATGGGGGGAGATAATGGATTCTGCTGAACCATGTGCTGTATCTGCTGCAGTTATTCATAACCGTGATTCTGCTGTTTCTAGTGACATTCCTACTGATGGTCCTAAACTGTCATTGCAAGATAGAGATCCTTCTAGGCCCCATTATTCTAGTGACCCTCTTTCTATGCATTCTGACATTCCTTCTCCTCCTGTTCTTCCTTCCTTTCCTTCCCCACCGGTTGCTTTCACTAATGTGAGTCTCTCCAGTACTAGCCTTACTCATTCTGACCAAACCTCCTCAACACAATCTACCTTAACTACCTCTGACCCCGTTTCATGTCCAGGTTCAACTCCCAGTACATCCCCTCCCTTATTAAATACTGTTGCACCACTTATTAAGGATCCTGGAGAGGGCCCTTCCACATTAGCGACCCCCCCCCGGCAACCTGCTGTAGCACCAGAAAGGGGATCTGTCCTGTCTGATCTATTTAAGAATAAGTTAGAACAGGCTCCCAGATGTCATGCAGTGCATTTACGTTACAAAGGAGGTCTCTCTGTATTCCCTGACTGATATTATGTGGCCAGAACCCTTTTAAAGGGTGATATGCATTTTCAAGCCTCTGATATTTATGCTTTAATACATATTTCTGGGGAAGAAACCTTTGACATTAGTTTTAAACACACTAGTGGTTTAGACAAGTTTTGGAATAAATATGCCACATTGAAAAATTCTCCTCTTTGGGTCCCTTTTTCAGTCATTCCCCTCACCAAACCAGCAGTTAGAACAGTAACTATCATGTTTTGCAACGAGGGGGTTAGTATCAGCGATATTTATCATTGGCTACAGAACAGGTGTACGGTCTTATCCCCTCCTGAAGCCATTATAGATGAGGAAGGTCTTTGGACAGGTAGCTGGAAGTTTCGTGTAAAACTATTTCAAGTCAATTCTGAAGTTGTTCACCTTCCTAACAGCTTTTTTTTTGGAAAAGATAGAGGGGTGTGTTTTTATGGCGGCCAACCCAGAGCCTGTTATAAATGTGGCTCATGCATGCATCTCAGTAGTACATGTGACTTGCTGAAATGTAGCTTATGTGGGGGGTTTGGACATCCTAGTGTTTCCTGCACGAATGTATTCCAGTGTAACTTATGCGATGAGAAAGGGCATTCATATCATGTATGTCCTTGGGCTAGTAAGAATAGGCAGGAGGGGTGGGATTTGAATATCCTTGTTCAAAAAGCACAAGATAAAGCTCAAGATCAATCCACAAACTTGATTTCACTATCTGAAATCCCTGAGGTACCTACACCCCCCTCCCAATATGCTGGTTGTACTGGTTGACACACAACCAGTACAAGACCCTCCTAAGGATATGGCACTTATTCCTACTACTCAGGAATCTGTTACACATACTCTACCCCCCCCTTTATCTACTCAGACCACGGTCACTCCCTTACTGGACCTGGATGGTTTTCAGATTAGCAGAAGAGTCACCAGGGCGGCTTCTCGCAAAACAATGAAATTGCCTGAAATTTCACTTTCTAACACCTTTGAATGTCTGAACGGTGGGAGAGGGGACTCAGATGGTGATTCTCAGGCCTCTGTCTTACCTTCTGACATGGATATTACTATACCTAAGCCTCCTGATGTTTCTTGCAAAAAGCTGACTAAAACCAATAAGGGAAGTAAAAGATGTAAAAATATGACCGTCGCTGATGGAAGTGGTTGATTAATTGTTTCTTACTCTGACTCTTCTTCGACTGATTTCCTTCAATGTTTGTAGCCTGAAGAGCTACAAAAGAAGGAAGTTTTTTTTTCATCTTGCTGCCTCTCTCCCCTTGGATGTTCTTTTTTTGTAAGAAACACGTCTCACCTCGCTTGTTGAAATACAGCATCTTAAACAGGGATGGTATAAAGGTCCCTCATATTGGACCTTCGGGGATGATTTTGCTGATGGGGTAGCTATCCTATTTTTTTCCTCGACCTTTTCAATTTCCCGTGTTCTGGATATTCATCCTGGTAGGGTTCTGATCCTTGATTGTACTTTCCAAGGACAACCCTTCCACCTTATAAATTTTTATGGTCCACAATTGAAACACGCTCGTATACAGTTACTAGATCTCATTACTCCTTTTCTATGTACTAGGAAGCATATTATTTGGGGCGGTGACTTTAATTGCTCTCTTGATGTTTCTTGTAGGACAGCAGTCGGAAAAAAGGTTTATTGTGACTCCACTGCTCTCTCTACTATAGTAAAAAATGCTAGTTTAATTGATGCTTACCAATCCTTGAAAAATGATGCTGGCTGTACATATCATAGATCTATATATCACACCCATATTGATTATTTCTTTTCCTCTAGATATTGTATACAGCAAGCAGTGTGCCTTTGCCTGACAGAACTTTCAGACCACTTCTTATTGACCTGTACATTTTCATTAGATGCAAACACCATACCCCTTCTTCCCCCAACACTTCAGTGGAAATTAAACAATACTCTATTGACCAAGACTTTTTGTTCAGTCACAAGTTAGGTCCTTCTTTCGGACTTGAATTACAGTTCTCTGTTGTTATGATTCAGTCTGGGAATGGTGGTCAGATACGAAACTTGATCTACGTACACTTTTTCAAAATATTGGACGTTGTCTTGCCCGTGATTCCTACCTTATGTATTTAACTTTTCGGAATCAACTCTATAAATTAATGTCTCTTTCTGTCTCTTCCTCGGTGGACCATTCCTCACAAATTAACAAGGTTAAATGACATATGTTTACACATCAATATAAGAGTGCTCGTTCTTTAGATTTTCTTATGAGAGTAGGTACGTCGGTGTCTCCATCAGCAAACTCGTTCTTAGCTCATACTACTAGACTTCAGGCTACAGTCATGCATGGTCTTTTTGATGTGATGGGAAAGGTAGTTTCAGATATTTCTGGCATGCTCTCCATTGTTAACGATTATTTGCATTCCCAATTCTGTACTGTACCTCCCAACACTCCTGAGTTGTCCACAATTTTTTTGGTCCCTGTTCCACAACTTTCTTTACACCATGTTGAAGACCTTATTGCTCCCATTTCTCAGGAAGAAGTCGCTTATGCTGTTTCTCACCTTAAATTACAGGTGGCACCAGGTCCTGCTGGACTTACACATGAATTTTATAAAACATTTCGAGAGGACCGCCTGGAAATGTTGACCCAAGTTTATAACTACATTTTACGAGATTCCTCTCAGGTTACTAACTTTGGAATCTCTTTTCTCAAATTTATATACAAAAAAGGAGATAAATGGTCATTACTGAATTGAAGACCTCTTCACCTTCTGAACACAGATTTTAAGATCTTAACGCATATACTTAGTACCCATTTACAACGGGTTGCTCCAGATCTCTTAGATTCAGCTCAGTCTTGTGCTGTTCCAGAGAGATCCATCAATATGAATTTATTTCTTCTGCGAGAAATTTTTGAGGCAAAACAACGTCATCACATTTCAGGATTTGTACTTTCACTGGATCAGGCAAAGGCTTTTGATTCGGTATATCACTCGTATTTCTTTCAGGTTTTACATTTATATGGTATTCCGGCTACTTTCCTTCATTGGATTACCCGTATTTTTTCCTTCGCTTATTTTTCCCCACTGATTAATGGATTTGTAGGTGAGCCTTTACTTCAGAAGGTTGGGGTGCGACAAGGATGCCCGTTTAGCCCACTGTTACATGCTTTTGCCCTGGACCCCATTATACAACAAATTCATTGGGATTCCCAAATTATACAGTAGGTTTAGCACCCCATTACTCCCTTCCCCAGGTTAAGATCCCTGCATATGCGGATGATGTTGTTTTGTTTGTGCATGATATCTCCTCTGGTATTAGAGCAATTCAAGTGTTTCAGACATTTTCTGTTCTTTCTGGTGGCAGATTGAGCCTTCAGAAAAGTGTATCAATCCCTTTGGATTCAGAGTCTACCACTGTTTCTACAGTTGGTGACATCATCACATCTACCTCCCCTCAGAAAATGTTGGGAATTTGGTTTAATGTTGAAGATGCAGCTACTTATAATTGGGAAAAGTGTCTTCACACAGGAGAAAGTAAAGTGGGTGTTTGGAAATCTTGGAAGTTAGGTAAAAGAAAGAGAGTTTTAGTGGTTAAGAAATTCATCCTCCCCATTTTTTTGTTTCTCAGTCATATTTATGCCCCTCCTAAACACTTAGAAACCCACATTTTTAGTGTATGTTTTCAGATAGTCTGGGGTAGCAGACTTAACCCGATTAAATGGGGATGTTACATACTTGCCGATTTCTCAAGGTGGACTCAGTATAATTCATCCCATAGCGTTTTTTCTTTCTTTTTTTCTTTTTCACCTTTTTCAAAGCATCAGATACACATCTACCATTAGTGATGTTTGGATTCACTTTGCTCTACATTCCGTTATGGATAAATGGGAACTACTCCCACCTATGCCATCTCATCTTACATGTTATCCCACATATACTGTAGACAGTTTTCACAAGATAAGGTTCTGGAAGCTTCAAAAATCTTCCATATTACCATTATCTAGAAAACAGCTCTATGATACCTTTCTCAATATTACAAAGCCAGTTTTGCACTTTCCCTACTGCTCCCCTTCCAGACATGATTGTGCTCTGTCTATCCTTCAAGATAACAGAGTACTGCTTCATATGTGGGATGTATCTTGGCTATGTTGTCATGGCAAATTGCAAGTTAAGGGAAATCTTAAACACAAGTCTTCCCAAGAATGATTCTGCCCTAAACCTTCCTGTTTACATACTGAGGAAACTATGTCACATTTCTTTTTTGAATGTCAAGATGCTTTATTATTTTGGAAAACTTTGGCCAAGAAATGGAAATGGCCATTTCTTAGCAGAATAACATATCAGGTTTTGATATTGGGAGATTTTTCAGATGTTTGGAACAGATTTCACCCCAGTACCCTTAGAATGATTTTTACTATGTGTAAATATTATATGTGGCAAGCTCAATGCCAATTTGTGTTACAACAAATTCCGACTGTTCCAATTGTTATTATACAGCATATTGAACATGCTCTCTTGACTGTTATGGACTCAGAATGTCATCGACTTCCGTTACATCGCTTTCACTCTTTATGGAAGTGTATTACTTTTTTACCTTAGTTTCCTATTTTTGTTCCATTATATTGTCAATGCCTTTGTTTATTTTTCTCTTTTTTCAGACTGTAAGAATGTATGTTCTTTATGCATATTTGGATATTATATGAACCATGTTTTCTTTCTTTTATGTTTACTTCTGTATGATGTTATGATTTATTTCCTTAATAAAATTCCCCTACTCTTTTCGATAAGTGCCATGGGATCATTAACATCCACCGGAACTACCACCAATCCAGGCAGATGGGACCTTGGTCTAATGTCTCATCCAAAAGATGGTACCTCAGAAGTGCAGCACCCCTCTCATGCTGCACTACAGTGCCAGTACTGGGATATTAACCCAAGTGCCAGATGTGGGAACTGAACCCACAGCCCTCTGATCTCCCGCCTCAGAGGCGAGTGTGCTACCTTCTGAGCCACTGACACTGACAAAGGACATGTATTGGTGGGAGTGCAGAGCCCTTTGCCCCACTTCACAGTCTCACCAACTTGTCCATTTCTGCATAAAAGCATAGCCCTATGCTACTACCAACATGGGCATTTCTGCATGAGAGCACACCCCATGCCTCGACTAAGTTGCTCATTTGTGCATAAAAGCATAGCCCCATGGTATCACCAAGTTGCCCATTTCTGCATAACACCATAATATGGCTAGTAAAATACATGTATTGGTAAGGGCATGGCACCCAGCTCCCACTAACATGCCAATTTCTGCATAACAACATAGCCCCATGCTACCACGAACTTGCCCATTTCTGCATAACAGCATAGCATGTGCCCCCAACAACTTGTCCATTTCAGTGTGACAGCATAACTACTAAAACACATGTATTGGTGGGACCATAGGACCAAACCACCAGCAACTTGCCCATTTCTGCATAACAGCATAGCCCGATGTTCCTGCCAAATTCTTTGATTCTGCATAAGTCCATGATATAAGTAGAAAAACACGTGTTGGTGAGACCCCAGGAGCCTTCAGGCCACTGCACTTCCACCAAATTTCCCCAAATTACCTATTTTTGCATGACATCATAAAATAAGAAGTAAATGACATGAATTGGTGAGAGTGTAGGCCCCTTTGGTTCCTGTGCTGCAGCAACTTACCCATTTCTGCATAATAGCATAGGGTTATATGTTCCCACCAACTTGCCTGTTTCTGCATACCACCAAAATATAAGCAGCAAAAACATGTATTCCCACCAAGTTCATGTTTCTCCATAACAACTTAGCCCCACGTTCCCACCAACTTGCCCATTTCTGTATAACAGTATCATATGAGTGATGAAACAGATGTTTTGATAGAACCATCTCAGATGCTTCTATTGGACATCGGTGTACACACCCAAGAGACTGGGATGGCAGCAGAAGTGATACAATTGGTGAAACATGATCATGGATGCCTGTTGTGGTATTTTAAGAAGCTGTTTGTTATTTCTGTTGCATTATGGTGTGTGTCTGTGATTGGTTGCCTTGCCTTGTACTGTCCCCCCATAGCTGTGTGTTCTGTGTGTGTGTGTGTGTCTATGCATATGTGTGTGTGTGTGTGTGTATGTGTGGCATTGGGGAGGAGTTGGAGTTAAGGTTGAAAACCCTAACGTCAAATTTCCTCACTTTTTTTACTGTAAAAAACCCTAACTGTTGCATTAACGCAGTTTTTTGTAAAGAATATAGTTAGGGTTGAGTACCCTATTTAAGGTTAAAGTGTGAAATTTTGCACCCTAATAACTTTGCCATCATATAACAGATTTGCCTGAAATTTAGTAGACACAGAGCGGTAGCATAGCTCTTGGGATGTGCCAAGTTTTGTAACAGTTGGATATATACGGTTTCGGAGTTATAAAGCAACATTTCATAGTGCATTTATGCTTTGTTGTGCATTCTTTGCTCGTGCCTACAGGTCACACGGTTTGTGCAACCAGTCTGAAAACTTCTGGGAACATGTGACTGGGGTCCCATATGTGCCTTTTGTAGATTTTATGAAAAAATATTGAATGGTTCAAAAGTTATTCAACAAACAAGTTTCCCATTATAGTCAATGGGAAAAGTTAACAAAAAGTTTGACAGTGTTGCAAATTCAGTTTTTAGTGTCACAAATGACCCCTATAGTGTGGTGAGTCAGACATTTTTTTTTCAGTTACTGATCACAGAAATGCTTGACATTTAAAATAGGGACCCTCTAGGGACACAATTCTTTTGTGTTTACCTAGTCGAGCTCTGAGGATGTTAGCCATGTCTTTTTTTTGGGGGTGGGGGGTGGGGTTAAACACCCCAGAAATATGTTTTTGAAATTTTTGGGAAAAGTTGTGTTGCAAAGTAGTGTCAAACTTGTGACAGTTTTGTGATTTTTTTTTGTGAACATGTTGTGTTTTGCAACACTACTTGGCGACACTGTGGGCAAAATAACAGGAATTCTTTGCCACCCTGCTGCAAAACACTGGTTTGCTCTATTGGGCTGAAATTTGGAGGGAAGAAAGCCAACATTCCCCAGATATGCCTTTTGATGGTTTGGTGAAAAAATATTGCAGGGATGCAAAGTTGCAATACTCCAAAGTTGACACTTTTTCCCATAGACTAACATTGCGGCGTCTGCCGTGCCTTTCAGGGCCCGTATCTCGGAAACGGTTTGAGATATGGACTTTTCATCAGAAAAATGCTTATCCCTCCACTAGGGGGCTAAGTACAAAACTAGCAAGAAAAGTAATAAATAATATGAAATTTAAATTTTTTTTCTACATCATACAGTTCCTGAGATATAAGCAGTTTAGTATTCCAAGTGCTCATTCTCTGCTCCAAGGCCCATTATTATGCATACATTCTTTGTACTCACTGTGTTTCTCTATGGAACTGCTGGGGAAATCCAGGGCATGTGCTTCCATTACTGTTACAGTTATCATTTCCACTTGCATTTCCATTACCGTTTGGGTTAGCATTCCCGTGTACGCCACCATGTGCATTACCCTTTGTGTTTTCGTTTGCACTTGCATTTACGTTACTGTTAACATTTGTGTTTCCATTACTGTTTTTGTTTGTGTTTCCATTTCTGTGACCATGTGCATTTCCATTTGTGTTTGCGTACGCGCTTCCATTTGTGTTTCCATTTCTGTTTCTGTTTCCTTTGACGTCATCGTTGCTGTTACCATGTCTGCATTTCCAATTACAATACCATGACCATGCACATTACAGTTTGCATTTCTGATTAACATTTGTGCTTGCATTTCTATTACCATTTGCATTATTGTTTACATTAGTGTCACCATGTGCGTTAGCATTTGTGCTTGTGTTTACATTGCTATTACTTCACTATTTATAGTGCACATTCTCAAAAAGAAGGGAAATTCATGGCAAAAAACTCTGTTTAATGCATCAGTTAGGGTTGTTCCACAGCAACAAAAGAGAAGAAATTCGATGTTATGGTTCTCACCCCCTTGCACCCCCAGCCCCACTCTGCCACAACCAACAGGCATCGGGGTGTGCCTTGGGGTCATCAGTCCTAACTCTCACCCCATTCTCCTATACTGCACAACCTCAGCTTGTTTAAACATAGGATGGGGTGAGAGTTAGAACTGATAACTAACGCTTACCCGATGCTGATCGAAATGAGGATGAAGTGGGGACCCTAACATTGAATTTTCCACTTTGTTGCTGTGGAGCAACCTCAACTGATGCATTAAATGGATTTTTGCCATATATATATATATATATATATATATATATTCATGCCAAAATCCATTTAATGCATCAGTTAGGGTTGCTCACAGCAACAAAGTGAGAATTCGATGTTAGGGTTGAAGCCCCTTGCCCCTCACCCTGCCCCTCTAACTGGCAGGTGTGCGTTGGGGTCATTGGCCCTAACTGTCACCCCATTCCATGTGTAAACAAGCTGAGGTGGGGAAGTATAGGAGATTGGGGTGAGATTTAGGACCGCTGACCCCAAAGCACACCCCAATGCTGGTTGGGGGTGGGGTGGGGTGCAATGGGGGGCTTTCAACCCTAACATCAAATTTCCTTGCTTTTATCACTGTGAAACAACCCTAACTGATGCATTAAACAGATTTTTTGTACCATGAATTTCACTTCTTTTTTGAGAATGAGGACTATAAATAGTGAATGTAATATGGTGGTGGGAACATGGGCCCTTCAGGCCCTGTGCTCCCACCATGTGATTTTTTTGTCACTTAGTAACGGTAAGTGTAATGCAAATGCAAGCACAAACAGTTATGCACATGGTGATGCAAACATAAATGGTAACGCAAACAGTAATAGATATGCAAGTGCAAAGTGATACCAAAGTGAACAGTGATGCAAATGGAGATGCAAACGCAAGCACTTGTGGAAACGCAACTGGTAATGCGCACAGTTACGGTACCGCAATTGGAAATACAAATGGTAATGGTAACAGCAACAATAATGCCAAAGGAAACAGAAATGCAAGCACAAAGGGAAATGCAAACCATAATGCACACAGTCACAGTACAGCAATTTTAAATGCAAATGGTAATGGTAATGGAAACAATAACGCCAAATGAATCAGAAACAGAAATACAAATGCAAGCGTGTATGGATACGCAAACCGTAACATGCACTGTCATGGTACCGTAATTGGAAATGCAAATGGTAACAGTAACAACAACAATAATGCCAAAAGAAACAGAAATGCAAATGCAAGGACGTATGGAAACACAAACCACAATGCGCATGGTCACGGTTCCGCAATTTTAAATGCAAATGGTAACAGTAACAGCAATAATAACGCCAAAGGAAACAGAAATGGAAATGCAAGCACGTATGGAAACGCAAACTGTAATTCGCACAGTCACAGTACCGCAATTGCAAATGCAAATGGTAATGGTAACAGCAACAATAATGCTAAAGGAAACAGAAATGCAAACATAAGTGTGTTGGGAAATGCAAACTGTAACGCGCACAGTCAGGGTACCACAATTGGAAATGCAAATGGTAATGGTAACAGCAACAATAATGCTAAAATAAACAGAAATACAGACACAAGCGTGTATGGAAACTCAAACCATAACGCGCATGGTCACGGTACCGCAATTAGAAACACAAATGGTAATGGTAACAGCAACAATAATGTCAAGGGAAACAGAACTGCAAATGCAAGCCCATATGGAAATGCAAACCATAATGTACATGATCACAATAACGCAATTGGAAATGCAAATGGTGCCATCAAAATGAGCACTTGGAATGCTAAATTGCTTATATCTCAGGAACCGTACGACGTAGAAAAAAAATGAAAATTTCATATGATTCATGACTTTCCTGGTGGGGGCTAAGCATTTTTCGGATGAAAGTCCATATCTCGCACTGTTTCTGAGATACGGGCCTGAAAGGCACAGCAGATGCCGCAATGTTAGTCTATGGGAAAAAGTGTCAATTTCAGAGTATCATAACTTTGCATCCCTGCAATATATTTTCACCAAACCACCAAAAGGCACATCTGTAGGATGTTGGCTTTCTTGACTCCACATTTCAGCCCAAAAGACCAAACCATTCTTTTGCAGCAGGGTGGCAAACAAGTCCTGTTATTTTAGCCATAGTGTTGCAAAGTAGTGTTGTGATTTGCGGCACTTTTGCAAAAAAAAAAAATCACAAAAGTGTCACAAGTGCGACACTACTTTGCAACACTACAGATTACAAAAATTTGAAAAACATATTTCTGGGGTATTTAACTCCCCCAAAAAGACATGGCTAGCATCCTCAGGGCTCGACTAGGTGAACACAAAAAAAATTGTGTCCCTAGAGGGTCCCAAATTTAAATGCCAAGCAATTCTGTGACCAGTAACTGAAAAAAAAATGACTGACTCACAGCACTACAGGGATCATTTGCGACACTAAAAACTGGGTTTACAACACTGTCAAACTTTTTTTTAACTTTTCCCATTGACTATAATGGGAAACTTGTTTTTTTGAATAACTTTTGAATCATTTAATATTTTTTTATGAAATCTTCGAAAGGCACATTGGGGACATCACTGCATGTCCCCATAAATTTTTGGAATGGTCACATAAACCGTGCGACCTGTAGGCACGAGCAAAGAATGCACAAAAAAAGCGTAAAGGCGCTACGGAATGTTGTTTAATAACTCCACAACCGTATATCCAACCGGTACAAAACTTGGCGGCTCCCAAGATCTATGCTACTGCTTTGTGTATACCAAATGTCAAGCAAATCCATAATACAGTGGCAAAGTTATTAAGGTGCAAATTTTCACATTTTACCTTAAATGGGGTACTCAACCCTAATTATAGTAGTACTTCCGTGCTACTATAATATATATGTATATATATATATATATATATATATATATATATATAACATTAGATTAGGGTTGTTCACAGTGACAAAAAGTAGGGAAATTCGATGTGAGGTTGAAAACCCCTTGAACCCCATACACCCCAACCGGAACTAAGTGTGCATTGGGGTCGCTGCCCTAACTCTCATCCCATCACATGTGTGAAGAAGCAGAGGTATAGTAGAATGGGGTGAGAGTTAGGACCGACAACCACATAATGTGCACCCCAATGCCGGTTGAAGTGTGGGCGAAGGTCAGGGGACTTTCAACTAACACTGAATTTCCTCACTTTTACTGTGGAACAACCCTAACTAATGCATTAAATGGAGTTTTTTGCCTCGAATTTCCCTTCTTTTTGAGAATTATGATGAGAAATAGTGAATGTAAGCTCCCTCCACATGATGTGTTGTGACATAGTAACAGGAACATCAATGCAAACAGAAGTGCAAACAGTGGCACACATGGTAACGCAAGCGCGAATGGCAATGTAAAGGGTAACGGACACTGTGGCATAGACGAGAATGGTAATGCAAAGGGGGACATAAACGCAAGTGGAAACAGTAACTGTAACAGTAATGGAAGCGCATACCCTGTGTTTTCCAAACAGGTGCATACAGAAACACAGTGTGTACAAAGAATGTATGCATTGTAATGGGGATCGAAGCTTAAAACAAGCATTGGAAGTACTTAATTGGTAATATCTCAGCAACTGCACGATGTAGAAAAAATTTAAATTTCACAGAAATCACTATTTTTCTGGCTACCGTTTTGTACCACATAGCCCACAGGGCTATGCAACTTGTGACGAAAAATCTGTATATCGCACCGTTTTCAAGATACGAGCCCCCAAAAGGCACGGCGTATGCCACTATGTTAGTCTATGGAATAAAATGCCAACTTTGGAGTACTGTAACTTTGCAGGCATGCAATATTTTTTCTCCAAACTAGCAAAAGGCACATCTGTGAGATGTTGGATGCTTTCCTTCCAAATTTCAGCCCAAAAACCAAACGGTTCTTTTGCAGCAGAGTGACAAAGAACTCCTGTTATTCTGGCCATAGTCTGGAAAAGTACTGTCGAACTTAGGGAACGCTTTCACAAAACAGCACGAAATAGTCGCATGTGCGAAAGTACTTTGCAAAAGTATTTTTTCCAGAAATTTGAAAAACATATTTCTGGAGTGTTTCACCTGAAAATAAAGACATGGCTAGCATCCTGAGGCTCTGACTAGGTGAATACAAAAAGAATTAGGTTGCTAGAGGGTCCAAAATTTAAATGGCAAGCATTTTTCTGATAACCAACTGAAAACAAAATGGCGAATTTGCGAAAGTAAAAGGGCCATTTGCGAAAGTAAAAACTGCATTTTCGACACTTGCGAACTTTTTGTTAACTTTTCCCATTGACTTATAATGGGAACTTGTTTTTTTAATAATTTTTTGAACTGTTTAATAATTTTTCATGAAGTCTTCAAAAGGTACATCAGGGACTATGGCTGCACATTCCCTGAAGTTTTCAGACCAGTCGCGCAAACCGTCTGACCTGTAGGTGAGAGCAAAGAAATAACAAAAAAGCATAATTACGCAATTCATTGTTGCTTCATAACTCCACACCCATATATCCAACTGGTACAAAAGTTGGCAGATCCCAAGATCTACCATGCCCAATTGCGCATACCAAATTTCAGGCAAATCTGTTAACCGATGGTAAAGTTATTAAGGTGCAAAGTTTGACCCTTTAAGCTACTCAACCCTAACTAAATATATATATATATATGTACATATCTATGTCTAGAGTAATAATAATATGTGCCTTAGTGGATGCATTGTGTCTTTGGTGCTTTAGATCTTGCATGTGCCAGTTTTTATTAGATAAGTTAATTGAATAATGACGTCACTATGATGCCATTGGTTTGTGACTATAAATCACAATGGCATTTTAGTAGCCCTAGCATTTAAGAAAGGGTCAAGTGAGTGACCTGAAACGCATCAGGTGGGTGCTTTTTATCATGAATATAGCCATTTTTTAAAACTTTACAGTGGTGTCAGTATCTAAATGTGGTGGTGAGTGCCCAAGTCGCTACTGTGTTTAGTCAGATAGGAACTTCTAGTGATAAACCCACGCTGATGAGCATCTTGGAGCCCATTGACATCCAAGAAGGAGACCAGCCTCTCCTTAAGTATTGTCTGCATCCGCTTTCCCACAATAGATGTTAGGCTTACCAGCCTGCATTTACCCGGCTTATCCTTTGGATCACTTTTATGGAGAGGCACCATGTGGGCCATCCTCCAGTCTTGTGGCACACACCCTGTTTTCATGGAAGTATTGAATAGATCTGTCAGTGGTCCAGCCAATACCTCTGTCATTTCTTTAAGCACTCGTGGATGTTTGCCATCTGGACTCGATACTTCATACTCCCTCAGAGCCCTTAGACTGTCCAATACCCTGCCCCCAGTAATCACACCATCTGTTAATTCCTCACCCCCCTTTCCCACCATCCCCCCCCTTTGGAAGTAGCCCACCTTTTTTCTTCAAGAACACAGAACAGAAGTACTTATTTTGAGCCTCTGCTTGTTCCATCCCACTTTCAGCCCACCCCCTTCCCTTCTGATCCTCACAATCTGATCATTACAGCTCTTTTTCTCCCATATGTATCTGATGTCTTTTTCTTCTTCTTTGATACCCCATGCCAGCCTCAGTTCCCTGGAAGCTTTAGCAACCCTTACTCCCCTGGTGACTACCCTGGACTTCTTCACATACTCATCCCAATCCTCTTTATTTCCTGTATCTCCTGAATGCTGCTTTTTATCCCTCACCATTTCGAAAACCTCCTTACTCAATCAACTTGGTCTCTTAGCCCTCCCTTTTTTGCTCTTTACCTTGGCACATGTCTCAATGGCCTCCACCAGCCACAATTTGATATTTTTCCATTTCTGGTTTGCATCCCATTAAGGATGAATGCCTTTCTGGTGATCCTCTACTATTTCGTTCATCATGCCAAAATCAGCATGTCAGAAGCCAATCACCCCGGTCCCTGTACCCACTACCTCTCTACTCATGCTAATTGAGAACCACACTGATACACATATTGAAAAAAATGACAAGGTGATGACTCTGAGGGATTGGGCACCCACAGTGTCAGTATTATGTCTGGGGGTTCTACCATCGGAAGGCAGCCGTCCAAGTACACCCATTATTATGGCACCAGGGATTCAAGTTTGAATCCAGCTTTTAATGTGGGGGGGGCTGTGCCTCCCACACTCCCTCTAAGGATTCTAACTCCAGGGGGGCAGACCTCAGGGAAGGGGTGATGATTTCAGGATTTCTGAGCCCTGTTGATGGGCATACTCAGACCAGTGCACAGATGGCCTGAAAGGATGTTTGGGTGGATGGGTACTGAGATGGAGGATAGTATAAAGGGAACAGCTACAGGGGCACCAGCAAGCGACATCGATGGATGGTTTTCTTCATTGCAGGTGATATATAATATAAAAAAAACTTTGAGGTTGACACTGGGGGGATTGGGCCCCCCCAGTGTCAATGTTATGTTTGTGGGGGGGTGGGGTGGTGGGTGCCAAGTGGAAGGATCAGGTGGAAGGAGAGTTACAGGGGCATCAGCAACAGACATTGATGGATGTTTGTTGTTGTTACAGGGCTTCATACAGCAGCTGCACACATGTGACATCCGTGCAAATGAAAGGACCAAAGCCCTATCTTATTGGAGCTGCTTTGATCCTTTGAAGTACATGAAGTTTTCACCCACCAAGCAGAAAGTTGCATCAGGACCACAGTATGTGGTCATTGGTATAGATAGCTGAGCTCCTGCTATTCTGAACTGCAATGGGCTCAGCAGCAACACCCCCCCCCCAACATCCCTTTTCACCCATCACAAAATGTTTGGTGTGCAGGCACAACAAATGTAATAAATTACCAGAATTTGAGAACCTATAAGTTTCACGTCCCTCATCCAAATGTCATGACACGTGCCATCCATTTAGGACCCTTTACAGAAAGTAAGCCTGCCAAATGTCAGTTTTCTAGCTGTAATAGGTACTGTGGTATAATTAATTAAATAATTTCTAAAAGTTCAGCAGGCTGTCACAAACTGCTCACCAAATTTCAAGAAATGTCTTCAAAAGCGGAACTGGCTAATGTTACCCACTCCTAGAGTGGGGAGGGTAACATTGGAATGCACCTTGACAGCACCAATTTTATCATCCCAGTACCTCAACAGTTCTATTACCCTGCTAATATATTGGGCACGTTAGTTCACTAGTAATTTAGGCAGGCTTTACAATTTTTAATGAACTCCTGAGTTCTTTTATTTTAAATTGTGCATTGTATCTCGGAGCCCTGCTAGTCTAATACAGGAAGCAGGAAGGGGGCACTGTAGTCTTAGGAGAGCATGTGTGGACTACAAAACAGTGCTAGTTTTGTGTTTTTAAAAAACGGATCCCTAAAATCCCCTGCCTTGGTCACGCATGAGTGGCTGACACCGGGAAAAGAGATTTATTTCAAGTACTTTTTAAAGAAATATTCTTTGCCTGTGCTGCTGTGCTTCTGACCCCAACTAGACCTTCAAACAACATGAAGTCTTGCTATATTATGACATATGCAGTTAGACCCAACCTTAGAACTGTTCCGGAGGTGAAAGAGTTAACTTTCATGCCAGGCATGGAATCTTGAGCGCGAGCTCGGTTAGAAACTCTGTCTGTTGTTCTTCAAACTCAAACTGTCAGATTCTTTACTCCGCCTCACTGAACGGTCGCTCCGGAGATTTCTCCTGCTGCTCGGTTTATTTTGTCGGTTAAAAAGTGTAAATTCTCGGTTTTTAAACTGCAATTTGTCTATATTTAAACATCAACCGGTCGGTTCAAGCTCTGTCTGTGGTATCGTAAGTAATAGTTTTTTTTCATTATTCTGTGTGGAACTTGCAAACGATCATTATCGGTTCGGTTTGAACCGATCAGGTTGTTGTTAAACTTATTAAATTACTATTTAGAGTGCGGTCCCCGGTTCTTATCGGTTCTAAAAAAACCGGATTTCATTACGTTTTTTTCCACGACCCGTGACACGGTTAGGAACCGATAAGGGTGTCTAGCTTGGCTTATTGTCATTAACGGGCAAGTTGTTGGTTAGGTTGGCACTATGTCCGAAACCCAAAGAAAAACCAGGCCCACTGGTTTCAGCACTGTAGTGTCTGTGGGAAGCCTTTGCCAAGGCTGACCCACACACCACATGTGTTTATTGTCTGGGGTTTGACCACCTCAATGCAGACTGCCAGATTTGCAAGAATTTCCCTGCAGCAACCCTAGATAATAGAGTTAGTAGGCTCAGGGAATGAGAGGCCAAGAAGTCCGCTGACCCGGATAGCCAGCCCGGTTCGGTGCCAACCAAACCAGAGGGAGTGCCCTCTGACCAGGGCGAGACTTCCTCAGGCAAACGGAGAGCTGACTCGGAGGAGTCAGTCCCAGCAAAAAGGACTAGAAAGTCAGCAGGTGTGGAGCCAAAAATTCCTTCTCCAACTGCTGCAGAGACAGCCAAAGCGATCAGAATTGTCCAGTCGCTTTCCCCGGTTCTGACCGAACCGGCACCATCAGAGTAAGAGGTCGGTTTACTGGGTGCCACCGCTCAAGAATATGATATAGAGGAATTTTATGAATCGGAGAAGGGGAGGAAGATTATGAAGAGAGTGAATGTGATTTTGAAAGTCTGGATGTGCCCATTGAACCGGACATCTCCCCAGACAGACCTTTAGGAGTGTCTCCCCCTAGGCTTTCTGAGTCCCCTTCTCATTTTATGTTTTATAAAAGGTGGCTGAAACCCTCCAGCTTCCTTTAGAAGAAGCTGTGGATGAACAGGAGGAGCCTGACTATGTGGAAATGATGGATATCCCAGAGTCCAGGAGATTGTCTATTCCCTTACATAAATCTTTTAGGAAACAGACAATAAAGATTTTAAAAGCTCCTCACACTATACCTCCTGTGGACAAAAAAATGGACAAGAGGTACACATTGTCAGGCCCTGATACGGAGTTCCTTTCACAACAATGCAGCCATGTTGGGGTAGTGCAGGCTGCAGCCTGTGATAAGGCAAATATTCCCTTGGCTTCACACCCCCCTGACAAGGGCTCCAGGAGGATTGATGCCATGGCAAAGAAACAGTACATGGCAGCATCCTTGGGACTCAGGCAGGCAAATTATATGGCCTATGTTGCAAGATATCAGAAATCCAGATGGGATACTGCTATGGCTCTAGCGAAACAGGTCCCTGCCCAGCTTGCCAAGGAGCTGGAGCAGGTAGCTGCTGATGGTATTGAGGCATCCAAGGTGCAATTCCATGCTGCAGTGGACTCTAATGATGTATCTTCAAGAGTCATGGCTACATCTGTGGCTTTTCACAGAATGGCTTGGCTCAGGTGTACTAGCCTGTCACAGGATACCCAGGCTAAGGCCATGGATTTTTCTGTTGAGGGAAATTCTCTGTTTGGGGAGCAGACAGAGAAGTACATGAAGAAAATGGATGAGTATAGAACTACCTATAGGAGTGCACAGGCCACTCCTCAAAGGCAGCCTTCCAGGGGCAGGGGCAGGCCTCTTCACAGGCCTTTCTACCAAGCCAGGCCCCTCTTCAGCCTATGCTCAGAGGGGTTCTTCAGGGGAGAGGCAGGCGGGTACGAGCAGGCCTGCCCCTGCCAAACAAGCTCCCTGATGGGATGACCAGGGCCGATTCTCCATTGCCTGTAGGGGGCAGGCTGGCTTACTTCATCCAGGACTGGAAGTCTTTAACATCAGACAAATGGGTCCTGGAGGTAGTAAGCCAGGGACTGGTTCTCAGCTTCAAAAAATTTCCAAAGATGAGAGCCAGATCCTTTCCACCTGCAAATCCATCAGAGGCTCTTGCTCTAGAAACAGAAGTTTCAACTCTCCTGGCTCTCAGAGCTGTAGAAAGGGTTCCTCCCCCTACACCAGGGCAAAGGACTGTACTCCAGGTACTTCCTTACCCCAAAAAAGACAGGAGAATGGCGGCCCATCCTGGATCTCAGATACCTAAACAAGCACCTTTTAAAACCAAGATTAAAAAATGGTGACTCTGGGAATTATTTTACCCTCTCTAAGGCCAGGGGACTGGCTAGCGTCCCTGGACCTCAAGGATGCCTACTTCCATGTTCTCATAAGAAGCTCCTACCGAAAAGTACCTCAGATTCGAACTGCCCTCAGGCCATTACCAGTTCAGAGTAATGCCCTTCAGTCTCACCTCTGCCCCAAGGGTATTCACAAAATGCCTCGCAGTAGCAGTTGCTCATTTAAGAAGGCAAAAGATCACCATCTTTCCTTACTTGGACCACTGGCTCATAGTGGGCCAGTCTCCAGCACAAGTCAGATTACACCTTCAGGTTACTCAGCAGCTGCTTACTTCTCTAGGTTTCCTTCTCAATCTTCCTAAGTCAGTTCTAGAACCTGTTCAGCTACTCACCTTCATAGGTGCAGAACTGAACACTCAACAGGCCAGAACCTTCCTTCCTCTGGAAAGAGCAAGGACCCTGGTTTCTCTGGCCTCCTCCTTCATTCTGCAGGTCTCTCGACCAGCAAGGCATTTTGCAACTCTAGGGCACATGGCTGCTTCCACAGCAGTAGTGCAGGAGCAAGATTTCAGATGAGGGACATTCAGTTCCATTTGAGAGCCTTCTGGTCTCAAAAGAGAGATCCTCTAACCAAATTCATCCCAGTAACTCGAACCTTGATCCAGGCCCTGCAGTGGTGGCAGGATCAGAGCAATCTGAGACAAGGGGTTCCTTTCATCCCTCAGTCTCACTCTTTGACCCTTACTACAGATGCATCCTTCTTGGGGTGGGGAGCTCACATGGGCAACCTCACCACCCAGGGATTGTGGTCCCCTCAGGAATCTCTGCTCCACATCAACCTGTTGGAACTCAGAGCAGTTTTTCTAGCACTTCAAGCTTTTCCACATCTGTCCAGAACAAGTGGTTCAGGTCAGGACGGACAACACTACCACAATGTGGTACATCAACAAACAAGGGGCACTCAGTCTACGGCCTTGTGCACCAAAGCAATGAAGTTGTGGTCTCTGGCTTATTCCTGAACACCTCCCTTATTGCAGTTCACCTCCCAGGCAAGGACAATGTCCTGGCAGATGCTCTCAGCAGGATTTCCCAGGGCCATCACGAATGGTCACTGGACCCCTAATTCTGGAGGTGGTATTTGCCAGGTGGGGCACTCCTCAGATAGATCTTTTTGCAGCCCCAGACAATCACCAACTTCCTCTTTTTTGCTGCAGGCCCCCAGTGTTGGGCTCAGTCCCTCTGGATGCCTTCCTTCTCAACTGGGAAGGGAAGTTTCTCTATGCTTTTCCCCCTTTCCCTCTCCGGTTCAAGGTGCTAGTCAAAATCAGATCTCAACCTTGCAAGATGATTCTGATTGCTCCAGATTGGGCCTGACAGCCCTGGTATCCACTCCTTTTGTCCTTAGCAGTCCACTTTCCCCTGTGTCTCCCCAGGAATCACAATCTGTTAACCTGTGCCCAGGGGAGGGTTTAGTACCCGAATCTCAAATCTCTCAATCTCAAGGCCTGGCTCTTGAAGAGTTGGGATTTGCTGACCTATATCTTTCAAGGTGTACTCGATATCTTGAAGGCTTCTAGGAAGCCTTCCACCAAGGCTACTTATAATTCCAAATGGAAGAGATTTTCCATATGGTGCTCTGGAAGAATATTTCCCCAGAGTCTGCTGGTTTGCCCACAGTTCTGGATTATATGGTACATTTGAATTCCTTAGCTGAGACCAGATACCCTAAAAGTGCACCTGGCAGCCGTATCTGCCTTCTTATCAGCAGGTAAACCCTCTTCCCTTTCAGCTCATCGAGTGTTCTCAAGTTTTTTAGGGGTTGCTTCCCCAACCCTCCCTTCAAGGACCCTGCCCCTGCCTGAGATCTTAATGTTTGCATTGCTCAGCTAATGCAACCCCTTTCGAACCATTGTCTTCAGCAGAGCTTAAGTACTTGACTTGGAAAACTGTGTTTTTGGTAGCCATCACTTCTGCCAGGTGCATAAGTGAACTACAAGCATTGTCAGTGGAGCCTGATTTTATCTCCTTTTATAGGGATAAAGTGGTCCTCAGAACTAACAGAAAGTTCTTGCCTAAAGTGGTCTCGGACTTTCACCTTAATCAATCCATTTCTCTCCCTGTGTACTTCACTGACCATTCCTCCTCTGGTGAGAGAAGATTACACAGTCTAGATGTCAAAAGAGCCCTTAGTTACTACATAGAGCGTACCAAGGGCCACAGGTTTGACTACCTCCCAACTGTTCCTCACTTATGGTGAGGTGGGCAAAGGGAAACCTGCCACTAAAAGATCCATTGCCAGGTGGATTGTCTCTTGTATCCAGTTTTATTACCAAAAACTGGGTAAGGTTCCCCCTTCAGGCCTGAGGGCTCACTCTACCAGAGGTACAGCTGCGTCCCTGGCTGCAGCCAGGGACATCCCTGTCATAGAGATATGTCAAGCAGCTACCTGGAAAACACTTCACACTTTCACCAAGCATTATTCCCTGGACATCCAGGCTAGGAGTGATGCTCGGTTTGGCACGCTGTGCTTCAAAGCCTATTTCCTAAGTAGGTTCTGGCCCTCCTCCATGGAGGTACTGCTGTGTAGTCTGCATATGTCATAATATAGCAAGACTTCATGTTGTGTGATGAATAAATTACTCACCTTAGTAATGTTGTTTCTTCTAATGGAGTCTTGCTATATTATGACCTCCTCCCATGCCTGCCCTTCTCAGTACCTCTGTTTTGGGATGTGGGTGGGCAGTGCACTGTTGGCACTTTTAGTTGCCCACTTTGATTTTTCTCCACCCATTTCTGGGGTGTTTACTGTTCTGTTGTCATTTTTTGGATCCCCTGACTTGAGTCTTGGTTTTGGGACCAAAAGATGTGTTAATATTTTAGTAGCCATTTGGCTAGTGTAGGTTTACAGCTTCCACACAGAACCTTAGTGAGTTTTGCTCATAAAGATCTGACAGTTTGAGTTTGAAGAACAACAGACAGAGTTTCTAACCGAGCTCGTGCTCAAGATTCCATGCCTGGCATGGAAGTTAACTCTTTCACCTCCGGAGCAGTTCTAAGGTTGGGTCTAACTGCATATGTCATAATATAGCAAGACTCCATTAGAAGAAACAACATTACTAAGGTGAGTAATTTTTTCTTCTGGGTCATTCAGGGCTACATAGCTTGGCCACGCTGCGAGCGGGGTGAGCATGAGTGGGGTGCGCAATCAGCGTGCACGGAGACTCGCACAGAGACACACGCATTCCGATGCATGTGTCAGCTGTGTCAGCTGTTGGCAGCTGATAACCATGAAATTAAAACATCATAAACTGTGAGTATCAATAGCAAACATGTTGAGTTATTTTCAGTGTGGGATGTTCAAGATGGGGGGAAGAAGCCGAAAATTATGTGTGTGATCACTGCATTGAAATACAGCAACTTTAGGAGGAGATTGTGTCACTTAAAAGTAGATTAAAGGTACAGCTTGAGATTTCATCCCTTAAGCAATATATTGATTCAATGGTAGATGATATTAGGATGGAGACTAATCATGAAATTGGGGATCAGACTGCTAATAAAACTCTAATTGGGGAAAAGATAAATTATAGCGAATGGTCATTAGTTACTGGAAAACAAACATTAAAAAGGGGTAGAAGGAATATTGGTGAAGTATCCAATATTTTAACCCCTAACAGATTCCAGACTCTTGTCCTGGAGGAGGATGTTGCAGCCACATTGCCAATAGAACAGGAACCTGATATTAGCCAGCCAAGTAATGTTTGCACAATCACACAAAAAAAAACAATGGCAGCCAAACTCAACTTGTGTCCCAGGGCATAATAAATATTTATTATTCATTGGGGACTCCATGTTACAAAACACAGATGGTATCTTATGTAAGTATTATAATGAATCTACAACTGTCAGTGTACTTTCAGGGGCTGGCACTGGGGACATAAAAAATCTCCTCCCAGGCCTACTTGATAACATTAATGCACCAACTACTGTGCTGCATGTGGGGGTAAATGACGTTGGAAAAAGAGAGATAACAGACATACAGAGAGATTTTGAAGAAGTAGGCTTAGCATTAAAAAAAAGGGGATGTGAAGTTTGGATTTCTGGAATTTTACCAGTCCCTAGAGCAAGCAACAAAATAAATCAAGAAATTTATAGATTAAATGGCTGGTTTAAAAGATGGACCACAAGAGAGGGCTATTTTTACATTGATCACTGGCAGAAATTCCAGAGGGAACATCAATTTGGAAGGGATGGTTTACATCTAAATAAAATGGGTAAACGGGTACTGGCACAACATTTAAAAGAGACCATTCACCATCATTTAAACTCCACAAGAGGGGGGACGAGGGGGTACAAAACCCAGATAAGTTAAGCACAAAGTGGAACTTTATGTCCCTGAATGCTCGAAGTTTAAATAATAAGTTTGGCAAGTTACAAGTATTATTAACTAGTCAAGATATCCAGGTCTGTTCTATAGTAGAAACATGGTGGCAAGTCGAGGATACATGGGACAAACAGATCCAAGGATATACTCTTTTTAATAAAGATCAAACCCAAACCAAAGGAGGGGTGATAGTATATATTAAAGATACAATAGTTACAGAACAAGTAGATATAACTAGCTGGCCGGAGTTGGAAGCCCTCTGGGTTAAGATTAGCCCCCCTAAATCATCTACAATAAATTTTGGAGTAATATATAGGCCACCATCCACCAAGATGATCGTAGAAGAGGACATCCTAGCATTTATTAAACAGTTTTGCCTCTCTGGGAATGTTATTTTGGTGGGGAATTTTAATCTCCCAGGAATTAATTGGGAAATATTAAAGGCAAATTCAGGTATAGAATCAAGACATCTGGAAACTTTCAGCCTGGTCAATATGGACTAACTTGTTGTCTCCAACACTAGGGGGCATCATATCTTGGATCTGGTGCTAAGTGACTTGGGTGAAAACATCACAGACTGTAATATAAACCCCCCACTTGGATCTAGTGACCACTCTTTTATTAATTTCCAGTATGAAGAAGTAAATGGGAAATGTACAGGTACAACGGTACTCCAGAGGTACAAAAGGGCAGATTTCAAATCCATGAGGCATGTACCTGAGCATTGGGATTAGAAAACCGATTTTGGTTCACATTCAGTAGCTGAAATATGGGGGAAAATTAACTAATAAATTAACAAATCTAGTTGAAAGGTATGTGCCCGTTACTAATAAATACAATGGGGTAAATAAGAATGTCCCTCCACCATGGTTAACCCCTTTAGTCAAATTTCAAATTAAGGAGAAACATAGATGTTATCACTATGCTAAAAAGGTTAACACTGAGGAAAGCTGGGCATCATATAAAAAAAGTCAAAAATCGGCAAAAAAGGGTATCTTTATAGCAAAAAGAAATTATGAGTATACCTTGGCTGCAAGAGTACAAGATAATTACAAATCCTTTTATAATTGCGTAAATTGTAAAAATGGGAAAAATACATCTATAGGTCCACTCAAAACTAGTAGTGGGGAAAATTTAACCGAAAATGTGACACTCGCGGAGGAATTTAACAATTACTTCTCTACAGTTTTTAATGTTCGTCCACTACCTGGTCAATATGTCAATACCACATTACAGCAAAAATCAAGCTATATGATAGATAGAGCCAGTGTACTCATGAGACTCAAGCAAGTCAAACAGAATAAAGTACAGGTACCAGATGGATCCATCTTAGGATGTTAAAGGAATTAGCGGAAGTCTTGGTGGATCCTGTGACGCACTTGTTTCAAAGATCTATAGATACAGGAGAAGTACCAGATGTGTGGTGTCAAGCAGTAGTAATCCCTATACACAAGAAAGGATCATGACAAGTGGCTTCCAACTATAAGCCTATAAGCCTGACCTCTGTGTTGGGAAAAAATTTGGAAAGAATAATCAAGGATTTTATTACTGACTCCCTTGAAAATCCAATAAGGAAGATAGATTCCAGCACAGGTCTAGGA
This sequence comes from Neoceratodus forsteri, assembly GCA_016271365.2. Taxonomy (NCBI): domain Eukaryota; kingdom Metazoa; phylum Chordata; order Ceratodontiformes; family Ceratodontidae; genus Neoceratodus; species Neoceratodus forsteri. The sequence continues at coordinate 1,689,755,229 of CM028130.1, read as the reverse complement.
AAGGGAGATCATGCCAGACAAACTTACTGTAATTCTATAATAAGGTTAGTGAGTCTATCGATAGAGGTATCCCAGTTGATGTTATTTACCTCAACTTTGCTAAAGCCTTTGATAAAGTCCCTCACGTGGAACTGGTTAAAGTTATCTTACAGATGGAACTTCCAAACTGGACTGCACTGTGGATTAAGGCATGGCTGGCAAATAGAAGCCAGAAGGTATGCATGAGGGGGGAATTCTCAGCCAAATCCTGTGTTACCAGTGGTGTCCCCCAGGGATCAGTGTTGGGACCCTGCCTTTTTAACCTTTATATTTCAATAATACAGGCCGACAAGGAAGTTTGGTTAGCCAAATTTGCTGACAATACTAGGCTAGGGGGTCCAGTGAATAATATGGCAGAGCATAATAACTTGCAATCAGCCCTTAATAACCTGGAACTAAGGACCATCCCAAAACAATCTGTATTTAATACAGATAAATGTTCTATTATGCATTTTGGTAAAACCAATAAACTCCTTAAATATAACTTGGGAGGTACAGTATTAAAGGTAACATATAATGAGAGAGATCTGGGCATTAATATCAGTAACAACCTGGATTTCAGTGCACACTGTAATAAGATTGTTAAAAAATCTAGCAGTATCGTAAATTGTATAAAAAAACATATTAATAGTAAAGAAAGGGAAGTCATAGTCCCCTTGTATACTGCACTTGTGAGGCCCCACTTGGAGTATTGTGTGCAGTTTTGGGCACCTTATAAAAGACAATATGTGGGAACATTGGAGAGAGTTTGGAGGAGGACCACAAAGATGATTAGAGGATTGGAGGGGCAAAGTTATGATCAAAGGTTAAATTCATTGGGTCTGTATTCACTGGAGTATCGAAGGATGAGGGGGGATATGTGTCTGATATATAAGGCCCATACAGACTCTTTTCTTTGGGATAGAATGGGTCTGAAGCAGAGGGACCATATTCGCAATACAAGGGCACATAACCTTCAATTGATTAAAGAAAGAACAAATACAAACAAGAGGAGATATTGGATTAACAACAGAGTAACTCAAATCTGGAATTTACTGCCCCATGAGATGGTTAAAAGCAAAACCATATCCGAATTTAAATCAAGGTTGGATAATTATTTAATTGGAAAAGGGATTAAAGGATATTTGTAGGCTTTTAAAAATACGAGCTTATGGACTACAGTCTTAAAATGCTCTGTAATGTCAATGAAATCAATGAAACCAACAAGTCTGGAGTGGTGGTGGTGGGAGGAAATGTTGGAAAAACGATGATATTTATTTTTTAAAAAAGGGTCACCTCCCTTTCAAATATGAACTCTGATAGGCAGCTGGGTTGAAAATACAGTATCAAAATCATAATAAAATAATACCCATCCCGGTGAATAAAATCCCTTTGTTGGGGTGTGAGTTCTGTAGTGTATGCAGAATTAATAACCAGATGTAGAGGGCCATCTGGTGCAGAAAGTGAAGATTGCAGCTTATAAGAACAAGGACTGGTCTAATACCTTGGCTAAAAGGACATTTCTTTTTAGATAAATGATTAGAGCTGCTACCTCAGGTTCTCAGACCAAGAATGCAAGGTTTGATCCCTGGGTCCGGCACTGAAACATGCAAGCCTATAATTCGGTTTACAGAAGATGTCCCCCTACAGGTTGGAACAAGGACATTACAAGTTCGATAAAGCAGCTGGTTATTGACATTAATGAAAATCTCAGATCAGTGAACAATAACACTCTGTTGGAAGGATGGTATTCTCTGGACAGATGGTTGATTTATTAGTTAAAACAATGCCAGAACAGGTAAAAACAAAATCATCTTTTCTGTGGAAATGGGGGGATCTGAACAGCTGTCTATATAATTAATAACAGAGTGAAGACTACAGGAAAAGAAATTGTTATGGCATTGATTCATTAGTTGAAAAAATGTGTAGGACAGTGGTTTGACTGAGCAGCAGTGTAGAGATACATAAAGGAATTAGAGCGAGGCACAGATTATGAAGAGTGGTGCAGCAGGCAGTCATAGAGAAATATACACAAGAGCAAGACACTCCAAGGGGGATTCAAGTCTATTGCTTCTCTTTGCTATTTGTTACTCATTGTAACTCTTTGCCTAATGATGTAGCCTCAGCTGAATCTATAGGAATTTTCAAAGCAAGGTTGGATAAATATCTTCTCAACCTTGATGCTTCATAGTGGCCCCACTTAGGTAGGAGACAGGCTCTATGGGCTAACACCTTCTCCTGTCTATCAACCAAGTATGAATCTTTTCACATGAGATTCAGTTTTTTAATTTATCAGATCCTTTGAATACCTGCTGCTTTTGTGTTTATTCTTCAGTACGTAGAGTAGGGTTGCTCAAATTTCAGACTGCAAATTCGGAATCCTTTTACTCAGAACTTTTTTTAGATCAGGATTTCTGCATTCCAGGCCAAAAAAAATATTCTGTAAACCCTTTTCAGATGTGGAATTGGAATCCAATTCTGACTCTGCATCCGAGTGTTAAAAATCACCTCTCCCCTTGTCTGATGCTGCTGGGGGTCCTGATGATGGATCAGGGAAGGCAGCAGTATTTGATGCAGTCTGGGTTGGTCAGGCTGTGACTACCAGACCAGATTGCTTCAGCTTAATGTAGTAGTCCATCTGACTTCAACAGGAAGAGCAGTAGTATGGCATCCTCTGGTCCACTAGTGGGTGATGGGGGGTTGCAATACTACTGCTCTTCCTAGAGTTGGTTGGATTACTACAACATGCTGATGCTCCCAGGCTGGTAGTTGTCATTGCTGCCAGACCAACCGAGACCACTGCATGTGATAATCCATGATATTCCACACCATGGACCATTCTAGCAGCAGTCCATACAGCACACACTGTGTGCATAAAGAGAAGGGAAGGGGAGGGAGGAAGGGAGACCGGTGCAAATAACATTACCACAGACAACTGTAGACATTCAAAGAGGGATCTGGAACTGCTAAATTCCATTACTGTATTTGGAAGCAGAATGGAACTGGACTTGGAATCAGAAGTTCTGAAAATCAGATTTTTTGCAAACAGATACCAGAGAATCCAAACAATCCTAAATAGAGTAGTAAATCACACAGGTACTGGTCCTTTCAAAAAATCATGGTATTTAGTAGGCTAAGGTGGCAAGTTGAAGTGGGTAACTTTCAGTTCATTTAAGAAAGATTTTGGGTCTGGGAAGGAACAGTGAACTGGGAGTGGGGAAGGTACCTTTTAAAAGATGGAGGTTTGAGTTTAAGTGGAGCCGGTGAGCTAGGAGTGGGGAGGGTACTTTATTAAAAAAAAAAGGAGGTTTAGGTCTGATGGGTTAGGAGTGGGGGATACTTTAAAAAATGAAGGTTCTGTTCTGCTAGGGGCTAGTTAGCCGGGAGGAAGAGGAGGTTATTTTTTTTTAAATGAAGGTTTTGGGTTTCAGAGGGTCTGCTGAGTTAGAAGTTGGGAGGGTATTTTCCAAAAAACAGAGGTTCTCATTTGGGGAAGATGGGTGAGATGTGAGTGAAGATGGTACTTTATTTTAAGAACAGAGGTTCAGGTTTGGAAGGGACTGGTGAGATTGGAGTGTAGAGGAAACTTTTATCTGTACAAGCCATATCATTCTATCTGAACCAATACCTCTGTCAGAGGCAGACCCAAACCACAAACAACTATTTCCTTTACTATTGCCAGTCACAATATAAGCCTCAGAACCCCAGAAAAAGCATAACACTCAAATCAGTAAAAAAGTTTGTCTCACAATTTTTCTAAAAAGTGTGAGGTGAATTATTTTTCTGATGTGTGACATCAATTTCCAGTTGGAAGGGTATTTCAGTTTGTCTGGCTCTGCTACTACCCTTCTCTTATAAATAATTACAAAATGAGCAAGTGAAAAGCTGCACTCTGATTGGTTAAAACAGCCTGGCACCAGTGTTGTTATTTCTTAACAACGCCCAGTAAAAAACAAGTGCCAATTCAGGGTGCCCCATTACTTAGGGTATTATTGGGCAACCCGAATTGTGACACTGAGCAGCCGCCATTTTTATGCTGATTGAGCGCATGTGCAAGAAACATATTGCTGCAGCTTGCTGCAGAAGCAGATTGTGGAGGCGCGGCACTGTTGTGGCCAATGCCCTCACAGCCTTTGGAGGCTTGGTCCACTTTCACCAATGGGGTGGCACACTGCTGCTGACACTAGTTCAGCCAGCATGCCACAACCTTGTAAGATTTCAGCTGCTGCAATCAGGGGCTGCCTCGTAATTGCAGCGTAAGCCATTCTGCTGCAATAAGGGAGCAACCCCTCATTACTGGGCGGAACCTTAGTACTGTGATATTGTTTGTGAACATGGTGGAGGTTTTCCCCCAAGTTCACAAACAATATGAGTGAGCCACCCCATGCCGAGGGGGTACCCAATCCCCCTCGGCAGCATGTGCCTCTCCCACAGTGTTTGTGTGCTGACAGGGGCTCCAATTCCCATCAGCTTCAGTGCCCTAACACCATAGTTCATTTTGCCAATGGGGGAGCCCACTCCCTGTTGGCATTATGTTCCCCCTCAAAGTTTCATTTGCCAATGGGGGAGCCCACTCCCCATTGGCATCATCCACCCCAAACACCCAATGAAGTCATGCCGAGTGGGTGCCTAATCCCCCTCGGCTCTTGTGCCCCCCCTTTTGTGCTGACAGGGCTGCCCAATTACCCATCAACTACAGCTACCCCCCAAAAGAGACAGTCTGTTGGCACACTGGGAGCCCACCCCAGCATGCTAAATTGCCCTGTAAAACAAGAAAACTGTCCCTCAATGGTTTTGTTTGTTTTTAACCTGTAAAGAAAGAAAACGGCCCCTCGCCCTCTCCCTGCCCCCCTCCCACAACCCGCGCCCACCTTCTGTGCACCCTGCCTCCCCACACCCCCCTCACCCTATACTTACCTGCGGAGTCCTATGCAGTGATCTTTGGCTGACCGGGAATACATCTGCACTCTTCAAAACCGACTGTTAACTGAAGAAATGCCGGTAAGCTGTATAATGGCATAAATAGGGTTTTTTCAACTTTGATGCATATCTCAGACATTTTTGGGAATTTTGGCACCAAATTTTCAACATATGTTTTTTGGGACTCCTCCTCATGCATTCTGGCTCTGTCCTGGTGTTATTTAGCCCTGAAAGGTGATTTCACAGTCACTGTGCGGAATCACCTTTTGGGACAGATTAACAAAAAGACAGGTGCCAGTGTTCATGAGGTGGGCTCTCAAAAAGGCTATGTTCCAAATCTGGTGTAAAAAATCCAAGAAATGACTGTTTTAACTTTGCAAATTTGCAATATTTTCACTCCAGATTTTCAACATTGCTGTTTTCCCACACCTCCTTATGAACAGTACAGCTGTCATTTTCCACATCCTGGCTGAAATGTGTTTTCGCACTTCTGGCGCAGAATAGTGCGGGTGCTGTGGGAAATCAGGGTTTGGGACACATTACAAAAATCACAGTGATACTGTTCATTAGCAGAGGTCCTAAAATGCCTATGTTGAAAATTTGGTGACGAAAGTCCCTAAAATGACTGTGATACAAGCTTGCATTGAGCAGTTTCCACGCACGCTTGTAACTTCGCCAATTTGCAATATTTTCACTCCAGATTTTCAACATTGCCATTGTTCCACACCTCATTATGAACAGTGCAGCTGTCATTGTTCACATCCTGGGTGAAATGTGTTTTTGCATTTCCGACGCAGAATAGCTCGGGCGCTGTGGGAAATCAGTGTTCAGGACGCATTACGAAAATCACAGTGACACTGTTCAGGAGCAGAGGTGCTAAAATGCCTATTTTGAAAATTTTGTGATGAACTTCCATAAAATGACTGTGTTATGAGCGAGTGTCGTGCAGTTTTGGGACGTAAAATAGTTTAGTTTTGTATGCTCTTCTGTATCTCGCCTATTTTGCTCTCTGAAATGCCTTGCTTTGTATGTTGTTCTGTATCTCACCTGTATTGTTCTCCACTGTCTTGCTTCACAAATGTGTTGTCTCCCTTCCCTGTGATGAGGTGCCTTTGTAAATGAGTCTTTGACTCAAAGGTTTGCAAATCCGATTTGTGAAATAAATAAATAAATACGTTTCCACGCACCTTTGTAACTTCACGAAGTAGTAATATTTTCACACCACATTTTCATCACTGGCATTTTCTCACATCTCCTTATGAAGAGTACAGCTGTCATTTTTCACATCCTGCCCAAAATGTGTTTTCACATTTCCGGAGCAGAATACCGCAGTCTCTTTCGGAAATCAGTGTTTGGAACAGATTAGGATCAAATGAGTGAGAGGGGGGAGTGACTAAGCTCAACTGTGCTCTGTCGGGACTGCTGCAGATTTCATTCTGGGCAGACACAGGCTCCAATGCAGGCAGGAGCCCAGTACACAAGGGCAGCTTGCAGTGCAGGGAGAAACAGAATGAGCAGGTGAGGAAGGGGAACTGAACAAGCTCAACGGAGCAAAGCAATCAGCACTCGGCATTGACAAATGCTTGTTTTTGTTCCTCCTGCTTAGCGTCCCCTCGTCCTGTCATCCATTCTCTGCCTGCTCTTTCCAAATATCCCACAAAACTCAAAAATATACTTGCTATATGCGGCTTACTTTTTCTTTAACCTGATACCTCACTTGGTGGGTCTCGGCTCATGCAGCTCTTAGTATGTGCTTTCTGCATAGTGTGGCTGGCCCACCCACCACCATCACACTGCACTGGCTGATTCAGAATACCACAACTGATTTAAAGTACCTTGAGCTCTTCTCTCACACTCATAAATAAACAAATTAAAATTTTACAAAAAGGTCACACAGCTGCAACTGTTTTGTTTTGCTAGCGGCCTTCCAACACTCAAATGGGAGCCTGAACCACACTGCTACCCGCCGCACCTCTCACAGCATTAGACTGTGTCACAAACTGCACAGCAGCAGAGTTCCCCTGCCACCTCCACAACTACAGCGTTCCCAATAGGACAAACATCCAAAGAAGTGGAGGAACTGCTTTATTACAAAACATATTGTAAACTAATTTTTAAGTTCTATTTTTTTTGAATGAAACTTTTTTTTTCTTTACAGTGCCCATTTTCTAAGAGCAATAATACCATCCAGCATGGGCATTATGGGATCTAACAGATCTTCCAGGGGCTATAAGGCCCTCTGCCTGTGGCATTGGGCCTCACTACACCCCTGGGCTGTCCGTTATATCCTAATAATGCTCACCCTGTCGGGTATTATTACCTACATCAATGGCTGTTGTAGAATGCTATGTAGCCATAACCCCTCCCCCCCAAAGTTGGGAGATAATAAATTATCTTCCAGCAACACAGCCACCTCCTCTTTAATTTATTAAGTACTGTAGCTACACAAAATTACTTGATAATAAAATTCTGTGTGTAATGCCCTAAGCTGAGTCACCTGTTGTTAAACAGCAGCCAGTGCCTTCAGGAGAACTTTAACAAAACATAATATTAAGATTTAATTCAGCTTTTATTTTACATTAGCTCTATATTTCTCCTCCCTATTGACTATTGTTGAGGCCATTTGCATGAAAACAGGATCTTTGCTCCTGAAGAGTCCCTCCCTTCCTTTTGCTTATTCCCTACTTGTGTCAGCATGGCTCAGTTGGTAGCACATCCGCCTCTGGACCAGAAGGTCATGGGTTCTCGTCCCACACCGGGATTGGACTTGCACCTAAAAATCGCTGGCATCTGAGTGCAGTTTTGGGGGGTGCTGTACTGCTGGGGTGTGCCATCCTTCAGATGAGATGTTAAACCAAGGTCCCTTCTACCCATCCTGGTGTTGTCCTGGTGGGTGTCCAGGTGGAAGTAAAAGAACCCAGGGCACTCTTCGCAAAGAGTAGGGAACATTCCCGGTGTCCTGGCCAACATTCCCCTTCCCATAAACCGGTTCATGCAATTATCCAGGCTGTGTGTGGGTGATGATGTGCGATATGGCCGCCACCACACATTCAGTTCAGTCACTTCACTACCAGTCTAGCATTGCCTGTAAAGCGCTTTGGATGTATGAAAAGCGCTATATAAATACTGATTATTCTTCTTCTACTTGAGGTCATAATACACGGCTTGTGACATTACATTTACTCCCATGGCAACTGACCATGAAGTCACAACAAAAGATTATGATGTCAAGTAGAGAGTAAGCTGTAAAGGCAGATGTACTCTAATAGACAGAAAAATCATGTATGCATGCACATTTCTTCAGTAGTAAATAATGGGTATGTGAAATCTATGAAAGATTTGTGGAATGAAGCTGAACTATACCTAAATGTAATGTTTTTCAAAGTTTTCCATGAAGCATCAGCAGCTCTTTAATAAGTTACAGCTTATACCCATTCTTGCTGATGCATTACTTTCTTTTGCATCAGTTCCATGACACATCTTGATGCAGTCATACATTTTACGATGCCTCAGCATGCTTTTCCCATTGTCTTGTTTAAATTTGTTTTGTATATCCAATGTTTATTGTTCATAGTCTTTGTATCTGCTGTCTCATGTAACTGACGTGGAACCTTAAAAGTGCATCCACTCACAAGTGTTTTTCCAAGATCTCAATAAATAAATAAATAAATAAATTAAAACATACAGCATTAAACTATTATCCCGTTATTTAACATGCTCAGGGCAGTTTAATGATGTCTAGGAAGTCAAAAAATACACTCATGTAAACAGTAACACAGTAGAACTTCAGTCCAAGTTGTGACTAAAAGTGGCAAGGTTTCATCATGGCTGGATAGCTTAGTTTCCATAACACTAATATGATTGGCATCCAGGATGTGTGCCAGTTTATTGTTTTTATTGCTCAACCGGTATTAACCGGTTTCTTATTTGGACAGCTAAGATGACGAAGGGACCAGGAAGATGCAGTATCTGGCCTGAAGTTAAAACATGATACTGAGGCAAGCCAAACCCCAAACTACAAGTTTGGCCTAGAGTGCGGAGACCAAGCCAGTACTGCACCACACCCTTATTACTGAAATCCCTTCTTTTGTTCCTAACATAGCAAGCAGACAGGCAAATTCCATTTCACAAAGCACCTCATCCCTAAGGCTCACGGTGCTGTATATAACATTAAACTCAAATCAGTTAAACTTTCGTATTTTTTATTTATTTATTTGAATTTCAGTTTAACACCTTTGAGCCAGGGGCTCTTTTACAAAGGTACCACATCATGAATTACATACATAGGTTAAGACAATTGAACATTCAGGCACTATTACATTTAGCTAGGTAAAAATGCAACTTAAGATATGTACAGGAAGAGACATTAGACTATGGTAACTACTAGAGCAAAACTAGAATAAATTGCATTAGTGGAGCCCAAATAGAAGCATTCAATACATTGAGAGAGTGCAATCAAGAGGGCTTGTCCAAAAAAAGCACTGAATTGTAGCAAAGGCAAACTAGACACAGGCAAGGCTAGTCCTATTAAGGGGAGGTAGAGTAAGAGTGTGGTAAAAGTTCAGTATAAGTGCAAGGGAAGGAGAGCTGCCAGGATGCAGTTTACATGGTAAGATAGGAAGGGTGTAGGAGGGAATTGGGTAAGAGAGGGATGGAGTAGAGAGATAGGAAGAAGTGGGAGCAGGGCTGAATAAAAGGGGGAAGGGGACATAGGTTGTGGAGACACTGGACAGAAAAAGGGGTCAGGAGCAGGTGAAAGGGAAGAGGGTAGGAGGATGGGGTAAGAGGGAAGGGGTAGGGGTGGAGAAAGGGAGGAGGATGGTAAATAGGAGAGGAGAGAAACGAAAGTGGGGATGAAAGGTGGGGATCCCAGTAAAGGATGCGGGCCTGAAGTGGGAGTGGCCTCCACAAGATTTAAGTGACACATTCACAAGTGGCGTGAGTCACTAGGAGCTGACGTAGTTTGTGTTTGAATGGGCCAAGGTTGGCTGTGTTTGTGACCTCACAGGGTAGCGAGTTAAACAATTTTGGGTCTCTGCCTGCAAATGACCACTAGCCTTGCGAAGTGCGACAGCGAGGAACTTGTAGAGTTGAGTTATCAGAGCTTCTGGTGTGGCGGGTGTTGCAATATGGACTAAGGAGCTTCTGTACCCCAACTGGCATGAGAACAAAGGAGGCCTTTTTTGCTACCAGGCAGGTTGGGGAAGAGATTCTTCCCTGGAGTCAGAGCCAGTTTGCCTGTCTGTAGAGGTCACAGGTGTGCATGTGGCGGGCAGCCCCAGTAAGTAGCTTTCACACCTTATTCAGTGCAATAGAGATATGCCGTAAGGCAGAGTCAGTGGCAGCTCCATAGATAACAAGCCCATAGTCTATGATAGAGACAATTGAGCTTATACAGCTAGGTTAAGGGCTTCAGGAGCCAAGCAGTGCTTATGTTTGTACAGGAGTCCAATGTAGGTGTTCACAGCTTTGGCAACAATGTCAATATGATTGGAGAAGGACAGTGTGCTGTTCAGAGTCACACCCAGGTACTTGAACATTTGCATCTGTTGTAGCGTGACTCCAGAGTAGTTTCTAACAGTCAGCTGTTTGGTTTTATGTTTATTGTGCGAGCCATAGAATAACATAATTTTAGTTTTTTTGTAATTGAGCACTAGCTTCTGCGTGATGAATCAGACCTCTACATCGATAAGACTTTTCTGCAGTTGGTGCTCCAGGAGGGAGGGATCAGTGTTCTTTGCAAAAATTACTGTGTTGTCAGCAAACAAGAGAATATGTTCAGGGCAGGAGGCAGGGAGTTTGTTCAAGAAAATGCTGAAAATTAATAGCCCCAAAATTGTCCCTTGGGGAACACTTGAACGGACAGGTTACTTTGCCAAGAAGACATCTCCAATCCTCACCTGCTGCGAGCGGTCAGAGAGATAGCTGTTAAACCAAATTAAGGTGTCATTTAATAGCTCTAGGTCTGTAAGCTGTTCAATTAATAGTGGATGGTTGACTGTATCAAATGCCTTTGAGATGCCAATAAAGATGGCACTGATGAGTTGTCCTTGATCAAGTGCATGGTGAATATAACCCATAAATTCAAGGAGAGAAGTGGTGGTACTATGGCCTTTGCAAAAGCTATGCTGCTGAGGGCATTGCAAGTTATATTTTTCTATGTACTGAACCAGTTGGTCAGCAGCAATTCTTTCGAGTGCTTTGGATAGAGGGGGAAGAATGGCCTGTAATTTCCATGTAGTGCCCTGTCACCACTTTTATGGACTGGGATCACCAGGGCAGACTTCCACTTGAGGGGGAACTGGGAGAGCATAAGGGAATGATTGATAATATTGGATAAGGGGGGGCAGGACAGCATCAAGGGTGAAGGCGATAAGTTCCCGATCTGGTGAATCCCCACTTGCTCTGGTTCTACCGCGCACTTAGTATTTTTTGGCTTCACTTTAAGTCACTGCTTTAAAATAGAACTGTCGGTGAATTTGTTCCTTATCAGGTTTGACATAACTATCCACAGCAGTGGTGGGATCAAAGAAGTCAGCAGGTAGTATGTGACTAAGATCGGTGAAAGCTGAATTAAAAGGATTGGCAATTGCGGAGGAGTCAAGAGTAATGGCGCCATCTATGTTTAGCATGGTAGGGGTCATTTTGGAGTCTTTCCCTGTAACTTCCATGGGGTTCTCCAGAATTTCCTACTAACTTTCCATGAGTTAGATAGGGCACTTCTGTAATAGCTGGCTTTTTCCGAACTGATAGCCCTGGTGTAGGCATTCCTGGCTGTCTTGTATGCCTGAATATCTGCTTAACTGCCAGTAGATCTTGCCCTATGCCATAGATGGTCATGTGTTTTCATTTGTGCATTGAAGCAGGAGATGAAATACTTTAAAGCAGTATCAACATCGGCAGTGGTATCAATTTGGGACCAATTCTGCTGTCACAGAAGTGACTTTAGTGGATCTAGGTGTCCCCAAGTAAGTATCCTACTATTGACAGTTCTAGGCAAGGGTTTAGTGAATTTATTTGACCATAGTAGACACTGGATTGGGGAATGATCATCTATAGAGTTTGGAAGGACTTCTGTATGAGTGATATGATCAGGGTGGTTGGTAAGCACGCAGTCCAGAGGCATACTGGTCCCTATTCTGTAGTTAATCCTGGTGGGTGAGGTAATAAGTTGGATGAACTTTGCTGCAGACAAGGCATCCTTGTAGTTACTTGCACTGGGTGAGAGACAGTTTACATTGAAATACCCCAGCTTTATGATTTCAGAGTTGTGCTTTAAACTCTTAATTCAGTTAAGGAATGGGTTCAGGCCTGGAGACATCAGTTTGGGAGGGATATAAACTGTCACAATAGTCAATGCCTTGCTGTGGGCATGGAGTAGAACCTTGATGGCTAGGACCTGTAAATCTACCCCAGAACTGGGCAAGGACAGGACATGCCCCATTAGAGACTCTTTCCGATATACAGCACAGCCCCCCCCCCTTTTGACAGCCTATCCTGCCTGAAGACAGCGTACCCTGGTATTGCAACTGCTGCATTGGGGACAGCTGGTGACAGCCACATCTCAACCACTGACAGGACATCTGGGCTGTGCTGGGTAACCTAGGCAGTAAGGGCATCACATTTTTTTAGAAGGCTGCAGATATTGATACTAGCCAGAGAGAGTGTCCCAGTACATTGGGTCTGTTCAGGGGTGGGCCTGGATTAGGGTGTATGTTGCCCGATATTAAAAGGAGTAGCAGTATTAGTCATTTCAGTAGCTCCTTAAGGTATCTGCTGTGAAGCAAGCACACCCTTTTTCCTGTATGTTCTTTCCTAACTATACTCTGTACTGATCAGAGACCTGAGAGTATAAACTGAGAGCAGTGAAGAGTGGGTAACCGCCTCATGGGACATAGGAGCAACCAGGAGTATAGAGGTGATTGGGAGAAGAGATTAGAACAGTTCATGTTACAGCCACTGGAAGCAGTCCTGCACCTATGCTGGGGATGTTCATCAATGTGCCCAGAGGTAGGGAGGGGTGAGCAACTATTAATAGTGCTTATGGGAGATGACAGCATGATCAGGATGAGCAAAAACAGCATAAGAAGAGCTGGTGACATTGTCATTACAAAAATCAAGCACAGAGGTGGCTAGGACTGGAAAATAGTTGGGTAGGGTTAAGAAGAGGTGGCTGAACTGGGGAATACAATAAGGGAAAGTTTCAAAAGGGATTCAGCCCAGAGACAGCTAAGAGTACTAGATATCAGCAGTAAGAGTAATAGATATCAGCAAGACGTGTAGATAGTAACAGGGGTAGTGGATTGGGGGTCTAACAGACCAAAGTACAACCTTGAAGCCAATAAGAAAGGGAGAGAAAAGAGGAGAGGAGCGAAGATGTATTTAATAGAGGCCAGGGATGGAGTGGGTGGGTGGGACAATAATACAGGCTATAACAACACTAGCAAGCACACAAAATAGGTACCTGAGAGAGGAGATAAAGCAGCAGGGAACTGCTGGGGGCAAGCAGCTAATAAAAAGGTGCAATCCAGAGGGCCAGCCAATTGGGAGCGGTGTGGGAAAAATGGCGCCAGTTTTCAAGTGGCTGCTGTGGGAGTGGGCATACCTGATAGCTGGGTCCAGGAGATAAGCACAGGTGGTGGCTTAGTTGCGCCAGGCACTCCACTGTTCAGATGGAGGCCCCTGGGGTAGAGGGAGTGCCCGGGTCAGGCCTCCACTGACGGGAAAGAAAAGAGAGCAGGTATTAATAAAGAGAAGAATTAGGGCCGGGGGCAGGCAGTCAAGGAGACAGGGACGCAGCGGGGGTCAAGCAAGTCAGAGAGGGAGGTGAATCCTATCTGGCCCCATTGTTTTATTCATTTTCAAGTTCCCGAGTTCCTCCAGGACTCTCTCTACTGTGAATGGGGTGGTGTCAACCTCATCTCTCTGTCTGCTTTTTTGGCTTAGTCGTGGGCCTTCGCCCGCCCCTTCCTTTGTGAAAACTGACCAAAAGTATTTGTTCAGTATAGCTGCCTTTACCAAGTCTTCCTCTGTACACCATCCTCCCTCCTCCTTTAACCTGACAATCCCTTACCTCTCCTTCTTCCTGTCACTGATATACCTAAAGAACATCTCATTCCCCTTTTTTACTGTCTGTGCTATATTCTCTTCTGTTTGCACCTTTGTGCTTCTGACCGCCTTCCCTACCTCCCTCATAAACATTGAAAACATCAATAAAACACATACTGTATATCAGAACACAACACCCCTACCCTATATACTGTACTTTAGTCCAACAATTTATTAAAAGGACCCCTCAACGCCAGGAGGAACAGGTATGTATGTATTTATTTATTTGTTTTTTGTTTACTGGGTATGACCTAGGAGAGGACAGAGGTAGTAAACAACCAAAATGAAGCCAGCAGACCTTGCATAGAAACATAGAAGTTGATGGCAGGTAAGGACCACGTGGCTCACCTAGTCTACCTATTTTTCCTACCTATTGCTAACAACAGACCCTAGTTGATCAGCAGCTCACCCTCTTTTCCTTTCCCTTCTCTAAGGTACCCTTTTGTTTATCCCACGCAGTCTCAAACTCCCTGACCATTTTGGCCCCCCACCCCCTTTGGGAGGCTGTTCCAAGCATTCACCACTCTTTCAGTGAAGAACTACTTCCTAATGTTGCCTCTGAATCTCCCTTCCCCCACAACTTCATTTTGTGATGCCTGGTTCTTGCACATCTTCTGTATTGAAAGATGCTGCCCTGTTGTACTTTGTTTATACCCATGAGATACCTGAAAGTTTCAATCATGTCCTCCCTTGCTCTTCTTTCCTCTAGGGAATACATATTGAGATCCCCAGCCTTTCTTTATAAGGCTTTTCCTGCATGTCCTGCACTATCTTTGTAGCCCTCATCTGGACTGCTTCCAGTATGTCTACATCCTTCCAGAGATGTGGTCTCCAGAACTGGAGGCAGTACTCCAGCTGAGGCTTCACCAGTGATCTGTACAGTGGCATAACCACCTCCTTCCTTCTGCTGGTGATACCCCTCCCAATGTACCTCAGCATTCTACTGGCCTTCCCCATAGCCTTCTCGCACTGCTTTGTCACCTTTAGGTCATCTGTTATGATTATCCCCAGGTCCCGTTCCTGCTTGGTGGCTGCCAGTGACTCTCCCCCCCCCATTTTGTATACCTCTTCAGAGTTTCTGCTCCCCAAGTGCATGACTTTGTACTTCTTGGCATTGAAATGAAGCTACCACATTTCTGACCACTCCTCCAACCTGGCCAGGTCCCTCATTATTTCTATCCCCTCTGGAGTGTCAACTCTGTTGCAGATCTTTGTGTCATCTGTGAAAAGACATACTTTCCCCTCCTGCCCCTCTGCAATGTTACTTATAAAGATATCGAATAGGACTAGTCCCAGGACAGATCCCTGTGGTACCCCACTGGTCACCTCCCTCCCTCCCTCAGACTGAACACCATTTACCAGTACCCTCTGCGTCCTGCCTTTTAACCAATTTCTGACCCAGTTTATCACCTTGAAGCCCACTCCCATGCTTTTGAACTTGTTTGTCAACTTTCTATGTGGGAGAGTGTCAAAGGCCTTGCTGACGTCCAGGTAGGCCACATCCACCGCCCTACCCTGATCTATCTTCCTGGTCACCCAGTCAAAGAAATCTATTAGATTTATTTGGCAAGACCTTCCTGCTGTGAATCCATGCTGCCTTGCATCCTGTGCTCCTATAACGTCAAAGAATGACACAATCCTCTCCTTTACCAGTGTCTCCATAAGCATCTCCACTACTGAGGTCAGGCTGACCGGTTTGTAGTTGCCTTCCTCCTCATGGCTCCCACTTTTGTGGAGTGGGACCACAATTGCCACCTCCAATCTTCTGGGACCTCCCTGTATCCAGTGATCTGTTGAATAGGGTGACCAGCGGGGCTGCCAGCTCCTCCCTGAGCTCCTTTAATATTCTGGGGTGATTCAGGTTCCCAAGTTCGTCCAGGACTCTCTCTACTGTGAATGGGGTGGTGTCAACCTCTTCTCTCTATCTGCTTTTCTGGCTGAGTTATGGACCTTTGCCTTACCCTTTCCTTTGTGAAAACTGAGGAAAAGTACTTATTCAGTATAGCTGCCTTTTCCAAGTCTTCCTCTGTACACCCTCCTCCCTCCTCCTTTAACCTGACAATCCCTTCCCTCTCCTTCTTCCTGTCGGTGATATATCTAAAGAAGGTCTTATCCCCCTTTTTGTGTTTCCTTGCACTTGTGCAAGAAACACCTTGGGACAGTACAGCATTTGAGTGGTGTGTCAGGGACGAGTCCAATGCAGAGCAACATACAGTGGGTTCCACCCTGACACAACAATGACCACTGAAGTCAAGTGTGACAGCCGTCGGAATTTTACAGTGGGAGCTGGCTCACACTTGAGAGAAATGAACCACACCAATGAGAGAATGTGCTTCATTCCTCTCATTTGCATAAGCAACACCCCCAAGAAAAAACAGTGACTGCCACCTCAAGGAAAGCACCAGCCACTAACACCTACTCCTTCCCATTCCTTCATTGTGCTTTGTTTTGTCCCTCCCATTCCCTACCTCCTTCATCTCTCTTTCTGTCCTCTGCCATCAGTCCAGTTTTGTATTTCTTTTGCCCTTCCTTTGTTTTGGTTCTGCCGCCTCCCCGGGCATGACGTCATTTCACCAGTGCTGGCTTCCCCTCCACCTCCTGTGTGGCTATAGCTCTTCTCCTTCCCTTAGCTGTCCTCCTCCCCCTTTTCTATTACAGCCCCTCGGGGCTTGCTACCTGTCATGATGCGACTCTTTATTTTATCCCCCCTTTCTAGCTATTTCAATAAGCACATACGCTTTCATTATGCGCTCTCTCGCTGCACTGTCTTCTCTCTCTCTCAACCCCAACCGCTTCACATTTTTAGCCCATGTGCCTTCCAGTTCTGGCTGCTTCTCTGCCCTGCACTGTAAAGGACCCCAGACCCCCTTCCAGCTCTCACTAATGCCTCAGTGCAGCTTTAATTCCTGGTGGCTCCTGCCGCCCTGCGCACTCCTCCTCAGCCCCATTGCCTCCTTGTACAGCCCTTCAGGGCTCTCACCAGTGCCACTGGAGTAACTTGACTTTACAGCAGCATCTTACTCCTTACCGGCCCCCTGGTTACCCTTCTTAAGCCCCGTAGGGCATAATTTAAATAAAAAAAATGCCACCGGAGTGACGATCAGAAAGATAGGGAGTAGGCACTTGCCTACATGCCTCCTCCACCTCCTTCTGGCTCTGTTCGTGCCCCATCTGCCTCCTCTTAAGTACCATAGGGCATAAATTAATTAAAAAACTGCCACCGGAGTGGTGATCAGGAAAGTGGGTGAGGAAGCACTTTCATTACATACCTCCTCCACCTCCCACTGGCTCATGGCTTTCCCTGTCTCCCACCCATGTGGATTAGGCCACAACCTAAGCTCTGAACAGGCAGGAAGTTCTAGAGCAACTGCAGGCACTCTCACTATAGCGCAGTCGCACTATCGGCAGGCTGCCCAGCAGCCCAACTTGCTCCTCTGCTGCCACTACAAATAAACCCCCCATCACTGCCCACAGTATAACCAGGGCTCAGGGAAGCCCTTCTTAGACCCAGGAAGGGTTTAAAATTTATTTGAACATAAACACTGGCCTCAGAACATCAGGGCTAGCCCACTAGGCCACCAGGGCTATCTTTATGTTGTGCCCCCCCCTTACAGGGTATTTCCAAGCCCCACTGACCACCAATGGCACTTTTATTTCTACAGAATGGCTACTAGCCTCCACTAGCCCACATGGGCTACTAACTAAATTACTGGCCACTCGGCTACCACTAGGGGCAAAGGGTCCTAGCTGAGCTCCCCCTTCCCCTAACCTCACTTCTTTTTCTCTCCTTCTGCTTTCTTACTGCATTTTCATATAACTAATCTATTTCTCTTTAATTTTTGCAGGTCTGACCAGACAAAGGCTTCTACCTTAATCAGATAAGTATTAGTTTTATTTCTATCCTGTCCCTTCCACCCTGCTAGATCCCCTAAGAGCTGCAGATCCTTTGTGACCCTTTTTGTTATGTTTTATTTTACAGGTATCTTGGCGTCACCACTTCAGATACCTATGCAGGCAATCTGTGGCAGGTAACTCTCTTTATTTAACCTTACTTTGGGTGGGTTGACTGCAACAGGTGTCCGTGCCCATTACAGCCACCTCTGTTGCTGTTTCTCAGTCCTGGTAACCACTTTCTGCTTGTGGCTGGTGAGGACTTCAGGAAGACTCGGCAGTGCATGAAGTTCCCTAACCCTTCTAGTTCTGTAATTGTTTGAGACATGTAAAGTTAACAGGGTGATGTAACCATGCCCACACACATTCCGCACTTACACTCAGGTGTTCTGCTCAGGTAGATGTCCATGCAAACATAAAGAAACACCGACATACATCTGCATGTGTTATGACCCCAGATTTTCAGCATAGCTATTTCTTCACAGCACCTCATAAGTATGACAGCTGTCATTTTTTCAAATGTGTTTTCACATCTTGAAAGGTGATTTCACAGTCGCTGCACTAAACCACCTTTCAGGTAGGAGTTGAACATTTTCTCCACCACTGCTCATGAAGTGGGATCATAATGGCTGCCATGGGAAACCACTATATATAATGTCAGTATACATACCCAACAACCAAAAATTATCCTTTGACTCCATACTGGCCAATATAGCGTTGCTCCCCACAAGAAGTGATCTCATATTAATGGGTGATTTCAATGTAAGCTGGTTATCAAAGGCAGCAGACCCCTTTAAAGATGCAGCAACTGCACATGATCTGACCCAAGTTGTCCATACCCCCACAAGACAGGACCCCAGGACAGGAACGCATACTCTCCTTGACCTCATCCTGACAAACTCCCCCAAATGCCTATCTAACATCAAAGTCCTCCCAGATGTCCTCAGTGACCACTCTCCCCTCTCCTGCTCCTGGTCCAACAAGAGCCCACCTAACCATCCCAAAATATCCCATCAAAGGCACCTAAAAAATGACACCATAACCAAGATAATCCACTGTCTCTCCACCAGTGACTGAACTCCAGTCCATACTGCCCAATCCACTGATGAGACCCTCACCTCCTTTATTAAACTCTTCAACATAGCCTGCGATAAACATGCCCCACTCTCCAAAAAGTTTCTAAAATCAAGGGACACTCCATGGATCACACAACCCCTAGTAGATCAGATGCACCATAGAGATAATCTCTGGTATAAGGCACTCATCTCTAAAGTTCCCCACCACAGACAGTTCTATAGGGAGGATAGAAACAAGTGCATCAGGGCTATTCGTCTAGCTAAGGCCAACCACTACAAACAAGCCCTAACCTTGACCTGGGGCTCAGGGAACAAGTTTTGGAGCAACATCAAAGAACTATGTGGGAAAACCGATAACCAATCGCCAACCCAGATAATCTATAATGGTACCCCCTCACAAGACCCCACCATAATAGCCAATGTTCTGAACAACTCCTTCATAGACCTCAGTCACATACTCCCACCAAACTTCTTTGACCCACCCACTAGGGCCCCATCCACCCCGTACCCCAGGCACAACATCCCACCTTTCTGGTTCAAAACAATCTCCTGCAATAAGACCAAACACTACCTGACAAAAGCCTTAAAAACCAAAAGATACAGCAGTGACACTTTAGATCTCAAGATCCTCCGGCTAACGCTAGACGTGACCATCCCTCACCTCACCAAAATATTCAACCAATCACTATGCCTAGGGCAATTCCCAACTCTCTGGAAAAGGGGAATTATCACACCAGTTCTAAAAAAGGGTGACCCAGCTGATCCCGGTAAGTACATGCCAATCACGATACTTCCCCCTCTCTCTAAAGCTCTCGAAAGAATAGTGTCAGACCAACTCACTGAGTACCTGACAAAGCACTCCCTGCTCTGTCAAGAACAACATGGTTTCAGAACAGGACACAGCCATACCATGGCACTCCTCGAACTTACATCCAACACACATGAGGCCTTTGACGAGGGGGAAATAGAAGCGCAATCTTCGTAGATCTAACCAAAGCATTCGACACTGTCAGTCATGACCTACTGTTACATCTGCTTCCCTCCCTCAACCTAGCCCCAGACACAATACCCTGGTTTAAGAACTACCTCACTGACCGAACACAAGAAGTCAAAATTAACACCACCCTATCCACCAAGCACACAGTTCAGTCGGGTGTACCCCAAGGATCTATGCTAGGCCCGCTACTATTCACCCTTTTCCTTAACTCAATCCCAAGTGCGTGCAATGGTAAGCTACTGCTCTACGCAGATGATACAGTAGTCTATTGGAAAGATAGCACATAACAAAACAAAATCCATGATCTTTACGCACCGACAAAACCCCTACAATATCTCCCACCTAAACATCTTCAACTACCAGGGCACCAAAATTGACCACTTCACACACCTCAAGTACCTTGGCATCACACTCGACACATCACTCACCTATCACACACACATCAACCACCTCTCCACCTCAGTAAACACCAGACTAGGGACCCTCTATAGGCATAGACAATGCCTCCCACCCCAGGTCCTACGTCTGGTAGTGACCAGCTCAGTCTTATCTTTGGTAGACTACGGTACAATAATATATGGAACAGCTGACCCCACAGCCCTAAAATGAATCAATCTTGCCCTCAACAAAGCCAGCCATCTGGTCACAGAAAGTGACAGACTTACACACACCTGCGACCTCTACAAAAAAGCTGACTGGCTGACCTTCACAGGTGGCTAAAATACTATACTTGCCTCCAAGCCAAGAAAATCCTATTGAGGATGGCACCCACTGGCCTGCACTCCCTAATAAAACCTAACACCCACTGGAGCACCCCAAGGCACCTAGCAAAAATGCCCATCCATGTCCCCCTCTGAAGGATCTTGCTAGGCCAAAAGTCCTTTAGTTATCGGGCACCTACCTGGCTCAAGGAACTCCCCCCTCCCATCTCACAGGGCCCAAGATTAAGCCTGTTCAAAGCCAGCATCAAGAGGCACCTCATAGACATGTAGCTGCAACTAAGCACGCTATACCACCTAGACGCAGGGTTGACAACCAACCCCGAGATGATACCCAGTTTCTGCAAATGTTGTTACAAATTATGGAAAGTACTCACGTATCTCCCTTATGTTGCATGCTCTATAGACCCAGGGCTGCTAAGCAACCCTAAAGAGACTATTCAATATCTGTATTTGTATGATGTCATTTTGTAAACACCACTGTATAACACTAAGTAATGATACATGTTGTTTTCTTGTATAACCTGTTTGTCTGCCCAGACATGGAGCCTTTGTAAAGGAGTCTCTGACGCAAAGGTTGTAATTCCGAAACTTTAATAAATAAATAAATAAGAAGGCTATGTTGAACATGTGGCATAAAAACATAAAAACAAAGTTATCAGGCTGTTTTGCATTTTGCTAACACAGGCTTATAACTTTAATACACCCCTGACACATACACCATGCAAGGAAACATTCGACATTGACAAATGCTTATTTACTGTCTGTGCTATATTCTCTTCTGTTTGCGCCTTTGTGCTTCTGACTGCCTTCCCTGTCTCCCTCTGTTTCTCTAGATACTTCTCCCTGACCTCTTCCTTCTGTGTTTCTTTGTATCGCCTGAAAGTATTTTGTTTATCCCTAACCTTCCTGGCCACCTCCCATGAGAACCAAAGTGGCCATTTCTTTCACTTTGACTTGCTTTATTGTTTTACAAACAGGTTTGTTGCTTCTGTTATGGGCACTTTGAGGATAGCCCACTGCTTTTCCACTCCCCAACCTCCTCTTTTGCCAGTGACCCTCTGAGACACTCTGCCATTTTGCTGAAGTTGTCTCTCTTGAAGTCCAGGACCTTAACTTTAGTGTGGTTTGCCTCCTCCATTGAGGTTACATTGAACCACACATTTCTGTGGTCACTGGGTCCTATATGGTTCCCTACCTTAACCTCCTGAACCCTATCCCCATTGATGAACACCAGGTGTAGTATAGCCCCTTCACAGGTGGGTTCAGCCACAAGCTGTCTTAGGCCTGCTCCCTGTAGTGTGTTCCTGCTTCTGGCCATACTTGCTGACTGGGTGCTCCTATCAGCATCAAGTAGGTTAAAGTCCTAAAGCTGCAGTAATTCCCCCTTGGATGCCATTTTGTGGATGGTTTCTACTAGTGCTTCATCAGACTCTCCCCTCTGTCCCGGAGGTCTGTCGATCACCACTGTTCTAAGGCTGGTTCCATTTCCTGTCTGTAAGGTGGCCAGCAGTGCCTCTGTTCCCTCCTGCATCCTCTGAACCTCAGTTGCTTTAATTCCCTCTCTCACATACATAGCCACCCCTTCCCCTTCTACCCTCTCTGTCTTTCCTGAAAAGTGCATATCCTGGTATGGCTACATCCCAGTCATGGATTTCTGTTTACCATGTTTCTGTAATAGTCACTATGTCCAGAGCCACTTCCCCTATTAATGCCTGCATGTCTGGGATTTTGTTTCCCAGGCTGTGGGCATTTATACAGACTGCTTTCCATGTTTGGTTCCCTATCCTCTTTCTCCCCTCTGACCCCTTGTTGTATTTTGCTCTGTTATCCATTTTTTTCCCTTTGTTATCTATGTAGGATTTGTTACCTATGTAGAAGTCATGGACTCCAGATGCACGGACTTTGACAAAATGAGAAGGATAGTAAGGGAAACAATGGAGGGAATGGAGAATATAGGGGCAGAGAAGAAGTTATAGCAATCTATCAAAGAAGAGCTGCAGAAAACCACAGAAATGTGCATAAAAAAGGTTAAGAAGAGCAAAAGGGGAGGAGATCACTTTGGTTTACAAAGAAGATTGCGGGGGTAGTCAGGGAAAGGAGGAGGGCTTTCAGAAAATTTAAGAGGACACTTAGCGAGGAAGATAGAGAAGCATATAAGGAGAAGAGGAGTCTTCCAGGGAAGAAAATCAGGAGGGCAAAAGCAGATACCGAGGAGAAAATAGCCAAAAAAGCCAAAAGGGGAATAAAACTTTTTTCAGATATGTGATGGAGAGGAGGAGGGCAAGGCAGGGGATTGCAAGGCTGGAGAGATGATAAAATTGGAAAGGGATTGCAAAAGAAACAGTTTTTAAATAAGTACTTTTGCTCAATATTCACGGAGGAGGAGGAGGAGGACAGTAGGGGACCTGAGCTAAAGTTGAAGGAGAAGGAGGGCAAATGGGTGGATCAGAGCCTATTCACTGTGGATAGGGTCAGGGTAGAGCTAGACAGATTGAGGGTGGGAAAGGCAATTGAGCCGGATGGGTTACACCCCAGAGTGATCAGGGAATTGAAGGAGTAACTGGCT
This sequence comes from Neoceratodus forsteri, assembly GCA_016271365.2. NCBI lineage: Eukaryota > Metazoa > Chordata > Ceratodontiformes > Ceratodontidae > Neoceratodus > Neoceratodus forsteri. The sequence goes on along the minus strand of CM028130.1, from coordinate 1,689,731,931 downwards.
GCCCCATTGACAATACTCTTCAACTTGTCCCTGGATACAGGGAGAGTGCTGGAAGACTGGAAGAGGGCTGATGTGGTGCATATACATAAGGGAGAAAGTAAGTAAGTGAAGGAGAATTATTGACATGTCAGCCTCACCTCAGTGGTGGAGAAGGTAATGTAGGTATTAATCAAGGAGGGGGTGGTGGATTGCGGGGAAGAGAGTGGCTTGCAGGACAGCAGACCGCATGGCTTCATGAAGGGGAAGTCATGCCAGATGAACCTGATGGAGTTCTTCGATTGGGTGACTCAAGTGATCGACCAGGGAGGAGCAGTGGATGTGGCCTATTTGGACTTCAGTAAGACCTTCGACACCGTCCCCCACAGGAGGCTGGTTAGCAAGCTGGAGAGTCTGGGGGTGGGTGGAATAATAACAAGGTGGATGGAGGCCTGGCTAGTGGGAAGAACTCAGAGGTTGGTGCTAAACGGGGTGTACTCCAGGATGGCAAAGGTGAAGAGTGGAGTACCACAGGGGTCGGTTTTGGATTCGCTTCTTTTTAACATCTACATCAGCAATATTGCAGAGGATTTGAGGGGGAGGGTGGGCCTATTTGCTGATGCTACTAAGATCTGCAATAGGGTGGACACCCCAGGGGGTGGAGGATATGAGGCAGGACCAGAAGACACTTGAGGAGTGGTCAGAGACGTGGCAACTGAAATTTAATGCCAAAAAGTGCACTGTGATGCATGTGGGGAGTAGAAACACATGAGCAGGATACACACTAGGAGGAGAGGCAATCAGAAGAACAGAACAGGAGAGGGGTCTGGGGATCATAGTCTCCTCCAAACTTATGATATGAAATCAGTGTAGAAGGGTGGTGGGAAAGGCTAATGGAATGCTGGCATACATAGGCAGGGGCATTACTAGCAGAAGGCGAGACATAATAATGCCCCTTTACAAAGCCATGGTGAGGCTGCAACTGGAGTACGAGGTCCAGTTCTGGAGGCCACACCTCCACAAGGATATAGATGGGATGGAGAGGGTTCAGAGAAGGGCAACCAAGATGGTGCAGAGTATGCAAAGGAAAACATACGAGCAGAGATGTAAGAAGATGGATCTGTACATGCTGGAGGTAAAGAGGGAAAGGGGAGACATGATTGAAACTTTAAATATGTGAAGGGAATAAATAAAGTAGGGGAAGAGGGTTTACTTAAGAAGAAGGAGGGGGCCAGAACTAGAGGCCATAGCCTCAGACTGCTGGGAAAAGGATACAGAGGCAATGTGAGAGGGCGGTGCTTTACAGAGAGGGTGGTGGAGCCCTGGAATAGACTGCCAGATGAAGTGGTGGGGACTAATTCAGTGGAAGAATTCAAGAGGGCATGGGGAAGGCATATGGGGCTGAGTAGAGGGGGAAGGTGGGGTCTGGAAGGGAGGGAGGGGAGATGTAGGGGGGAAATGGGGCAGACTAGATGGGCTGGTGTGGTCCATTTCTGTCATCAAGCTTCTATGATTGAACCTAGGATTCTAGGATTTATGTATTCTTGGTGGTCTTTTGAACCTAGTAGCCTCATCTATGACTGGTCCTTCCTGGGGGGGTGGGCTACATGGTGTTCCCTGACTGCCTTTGTCTCTCCCCTTGATTAGTTTAAAAGTTTGCTGATGAAACCTTTAAACATTTCACCCAGGATCTTGGTACCCCTCTTGGATGGATGCAGGCCATCTGGCTTGTACAATCCTTCATCTAACCAGGTTGGGCCCCAGTCCCCAATGAAGTCAAAACCCTCCTGTCTGCACCAGTTCTTCAACCATACATTGAACTCCCTGGTGTGGGTTTCCATTTCTTACCCCTTGCCATAGACAGGCAGTACCTCCAAGAAAGCTACAGAGCATGCTACCTGCTTTAGTCACCTCCCCAGATCCCTAAAGTTCTTCTTCACTGCTCCCATGTCCACTGCCTTCTTCACCAGATCATTTGCCCCATGTGGACAATGACATCCAGCTCCTCCTCCTTAACTACAGCCCTGGCGATCCTAAGGATCTGGCCCCCTACCCACTAGCAATACAACATGAAAGCACGAAAAACAGAGCATACTACAGTTACATGTAGCAAAAGGATAAGATTCCGACTGGAATCAAGAAAGTAATTTTTTAAGCTCAAATGTAAATGTTGTCCTAATACATATGTCCTAATAGTGCTATTAGGACATTTGAAAAAACTGTGCTTTTAGAAGATGATAAATTATTCAAAAACCAAAGAAAATTTAAATGTAGAAATGTATCTAATGAAAAACTAAGGGCTTTAGAAGAACTAAGGAATGTGAGAGAAGTTGTTTTTAAAGAAGCTGACAAGGGAGGTAATATAGTTTGTATGTCGAGTGAGTTCTATGAAGGTAATGTATATGAATTGTTAAATAATGTAGAGAAATGAAAGTGACCGCACCTGGGATCAGCTGTGCTCAGTATAAAGTTATATCAGTGTAAAAGAAAGACAAACTGGCACCAGCTCAAAGTCTCACTATAATTAGTGTTTCAAAATGCAGCTACTTCTCATGACAAAAAGTTTAGAACTGCATCAAGTTTTAGTGCAAAAGGCATCAAATTTTATTATTACAAGTGAGTAAAAAAAATATATAAAAACTCACAAAACTTGTAGGCTGAATAATGTATGAAGCATACAAGCACAGCGAGCCATTCAAACAAGTCCAGCAGTCAGCATGGGCAGCAGCATTCCAAAGAAACAGTTCAGCCACTAAAACTCCATAACAGAGGTTCCCAGGTTCGAACTTTGCCCTCCTTGATCTTCTTCGCTCCTTTTGAAGTGGTCATCTGATGCGTTTCAAAGCAAGCCAATCGTGAAACATGTCTGGTGATCACTTCAGAAGGAGCAAGGCAGATTTAGGAGGACAAGGTTCGAACCTGGGAACCTCTGTTATGGAGTTTTAGTGACTGAACTGTTTCTCTGGAATGCTGCTGCCCATGCTGACTGCTGGACTTGTTTGAATGGCTCACTGTGCATGTATGCTTCATGCATTATTCAGCCTACAAGTTTTGTGAGTTTTTATATATTTTTTTACTCATTTGTGATGATAACATTTGATGACTTTTGCACAAAACTTTATGCAGTTCCTAAGCTTTTTGCCGTGAGAAGCGGCTGCATTTTGTATCACAAATTATAGTGAGCCTTTGAGTTGGTGCCAATTTGTCTTTCTTTTACACACTGAATTATTAAACAACACCGAAAACAAATATTACGTGTATGTTAGAAAAAGCTAAAATGAAAATGGCATTACAGAAAATGAATTTAGTTTTATTTGGAATGATACTTCTAGAGTTCCTACATTTTACATACTCCCAAAAATCCACAACAACCATAAGAATCCACCTGGCAGGCCAGTTATATCCAGAACTGACTATCTGACCATGTGTATAGAAAATTCCATCATACCTGAGATATACCATGAATGTATTAAACAAATTTAGTAACTTTAAATTGAAAGATACCTATCTTTGGAAAAGAATTGATGTGGTCCAGTAATAGTGACTCCCCTGCTCCACACAGAGCAGGTGATTCTGGAAGAGAGCGAATCTCTAATTCTAAACTAGTCAGACGAGTGGCCAAATGGTTGCCTCCAGCCCTGCCTGCCTGACCATGGGGCCTGGACAGCTTAGTGGGGGGGAGTTGTTTCAACCCACTGTAGTTGGCAGGTGTAATCTGTGGGGGGCACACAATGGATATGGAAGGGTCCCTTCTGCCATATCTTGTACCCCGTAGTCTGGCAGTCTGCACCTTCATGAATGTTGCAGAGTGCAGGCACATCCTCCGACACTCCCTTGGACTGATCACTCGAGTAGCTACGTGTACTGTTGGGAGATCAAGTGTGGAAGGCATTCTCACCCCTTCTGTGAATGCTGTTCTGGGTCCACTCGACCCCCAGTGCATGGCATTGTAACATAGGGTTGCCTGCATGGCAGTGATATGCAGTGTGGATATGCAGCACATAGTCAATGCCTTCTTTTGTACATAGCCCCCACTGTTGTACTAATGTGTTTGATTTTGATTCTTGTGCATCAGAACTGAAGGAAAGATTCACTGAGAAGGAACATGTGTACATGTTATATAGGAGGCAGCACAGAATGTTGCCAGTAAATTGCATTCTGAATTGTTGGCATGCCAACAGAAGAAACAAAACAGTTGGAATGGTGTCTCAGTTCTAAAACATGCTCTAGACAGCCTGCTAAGATTCAGAAAATCCTTCTAAAAATTGACATGTCCTCCAAACTGAACCGTGACTTGTGACTGTCACATCGAGGCATTCACATATGGCTTAGAAATATGAACAGAATTTGTTGGACAAATAAGTTCACAGTTTGCAGCTAGTTGTAAATTTGAATTTGGAAACCTGGTTACAAAATCCTCCCTGGGGCTGTTTTTCTTGAAGTCACTGTAAATTTTGCATCTACTGTCTACTGTGTATCCCAGGGCTAGAGTTTACTGTGTATCCCTGGGTTGGGATCAATTATGCATACCAGGGCTGGGGTCTACTATGTATACCAGGGCTAGTGTCAGCTGTGTGTAGCAGGGCTGGAGTTAACTGCATACATCAGGGCTGAGGTTAACTGTGTATCCCAGGGCTGGAGTCAACTGCGTACACTGGTGCTGTGGTCAACTGTGTATTCTGGGGCTGATGTCAACTGCCTAGATTGGGGCTGGAATCTACTTTGTATCCTGAGGCTGCAGTCTAATGTGTATCCCAGGGTTGGGATCAACCATGTATAATGGTGCTGGGGTTGACTGTGTATACCAGGGCTGGGGTCAACTGTGTGTACCAGTGATAGGGTCAACTCTATGGATGGTGAAAGGAGTTGGCTGTGTACATCTGGGCTGGGGTCAACTGTGCATATTGATCCTGGGGCTGACTGTGTATCAGTGCTGGGGTCAAATGTGTATACCAGTGATAGGGTCAATGTGTATACCGTGGTGGATCAATTTTGTATGCCAGGGATGGAGTTGACTGTATACATTTGGGCTGGGGTTGACTGTGTATCCTGGGGCTGGAGTATACGGTGTATACTGGGACTGGAATTGACTGTGCGACTGTATATACTGAGGCTGTGGTTGACTATGTATACATGGGAGAGGGTCAGCAGTGTATACTGGGGCTGGGGTCGACTTTGTATGCCAGGGATGGAGTTGACTGTGTACATCTGGGCTGGGGTTGACTGTGTATCACGGGGCTAAAGTCTACTGCTATACTGGGCCTGAGGTCAGCTGTATATGCTGCAGGTAGAGTCAACTGTGTATCCTAGGAATAGGCTTGACTGCATAAGCTTGACAGGGCATAGGGTTGACAGTGTACATTGGAGCTGGTCCTACTGTGTATCCTATGGCTGAAGTCTACTGTGTATATCGAGGATGGGGACAATCATGTATACTGGGGCTGGTGTCAAGCTTTCATACTGGGGCTGGTGTTGATTGTGTATAGCAGGGCTGGGGTCAACCATGTATACTGGGGCTAGGGTCAATTGTGTATATTGGGGCTGGGGTTGACTGCGTATACCAGTGCTCAGGTCAAGTGTGTATACTGGGGCAGGGGTCAACTGTGTATACCAGGGATAGGGTGGACTATGTATACTGAGGCTGGAACCAACTGTGTACATCTGTTCTGTGGTTGACTGTGCATCCTGAAGCTAAAGTCTACTTTGTATCCTGTGGCTGGGGTCGACTAGGTGTACCAGGGATAGGGTCAGCTGTGTATACTGGGGCATGGGTTGACTGTGTATACTGGAGCTGGGGTTGACTGTGTACACCTGGGCTATGGCTGACTGTGTATCCTGGGGATAGAGTCTACTGTTATACTGGGGCTGGGATTGACTGTGTATACTGCAGTTGGGGTCAACTGTGTATACCATAGCTAGGGTCGAAGGCAAATACCCTGGGTAGGCTCAACTGTATATATTGGGGCTGGAGTTGACTGTGTATACTGGGCTATGTTTAACTGTGTATACCAGAGATAGGCTTGACTGTGTATACTAGAGCAGGGCTCAACTGTGTATACTGGGTCTGGGGTCAAGTGTATACATTGGGGATGAAGTCTACTGTGTATCTTGGAGCTGGAGTCTACTTTGTACCTCAGTGTTGACCCTGTATACTGGTGCTAGGGTAAACCATGTATCCTGGTACTGTGGCTGAATGCGTATGTGTTGAGGTTGACTGTGTATTCCAGGGCTTTGATTGACTGCATATACCAGGGATAGGGTCAATGTGTTTATATTAGGACTGGGATTGACTGTGTACTCTGGGACTTACATTGACTGTGTACATCCAGGCTGGGGTTAACTGTGTATCCTGAGGCTGAAGTCTTCTGTGTATTCTGGGGCTGGGTTGACTGTATACCAGGGCTTGGGTTGACAATGTATTCCGGGGTTGGAGTCTGCGGTGTATACCAGGGCTGTGGTTGACTGCATATAATGGGGCTTGGGTCAGCTGTGCATATTGGTCCTGGGGTCAACATTGTATACTGGGGCTGGGATCCATTACATATACTGTTCCTGGGCTGGGGTCAACTGTGTATACCAGGGATAGGCTCTACTTTGGGGCTGGGGCTGACTGTGTATATCAGAGATAAACTTGGATGTGTACTATATATTGAGTTTGGGATCAACTGTTTATACTGGGACTGTGGTTGGCTGGGTATATTGGGGCTGAGGTTGACTGCGTATACTGGGGCTGGGGTCGACTGTGTGTATCAGAGATAGGCTCCATGGTGTATACTGGGGCTGGGATTGACTGTGTATAGTGAGGCTGTGGTTGACTGAATACCGATGATAGGTTTGGCTCTGTACACTGGAGCTTGGATCTATCATGTATAACAGGAATAGGCTTGACTGTGTATACCGGAGTAAGGGTCAACTATGTATATTGGGGCTGGGGTTAACTGTGTATACTAGGGATCGGCTTGACTGTGTGTACTAGGGCTGGGGTTGATTGTGTATACCAGGGAGAGGCTCAATAGTGTATGTCAGGACTTGGTCGACTGGGCATACTGAGACTCAGATCAACCATTTATACTGGGGCTGTGGTCAACTGGGTATACTGGGGCTGGGGTTGACTATGTATACTGAGCTGTGGTCAACTGTGTATACCAGTGATGGGGTTGACAATGCATACTGGGGCTGGGGTCAACTGTGTTTAGTGGGGCTGTGGTTGACTGTGTATACCATGGTTAGTATTAACTGTGTATGCCAAAGATAGGGATGGCTCTGTATACCAGGGCTGGGGCCTACCATGTATAACAGGGAAAGGTTTGACTGTGTATACCGGGGATGGGGTCACCTGTGTATACCAGGGATAGACTTGACTGTGTATACCAGTGCTGGGGTCGACTGTGTATACTGGAGCTGTGGTCAACTGTGTATACCAACGATAGGGTCAACTCTGTATACCAGGGCTGGGGTCTACCATGTATAACAGGGAAAGGCTTGACTGTGTATACCGGGGCTGGGGTCAACTGCGTATACCAGAGATAGACTCCACTATGCATACTGGGGCTGGGGTTGATTGTGTATACCAGGGAGATGCTCAACTGTGTATATCAGGGCTAGGTCAACTGGATATACTGGGGCTGAGGTCAACCATGTATACTGGGGCTGGGGTTGACTGTGTAAACCGGGGCTGTGGTTGACTGTGTATATTGGGGCTGGGTTGAACTGTGGATACTAAAGCTGTGGTCAACTGTATATAGCATGGCTGGGGTTGATTTTATATACCAGGGATAGGTTTGACTGTCTATACAAAGGCTGGAGTTGACTGTGTATCCCGGGGTTGGAATGTACTGTGTATCGCAGGCCTGTAGTGTTCTATGTATCTCACCAATGGGAACAATGATATATACTGGTGCTGGAGTCAGTCATCTATACCAGGGCTGTGGTCTTCTGTGTATACAGGGGCTGGGGTTGACGGTCTATATACATTATAATATGTGCCACAATCCTATCTTGTTTTACATTTTGCAGTGCAGATAAGATTGCAACCCTCTGTAAATAATTGCCTTTTCATCAGACTTGTACCCCCCTCTCTTGAGTTGAAGAGTTGGTCACTGGTATTCACAGCCAGGATGGGGGATCAAAACCTTATCATGAGGATTCTGCTGTGTACAGAGACTCTCAAACTTTATTGCTGCATAAAACATTCAAACACCTGATATTGTGCATGTACAGTACAGAATTTGGGTTTGTTTGGGGGTGCTGCAGTTTAAGCATGGATAGCTCTAGTCTGTAAGCTACCTGGAAGCTTAGATTTGGCAATTTTAATGACATGTTTCCTTAGAGAATGTTAAGTCAGCCATTATTTTATGGACAATTTCTATTCAAAGTATGTCAGCAATAGCAGTGTATTTTAATTGTCTACTATACCACTGTTAATTTTTTGAAAGTCCTGAAGAAAAGGAATTTCTTCCATGCTTTGCAAGCAGTACAAAACACCAGAACTCCCAAGAAAGAGACACATTAGGGACTGAAAGGAACACACTACAGATGTTTTCAACTTAAATCATCTATTTAGGACCCCAGGGCAAGGACGCATGGTGACAGGGGTGGGGACAAGGCAGAGGACAAGGAGGTATAAATTAGGGAAGCAAGAAGTAAGGAGCAAATGAGACTGGTGGTGAAGAAGGTAACAAGGGAAGAGACATGTCAGGGGGAGTCTCAGGGAGCAACATAGGTTGGGGGAAGCAGGGAAGCAGGCAGAGAGGGAGTAAAGTAGGGGAGACATGTGTGCCAATCCAGGGAGTTTGAGAAATAAAATTCAGGACATGGATGCCATCATGGCGGAGGCTACCCAGATTTGGTGGCCATAACTACTATCTGCACCCGCCACTCTTTCTGCTCCTACTGACAAGGCCTTCTGTCTGCTTACCCCTCTTCTTCTCTCCTCTTAGTCCACCCATTCTTTTCTTCTCCATTACTAAAGTTATTAACTCTAGATAATTAAAGTGTATACTTTACTGTTTTTTAAACCTGCTCTTTGTATTACTGCCTCTGTATGTTTGTTCACCACTTCCCACTGATGTGGAACCTTTGTAAATGAGTGCCTTGTGCTCAAAGGTATTGTAATCTGAGATTGAATAAAAATAACTGAGTCATGGGGCATATGCCATACTCTCTGTTCAAGAGAGACATAGAAGGAAGAAGGGGGAGGAAATGTTGTGGTATATGTAAGGGAGGGAATTAAGGCCATGGAAGAACAGGGGCACCCAAAGGAAAAGGAAGGGCTGGAAGAGCTTTGGATCACCCTAGAGACAGACACTGGAGTCGCTATCCATACAGGGGTGATATACAGACCTCTAGTGTAGAAAGATGGGAGTTGGGTAAGATGCTTGCAGCCCATCTGGTAACAACTCCTAGCCTGCCTGCAAGAAGTAGTGTAACATCTGACTGTGCAACTAACTGTTTCTGCTCATCTTGCCTCCTTCTATTGATTGCTGCTGAAAGTACTGTCATGCCCCAGTTTTCTGGTGTATTGCCATCGTACCGGAATGGTGAAAGGAGGAGTGGGAGGTGTGTCCTCAGCAGAGGAGGGGGAGCTCAACTTAAAAGTCCATGCTGCACTGTGTTTTAGAAGATGCCTGTAGTCCATCTGGTAACATCTACTAGCCTGCCTGCCAAAAGAAGTGTAACATCTAACTGTGCAACAAACAGTTTCTGCTCACCTTGCCTCCTCCTGCTGATTGCTGCTGAAAGTACCATCGTGCCCTGGCTCTCCAGTATATTGCCATCATACTGGACTGGTGAAGGGAGGAGTGGGAAGTGTGTCCTCTGTGGAGGATGTGCCGCTCAACTTAAAAGCCCATGCCACACGTGGTGTGAGCGATGTGGTGTGAGTGGTGCTTAAAAGGACAAAGAAATATTGAAAAGAATTTTAATAAGAGTAAATAATTAGTGGGCATCATTTTATAAATACAGGTCACTTGTCTTGTTATTGAATTATTTATAGTTGAGAGTGTTGTTTTATTCTATCTAAACATATCACAACTGCAATTGTTTTAATTACACATTACTGGAACTCAGGTTATAACTACACACAACCTAGTGTTTGTTTTATTAATTTGTTACAGAAGCAAAGACTTTAGTATTTTATTACTTTTACTGATTTGGTTTTCATTAATTACTAATTTGCTAAATTGAACTAATTTTTAGCAATGACCTTTTGGTTTTAAGGCTGACACATGCTTGTTTAACATCCAGATAAAGATTTACGTTGGTTGGGTCTCTTGACAAAGTTATTAATATTGGATATGTTTTGATCATGTGCAGCCTTGCCACCCAGTATTCAACTGCTTTTTATAGTCTCAATTTGTTAGGCTAGGTGGGATAATTCACAGAGTTTTGCCTTCAGTCTTTGGTCTTGAATTAAAATAGAGGGTCTTGGAAACATATGGTAACTTTTAACTTCAAAATGTTTAGAAAGAGATTATTCTTAGCTGCCATGTACATCACATTATTTTGTACACTCAATGTATTTTATAAGAAAATAAATTCTGTTGAGTATTATGGAAACTATGATAGACTTCAGATAAACCAGATCTCTGAAACTGCTACACTTAAGATTAGTCTGATAGGAGTGGGGACCCTGAAAAGAAGTGATATATGGAAGTTGGGACTATATTTGGAAACTGGGGTAGTGATTAAAATTTGTTTGGAATAGGTCAAATGAGATTGCTTCAGTTGGGAGATGTAGCAGAGAACCCTGGGCCTGTAAATAATAATACAGAAATTAATTGGTTTAAAACCCAGGGGTTGAAATGAGTTCATCTGAATATATATAGTTTGATTCCCCAAAAAAACAAGAATTGAAAGCATGGATTACTCTTTATGATCCTGATGTGATGTTAATCACAGAATTATGGCTAAAGACATCTATACCAGGGCTGTGGTCTTGTGTGTATACAGGGGCTGAGGTTGACTATGTATATAGGCTAGAGGTTAGAATAAAGAGCTGTGAATGAGCTTGGTACATCCAGCAGACCAGACCTTGGTTTGATTCTCATAACCTCCACTTGCATACTGTGTGACTCTGAACAAGTCACTTAACCACCCAGAGCTCCCAGGTCACCCCTGAAAACAGGCACTTGTGCCTAGTGGGCCTTACCCAGTTACTAAAGACTAAAATAAAATATAAAAAAATAAATGATAGCTTACTGCTAATAGAAGGATATAATTTCATAAGAAAAGACAGATAGAGCAACAAAAGAGGAGGTGGACTAGTAGATTATTATAAAGAGCATTTGGTTGTTAAGGAACTGAAAACTAATGAAATGACTTTAGGATGTGAAAGCCTTTTTCTTGAAATGCTATTAGGGAACATGAAAAAAATTATAATTGGTCGTATCTATAATCCACCAAAATCAAATATATCTGGTCTGGAGAAATTGATATATTTGATTGATGGCTTCAAGAATAAAGAATTATTAATAATGGGAGATCTAAATCTAAATTGGATTGGGAAAGAAGCTGACAAGTTTAAGAAATTACTAAATTTGGCAAATCTGGAACAGCTAATTAGTGAAGGAACAAGACAGAATAATAAAACTTGTGATTCTATCCTAATAGATTGGATGTTAGTAAATAATTAAAAAAATTGTAAAACCTCAGGTGTCCTGCTAAACATGATAAGCAACCATTTACCAATATATTGTGTATGGAATAACAAGTGACAAAAGGGAAAAGGTAAAGTAGTGGAAAGTAGAATTCTAAATGAAGAAAAATAATATAAAATTGAATTTATCAGAGATAGATTGGAAGCAATTTCAATACACTCCAGATGTAAACATGGCAGTGGAAATGTTTCTACAGACTTTTTATTTGGTAATTGATAGAAGAGCACCCTTAAAAAAGAAAAGATTTAGAGGGCCTAGTAATAAATGGATAAATAAAAAATTGTTAAAACTAATGAAACTTAGGAATGCTGCTAGTTTGTTATGTAAAAATATAAAACTTGAAACAGATTGGATAATTTTTTGATATTTAAGAAACCAGTACAAAAAAGAAATAAAAAAGGCTAAGGTAGACTATCTAAGGAGGGAAAAACAGATGCACTTACTGACAAAGAATTTTTTGGGCAAAGTATCGTTAGGATTACAGCACCTAGGAAGATGGTAAATATTGGTAGCCTACTTAGGGACAATAAGAATATAACTGACAACAAAGATAGGACAGACTACTTAAATGAAAAATATCACAAACTTACAGGACTATTTGAAAAACTTCAAAGGCAAGGCTACTAGTTCCATCCCTGATTTTAACAAAGCAAATCCTAGATTTTACTTTAAAAAGATAGCTCAGCAGGAGGTTTATAAATGCTTAAAAAAACTTGACTCAAAGGGACCAGGTCTGGACAAAGTAGAAACATAAATTCTAAAAACGGCTGCGATGGAACTTTCATATCCATTACATGTAATTTTCAACAAATCATTGAACACTCAAACTGTCCCAGAAATATGGAAGAGGGCCCATGTGACCCCAATTTGTAAAGGGGCAATCTAATTTGCCAAGTAATTATAGACCCATTTCATTGCTGTCTTTAGTGGGAAAAGTACAGGAAAGGTTACCTTATATGCAGATTATGGGCTACTTAGATAAATACAATTTACAAACATCAGTTCAACATGGGTTCCAGGGAGAGTTTGGCACCTCAATGGCCTTGGTCAGGTTCAAGAATGACCTGCATGAAAATATGGAAGCAGGACTGTTTACAGGTGCAGTGTTTGTGGACCTGATCAAGGCCTTGGATCTTGTGGATCACCCTTTATTGGTAAGAAAACTGTCTAGTATGGGCTTTGGGGACCCCATGGTGAAATGGTTTACAGTTGCTTAGCAGGAAGACAACAGAGGATTCGTATGAATGGTGTATTGTCCGAGTCCTGAACGACTAACCATGGGGAGCACCAGGGCTCCTTATTAGGACCAATACTCTTCACCTTGTATATAAATTAATTACCAAATGTATGTACTGAGACCAACTTAATACTGTATGCAGACGATGCAGTACTGTATATTGCTAGCAAAGAAGTAAAAAAGGTTTGGCAAAGTTTGGAACCAACTTCAACAAGATGATAATTTAGCTAGAGTAAAATAGACATCTTAAATAAAAAAACAAAACAAAGGGGATGCTATTTTGCACCACTAACAAAATGAGAAGTCTTTTGGAAACCCTTTGATATAAATGATCTTGATGGGGAACAAACTGAAACCGTGCCAAATTTTAAATATTTATGGATGACTCTAGGTAGTCAATTAAGCTTTCAAGAACACCTAGGTAATATGACTAAACAAATACATATGAGATTAGGAGCACTTTACTTAGGCAAAGATTATCTAACAGAGGAAACTCAGAAAATAGTTGCCTTGATTAGATTCATATCCATTCTAGAACATGGAAGTATAGTTTGGGCAAATGGATCCGAAAAAATTAATGCAGAAAATGTTTGTACAACAAAGTCTGTAGGTTTACATTGCAAGCAAGATCAAGGGAACACCACTGTGACTTATATAATGTTAGTTTGGCTATCTGTTGATTCAAGGGACACATTACATTTGTTAAGTTTTATCTTAAATGTGGTTAACTGTTCAAGACATAGTCCAGTGTACAACTTCTTTGCACAAAGACCTAACACCAGAGCCCTGGGGTCACAGAACACTATTATTTTAGAAATTCTATCATGCAAGTTAAAACTCAAAAATGATTTCAATATACAGTAATACAACTCGATTATGGAAAAGATTACCTAATGAGTTAGGCAACCTGAAATATATTGGTACATTCAAGTCATCTTTCAATACGTTATTACATAAAAATATGCATTGTACCTGTATAAAATGATTCAAGTTACTTGAAGTAATTGCTCCTGCTCTAGATACTTACTATTGCTTAGTGTATATTTGTGTAAATATTTTTCTGCTTTTATAAATTATTAGAAATGTTGTTAGTATAAGTTCTTGTGTTAACTGTTCGTATGTAATGTATTTTTTTATTATGTATTTTGTATCGCTGGGGCGTTGCCCCTGGGTCAAGCCTATAAAAGGCCATGTGGCCCAGTGCTTTGTTCACCTTGTTAACAAATAACATTCATTCATTCATTCACACTTGGAGAAGTCACTATAGGATGGCAAGTAAGAGGGTTACTTGGTGACCTCAGTATGCCATGTAGATTAGAGTCTTCCAACAGCAGCTTCAGAAAGGAACAAGGTCATTATTGACTCTGGAAGTGGCTTTTCTTAGGCAGCTAACCAATGAACCCACTAGAGATGAGGCAGTGCTGGACCTGGTTCTTACAACCTGGGATGGCATTACAGACATCACAGTGGGCAGTCCCCTAGGTACCACTGATCACTGTACAATGCAGTTAACATTAAGATGGGAAGTGGGGACAGAGGCAAGCCATGCAAGGACAAGAGTTCTGGACTTTAGCAGGGCTGAGTTTAATAAAATAGGAGACTGCCTCAGAAAGTGACTCATGGGGGATTGCCAGGGAGGTGTAAAAGCACAGTGGGGAAAATAATGGAGGGAAGTCGTGAAGGTGGTGAAGGAAAAAAGAATGGCATTCAGCAGGCATTGTATATGGAAATGCAGAGGGGGGATGATGGAGGTGTACCAAGTAACAGAGAGAAGCAGGAAAGGCAGTAAAGGGAGCAAAGGCCCAGACAGAGAAAAGGCTAGCTAAGAGGCAACTAAAGGGGTTGAGACGTTCCCTCAGGTACATTAGTGAGAAGAGGAAACAAGGGGACAGATAGTGATGATAATGAAGGTTGCTAGTGGAGACTATGCAGAAGAGAACCAAGAAAAACAGACATCTTGAACGTGTACTTCTGCTCAGTCTTCACAGCTGGGGAGGGGACAGACCACCGGGGGGCCAGCAGGAACAAAGGTGGGGAGGTGAACCCAAGACCATTTTCAGAGGAAAATATCCTGAAGCAACTTGCAGCTCTGAAAGTGGGCACAGCCATGGGACCAGATGGGATACACTCAGAGGTATTAAAGAAACTCAGGGGGGTG
Organism: Neoceratodus forsteri; assembly: GCA_016271365.2. NCBI lineage: Eukaryota > Metazoa > Chordata > Ceratodontiformes > Ceratodontidae > Neoceratodus > Neoceratodus forsteri. Next base: position 1,689,716,903 of record CM028130.1, on the reverse strand, counting down.
CTAACTGCCCCACTGATGGCTTTATTGAACAGCTCACTGGAAACAGGTGTGGTGACAGAGAACTGGAGGAGAGCAGACATGGTCTCTCTACATAAGAGTGGCAACAGAGAGGAAGCTAGCAACTATTAGGCCAAACAGTCTCAGCTTAGGGGTCGGGAAATTAATAGAAACCCTGTCAAAGGAAAGGTTGGTAGAGTATCTAGAATCCAATGAGCTACTGTACAAGACCAAAAGTAGCATGGATTCATGGGGGGGGCCATGCCAGACAATTCTGATTGATTTCTTCGACTTGGTGACCAAGTGGTGACCTGTGACATGGGAAATAGATCAGCAGAAGGCAGTGGACATTGCCTACCAGCACTTTACCAAGGCCTTAGACACTGTGCCATACAGAAGACTGATACAAAAATTGAACAATGTAGGGATTGGATCCAAAGTGGTGAGCTGGGTTAGAAACTGTTTAACGGATAGGAGACAGAGGGTAGTGGTTAACGGCATTCATTCAAATGAAAGGAGAGGGACCAGCTGGGTGCCACAGGGCTCAGTCCTCTTTGTGGCTTCATAAGTGACACTGTACAAGAACTAAAAGGAAAGGCATGCATTTTGGCAGATGACACCAAAATCTGTAATAGGGTGGACACTCAGGGTGTCTGGAGAGAACTTGTAGGGATTTTAAGAAACTGGAGGAGTGGTCAAGAGTATTAGAGTTGGGGCTCAATACCAAAAAGTGCAATATAATGCACCTAAGGCATAGGAACCAGCAGTTGAGTATAGGATGGGGGCAAGATGACCTGCAAATGGCAGGGAAGTGTGACAAAGCAGTGGGTAGGGCCAGTGGGATGCTGGGTTGCATAGGGAAAGGTACAGTATATCCAGCAGGAGGTGGAGGTAGTGTTGCTCACTGGTGAAAGCCCACCTAAAGTACTGTGTTCTGGAGGCTGCACCTCAGAAAATACATTAACAAGGTGGAGACAGTCCAGGGGAGGACAACTAAAATGGTGCAGGGGCTCCACCAAAAGCACTACGAGGAGAGACTGAGGATCTTAACACCTTGAAAGAGAGGAGAGGAAATGATAAAGACCTGCAGTACAAGTAACTCACAGGGGTAAACAGGGTATAGAGGGGTAGTGTTCTTCAAATGAGAAAGAGCACTAGAATCAGAGGGCATATGATGAAGCTGGGGGTAAGTTTAAGAGGGATGTGAGGAAGTACTACGTCACTGAAAGAGTGGTAGATACCCAGAATACACTGCCAGCAGATGTGGTAGAGATAAATAACAGTAGGGGGCTTTAAGCATGTAAGGGACAGACATAGGGACATAAGGAGGATGGTGAGTTGCCAGAGACAAGTTAGGGTCTGCAGAGACAGGGACTGGCTGGACAAGCAGTCCTACTCTGCTGGCGAATTCCATGTTTCTATGAAAGGACATTCAATCATCGAAACAAATATCCCCTCCCAAGGCTTCCTCAGCATTTCTTTTGAGACTATGACATTATATGTAAATGTTGCTAGGCACCAAAATGTAAAATCCAGTTGCATAGCAACTATCAGTCAAACAATATGCAAATACATACCTGAAATTATCCACATTTCCTTCTTATGTATAACTGAGGTTTCTGGTTTTCGGTATTTGTAAATTCCTAATTCTGGTGTTTATTTTTGAACATTTTTTTTCCCCATCATTTTCAAGTTTTTGAAAAAACTGTTTCTCTGGTGTTTATAAATTAAAGTAATAAAAATGAGATAAAACAATGGAATTTTTTAGAATTTATTTTCTTCTTATTGCATTTCTTTGGGAAAAGGTTAAAAATAATGTTTCATTATGAAAATGCTCACTTAACTTTCATAAAGTGCTAGTGCAGCCGGCCTGGTGGTACTGAGGGTTGAGGCACTGGATGCCAGACCTCGCGCTACACCGGCAACCTGGGTTTGGGAATGGACTCGGTCGTTGTGGGTCGGCAGGGGAGGAAGAGGATGAAGCATTCCATGACAGCTCTTCTCTCCCTGGGTGGGTAAAGGGAGCCGTGTCGCTCTGCAGCGGCACCTGATGGAAGTCAGGGCATTATAGGAGTGATGCACGGAAGGGGGCTGGAGCACAGTGGATGTTGGCACACATGTGTGCTGATGTTATTACACATCTGGCTCCAGAAGGGAGTAAAGCCAGGTGAAAAATCATAGAGCAGTCGTGGCAGCTGATGGCCATGCACCATGCCCTCAGGAAATAGAGAGGTGTGCCCCCCAGTGTGCCAGCCTCTGGGGAGAGTGATTTGCTGACCAGACCCGGGTCCAAGGGTGCAGGTGCCAGCAGCTGGAAGACCTGCCAGCCCGCTCTGCAGAGGAGGAAGAAAAAGAATGAATAAAAAAAATATAATAAAGTGTTAGTGCTATGATTACAACACTGCTACAGAAAGTGTGAGGATTCACAGCTTAGATCTGTTGTAAATATAACAGCCCCTTTTGGACTCACCTCGGCTGTTTCAGGGGCCATTGAGTCTTCCCAGGACACACCTCATGGGGGCGGGCCTAGGTTCTTTGGCAGACAAGTGGTATGGGAACAACAGGTGTGAGTGGTGCCACCACCTGGGATACTGATAGGGTATACCTGTAGATAAATTGCAGGCTAACACCCCCCAGGAAAATATAGTAACTGCCCCCACTGTACCTTCACCACACAACGACAATTCCAACTTTTCACAATGAGTCACTGTACTAGAGTGTACAATTAACAATTAACACTTTTTATTGTCGAGGAAGGGAGAAAAGGATAAACAGCACAACAACTTTAACAACAGTTACAACACTTTTACCCCACACAATCCCCACCTCCCACCTATGGGTGCACCCAGCTTCCCAATGGCAGCTGCCCACAAAGTCTATAAACTCTTTTGGGTGGGTGCAACACCACTATGTAGAAGACACGGGGGGATCATTCGTTGGGTCACAATAACTTTTAACAGATGTGAAACTTTTAACGTTCTGCCTGGGCACAGCTTTAATCTTGGCACAGTCCTGCCCAGGACTTATTCCCTTAATTTTCTGACTAGCTAGCTAGCTAACTACATAAAGGCTTCCCCAAAGCCACAGCCTGGGGTACTTACAGTTTATCAGTTCAAAGGAGGGTAGCAGAAATGTGTTTCACAGTGCCATGCTGGTATCAGGAGCTGTGGTGCAACACAACAGTAGTTGGCTAAAAAAATGATGAACGCTGGTCTTCATCTGACAGACCTTTCAAATCTTCGCTCCCAGGCCTTTGTATGTGGTGTTCAACTGGCAGGCCTCTCGATGCCTTCCTCTCCAGAAGTCTTCTTTCAGCCTGAGTACAGAACAGGCTGGTATTTACCCAGACTGATGCTTGACACATACTTTTCTCCACTGCAGATACAGTGATCAGGCTGCGACCTTTACTGTCTCTGCTTTTTACTGACTAACTCTGCTGGCTCTTTCTGCACTGCAGAGTAGTCCATTCTCTCTCTCTCTCTCTCTCTCTCTCTCTCTATATATATATCTGGCAGTAGATCTCAACAGTCTCTCACACTAGTTGCGGAGTCTAGCTTTCTTGCACACAACCGCAGATTCAATTCTCAGCAGCAGCTTTCCACTCTCAGCAACAAATTTACTCGGCTGCAAGTTCAAATCTCAGCAGCAGCTTTCAAATTCTTGGCAGAAAACTCAGTCAGATGCAGATTCAAATCTCACCCTGGGAACTTTTCAACACAGTTCAGTTTTTTTCCCAAGGGCTGTGCTCTTTTTCAGGCGTTCTGCAGCATGTCCAATACTGCAGACAGACAAGGCCCTTGGCAAATAAGCAGGCCTTCAGGACTAGTAAGCCCTCCACAGTCTCTGTCTTACTACACCCTCTGGCTCCACACTCAGGAATCCCCCCTGGAGGGCAAAACAGTCCCTTTTATCAGTTCTCAAGCAGCCCTGTCTAACTGGCTGCAGCAGCTGTCCCTCTGAATAAATTAATACTCATTTGGCACCCATAATGCCCTTTTAGTTTCTCTTTTAGGTGCAAAAAATTGCCCCCATCCTGTTTTTCCTTCCACCAGTCCCCTAGCAGCCCCAGATATCCTCTGGCAGATTCTTGACTCCTGATTGGCTGCAGTCCTCCCAGGCTCCCAATCTGCTCTCTGACCTTATTCCCAGCAGTCTTCTTACTTTGGTAGTCCCAAGTGGGCTGCCATGTTTGTTTACATTTTTTTAAACCACCTGCCCCAACTTTCTAAGTCCCTTGATGCCGAACATTTTTATTTTACTGTAAATCTTGCAGAGTTTAATATTTTTATTAGGTTTCCCGCCTGTTGCTGCTGCTGAAATACTGTCCCCCCAGACAGAAGGCAGGCTCATTGATATTTATAACTTATCCTCATTAATATTTATGACATGCCCCCAAAGCGCAATTGGCACCCTTTAAATAACATTTTAGGGGCTTCTCAGGGGCCTCTTCTGTTTCTCCAGACCCCCAATTTGCTTAATATGGGGTCCAGGAGCACCAAAGAGGCTGTAGTTAAGCTGTAGTGGTGGCAAGAAAACAATCATGCGCAACTGCGCGTGTGCAGACCATCGGCTTGCACATTCGCAGTGCAGCAGCTCGGCGGTTCCACAACTTTTCTCTTCCAGCCCCATTCACACAAGAAAAACACATCGGGGCCAGACGGAGAGTAGGATCTCAGAGGAGACTGAGAATGGTGACAGTGAGGAATGCAGGGGAGAAACCAGGAGCTGCAACCAAGGTAAGACCGCAGAGTTGGGGGGGCTTACATTCTCCCACCCCCCGAAACCTTGGCATCCTCAACAAGCCATTAAAGTCACACATATTTTAACTTCAGGAACATTTCTAGCTAGACATTCAGTACCTCACTGTTTAGGCATTTCAGGCATAACATTAACTCAATACATTTTCTTACTAGACATCTGGTTCATGACCATACATTATACACCAATGTTAACATAGGTAATCACAGTATCAATACATTTAATATCAGCTTTACCCTGGTTAGACATTTTATCAGCACATTTAGTAGACCACATATGAAATTCAGTACAGTGATGGGAAGCTATAAGCAGGAAATAAACCATGGCCATCAAGTACTTATGTACCACTTGAATTGGGACTTCGGTGGAGGCACCAGCATGGTCATATGTTACATTTAGGGGAGGCTTAACTGCTCTATTAGACTTGCAGGGGACTACTACTTCTTCCATAGGAATAGGGTGCACACTGTCTACTCCGGGCGCTGCATCCAGCACAGGGGCCTGGTCTGGAATAACAGGGGTCCTTTCAGTCTTTGTTGACTAACTCGTCACTAAGGCCTCTACATCCATATCTGCAAATAGTGTTTCTTGATTTGCAGCTAGAACTTCACTTATCTCCAATGTCTTACCATTAGGGTCTATGCTATACAAGTCATTGTCTCTTCACTATTTGCTTGTGGCCAATCCGTAGGAGTCACTATTTCTCGGGACTCTGATGCAGGCAGTTGATACCAGTACACTCCCTTATCCTCATCAATATTTGCACTATCTGATGGTTCAGGATGTACATCTGGTTCATCACTAGTACTGAAGCAGGGGTATTGACAGTCATCTTTTTTCTGTCTTGAGTCCAGTTTCTAATTCTGTCCGGTCTCAGCCCAGGCTCTGATACAGTCTCTGGTATGGGCTCGAGCTGGCCAATGGGTAAAATGTGGTTTCAATGAACAGTCTTCACAATTCCATTGCCTCTTTCCTGCCTAATGAGGTACACAGGCAAATCAGTCAATTTCTCAGACACAACATAAGGCTTTGAGGACCAGCAGTCAGCTATCTTGTGCTTTCCATGAAGTCCAAGATTTCTGAGGAGAACTCCATCTCCAACTTGTAATACTTGATTTAACAGTTTTTGGTCATAGCAGAGTTTATTTGCAGCACTGACATTTCCAGCAACTTTTGCAGCCAATGTATAGGCATCCTTCAGCTGTTTTGTTCAGATGTATTGTGTATTACAGGTAAGATTCGATTGGGGTCCTATCGGCAGATGCACAAAGGGCTTAAGTCAATTGGCAAATGTGCTTCTCAACCAAACATGAGCAGGTAAGGCAAAGCATCTGTAGCACTGTTTCGAGTACAATTATAGGCATGCACCAACTTGGGGACGTGCTGGCTCCAGTTTCTTTTCTGTGCAGGATCCAGTGTACCTGACATGCCCAACAAGGTAAGATTAAATCTTTCAGGTTGTGGGTCCCCTTGTGGATGGTAGGGCATGGTATGGGGCTACTGAATGCCAAGAGCAGCTAGAAATTCTTTCACTAGGTGGCTCTGGAAGTCAATAACTTGGTCAGAGTGAATACACAAAGGTATACCATAATGGGTCACAAATTCTTCAAGCTTCTGTACAACAGTTCAGGCAGTCTGAGTTTTAATCAGATAGGCTTGGGCGTACCTGGCACAATGGTCACTAATAACTAGGATGTAGCTATAACCCTTACTATGTGATTCCAACAACAAAAAGTCCATACAGACCAGTTCTTACGGTTCAATAGTTTTAATGTTTACAGGAGGTGCTGCTTTCTTGGGCAAAGTCTTTCTCTGAACACATCTAGCATAGTTCTTGTAGTGCTTCTCCACATCAGGTATGATTTGGGGCCAATAACATCAGCTTCACATAAGGTTCAGGGTCTGCTCAAACCCAAGATATCCCATGTCATCATGAAGTGCTCTGCGGACAACTTTATGGTATTTCCATGGCAGTACCAACTGATGGCAGGTGGTCATCATTTTGGAGATCTTGCACTGTGTGGTACAGAAGTCTGTCTCTCAAGGACAACTTGTCCACTCTCTTAACAAAATGGGGACATCAGGATTGTCATTTGGCACTTTCTCTGGGCCTTCTCCTTTTTCCAAAGCTGAAGTTACATTTTTAAGTCCATAATCTCACCTCTGTGATCATCTTTGTCCTCTCCACTTAGGCCGGGGCAGATGGCTAATGTTCAAACTCTTCAAGTTGCAATAGGCCTTAGTTATGGCATCAGGGTGAGTTTCCATTGCATCAGTAGCTTTTGGGGGACAATCAGACATATCGCTATCAGTGTCCATAAATTTCATGCATGGAGCTTTTACAGTTGCAGGCGTCATTTGAGTCCACTGTTTCTCATTTGGAGAGTGAGGTCTGTGAGACAGAGCATCAACATCTATATTATTCATGCCCTTATGGTACTCTAGGGCGAAGTCATATGTGGAAGGGGCAGACAACCAGTGGTGACCTGCAGCATCCAGCTTAGTAGTGGTGTTGACATATGTGAGTGGGTTGTTGTCAGTTCTCACCGTAAACTTATCTCTATTGAGGTAATCATAAAACTGGTTGGTGATGGCCCATTTTAAAGCTAAAAACTCCAGTTTGTGGATTGGGTAGTTCTTTTCACTGGGTATTAGACTCCTACTTACAAATGCAACAGGTCTCAGTCCCTTGGGTTACTCTTGATACAGCACAGCTCCTAGACCATCCATGCTGGCATCCGTGTGCAAACAATAATGCTTGGTTGGATCAGCAAATGCTAACATTGGAGCTTCGGTAAGTCTGTTGATTATCTCTCTGAAAGCATTTCCACAGTCTTGGTTTCAGTTGTCCTCAAAAGGTTCATTAGGTTTGTAATAGGTCTGTTTTGGTTCTTCTTTCTCCTTCTGCTTTTGTAGGTGTTAGAGGGGTACCTTGTAGTAAGTTCGTAAGTGGCCACACCACCTTAGAGAAATCCTGGATGAATCTTTGGTAATAGCTGCAGAACCAAAGAAAAGATTGTGAAGTCTTCAGATTATTTGGCCTAGGCCAGTTCGTGAGGAACTTAATCTTGTCAGGATCAGTTTGGACTCCTTCTGCAGAAACAATGTGCCCAATATATTTTACACAGGGCTGAGAGAATTTGCATTTGTCAGTTGACACTTTGAGTTCAAATTCTTCAAGTCTGTCCAAAACTTTCATCATACGCTCTTTGTGCTCTTTCAGGGTGTGCCCAAAGACAATAAGATTGTCCAGATGAACTATCACTTGCAGCAGATTCATGTCTCCCATGGCTTTTTCCATCAGCCACTGGAAAGTGGCTGGTGCCCCCAAGATACCTTGTGGTATCTTAAATCCAAGACTGAGAACCATTTACTACCAGTGAGGCAAGCCAGGGCATCCTCCACATGCGGTACCATTTATTCCGTCTTTCGGATGAGACGTTAAACCAAGGTCCCATCTGCCTGGATTGGTGGTAATGCAGGTGGATGTTAAAGATCCCATGGCACTTATCGAAAAGAGTAGGGGAATTTTTTATTATAATAACATCAAAAACAAATAATTACAAACAGTGTTAAGTCACACAAAATAATATACAAATCATATAATAAAACAAAAGCAAAAAAGTATTACAGTCATACATTACTAGATAATTGCAAAAAGAACTATGAATAAATACCCCCCCCCCACTAAAAGAGTAGGGGAATTTTTTATTGAGAACTTCAAACACATGAAAACAAAAAATTATTACTTCATACAGAGACATAATGAAATAAATCAGAAAACAAGAGGGAAGAAAAAAATTATTACAGTATACAAAAGAAAATTTAACAAGAAAACCCCATTCCATTCCCATCAAAAAAGAGCATAGAAAATTGATTAACAACCAAGCAAACCATACAATAGGTATATAAGTGAATACATAAACAATGTAAAGAAAAACCCAGAACCAAAGAAAGATATAAGTCAAAACTATATCTTACTCCTAAGAGTAAAGATAAATAGTCAGATATAACTCTGTCTCCCCATCCCCCCTACTTCCTCTCTTTGTGTTTATGAATAAAGTCATCACAAAATCATAACAGAAGACAACATTACAATAAAGAAACCCTTGATTATAAACACATTCCAGTATGTGTCCCTTTACCATACTAATAGAGTAGAACACCTGCAAGGGAAAAATAAGCAGAAATATATTGTATCATACAAAGGCATAAAAAACCTAGCCCCTATATGAGCAGTACATCATTTTAATTCTACTAAAACTAAAAAACAACTCATGCCATACATCCCCCCTCCTTCAAAAAGCTTATATAAAAGGAGTACCAGAATCAACCGGTATCCAACCAAGACATATTTCTCCACCATAACTTATAAAGGTCAGGAGAGGCTGTATTGTGCTCATAATCCCTGCATCTAAAGATCTCTCTCTGAACTACAGAGAACACGTGAACACTAGATACTAACTGCTGTTGTAACGTCAATGCACAGCGAGCTTGCCATAATTAGACCTTAACATATCCCATAAAAAATAGTAGTGTCCCAGAATCAAACTGAACCCATGCACCAGGTAAAATATTTCTAACCCACACATCAGGATCCACCACCTGAAAAGGCCCGGAGGCCCAATATTGATGAAAATGGAACCAAAATTGTACAGCATAAGGACAGTCTATAAACAAATGTTGCATAGTCTCAATTGTCCCAGAATAAGTATTAATTCTAGGACATGTTTGTTCCACTACACCTTTATGCTTCATATTCCCTTTGACCCCTAATTTTTGATGAGTACAAAGCCATACAAAATCCCACATAAAGGCTGGGATCCGAGAACAACGTAGAAACCCGTCATATACTTTATTTCAACTGAGGGAGTACCATAAACCAAGGGTCCTCATGAAACCAGGTTGTCAGCAACCATTCATACACCGTTTTCTGAGAACCAATGGTTAAGTAATGATAAGGCAGTTCCGTAATTTAATTTACCTACCACATCCTTCCAATAATGTGCCAAAAGGAAATTTTCACTTGTTTAGATAGATAGCCTAGAAGGGCCCATTGTGTTAGTAGGGGTCCAAATTCGTCCAGTACCCATGGGCTCCAAATTCTTAATTTATTATGAATCAATGGGACAACATTTTGAAAAAGAAAGGTAACATGGAAATAATTATCGGATTAATCATTCCTAGGTCCCCCTGGGTTATAGGTAAATAGGTAATACCTCTCTTGATAGGATTTAAATGACTCCCCCAGAGACACTGGAAAAAAACAATATAAACAGAGGCTTCCAGTGCTTTCAGAATGGGGACAACTGCTGATAAAAATAAAAACAATGGCAACAAGTGTGATTTTATCATATATATCCTTTTGCATTTGGACATATGCCAGGTATTCCACTTCGTTACCAACCCTTGTGCAGCATGAAGTTTCTCTTCCCAATTATAAAACCGGGGGTTAGGATTACCAAAAAAGATGCCCAAAATTCTAATATAAGAGGTAACTACTGGGAAGTGCCATATCGAAGTCCATACTGCACCCTCACAAATTATGGGTAAAATATTACATTTCTGGTAGTTAATAATAGAACCAGTTACGTCCGAGAACTGTCTCAGTTCTCCCTGGGCCAAAATTGCTGACATTCTATCTGCTAATAATAGACAAAGATCATCTGCATAAGCAACTGTTTTTATCTGTGGGTCTATGCTACTCACAGTGAGACCCATAATATCATCCTGTTTATGCAATCTATATAGCAAGGGGATCCAGAGATAATATATATAAGAATGGACTCAGAGGACATCCCTGCCGCACCCCTCTACCAACTAAAATCTTACCCCCATCCATCTGTTCATACTAGGTAATAAACAAATGCTATTATAGCAAATTTTTAACCAAGAAATAAACTTTCCCAGAAACCCATAACCGGAGAGAATTGCCCACATATAGGTATTCAACCCTATCAAAAGCCTTGGATTGATCTAGACTAACCAAATGCCCTAATAATTCCTGGGTAGTACCTTTGTTCAAAATGTCTCTCATAAGAATTAGAGCATCTTGTATCTTCCGCAAGGGTACCCCACTAAATGGTGTGGGGTGAATTATAACATCCAGTGCAGTCACCAATCTGTTCCCTATTATCTTCATCAGAATTGTACTATCAGTGTTTAACAAGGTGATAGGTCACCAGTTCTTTAAATCTTCCTTATTCCCATCCTTAAATAATAGAACTAGAACTCCTTCATACATACTAATTGGTAAACTTTCTGTAAGGAGAGCATTATTCAATACCACCACCAATTCGTCCCCTAGTACTTCCCAGATTACGTTATAGTTGGCTTGTGATAAGCCATCAGACCCTGGGGATGTCCCTTTAGAAAGGGACCAAATAACCTGCTTAAGTTCTACACCAGAAATAGGTGTAACTAAACTATGCCCACATTCCTCCGAAATATGAAGGAGGTCACAGCCCTTTAACCAAGAGGTCATTACATCCTCTGGTAAATTAGCACTGGTGAAAACATTTGTAAAATACCTACCAATTTCAGTCAATATGGCAGAGTTATCTGTTATTAAAGTACCATTAGGTAACCGTAAGGTATCCATAATTCTCTGCTCCAGAACCTGGGCCAGGGTATCAAAAGGAATGGTATCAGATTTTTTTCCCAAAAACCCGATACCGTTGTTGTTTGACCATCCCCTGCATCATTTCTTTTTGTAAGACTGTTAATCTATTTTTAAGAATCTTAATAGCACCAATATCCCCAGCGCCATTCTCATAGTGTTGAGCAACTAGAACCCTCAGTTGTGCCCTTAAATTCCACAAGGTATGCCATTTAAAGGAACGATTAAGCCTCCCTACAGACTGAAAATAAAACCAAAAATCATGTTTAGAATCCTCCCACCATTGATTTTTATCATCACAAAGAAAAAACACAGATTTCCATGCTTTCATAACATGTTGAAACCCTTCCTGTACCATAGGTAAATCTAATAAAGAAATATTTAGCTTCCAGAACCTGGACCCTTCTTTGTTCAGGTATATTCCTATTGTTAAAACCAACATTTGATGATCAGAAGTTGCTACATCGAGTACTACGGCCTTTTGAATACAAAAGCAGGCTGAAATAAAAAATAATCAATCCGTGATGTATGCAGGACCACAGGCATATGTAATGGGAGCCTTGCACCACCATACCCAAATACGTCCATGAGACCTACATCCGAAATAACCTTCAGTAAACAGGAGACATCACAATATTGTTTTTTCCACAACACATTACTTCCAATCTGAGGGAAGGTACAATTGAAATCCCCCCCCAAAAATGACCAGCATACTTGTAAATAAAAAAGGTTGTATAGTATGAAAAAGCCTTACCCTGTCATACTTTAATTGGGGTGCATAAATGTTTACTAGCCTTATGGGTAAATTCTTCCATACAATGTCTAACAATAAGGCCCACCCTTACAAAATTTCTAAATGCCAAATTACTTTAATCGGAGAAAAAAAAACAAATCCCCACCCCGGAACACTGCTCAGACCCCTGAGACCAATAACTATCCCCCCATAACCAACCTCCAGAGGCTGCCTCCAGAAGACATGGGGAATGCAAACGAATGTCCTGAAAAAAAAACACAATCCAACTCAGATCTTAAAAAAAGCCCATATGTAGCAAGTCTTTTAAATTCAGACTGGATGCTATTCACATTCAATAATGCAATTTGAAACTGATACCGAGAAGTAGTCATAAAAATCTAAACCCAGGGACGGATGTACTTCACTTTACTTTACTAGAGGATTGAATAACCCTGCCACTAGCTTTAGGCCCTGGAGTATCAACCAACAATCCTCCAGGATCCAACAAATCTCCACCCAGAAGCTGACTCCCTTCCACTATAGCATTTTCTGTGTCCTGATCAGTGGAGACATCCCTTAAAACCTCATAATTATTTATATCCTCCAAGGGTTCTGTTGTTTTTTTTTTTGGAACCTTTGGCCTAGAACCCTTTCCTGTCTTGGGACGAACCACTACAAATTCTTGGGAACTAGGTAAAGGATCTACTGGAAGGAGAGGCCCATCTATACCTATCTGGGAAGTGGACTGAGCTAAAAAAAACCCAGGCAAGGTATCTGATGAAATGGGGGGGGTCCATCTCCAGGTACCTGCTGCATTTGTCTACTACCAGGGTTTTCGGCCCAGAAAAGACTGTAGGGGAGATAGCTTCTTTAATATAATAATCTTGGACTCCAAAGTCTGCATTTTCTGTATTTCTGGCCATCCAAGGACAATCAGTAAAGACGTGACCTACCTCATCACAAAGATTACATTTAGGGTCCTGGAAACAATGTGCACTGACATGACCCAATTCCCCACAATAAGTACATTTCAACACCTCACATGTTGTGCTAATGTGCCTGGTAGACCCACATTTAAAACACATCCTAGGTTGCCCAGGGTAAAAAAAAAAAACCTTTATCATGACCTATGAAGAAACAGTTAGGCAAATGGATAACATCCTGATCAGTTTGGTGTAATTTAATTTTAAACTTCCAACCCCCAGTCCAAAATCCTTCATCATCCATAATGGGGGAAGGATTCCCCTGAATAGTACATCGTTTTTCCAGCCAGTATACCACATCAGTTATATTTACCCCTTCATTAAGAAAAAGAATAGTAATAACCCGAAAAGGTTGTTTAGTTAAGGGTATTGCAATAAAGTCTACCCATAGTGGATTGGTTTTTAAATTAGAAAATCTACACCAGAATTTTTCCAGCAAAGCCGGAGTCCAGAAACTAATGTCAAAAGTACTTTCTCCTGGTGCATGAATCAAAGCATAGACCTCTGAAGGGGAAAAACCCAAAGACTGTTTAAATAAAACTTCCCCACATGAAAGCAATCTGGTGCCAGCTCCTTATGACCCACATATCATAATCTCACTGCATTCCTACATTTTGCTAGATCAATGGTTTTATGAAAGTGATTTGCACAGGTTGGGGGGGGTCCTGTATCCAAAACTGCCCTTCCATCTGGAGAAGAAACCCCCTGTTCATGTTGTGGAAGTTCCATTTCTACCCCCTACCCTTGCTGCAGCATTGAGTCCCCTGTGCAAACAGTACCTGAAAGAACTAGAGACTGTCCTGAAGCCAAAACGGGAGAAACTGATGAATTTGCTGCTGCAACTGGTAAACAAACCGGGTCTGGTTGCCATACTCCACTGGAGGGGGACGTCCATCCTGCTGAAAGGAGCGCTTTCTCCGGTGACCAAACAACGTCATCTCCCTCATTCCAGTCACGTCGTGGGGGCCTTTCTTCCTGACCAGGAAGTAGATTGACAGGCTCTGCAGAAGCCAGAACCTTCGTAGGACCGAAAGAGGTGTCTGACATAGGGGAAACTGCTGAACGTTTTCTTTTTCGGTCTTCCTCGCCCTGTACCAGCGCAGTATCAAGTTGCTGATTGATTCTCCCTAATTCTTCTTCAAGACACTGTTTTTTTTGTTCCAAATTAAGCATTTCTCCATGAATCATGCTAGTAATATCTTCGCGGGCGATAAGCTGGCCACCCCTCGGTTACTCCCCAGCTGCCGCATCTGTATTCCCGGATACCTCTGCTGATGCATCCATACTTATCAGTTCCACTGAGTCTCCATCTGGAACAGCAGCCATCTTGGAGTCATCAGCAAAAGGGTCCCCTCTGCTCACAGGAAGCAGAGTAGGGGAATTTCCCCGGTGTCCTGGCCAAATTCCCCTCATTCACTATAAACACCACCAACAGCTTAATCTGGTTCAAGGTCAGTTGGCATTCATCTGTATCCCCCTCCCCCGGGTCGTGCCTGAAAATAGGCAGGATTTGTCTAGTGCACTTACCCGGTCAACAAAAACTAAATAAATAAAAAAATAAAACATTGATCTGTTATAGTGTGCTTGTTCAGAGTCCTGTAGTCGATACACAAATGTACGGACCCATTCTTTTTGCGGGCTACTATTATGGGGGATGCCTAAAGACTTCTGGATTCAGTTATGATACCAGCAGCCAACAGCTCTTGTAAATGTTGAGAGCATCTTCCAAATCAGCTAGGGCTAACCGTCTGGACCCCTCATGAAAAGGTCGATTATCACTCAGGCATTTGTGATGCTCTTCACCACGGGCACATCCAACATCAAGTTCACTTATGGAAAAAAAAACATTTGACCTCTCGGCTAGCTTCTGTCTTAATTTTCTTTTGTACATTTCAGGTCTTGGAGAGTTTCCAAAGTTGAACAGATTCAGGTCAAGCTTTTTACCTGTAGCTTAATTTGGGACTGCAAGCTGTACCAGTTCTGCTCACTAGACATGTGCTAAGGTCCTTCCCTTCCAAACAGTCACTTCTGTTTCATTTTTCACAAGGACACTAACCTTGTTTGTTCTGTTGGGAATACCAGATGGCTGCATCACTCCTCTTTGTCCTAACAGGCTATATAGTTGCTCTTCATCAGTGGGTGTGTCCAGAATGTACACATGGCTTCTGGCGGTTGACTCAAACTCCATCTCCCCCATCACTGTGCACTCAGTATGTGGGGGGCAACACCAAAGGCTGGGCATCCTTTCTTCAAATTACAGCCACTCGATCATCTTCAGCATCTGGCTTACCAGAAGCAGTCCCCTTCAAGTAGACATTTCAGATCAGAGGATGTATCTCTCTGCTGTGGATGGACTGTGGACCCTTCATCTCTTGGCATAACTGAGCCAGTCTCTAAAACATGTTAGCGCTGGTCCCAATCAGCGCTGGGGTCTCTCCTTCCATCCCAATATTAGGGCATACCAAGGCAAGAACTTCTATGGGTGTTTGTACTCCTGCCACACTTTGTGCGAATTCTATTTGTATGACAATGTACCCCCGATACGGGTAGGGTTTTTCGCTTATCCCCCAGATATTCAGTTCTTCCAGTGGCTGTAAAGGCACATGACTCAAATACTTCTTTTTTTGTATTCAGATGTTTTATTTAAGTTTAGTACAGAAATAGAACAGGATATCACAACCCAACATTTCAAAAATAGCGGAACAGAATAATAGGAAATGTTAACCAACTAGTATTACAAGACCTTTAAAAAGGTTATTAAGTATCATCCTATATGTTTAGTACCAGAGATTAAGAACCATGGCAACATCTCTAAAACTTCCTGGAAGAAATGAGAAGAAAACAGCTCTAAGGGGAAACATAGAAACATAAGACTTTGATGGCAGATAAGGACTGCTTGGCCCACCTAGTCTGCCCATTTCCCTACCTATTGAATAAACTGCAGATCCTAGTTAACAAACAGCCTACTTCTTCCTACCCCCCACAAGAATTGACTTACGTCTGTCCCATGCATTCTTGAATTCCTCCACTGTTTTTGACCCCACAACCTCCTCAAGAAGGCCATTCCATGCATCCACCACCCTCTCTGTGAAAAAATTCTTTGTCACATTGCCCCTAAGCCATTCCCCCTCTATCTTCCAGTTGTGTCCCCTTGTTCTTGCAGATCTCTTTTTCTGAAAGAAGCTACCCTCTTAGACTTTGTTGATTCCCTTTAGGTATGTAAAAGTTTCCATCATGTCCCCCCCCCAAGTGTATACCTATTAAGCTCCTTTAGTCTCTCTCTGTATGGTTTCTGTTGCAGACCCTGCAACATTTTAGTTGCCCTCCTCTGGACTGCCTCCATGGAGATGGGGTCTCCAGAACTGCACACAGTACTCCAGATGGGGTCTCACCAACTGTCTGTACAGATGGATAACAACTTTCTGTTTTCTGCTGGTGATGATTCTCCCTATACATCCCAGTATCCCCCCAGCTATTCCTACTGCCTTCTCACATTGCTTGCTTACCTTTAGGTCATATGATATGACTACCCCCAGGTCACTTTCCATTTTTGTTGTTGTTACTACCTCCCCCCATTGGGTACTCTTCCCTGTGGTTTTTGTTTCCCAGGTACATTACTTTGCACTTCTTAGCATTGAATCTAAGCTGCCATACTTTTGACCATTCCTCCAACCTTGCCAAGTCCCTTGTTATCCTTTCCACCCCCCCTTGTGTATCAATCCTGTTTCAGATCTTTGTGTTGTCTGCAAAGAGGCATACTTTTCCTTCCAGTCCCTCTGCAATGTCACTTATAAATACATTAAAAAGGACTGGACCCTGTGGTACGCCACTAGTAACACTCCTTTCTTCGGAGTGGACTCCATTTACTATTACATTCTGTGTCCTGTTGTTCAGTCAATATTTTACCCTGGCTACCACCCTGGGACCCACTCCCAGTCTGCAACAACAAATAAGAAACTCCTACATAATCAAAAAGAAAACATAAGGGTACAACTACCCTAGGTCATCAGACCTAAGTCAGTTTACATGGTATCTATATCCACCCCAAAATGGGAGAACCAAGGTGCCCAAGCTTCTTGAAAAACTGAGAGTTTACATTTCCTCCAAAATAAGACCTGTAAAAATGAAGCTGATTTGGACATGACCAGCTTATAATAATAATAAAATGCCTTTTCCCGCTAAAGCCGTAATTAGCCTACATTAGCCTTAAGCGCCTCAGGTTGGCTGCCTCCCCAGTTTCTGTTCCATAACCCTTGGTCTTTTTTGCCTTTTCTGCTTATGCTGCTCTTTGCCATAATGCCCTTTTCTGGCCGCACCCCCCTCTTATTTCACCAATGGTCCTAGTTTGCTAACTTAAGTGCAGTACCATGCTTCCCCTGCTCTCCTGCTGGCCAATTGGCCTTCCTTACTGTTCCGTCCCTCTGCTTAGTCCCTCTTTACTACCTATCTCTCTTCCTACTATCGTCCCTTAAACTCTGGTTCATCTTCGCGCCTTCCCTCCTTATCATACTCCTCTCTCTGACAGCCGACCATCCCCTTCTTCCTGCCGTCCTTTGGTTCCACTAGCCCAGCTACGTATCTCTACCTAGCACCATAAACCGTTAGTTATAATCTCCTGTCTTCCTGCCTATGCCCTCCACCCCTCAACAGTTTTCTCACCCCCCCTTGCTTGCATAATTCCCCTCACCTCCCTTCCCTTTCCTCTCTATCCCCCCTCCCTCTAGATATGTGTCCTCTCCAGTACCCACTTCCCTTTAAAACTGTATGCCTGCCTTTTGAATTTGTATGCCTGGACCTGTACCAATGTACCTTTCTACCAACGTACAACATCTAACACTATACAACAATTTCTAACAATTTCTAACAATGTACAACAAAGATGGTGCATGGATTGCATCACAAGTCCTATGAGGACAGGTTGAAGGCACTGAACATGTACTCCCTGGAGGAGAGGAGGGAGAGAAGTGATACGATAGAGACATACAAGTATCTTACAGGGAGGAACAGGGTGCAGGAATGCACTATTTTTAAGCGAAAAAGATGTTCCAGGACTAGAGGGCATGGGATGAAGTTGGAGGGAGGACGATTCAGAGGAAACGTGAGGAAGAATTTCTTCACAGAATGGGTGGTGGACAAGTGGAACACCCTGCCAGAGGAAGTGGTGGGGGCTGAAACAATCACGGGATTTAAGAATGCATGGGATAGACATAAAGGAATTCTAGAGGTCAGGGGTAAGGGGCAACAGACTTCCTGGAAAACATAAACTGAACTTACAAACTTAAATGGGCAGACTGGGTGGGCCATAGGCCCTTATCTGCCAACACTGTCTATGTATCTATGTATCTATGTACCTTTTGTATTGTATTATGTGCCTGTACTTGTACCAATGTACCTATACACCTTTGCCTGTATTGTGTAAACCTAAACTGTCCTACCTTGTACTATAACTGTGTCTCCCGGGTCGTGCCTGAAAATAGTCACCTGTTGGCTAGTGCACCTACCCAGTTAACAAAAACTAAATTAAATAAATAAATAAATAAAATAAATAAATAATAATCTTTATTTGAAAAACGCAATTCACTCATATCAAAGCACTTTAACAGTGAGTAAACATTTAAAATAGATTAATAAATAATTAAAATTCAATTCATAACAGATAGAATCATCCATATCAGGTTAAGGAGAATGCAAGATTAAATAGGTTTTCAGTGCAGCTTTAAAGTTCTCCACAGTTAGGCACTCCCAAACCTAATGAGGTAGAGAATTCCACAGGATAGGGACTACAAAAGAGAATGCTCAGGTCCCAGATGTCTTCAGTCGAACTCTGGAAATCTCTAGCAATCCCTCATTGGTGGAGCTGAGCGGTCAGGAGGGGCAATAGGGGCACAGAAGCTCTTGCAGGTAGTACAGTCCCAGTCTGTGTAGGGCTTTGTAGGTCAGCAAGCTGACCTTGAAGGTGATCCACCATTGAACTGGCAGCCAGTGTAGCTTGCGCAGCATGGGTGTAATATGACTAGATCAAGGAAGCCCAGTTAGTAACCTGGCTGCTGCATTCTGCACTAGCTGCTAATGGTGGATGTCAACCCCCAGGAGCCCTAGGTACAGAGCATTATAGTAATCCAGATGGTAGGTCACAAAGGCATGGATCACTGTCAGAAGATCATCGGGCAGAACCAGGTGTTTAAATTGGGCAATATTCCTCAGATGGTAGAATGAGGTCTTGACAACAGATGACACCTGAGCTTTCAAGGTCAACCCATCGTCAAAAATAATGCCCAGAGTCTGCACCTGTTCAGAGGTCCTCAGTTGGCAGCCTCCAAGAACAAAACCAGATGCCTGCCCCACTGAAGACCCCTCTATTTCACAACACAGGTCCACAACCAAAACCTCAGTCTTGTCAGAATTCAGTTTCAACTAGTGGGCACTCATCCAGTCTTGGATCTCGGATAGGCAGTTGTTAAATACCAAGACCGCTGTGTCCTGTTCAGGTACAAAGGACATATACAGCTGAGTATCATCTGTACAGCAGTGAAAACTCAGCCTGTACCATCTTACAATGTCCCCCAGCAGCCACATGTACACTGCAAACAACATGGGTAACAGCACAGAGCCCTGTGGGACCCCACATGGCAGGCAGAATGCATTGGAGGACTAAATCCCCAACACTACTCTCT
Source organism: Neoceratodus forsteri (assembly GCA_016271365.2). Taxonomy (NCBI): domain Eukaryota; kingdom Metazoa; phylum Chordata; order Ceratodontiformes; family Ceratodontidae; genus Neoceratodus; species Neoceratodus forsteri. The sequence goes on along the minus strand of CM028130.1, from coordinate 1,689,697,139 downwards.
GAAACCTGCCAGGAAGGATGTACTGAAACCATCTGAGGATAATACAATAATCCACAGATCAACTACAGGTGCTGTAGCAGTATTCCATGCTCCAAAGTGTCAAATACCATGGAGGGATCAAGGAGGACCAAGATGGAGCTGCTCCTCCGATCTCTCGCTATGAGGAGGTCATTGAGCAGTCTCAATATTATTCCTCTTCCTAAATCCTGACTGGAAGGGATCATAGATGTCATGGATGTCAAGATGATCATCCATCTGCAGTGCGACCACCTTCTCAATGACCTTACCCACAAAGGAAAGGTTAGAGACAGGCCTGTAGTTAGCGAGACAATCCTGGTTGAGAGAAGATTTCTTAAGGAGGCGAGTTACCGCTGCCTCCTTCAGGGAGTCATGAAACTCCCTGGTCTCTAATGAGCACCAGACAATCTCAGCTAGGACCAGGCTGATGACCTCAATACATCCCACAAGGAGAAGGGTTGGGCCTGGGTCCAAACCACAGGAGGTTGGCTGCATACCCTGGATGACCCTCATGACATCTGGGATCTCCACCTGATCAAAAGTCGACCAACCAGACTGAGATGTTGTGACCTTTAACCAATCACAGCTACCCCCTTTGGAATGAGCTGAGCTGATCTCTGACTTGATGTTGCCAATCTTATCTGCAAAGAAGCAAGCAAACTCATTACATTTCTCCTGTGACAAGGCTCTCTGTAACTGTAGACAAGCTGGATTGCACAGTCTGTCCACATTTCGGAAGAGCTGAGTCAGTCGATTCCGTGCAGTAGTTATCTTCCCGGACAAGAACTCTGCCTTCTTATGGGAGATCACCAATTGATAGTCGGCATAATGTGCCATCAATCTAAGCTTGTTGGCATCAAGGCCAGATTTCCGCCAGCGATGCTTCAACCTTCACCCAACCCTCTTCATCTGCCTCAAGGCTACATCAAACCATGGAAGAAGGGAGAAGGGAGAGGGGGTGAACAAAGACTGGCGATATGGAATCCAGAGCCACCACCATGGCCTTGTTGTAGACCTGCAGTAGATTCTCTGGATCCAAGCTTGCACTCAGAAATTCCCGATAGGTCCAACACCACCATCAGGCCATCTGGGGTCAGACCCCTTAATGGGCGGTACTGGACCATCTCTGAAGGGGCAGGCCTATAATGGGGTGCCTGGACATTGAACCCAACAGGGAGGTCTAAACCTCACTTTCAGATTCTTGACGATATTGGGAATGCAAGCAATCACAGACACGTTGCATTAGAGTAATACACAAGTTTATTACTACCAAAGGGATAAATCACAGTTGCCCTAAGCAGTTCTTACCAATACGAACCAAGAGCCAGTGCTAAGTGTTCCCTACACCTCGAGGTTTCTCTGTGTCTCTTGGGGTCTCTCAGGTCTCCGAGGTATAAGTCTTGTGCATTACATTATATATCTATGACAATTACTATGGTTACCAAAAGATAGAAACATTTCTAGTTACAGAGATGAGCCCTATTGGCTAAATTAGAGGTGGCTCCACGGTCCAAGATAACATTATACAATTCTGTAAAGTCATCAGTTTGAGAACAAAAGAGTTCTTATACAGAGTCTTACATAACTCAGTGTAGTGGTACAAATCACCAAAAGGTGGCAATGCCATCTTACATATTATAATTACTCCAAGGACACAGATGTCCTGGCATCTTACAAGTAAGAAGTACACAGAAAATACAAAGCAGAATATATGTATTAGCAAGCAAAGTGTATTACAACAATATGCATTCACATCCTGACATCTGCTCTTGTACAGTAGATGCCCTTAGCCCTATATGTTAGTATAACATATACCTAAGTGCTAGCTGTCTATGGTGTACCTCTGAGGGTACCAATTAGGGTGCAGGGACCTCATGTAACAAGACCATCCAACCGGTTCCACCACCAGGTTGGCGCTCTCCATACCCAGTAGGAAGACCAGGTCCAGTGAGTTACCTGAAATATGAGTTGCAGAGGAAACCACCTGTGTGAAGCCCATCGAATTCATCAGTTGGAGGAAGTCTTGCCCAAAGTGCGAGAGTCCGTTGTTGATCCGGGGATTGAAGTCACCCAGCATCATCACTCTGGGGGACTCCAAAACCGTGCTAACAACCAAGTCCGTGACTTCCTGCAAAAATTGCTTCCCATCCCCAGGTGGACGGTAGATGAGAAGAATTTTTCACCCCACACCTGCACCCAAAATACACTCAAAGGATTGGGTCTCCCACACTGGTACATCTACAAGGCCCAACTTCATTCTAAAACAAATGGCAACACCCCCCCCCCATGATCCAACCTCAGGCGGTGCATCACCGAGAAGCCAGCTGGTACCACTGCCTCCAGAACTGGGCTGGCATTCACATCCAGCCAGGTCTCGGTGATGTAAGCAAGGTCTGTTGACCCAACAAAATCAGCAATCACTGCCGTCTTGTTCTTAATGGACCTTGCATTGCACAACAATGCCCAGGTCAGATGGGACTCCAAGACTAACTGTAAAACCTGCCCACTCAAGATGGAGCCTTTGGGTATGGGGAGCAGACAAGGAGGACCCCTCTTCTGCTTCCATTTTGCCCCAGGGCGTCTTCTTGTCCCCACTACCCCTATCTGGCTGCCCCGGTCCTCTCCTCCCTGAGGTCCATGCCCCCCTATCTCTTACTTACTATCCCCAATGCCCAGTAATGGCCATAAACATTGGCAGGCAGAGGAGGACAGTTAAAAGGGCAGAGGCCCCAGAGCTCAAAGGAGGAGTAGCACCTGACCGGGAGAGCCACCTGCCAACACATAATCTCCTACTACCTAAATAGAAATTAGCTAGGAATAAAGCACAGGGACCTGATGGTATTTCACCAAGGATTATCAGAGAATTGGAAAAGAAACACACAGGACCCCTGATGGAACTATTTCAGACATCTGTGGATACTGGAGAGGTGCTGGAGATTTGGAGACAGGCGGATGTGGTCCCGATTTACAAAAAGGGAGCAAGACAGGCAGTAGGAATTTATAGGCCTGTGAGTTTGACTACAGTACTGGGTAAAGTCTTAGAGGGCTGTATCAAAGACTTTTATCACAGAATAAATAGGGGACACTGATGATACCCAGCATGGTTTCCAGAGGGGACAGTCCTGTCAAACTAACCTGTTAGAACTCTATGGTAAAGTTAGCAGGGCAATGGATAACTCAGACTCAGTGGACATAATTTTCCTTGATTTTTCTTAAGCTTTTGACAGAGTCCCACATGGAGAATTAGTGGATACCCTAGCTGAACACAGTATTCCAGGGAACATAACCAGATGGATAGAATCATGGCTCGCAGATAGGAAGTAGAGGGTGTGCATTAGGGGCACTTTCTCCAAATGTTCAGATGTGTTTAGTGGAATGCCCCAGGGATAGGTACTGGGGCCTTGCTTGTTTAACATTTATATTTCATCACTGACATGTAAAGCAGATGCATGGCTATCAAAATTTGCTGACGATACCAGGCTGGGTAGAATAGGAAACAATGTAGAGGAGGTTGCCACACTACAAGAGGAATTGTATGAGATGGAAGTGTGACCAAACAAATACAGCTTGGCCTTTAACTCGGATAAATGCACGGGTAATGCATCTGGGCAGAGAAATCGAAAAACACCATATAGGTTAAATGGATGTATCTTGAAAATGGTGACAGATGAAAAGGACCTGGTATAAGAATTACTCAAGAATTAAGTTTCAAACAACATAATAATATGATAGTTAAAATGCAGGAAGTATATTGCACTGTATCATATGGCACAGCAGTAGTAGGGATAGACAGGTAATTATACCACTGTGCACTTCCTTGGTGGGGCCCCATTTGGAGTACTATGCACAGCTGTGGTCCCCGGGCTATAAAACACAAATCTAGGCATTGGAAAAAAATACCGGATATGAAAGGCATGGAATACGAGGAGAGGCTAGCAGAGTTGGTCCTGTACTCCTTGGAATTCAGGAGACTAAGGGGAGGCATGTGCCTCATGTACAGAACAGCACAAGAGTTAGAACTAAGGGAACAGCTTGGCATTAATATCATAGAGAAAAGGTATAACACGTGAGCCTATACTATACAAATAGCAAGTGAAAGATTTAAAACAAATAAGAGGAAACACTGGTTTGGTATTAGACTGGTAAAAATATGGAACAGCCTCCTGGCTGTGGTGGTGGAGAGTGATAGTATGATAAAATTCAAGACATTACTCGATAATTACCTAATTCAAAATAATACCACGGGATGTAATTAGATCAGGTGGTGAGCTCAATGGACTTCGGTCTAATATGCTCTGCGAAACTTATGAAACTATGAACAGCCAACCCCCACTAGCTAAATAATAAAATCCAAATAAAATTAACAGTCCCCCCACCCCACAAATAACTAGCAATCCCACCCAAAAAACTCAAAACAGCTAAAATAACCCACTCACCCGTCCCACAATCACACTACCAAACCCCAACCCAAAAAATTATACCCAACCCAAATAAACACAATAAATTAGGTGAGTATGGAGTCCAAAGTAGTAGTTAGTGCAAAGTCAATGTCCGGATACAAGAAGCACACCAAAGCTTCAGAAAGGACGTCTTAAGGCAAGTGAGTCTCTCACCCTCACCCAGTCCTTATAATCATAATCCAGGAACTGCTCTCCTCTCGCACCAGCAGCAACACAGAAATTAATGCAATACCATGTACTCCTTCAACAATGCTGTCAAGGATCTCCTGCTCCTGTCATCCATTTGCTGCTGCCCTGACAGGCCTCCCTCCCGGCCCAACAGCTAATAGCTAATCTACTCCCCCCAGCCCACCAGCTGAAAGCTAATCCCAACCAGCACTTTGCTCCCCCATTTCCCGCACTTCTTACCCAACTTTTCTCACTTAAATAATCACCAAACCTGGTACTGCAGTCTGCCCCTATTCCCCATAATTTGTTTTCTGCCACCCGGGCCCCACATAACATTCCAAATTATCTGCTCAGTTAATCTCTTTTGCAATGTGGGCCAAGAAAAAAAAAACACCTTACTCTAACTTACATCTCTCTGACTCTTCTACTTTTCCCACTCCTCTAAATATGGTATTTATAGTTTGTACTAGCTGATTACTTCATGGCACCCTTAACTATGTAAATGTATTGTTATGCACTAGCTTATCCACTGCATCCTTAACTCTGTATATGTTTTGTAATGTACCAGCTGATTCATTGCCCTCTTAACTCTGTAAATGTAGTGTAGCTAATGTCTGTGACTGTTTTAAGTACTCAAATTGTGTCTGTAACTGTCTCTTGATGTCTCAAAACATTGGACGTTCGTGAAAATGGGCATATTTGCTCACATACTTCCGAGTATACAAATAAAATTGAAACTGAAATTGATAACAGACCATCTTTAGAGGTAGTCTCACTACCTCCCAAATCTAGGTCCAGAGTTCTGCCAAGATAAGACGAGCCACCAGATAGTAGCCTAGAATGCAAAGCAGATCTTCTTCATCAGTCCAGACTTCTTTGTCTGAATCTTAACTCCGCCACCTCAGGGCCACTTAATGGCACTCCTCTGGGGCCGAAAACTGGCACTGCCAGCAAACCAGAAAAATCAAGGGTCCCTGATGGAAAGCCCATTGGCTCTTACCTCAGTAAAACCCTTAGACCCCTCAAAGGAGCACACCACCCGCCGGTCCTTGCCCCTCCAGTGCCCCCTCTAGTCACTGGCTGGTCCAGGCCATGACCCTCAGGTTCTGTGCTGTGGCTCCTTTCCCCCAAATTGGCAGCTGACAGCCACAGGTTGATAACAGGCCACCCAGGTTGGGGGGCACTGGAGACTTAGCCATCCACCGATGGCCAGAGTCCCACCACTCTTAACAGTCACCGGGAGTCAACCCTCTGGTCAGAGCCCCCAATACTGCCCCCCCAAGAAGCTCGTCACAACCCACACCCACCAGCCATCCCCCAAAGGGTCAAAAGGAAGCAAGTACCTGACTTTACGGTAAGAGATTGCGGGCTGTAGCAAGGTCCAACTTGCTATCCAGATGCCAGTCATGCTCCCACCATGCCAGCAGCTGGCTTGCAAATCCGCTGTGACCTCTGCAGCAGATGCCTCAGTCCAGCTCACTCTTCCTCATTCAGATCTCCACTCCAGTAGCTCCGATCAAAAACTGGGCTAAAATACACTAGCAAACAGGTCCAGCAGGTCCTGGTAGAACTCTACAGATCCCAACTATGGTTGGAGAGCCAGTCATGGCTTTACTGACAGATTGGTCGTCCGTGACTCAAACAGTGAGGAAAATGAGAAAACCATGAAATGTCCTAACTTACGAGCTATGGGAGCAAATAACAGAGCTGCAAGGGGATTACAAATTGCTAGCAATACTTTGTGAAGCTAGCAGTTTGGCATCTCAAAGTTGTCATGCTCAAGCAGTAAAAAAGCACCAAACAAGCCCCTAAGTACAAACCCTGAAAAATAAATGCATGCCTCACTACCTGTCCCACTGTAAGCCCTATCTAATAATTAAACTATAAAACTAACTAAAAAATAAGCAAAAAGCAAAACAAACAAGCAAACGAAAAGTAATAAAAAGTGGGGATGGCTAAGCTTAGAACTCAGGCAGCTCACACACAACTGCCATCTTGCATCACTTGCCATGTGTAAGAAGGAAGAGAGGTCAATCCCCAGTTATAAAGGAGGAGCCTCTTGTCTGCCATCACTACAGAATATAAAACAGCTTATATTTAAAGGTTGACCGATCAAGTAAAAATGCATCCTCAAGGAGCCAGAAACATGCAGTATGGGGTAAAGATAAATTAGGGGTGCGCTCAACGGTTTCAATAATTCTTTCCCACCATTCCTTTAATAACGGGCATCCCCACAATATATGATAAAGTTTTCCAGGCTCCTCTGAGCATCTCCAGCAAAGATTAGAGGAGGCAAGACCCATCAAGACTAAGCGATCTGGGGTCCTATACCATTGACTAAGAATCTTCTTTTGTATAAGTTGCAGTCTGGGGTCCAGTAAGGCTTGATGCAACTCTTTCCAATTACCTAACCAACTATCCTAAGATACAATAAATTGCAACTCTAACGCCCACTTAAGCCTGTGGAGCTTCCAGTTGGTCAGGTAGACATCCCATTTTAACTTTTAGATTTGACAAACTAGGAACTTTGGAAACTGTGTCCATTTTTTCAGATAGTTAACGAGACTGGTAGAGATTAGTGTATATTCTGTGGTGTACCAAGGTTGCAACACATGGTGCAATTGAAAATATGTCCAAAGATCTCATGTAGGTAAAAGAAATTGGTGTTGCAGCTGATTGAAAGCTTTAAGAACCCCTGTTTCTGTCGCCAGGAGGTCACCCACTGTTTGTATCCCACTGGAAGCCCTTGTGGGCTATATGGACAGTATATTTGAGATCCACCTATCTGGATTCTGGGGTTATACCAGAGAGGTTCATAAGGGCCCAAATACCCAGGTTTCCACTTAAACTATTTCAAAAACCATAACCAACATTTTATAGTAAACTTAATAGGGAGGGTAAATGTAGTAGTATTATATTTAGCATTCCCGAGTAAAGTCGCCATGGGCATTTCCCCTACTAAAGCTTGTTCAATGGTCACCCAGAGTGGCGCATTTCTAACAGGTGAAGCTATCCATTGGACTACATGTTTTAAACCTAACCCCAGGTGATACATCCAAGGCTAATGCATGCTCCATTCACCCTGTCACCCAGGTGTCCTTAGCACCTTCCGAGAGAACCGTGAGACTTTCCCCTCCCAAATAAAGTTAGAAAACATTCTATGTATTTTATTCATACATTTAAGGGGTGGATATGGGTAAATTACTTAAGTAATAAAATAATTTAGGGAATGCCATCAGCTTTATAACTGCCACTCTACCAGGAATGGTCAGATGTAATTTGGACCATCTATCAAAATCTGATAAAGCGGCCAGCACTGCTAATATATTGTGGGTATACATATCATATATATCCACAGAGATATAGACACCTAAATATTTGAGCTCCCCAGCTGAACATTTTAATGATTTTGCACCAATAGATGCCCAACTGGGGCTGCCACTGAATAACGGTAGAATTTCAGTTTGTATCCAATTAACTTTTAGACCAGAGATGGCACTAAATGAATCTACCACATCCCATGAATTTGGAAGGGAAACTTATACCCTGGAAATAATAAAAGCAGATTGTCTGCATATAATAATGTGGAAAAGGATTGGGCATCTATCCCAGTACCATGAATTGCTGGATGCTGTCTAATGACTCCATTTAAATGTTCCATGGCAAGGAAAAATAGTAAGGGACTTAATGGGCAACCCTGCCTTGTACCACAAACAGAGTGAAGGACTCTGATAGCACCCTATTTGTTATTATCCTAGACTTTGGGGACATATATAAACAACGCACCCAGGACTGAAAAATTGGGCTTATACCAACCGCTGAAAGGACATAAAGTAAATAGTTCCACTTGATAGATCAAAAGCCATTTCAGCACTGTTCACTAGCATGACAGCAGATTCTGATCCTCTAGTCATGATCTGAATAAGATCAATGACCGCTCAAAGGTTATCACTTCTCTGGCTTCCCTTCATAAAGCCCGACTGTGACTGACGCATCAAATATGGAAGAGCTGTTTCCAAACGTAATGCTAAAATCTTAGCTAGAATTTTGCAGTCAACATTAAGTAAAGATATAGGTCTATAATTAGTGCAGTAAGTCTGGTCTTTATGCAGTTTGGGCAGGACAATGATAATAGCTTCCTGCATGGAGGAGGACATGGTACCAGTCTTTCGAATATAATGAAAAAGTTCAATAAGGTATGGTACAAGTTCCTCCTGGAAATCCTGTGAAAAATATGAGCTAAGGCTATCTAGGCCTGAAGTCTTACTGGGATTAAACTGATGGATAGCCAGCTGAATCTCAGCAAGAGTGATATCAGCTTCCAAGGCCAGTACAGCTTCTGGTGGTAAAAAGGGCAGTGTGATCCATGCAAGAAAGGATTCATAGTCATCCCGTGAGGGAGAAACAGAGGGAGTATAAAAAGCTTTGTAATATTCACAAAATAAATCAGATATTTGTTTTGAGTCTTCCTCTATTCGATCCCCACCCTGTTTTAAATATGGAATCTGAGTCTCTATGGCCTGTCATCTCAAATGATAAGCTAACAATTTCCTGGCCTTGTCTCCAGACTCTCAATAGGCCTGATGCTGGAAGAACAGGGCACTCGAGGCCTGCTGGTAAAAAATGGTAGTGAGCTTATATTTACATTGTAAGAGTTCATGAACTGGAGTGGAACTATCCGAAGGCTGACTATAAATGATACTCTATAATGTTTTAATTTGGGAAGTTAAAGCGGAGACTGCTTGTTTCCTATTTTTTTCCCCATTAGATGCGAAGGAGATGACCCTACCCCTAATAAATGCTTTAAAGGCATCCTATAGGGTAAATGGCAAACTATCAGGTTCAAATTTGTTTTGAAATAAAAATGAATTTCGGACTGTAGCTATGCCTGGAATCCCTCTAAACTTAAAATGGCAGGATTGAAGCGCCAGAGTGGGGATTTCAAGGGGTTCCAGTTGGCCCTAAACTAAACTAATGGGGGCATGGTCCAATATTAAAATAGGGAGTATGGCAGCATCCAGCAACTCAGGCATCAGTGAAGGACTACCCAAAAAGAAATCTAATCTACTACAGGTGTGGAACCCGTTCAACCTAAATGTATACCCATGAAAAAGACTCCAGTAATATACCAAATTGAATTCTGAGCATAATTGATGTATCACCATTCTAAATCTCTGATGAGAGGGAGTACCTTTAGCTATGGGTGTCCTATTAATGAAAGGGTCAAGAGCAAAATTTAAATCCCCCCCCCACTATAACTGACATGGTGGGTTGATACCACTCCGAGATTTGTTACGCAATCTGTAAGTAGAACTCCAGAGTATCCACATTAGGTGAGTAAATTTTCACCAACAGTAATAATGCCCTGATACATGTCCCCAAAATAAAGAGAACACATCCTTCCCTATCAGTAAGGGTACTCTCTACCTGCAAAGGGCAACCGTTTTGAAAAATAATTAATTCTCCTCTCTGTTTCGAAGAATACATACTAAAAAAGACCTTACCGACCCATCCCTTCCCTAGTTTACATACTTCTATCCTCAAAAGGTGGGTTTCTTGGAGAAAAACAATATCAATATTAAGTGACTTTAAATAAGAAAGCATTTTTTTTTTCACTTAATGGCGTGGTTCCTACCCTGAACGTTCCATGCGATTATTCTGATATGAGCCATTAAACCCTATGAAATACCATAAAAATAAAAGAAATTCTAGATCCCTAAAATGAAGCGCAGGCTTAATCTGATAATACACCCTGAAAATAACAAGGAAAACTGAGATGGTGCCATGGTAATATCATACCTAGCAATACCAGAAATAAAGGTTCGAATAAGAACAAACTTCAGAAGAATGAAGAACAACACTGAAATCCCACAAATCAAAAAGAACTTCTAAAAATGAACATTGTTCAAATAACACCATATCCCCTAATGAATGAATCCCCTCAATAATCGAAGGGACACATAGGACTGATCGAAGTAAGTACCCAATGAATTTTGAAACAATTTTTTCCAAACAGTACCCCATTCGTTAGAGAGATACAGTGCAGTCCAAAGCTAAATAGGTAGGGTACAAAAACTACCAAAGAAAAGATAAAAATATAATGCTCAGGAGGTGGGAAATCAGGGGTCAATAGGAACATCATGTTCAGATCCTCCCATCCCCCCAGCAGATGAGTCATCAAGCATCATAGGCAGATGCTTAAATAATTGACATACCTGGCTAACCAACAGTCCCCCTCCTTATAATATTGGATGCCTGCTTCACTTGGCCAAATTACTGTTGGAATGACCATAGCTCCCTAATTAGCTAACAAAAGAAAGGGTTGAATGTTCTTCTTTTAACAAAAGTAGCTGTGTAACATTGAATATGCCCCTGCAGATTTAAAAGGTCACTTTTACGATATCCAGATCCAAAGTAATTAACACAGACGAGCTGATTAAATTCTATGATACAGGACCAAAAAGGGAGCGGCATGCAGGCACTGATGAGATATGATTTACACATGAGCCCCACATCGGCACCATTTTTTTATCAAGTTGCCCCATCCCCAGTTTCCTACCAAGTCCAAAGGTACTGGATAGTCAAGTTCATAGCAGTTCCAAATATATGAAGCAGTCCCAGCTAAGTGCAACCAGATCCCAGAACCAACAACTCACCACTACCCCTGATCTTCTGAAGTTAACAGACTATCAGCCGATCAAGTTGCCATGGACAAGTCCGATGATCATCCAGCTTGTTGATCAGTCACAGGAGCTGTAGTCCTGGCAGGTGGTAGAGATGATAGCAGTCGGTCTGTTGGCAAAGAGGCTACCAGCTCCACTGCTGGTAACTCCTAGTGCCTCATCAGTTACAGTACTGCATTTTGCCTTTTAATTTGGGGAAGGGAAGCCGTACAGAGCACGCTGGTAGCCAGTACTGCATTTTGCCTTTTAATTTGGGGAAGGGAAGCCGTACAGAGCACGCTGGTAACCAGTTCTGCATTTTGCCTTTTAATTTGGGGAAGGGAAGCTGTACAGAGCACGCTGGTAACCAGTTCTGCCATTTACCTTTTAATTTGGGAAGGGAAGCCGTACAGAGCACGCTGGTAACCAGTACTGCATTTTGTCTTTTAATTTGGGAAGGGAAGCCGTAGTTTTTGGACCAGAAAGCCGACGAGCAGTTCCTCGCGCACCAAGCACTCTTAACTGAATCTGCCTGCCCTGTGCAAGTAGGAGACCTGCCTCAGAGTCACTGATTTCCCTGGGTACTTGATCGCTGAAACCCCACAGTCGCTGTGCAACTGCTCCCCACCCACCCTTGTCCGGTTTTACTTATATGGAGTGAAACCACTTTTCCATTAGCAGCCTATACTGTTTGACTGCTAGAGGGCACTAAATCAATCTTAAATTGTTACTAGTACCCAGACTAATACCTGTAAATTTTCACTCTCACACTCTCTTACAGTCCTTATGCCACTTATAACAGTCCCAAAAATGGCCATCTCTCCTTGTGGTACTCTTTTAATAGTCTTTTCAGCTATCTGCCTTATATGGCTCCCTACACTTTTCTACTCAGTATCCCATAATCATTACCACACATACCCTGACTTCTCCAGTCTATCCTATATGCGTATAACACCACACCAGCCTCTTGCCACCTTCCCTCTGCTTATTCATTATAAACTCACCTATCACTTATTCTACACTCTAAAGAAATTCCCGTTACCTAACCTAACCCTATCCATCTCCTACATCCGTCGTAAACTCTTACACCTGTCACATCTAACCCTGATATTAGCCGGAGATACTGAGAAAAATCCTGGACCTCCAAGTAACTTATCTTGTAAGGCTACTAACTGGCATGACTCCAAGGGTATCCACATTTCCCACCTAAATATTAGGAGCCTGCTTCGTAACAAGGTTGAACTTGAGGCATGGGCTGCTCAGCACAACCCAGACATCATCTGTTTATCTGAAACCTGGCTAAGACCCTCCACCCCTGATCATCTCCGCTCACTGCCTAACTACAACATCATTCGGCAGGATAGGACTTTAACTAAGAGGGGAGGGGGGGGTTGCCATCTTCTTCAAACCCCACCTTCTAATATCACACTTTGCCCAAGCTGCCCTATCTTACTGTGAAGCAATTTATGCTACCTTAATGCTCAGGTCAAAGAAACTTTACTTAGTTTGTGCCTACAACCCTCCAGCTGGTTGTACAGCTGGGCTGGAGGAACTTCTATCTCAGGTGGAAAAGGCCATTGGCCGTAATGAAGTCCTCATACTTGGGGACCTGAACCTAAACTGGACTAGTAAATCTAACCTGTCCTCTCATACCATCGTCCAAGGACGAAACCTCCATCAACTTATTACTGACCCTACCAGGATCCTGCCCCCTCCCGGGCTAGTACTCTTATAGACTGGGTCCTTACAAATCGCCCGGATAGCATAGCCTGTGCAGGGACCCTAGCCGACTCAATCAGTGATCACTCCCCAATCTACTGCACCTGGCGTGCTACTAGTAAACCATCTCCACCTCCTAAACTCATCACCTTCCAAAACCTGGCTAACTTTAACCAAGAAAATTTCTTACATGATCTCACACTGATTGACTGAACTCCCATTCACACCTCTAATAATGCACAACTGGTGTTAGACCATTTCCTTGCCAAATTTCATGTGCTCCAAGACTCCCACGCTCCCTGTGTCACTCGTCGGATCCATGGATCGCAGGCGAAATGGCTCTCAAAAGACCTACTTGTGCGGATTAGGTCCAGGGATAAAGTGTGGCATCACTTCAAAGCCACTGGGCTACTGTCCGATTACAATAATTATCGAGCCCAGAGAAATATTTGCATAAGGCAAATTTGATTAGCTAAAAGCTCCTGCTGTAAAAATCTACTAACCAAGGCAGCGGGGGACTTGAAAAAATTCTGGGCTACCATAAAAACCCTCCTTGGTGCAAATCAAACAGCACTTACAAATGACATGCTGATTAATGGCATACATTGCAATAATCCAACAACTATAGCAAACTCTTTTAACCACCATTTTTCGGATCTCACCAGCTACCAAACTTCATTCCCCAATGCTCACGCCTTTTCACACACTGACAACACCAAACCTCATTTCACACATCCCCCTTTCAGGTTCCAGAATATTACAAAATCTGAAGTTCTGAGGCTACTCCTCTCAGCTCCAGATCATACCAGTGCAGGGTCTGATGGACTGGAACCCAGGCTTCTAAAAATCACCGCTCCAATTATAGCCTCTTCCCTAACCAAAATCTTCAATCTATTTCTACGTCATGGCTAAGTCCCCAGCACCTGGAAAATAGCCAAGATCACACCCATTCTAAAAGGTGATCCCAAATTAATTGAACTACCGTCCTATAGCCATCCTCTCCCTCCTTAGCAAAATCCTAGAAAAACTTGTGGCAACCCAAACCCTTGACTACTTGCAGAAGTACGACCTCTTGTCTAGCTCTCAGCACGGTTTCCGCAAGGGGCACAGTATGATTACTGACCTCCTTAAACTCACTAATGATATCTTTTCTGCTATGGACTCAGGCCTCCTGACAGGTGCTATCTTCATTGATTTAATGAAAGCTTTTGACCTGCTAAACCATTCCCTCCTTCTCTCAAAACTTCACTTCCTAGGTTTCTCTACTGATGTAGGATCCTGGTTTAACAGCGATCTGTCCGGTAGAAAGCAGACCATTGTTTTCAATTCAGCCAAATCTGATCCCTCATCTATCCATGTTGGAGTGCCCCAGGGCTCCATACTTGGCCCCTTGCTCTTCTTCATTTTCATAAATGACATCCCACTGCTTGCTTCAACCTGCTCAACCCTGCTTTATGCAGATGACCTAGTGATTTACCACAGTGCAAGGAACACACTTGACCTCACCCAAACTCTTGACTCAGACTTCTCTGCTATTCAGTCTTGGCTAATAGAGAACAAACTCATTCTTAACATTAGCAAGACTCACTCTATGCTTTCTGGGTCACTCACCAAACTTAAAATAAACCCTGATCCTCTAAAAATCACCTGTGCTGATGGCTTCACTCTGAGCAGCACTAAATCCTTCAAATATCTGGGCATCACTCTGGATGAATCCCTTAACTTTGACTCACGCATAACAAACACCTGTAAATCTGTTAATGCAAGACTAGATGGTGCCTACCGCACTAGCTATGCCCTTACCCCTTTGGCTAGACTAGCTGTGGCCAAAGGCTTTCTGCTCCCCGCCCTGGCTTATGGATCAGTCACGTATCTATCTACCTCAATATCCTCCCTCCACAAGTGGGACACCACCTATAACAATATCTGCCGTTATGTCTCTGCATCCCCTCATTTCACACACCATTGCCAACTCTATTCTGACCTAAACTGGCCTTGCACCTCTAACCATCTGCTCCAATCCCTTGGGTCACTTATAGATAACGTTGTCCGTAATGGTATCCCATCAACACTCGCTGGTCTCCTCCACTCTCACCCTCTCTCCTATGGGCTCCGGTCTGCGGACCTAGCCCCGTTCCACATCCCCAGATGTAAAACTAATATGGGTTCACGCGCTTTTGGACTTACGGCCCCAAAATACTGGAACTCGTTACCTCTAAATATTCGTGGAGCACCTACCCACGCTAGCTTTAAAACACGGCACCGGGACCATCTGCAAACAATTACCCAATGTACCTGCTTTAATCCACCTTAGACTACATCATCCCCCCCCTTTCATTATACTGCCTGCCCCTTCTTCACCTCTGTCCCCACCTCCCTAACTATCTAGTTCTCATGTTTCTGTTTCTCTCATCCCCTACTCCTTCTCCCCTAATCCCTCACTCCCTCCTACTATCCTCTCTCATCTCATCCTCAGTTTGGTTTATACTGTGCTTTGCTGTGTAGTAACCTTATTTTGCAAATGCCTATCTCACTTACTGTTGTAACTTTAGTTGTGTATTTTACCTAGGTGTTTTCCTGTTCTGCCTCTTCTGTAACATTACCTCTAATATTCCAAAGTGACCCACTCTTTGAATTGACTGTTCATTTGTATGTTGTTGCCTACATCCACACTGTGCACACCAAGCTCATGTGTTGCGTCGCATGTATGCTCACTTGCTGTTGTAACTTTATTTGTGTATTTTACCTAGGTGTTTTCCTGTTTTGCCTCTTCTATAACATTACCTTTAATATTCCAATATGACCTACTCTTTGAATTGACTGTTCTATTGTGTTGTTACCACATCCACACTGTGCATACTCAATCTCATGTGCTGGCCAAGCCAAAGTGCTCTTTTTATGTTTAAACTGTCTTCCCAGGTCGTTCTGAAATAGTCATTGCTATGCCTAGCACACTCACCCAGTTACCAAAAGCAAATAATTAAATAATTAAATCAGCCCACTGCATGTCTCCCATTTGTGTAGCCTCTAGATGGAGTGTTGGAGATAATCGTGGATGCTTAGGGTCGGGGCCAACTGACCAGCCTTGATTAGTAGAGGCAGGCAAGGATTCTGAAGGACTAATATGCCTCTCTCTGGTGAAGCGTCAGCAGGTTCTTGTGGCTGAGATAGACAAGGATTAGCAGGTGCATGGTGCGAATTTCTTTGTCTCTTGGGCTTAACAGCTAAATTGCCCGCAAGCCCATTAGACAGAGCAGCAGATTTTTTGGAGGATTGACTGGGAGCTGAATTCAAAACTGTGGAGGGAGAAGTCAAAAAATCCTCCTTAGAAATAGCCATACCTTCGGTACCAAGCTGCTTTCCTGACATGGAATGCTTGAATGTTGGCAATGACACAGGTTTAGAAAGACATCTTTGATCCAGGAGAAAATGCTGTGCATCCTGTGGGGATTAAAACACAGCCAGTGGTCCTCACATAAGATTGTGAGAACTACAGGATATTTTAGAGAATACTGAATCCATCTGGTGGCCAGCTGTTTTTTTGACAGGAGTAAAGGCTTTCCTTCTTGTGGTGACATCCTTAGAATAATCTTGAAACAGATGTATGGAGTGGCCATTTCACTTCAAAGGGCCTTTCTCCCATACCAGTCTGAGAATGTGCTCCTTGATGGCAAACCTCAAAAAATAGATGATTATGGGTCGGGGAGGGGGGTATACCTCAAGCAGGTCAGGTGCCCAAAGACCAATGGACCCTTTCTAGTTCCAGAGGCCAGTCACAGTAATAGTTGAGCATCTACGGTATTTCTTTCTGCAGCAATTCAACCATATTAGGGCCCTCTAAACCCTCAGGAACTCCAATAATCCTGAGATTAATTCTGCACTCCCGATTTTTAAGGTCCTCTATTTTGTCCAGAGCTAATTTCAGCTGTTGTTGCAGATGAGAAATACAGTCTCCATTTCTGACTTAATCCGACTCAATCTTGAGGGAGAAGAGTTCTGTTTCAGCTATATGCTGTTCAGCCGCTTCCATATGGTTGGTAAGCTGAGAGACCGAAGATTTGATTATGTGAATGTCCTGTGTCAAGGACTGAAGCATCGTACAGATATTTGACAATTCTTCCAGAACCACAACAACATGAATCTCGGTGGTCGCCATAATGGAGCAGAGAGGCAGTCCACCACCAGCAAGTGACGTAGAGGTCTATAACTCAGTCCTGGTTGGGAAATTCTTTACAAAAAGGTATCTGCAAGTAAGTCAGGGCTTCTAATATCCAATTTGACTCACAAGATAAGGCAATTAGAGCAAATAGTGGCCAGATGCAATGGATTTTGGCAGGAAGGAGAGGAGCCACTAAATTAGGCAGCCATCTAGGATTCCATCGCACATGCGCCTCTGACTCAAATACTTCTGGTACCAATCTTCAAAGACGACAGTCACTTGGGTCCCACTATTAAGTAGCACCATACAATCCACCCCTTCAATCTTAGCTGGGAGCCTAGCAGATGGTACTATTAATCCTGGTGAATTGTGGGACCTTTAACATTAACAGGTTGTGTCTCTTTCATAGAGCAGGTCTGGTCCAGGACCCCAGTTCTCTCCTTCCTTAAGACCCACTGATGTCTCTCTGACAATTGCTTCTCTTTCAATAATTTGTGTACTACTGAATCAGAATTTTCAGGCCTGTTGCAATTTCATCATCGGTGCCCATCTTCAACACACTGATAACAGAAAAATCCACCACTACTGTTGGCAGTATTAACTTGCCCTGACTCTGGCAGGGTGGATTTCTGACAAGGGTAATACCTCTGAACCCCAGAGGCAGGAGGAGTTTCTCTCTGATTTTGTTCATTAGTAGTCTGTAGCACTGCTACTTGCTCAGTCAATTCTTTTTCTTGTCTCTTCAAATCCTGTTGTCTCGCCTGGGCAAATCAGAACTTACTAGAGTCTCTACTTTACTCAAAGGTGCCACCAGCAGCCCTTTGCTGTGCAGCTCTATCTTCCTTTTCTCAAACTTCATGCATCAACTCACTATAGGAAGGGGATTACCCAGCCGATCTTCCAGTCACAACTTCATCACCACCATTTCAGAGTGTCCAGTTCCCTCTAAGACTTGCTCTAACCTCAGCCTATTCATATCTTGGGCAGTCACTGCTCCTTTATGGTAGGCTCTCTGTAGTAACTACTCGAAAGGGGTCAAATTTTCAGAGAGATTTTCACCTTCTCTTTGGACTGTACCTTGCAATTTTCCCAATACG
The DNA here is from genome assembly GCA_016271365.2 of Neoceratodus forsteri. Taxonomy (NCBI): domain Eukaryota; kingdom Metazoa; phylum Chordata; order Ceratodontiformes; family Ceratodontidae; genus Neoceratodus; species Neoceratodus forsteri. The sequence continues at coordinate 1,689,678,856 of CM028130.1, read as the reverse complement.
CTTGTGCCACTATCACTTGATTTCACTTCACTTGGTTGGGTGGGATACAAGAAGGCAATGTGCCCATTGAGAGTATCCCCCACAGTTTTGTGGATCATTATTTATTAACAGTTTCTAACCATAAATCTAGTTTAGTTTTAAATGTTTCAAAATTGGTGGTGTTAACAAGGTCATTAGGTAATTTGTTCCCTATTCTGGGAGCCCTAATTGTAAAAAAATGTAATCTTTTATTGGTATTTGCTTTTGGGACAATTAACTGTTTAGTGTGTAATCTGGGAACTAGTTTCCTTGTTGTGTACTCAGTACTCCCAAACATGCTTTCTAGGGCGTTGAGGTACATCTATGCATTAGCATCAGGTTGGGTAGATTGCAAAGCTCCAATATCATCCATGGCTGGCCCTCTCAAACTCTCCCACAGCCAACACCTCTTCTCAACTTCGAGACACTGGGGATTTTGGACCATGGGAGTGGCCTGACCCATCCAAATGCTAAAATCATCTTCCCCAGGTGGCACTGATTTTCTCCTAGAGAAGAGTCTTAGTCTCTAGTAGGATCTGGTCCCTCTCCCCAGTGCCCAGGCAGCTAATCAAGCTGGGGGTTGCCCAGGTGGAATGACACTGTCAGATTTACACAGTCCTTTTATATCCTGGGGGGGTCTTCCCCTCTGATTTCAACCACATTTCAAATTTCACTTAAAAATCATCTACATCTGATGCACCCTTTGGCATTTTCTTGTCACTGTTATATAACAGTACGGTCTAGGTGGACCTGTCCCTCCATGAGGAGATAGTGGTTGGCAGCTCTGCAACATCAATCACAGTATCACTCTTTATCAAAGCAAACACACTGTTATTGGCACGGTCGTATCTTAGTTCTTGTACCTTTAAATTGTCAAAACATTCAAATGGCAACAGTTCATACACAATTTTGGATCTATCAAACTTTTCAGAAGTAACAGTCAATAAAAGGGCTTTTTTACAACCCAATTTCTCCCCTCGGCAAATCCTGGAGGGCCATAGTGACTTTTCACAAATGGGGGAAGAGTTGCCAAACTTTCCCTTTTCAGAAATACAATTTCGAGGATGACCACTAGGGGGCAGCAGATCCCAGTGGTGCCTCCACTTGCAACACCCCCTTTCAGACTCACCTTGGCTGCTTCTGGGGCCCTCAAGTCATCCCACGACACACCTCGAGGGGGTCAGCCTAGGTTCTTTGGCAGACAAGTGGTATTGGAACAACAGGTGCATGAGGTGCCGCTGCCTGGGGTAGTGATAGGATATACCTGTAGATAAATTGCAGGTTAACACCCCCAGGAAAATATAGTAAATGCCCCCACTGTACCTTCCCCACACAATAACAATTCCCACTTTTTGCAGTGAGTCACTGTACCAGAGTGTAACATTAACAATTAACAATTTTTATTTTGGGAAAAAGGAGAAAAGGATGATAAATAGAATAACTTTAACAACAGTTACAACACTTTTACCCCACACAATCCCTACCTCCCACCTACAGGTGCACCCGGTTTCCCAATGGCAGCTGCCCACAAAGTCTATAAAGTCCCTTGCGTGAGTACCACACCACTGTGTAGAACATGCTGGGAGATCTTTCATTGGGGCCCAATAACTTTTAACAGATAAGAAACTTCAACGTTCTTCCTTGGCACAGCTTTAATCTTGGCATAGTTCCACCCAGGATTTAACCCCCTTAATTCTCTGATTAGCTAGCTAACTAAATAGCCCAGGGTACTTACAGTTCAGCAGTTCAAATGAGGGTGGCAGAAACTTGTTTCACGGTACTGTACTGGTATCAGGAGTTGTGGTACAATACAGCAGCAGTTGGTATGAAGAAATTATGAAAGTTGGCCTTCACCTGCCAGGCCTTTCAAATCTTCATCTCCAGGGCCTTTGTATGCAGTGTTCACCTGGCAGACCTCTCGACACCTTCCTCGCCGGGGGTCTCCTCTTCAGGCTGGTGGTTGCCCAGACTGATGCTAGACACACACTTTTCTCCACAGCAGATGTTGTGATTTTCAGGATGTGACCTTTACAATCTCTGCTTTTCCCTGCAAACTCCACTGGCTGTTTCTGCACTATAGAGCAGTCAGTTCTCTCTCTCTGGCAACAGATTTCAACAGTCTCTCACACTAGCTGCAGAGTCTAACTTTCTTGCACACAGCTGCAGGTTCAGATCTCAGCAGCAGCTTTCCACTCTCAGCAACAATTTCACTCAGCTGAAGGTTCAAATCTCAGCAGCAGCAGCTTTCAAATTCTCGGCAGCAAACTCACTCAGATGCAGGTTCAAATCTCAACACAGTCCAGTTCCTTTTCCAGGGGCTATGCCCTTTTTTAGGTGTTCTGCAGCTTGCCCAATACTGTGACCAGACAAAGCCTTTGGCAAACAGGCAGCCCTTCAGGGCTAGAAAGCCCTCAGCAGTCTCCGATCTACTGCATTCTCTGGCTCTACATTCAGGAATCCCCCTGAAGGGCAAAACAGTCCCTTTTATCAGTTATCCAGTATCTCCTTCTAATTGGCTGCAGCAGCTGTCCCTCTGAATGAATTAATATTCATTTGGCTCCCTTGACACCCTACTGGTTCCTCTTTTAGGCACCAAGTATTGCACCCTGTTTTTTCTCCCAACAGTCCCCAAACAGTCCTAGAAGCCCTCTGGCAAATCATTGGCTCCTAATTGGCTGCAGTTCTCCTAGGCTCCCAATCTGCCCACTGACCTTATTCTCAGCAGCACCCTTGCTTTTGTAGTCCCAAGGGGGCTGCCATGTTTGTTAACATTTTTTTCAAACCACCTGCCCCAAAATACGAAATCCCTTGATACCGAACAGTTTAATTTTACTGTATTACCCCCACAGTTTTATAGCAGCATCTCTGCCCTTTAGACCACTTGCAGAGAATAATATTTTTATTAGAGTTCCCACTTCTTGCTGCTGCTGAAACACTGCCCCCTGCCGGCAGCAGGCAGGCTTATTAATATTTATAACCTATCCTCATTAATATTTATGACATGCCCCCAATGCGCCATTGGCGCCCTTTAAATAAACATTTTTTTTTACTTCTAAGGGGTCTCCTCCACATGTCTGGATCCCAAGTTGCTTAATATGGGGTCCAGGAGCACCAGAGAGGCTATAGTTAAGCGCAGTGGTGGTGCAAAAACAAGCAGGTGCAACTGTGCATGCATGGAGTGCGCTCTCTCATATCTGTGTTGTATCTCAGTGGTTCCACTGCTTAAATCCTCTGCCCTATTCACATAAGAAAAATGGTTTGGGAGTTGGACGAAGAGTAGGGGCTCAAAGGAACCTGGAAATATTGGCAGTGAGGAATGCCGGGGGAAATCATGAGCCGCAACCAAGGTAAACCCACAGAGTTGGAGGACTTATAAAAAAAGATCATTCAATATATTTTTTAGTGAGTCCAGTAGGACACGGCCATTTTGAGGAGGGGGCCATTGTGAGCAGCATGAGGTGAAGTGGAATTTTGACTTAGCCATCTACATTGCAGTGTCAGTGGCTCAGTAGGTAGCACACTCGCCTCTGAGGCCGGGAGATCAGAGGGCTGTGGGTTCAGTTCCCACATCTGGCACTTGGGTTAATATCCCAGTACTGACACTGTAGTGCAGCATGAGAGGGGTGCTGCACTTCTGAGATGCCGTCTTTCGGATGAGACGTTAAACCGAGGTCCCATCTGCCTGGATTGGTGGTAGTTCAGGTGGATGTTAAAGATGCCATGGCACTTATCGAAAAGAGTAGGGAATTTCCCGGTGTCCTGTGCAATTTCCCTCATTCACTAAAAATACCACCAACAGCTTAATCTGGTTCAAGGTCAGTTGGCAGTCATCTGTATCCCCCTCCCCCGGGTTGTGCCTGAAAATAGGCAGGATTTGTCTAGTGCACTTACCCGGTCAACAAAAACTAAATAAAATAAAATCACAGAGCAGATACTGAAATGGGTTAGTAAACAACCAGCAATCATAGTTCCTTCCAGTTTTAACCTAATGTCTGACAATGCGTGGTGGTGTTTTTTCAGGAGGCATTGGTTAAAACCTAAAACTGGATAGGCTATGTATAATAAATGACACTGAATGTTGAAAAAAAATCTTTGCTAAAGAACATCATTGCTAAACTCCCAGAAATGAAAGCTACCGAAGGTAAGAAGATAAGTGAATCTCTTATATATTTCCTTTTTATTGATAAAGAATTAAATTTATTTATTTATTCCTCCAGAAGAGGTATACTCTTTTGAGATGGGAAGTTTCATGAGGGTGCCCTCCCAGAATTCAAGGCTCAACTGATGTGTCTTGATGCTGACTAGTACACCCGCTTAGTCAGCTAGGCAGCATGACTAATCAATGCCCAATCTGAATGTGGCCAGCCCACTATGTTAAAGGGGAACTGTCATCAACAGGGTTTCTTAGTGTCTCAAAGCCCATAAAAAGCTAATTTCATTCATTCATTCATTCATTCATTCATTCATTCATTCATTCTATTCTTTTTTTATAAGGCGCTTTTCTTGTAACCAAAGCGCCTGTACAATACATAAAACAATAAATAAACAAGAATTAAAACTATCATAAATCATTAAAAGCTCTACTAAAAAGATATGTCTTCAAAGCTCCTTTAAAGCTTTGGACAGTCGGGCAATTCGCACCTGATGAGGTAAAGAATTCCACAGGGTCAGGACCATAAAACTAACGATCTTGCCCCTGAAGTTTTTGAGCGGACCCTGGGAATCTCTAGCAATCCCTCATCAGTGGATCGGAGAGAGCGGGGAGGACAGTAGGGACAAAAGAGATCTTTCAGGTAAATAGGTCCCAGATCGTGTAGGGCTTTATAGGTCAGCAAACCGATCTTGAAGGTGATTCGTCAAAAAACTGGCAGCCAATGCAGTCCGCGGAGCACAGGCATTATATGGCTAGACCTGGAAGATCCAGTCAACAGCCTGGCTGCCGCATTCTGCACTAGCTGCAGATGGCGAAGTTCAACCCCCGGTAGCCTCAGGTAAAGGGCATTGCAATAGTCAAGGTGGGAGGCAACGAATGTGTGGACCAATGTTGGAAGATCCTCTGTAGGAACCAGGTGCTTCAACTGGGTGATATTCCTCAGATGGTAAAAGGAAGTTTTGACCACCACTGACACCTGAGATTTAAAAGTCAGACAGTCGTCAAATACTACGCCCAGATTCCACACCTGGTCTGAGGTAGTCAGCTGGATGCCCCCAAGCCATAAGCCTGAGGGCGATCCAGCTAACAAACCCGCCTCACAGAGACCCTTGTCCACAACCAACACCTCAGTTTTTTAAGGGTTCAATTGCAGCCAATTCCCATTCTTCCAGTCTTGGATCTCAGCAAGGCAGTTGTTAAATACCGAAAAGGCAGCATCCTGGCAGGGCACAAAAGACATATACAGCTGGGTATCATCTGCATAGCAATGAAAACCCAAACCGTATTGTCTAACAATCGCTCCTAATGGCAGCATATACACTGCAAACAACATGGGTGCCAGAATGGAACCCTGCGGTACCCCACAGGATAGGGAGACTGATGCCAAAGAAAAAATTCCCGACACCACCGTCTGAGTCCTACCCTCGAGGTAAGATCGAAACCACCTGAGGACTGTATCAGACAGTCCGCAGATAGACCGCAGATGATCCAATAGCACACCATGGTCAACAGTGTCAGATGCTGCAGAGAGATCAAGAAGTACCAAGATGGAACAGGTCCTACGATCTCTCACTATTAGGAGGTCATTTAGTACCCGAACAAGTGCTGTCTCAGTACTATGCCTTTTCCTAAATCCAGACTGGAGAGAATCATAGACGTTGTTGGTCAGATGATCTTCCAACTGCACTGCAACCACCTTCTCAATAACTTTACCCACAAAGGGTAAGTTAGAGACAGGTCTGTAATTTGCTAGACAGTCCTGGTCCAAGGAGGGCTTCTTCAATAGAGGCTTAACTATAGCCTCCTTAAGAGGATCTGGAAAGATTCCCCTCTCCAAGGACCTCCAGACTATCGTAGCCAGGACAGGGCCGATTTTATCCACACAATCCACTAAGAGACGTGTAGGGCCAGGGTCCAAATCACAGTTGGTCGATCACAGCGCTCAGATGATCATCACAATGTCATTGATTGTGGGGAGGCTGAAATTAGACCATGCAAACTGGGTGTCCGACATCTCCTGCCGACCATCACAACTCCCATTGGAGAGGGAAAATCGGACGTCTGATCTGATTTTGGCAACCTTATCTGCAAAGAAGAGAGCAAACTCCTCACATCACTCTTGAGAAAAGGCTCTTCTGGGCTGAAGACAGACTGGATTGCACAGTCTGTCCACAGTCTGAAAGAGCTGAGCTGGTCTGTTCTGTGCAGTCGCAATCTCTCTGGGCAGGAATTCTGCCTTCTTACGAGAAATTGCAAATTGATAGAACACATAGTGGTCCATCAAACTAAGTTTGTCATCATCCAAACCAGACCACCGCCAAGCGTTTCCAGCCTTCGTTCAACTCTCCTCAACTCCCTCATGGTCTCATTGAACCAAGGAGACCTGGGATGAAGAGTGAGAGGATGAACATGAACAGGTGCAATGGAATCCAGGGCCCCTGTCACCGCCTTATTATAGGCACACACCAGGTCTCCTGGATCCAAGCAATCTATCGGTAGGCCTGATAGGTCCAACACCACCATCAGGTCATCCGGGGACACACCCCTTAATGGGCGGTACTGGACCATTTCCGAAGGGGCTGACCTAATAGGGGTGGCCTCAAAACTGAACCCAAAGGAGTGATGGTCCGACCATCTGTCGTAGAAATGTTATCCTTCTTATACTTTTACTTTAAAATTAATCTCAGGAACCCTGCATGTAGTTAAAAAGAAAGTTTAATACATATGCATACGGGAGTTCATCATCTCTGGCATCACCAGAACTCAAAACTCTTTCAGAACTCAGAACTCTTACAGTAGTAAGATTATATACACTTATATACACTTTTGCTTGCATAACAAGGCGTTGTCATTTGCTATTGGTTACAATTTGCCTCAGTGTGGTGACATAATTTTACTTGTGCCTATTTCTGATTGGACAAATTACTCTTAAGTTTCATTACATATTTTACAAGAAATCCTCACATGACTTCAGGGAAATGCTTGTCTTAGGTTTCATTTTCTCCGCCATTTTGTGGAGATTTTACATACAGTCATTCTTACAGCATTGTCATTGCAATTTTTCCTCTACATTCCCCCCTTTTGATACTCTGTATCAATTATTACTACTCAATATCACAATCATAGTAAGGCAGTTCCTCTGCATTTTGCTTTAAAATGTTGTAATTATAGAAGGCGTTTGCCAGGTCTATAACAGAAAAATAGCAACTATCGTGGGGTACAGATGACAATACCGTTATTGGGTTGGGAACTACGGGGGTTCTCATATGAACTGCTTCGTTCACTGCTCTAAGATCCTGTACAAACCTATATGTTCCATTTGGTTTCTTTACAGGCAGTATGGGGGTATTTACTGTAACATAGGGGCACGGAACAATTTCCCCTCTTTCTACCAGTGCCGTATGGACTGGTGCTATGCCTTCTTCTGCTTCTTTTCCCAACGGGTACTGGTGCTTATTTGGTCTGTAGGAGGACTTTGGCTTCACTGACAGGGGTTGCGCATTTTTCATTAGCCCTACATCATGTCTCGACGTTGCCCACAGCTGTGTGGGTATCTCCTTAACACAATCTAGTGTCTCTAACTGTGGCTCCTTCTCCTCACTCGTCTCCCCTCTCCCTACTTTCACTTCCCTTTCTTCTACTTGCACTATTACCCTTCTTCTAGCTACATATTTTGTACACCTGCCTTTCTCCAATGTCCATTTATCTCCGTGATACACCCAGTCCTCCATTTGTCTCACACACGCTACCCATGGCCCCAGCTCCTTCCAGGGAATGGAGGGATCCCTAGCCAGTGATATGTGAGGGTATGACCCTGGAACTTGGAACACTTTCTGTTGTTTGCGGCTTAGTTCAACCGCTGCTGCTCAGCAATCCTCAGCTGCATATATCTCGGAGATGTTTAGGGTCTGATCCACTGGCTGTCTTCCCCACACCTCACATTGGTACTCGCTGTCTCTTGTCCCTATCGAGTAGTGTGTAGTGCAATGCAAATCTATTTGTACCTGTAGATTGTGTGTAATAGCCTCTGCCCAGTCCAAAGACCACTCCTTTTCCACTTCTGCTGTCAATTTCAAGCAGTACAGCCAATCGCTACTACCCATGGCAGCTAAGGGGTACAACCCCACTATCTGGGACTTGAGCTCCAACCCCCCCTTTTGTGCAGATTATGTGGGCATTGAGTTTGGCCAAGAGGTCCCTTCCCATGAGGTTCACAGGGCAAACTCCGCTATGCAAAAAGGTATGCTGTATGATCGCTTCCTTGCATTTCACTTCCAGTGGCTGGGTCAACTTTTCATGCATTACAACCCCTGAGGCTCCCACAGTCTCAATAGTCTTTTCTGTTGGTTTTAATTTTAGGTCGGTGTCTCTGATCACAGACATCGAGGCACCCATGTCTATGAGGAAAGAAAGTTTTTTACCATTCACTAGTAGTGTCATTTTTGGTTCATCATTAGGGTGCTGTGAGGCAGTCAGAAGTATCTGGTGCTGTTCCACCAATTCCTAGCTGTCGTCGTCCCACTGTTGATCTTGTTGTCACTCATGATTGTGGGCCCGCAGGGGAGGAGGGGGTGATGGATAGGCTTGGGCTGCTTGTCCTTGGTTACTTGGGCAGTTACGGGCTATGTGGCCTCGACATCTACAAGTGTAAGAGGTATAGTTGGTGTGGTCGCCCCGCCCTACCCCTTCTCTCTGCTAGGGTCTTCCCTGTGCCCCGCATCCTCTTCCTTTTCCTCCTTTTCCTCCCCTGCCTCCTCCCTCGAAGTACATCAACTGGGCCCTCTCTAACTTTTCCTTGGTTTTCTCTTTGGTTTCGCGCTGCTGTCTCTCCAAGTGTTCGGCGAAAGGCATGATTTCTGCCATCGTCTTCATTTCACAGCCTATGCATGCTGCTGTGACCCCATTTCTTATTGGTTCTTTGAGCCCACTGCAGAACGCATGTCTGAGCAGATTACCGTATGCCGGATCTCCGGTGCCGACACCGGACTACTGTTTGAACACAGTCTCAAGTCTCTCCCTGTATTCCTTCACTGATTCATGGGGTCCCTGCTTGGTATTGTGTATTCGGGGCCGATCGGTGATCTTTTTAAACTTTAGTCTCAGGGCCGTGAACACTGCATCCAATTGGTGGCCCCTTTCATTCCGTGACTTTCTGGATCCCAATCTCCTTTTACATCCTCCCAGACACCCTTTAACGTTCTCCTGAAACATTCTTCTATTTCCACTGTGGAGAGTTTATACATATGGATCAAGACCCTCAGTTCCTTCTCATATTCCTCAATATTGTCCTTTGGCTTGGGGATGTCCTTTAGGGATTCCCAGAGCTCATCAGATTCCATGACCTTTCTACCCCTATGTAGGAGTTGCTGCCGCTGCTGCCGCATCTGGGTTGGGATACTCCACTAGAGGCATTTGGGTTTTTGGTTTCCCCCTAGACCTCAGTGCACGAGGCTGCTGTTTCATTTCCACCTGGCTATCTGACTCATATCCTCCCCCTTCTTCTCCTGCCCCACCCTCTGGACTCGGGGGAACCAGACTAAAGGGCACTGCCAGAGCCACCTGGGGAACTGGGGGCGGCGAGACCAGTGGTAAAAATGGGTTTCCACTGTAACCTTGGGTGGCTTCCCCTATCCCCGGGACTTGTGCAAATCACTGGTTGTGGTGGATGGGGAAGCATGAGGGGTACCTGTGCCAGCTGCGGGGCCGGGGCTAAAGGAAGGTCCACTGGGGCATTTACCGGTACCGGCTCTGGGTAGTGAGGAGCCTCTGGTGGGGGTCTATAGGGAGGTGGCATATCATGTCTTGCAAATCTTACTTTATCCGACTCTTTACTTTCCTGTTTAGCCATTAACCCCTTTGTCTGACTCTCCTGCCTACTTTCGGCTTCTTGCTCCCACCTACAAAACTTTGTCCAATCGATCCTCGGCTTTTTCTTTCCCTTCTCTTTTTCTTCTAAAGAGATCCTCACTTCCTTTAACACGTCTAAACTAAATGTCCCTGTTAAGGGGAATAAACCCTCTGTCAGTGTATGCCAAATCCCTACCTCCGAGATTGAACTATGCCCATACTTTTCCAACATGCATTTCACTGGACCAGCACATATCACTTGGTTCCCTGATTTTTTACTCTGACCTGTACCCATAGCTTTTCTTTTTGTTACTCTACACTTTACTTAGTCAGTTTCAAACTCTGGGAGTTACTTTTGACTCGCCCTATCTCCCATTTAATTTCAACTCTCCCCATATGAGGGTGCTCAACCTACTTAAAGGCTATTTTGCCTCCCCCCCTTTTAAAGTTTCTTCTCTTGGGCAGACTCAAACTCCCTCGGTTACTTTTAACCGAACCTGTCTTATGGCGCCTTTAGTCACTTTTGCCACTTTTTCAGGCTCAGACCAATAGTTACTTTTGCCACTTTTTCAGGCTCAAACTATCCTGATATCAGTCACTACTTAACAAATATTTTTTCTTTTTACATTACATACAGTGGCCTGAGTGCAGGTACTTATAGTGATCAGCGCCGCCTGGGTCTGAAGAAAGTCCCCTGCGATCGGGGACGGTCCCTCCCTGGCTCCGCTTGTCGTACTCCGATACCGGAGGTGGATTTTCCTCTGGATTTCGGTACTTTTACCAGAAGTCTTGGGACTTCGTCCCCGATCGGGACTCCTCCAGGTCCAGTCTGTGCCGATCCTGCCGACTACGCCAGAAATTGTGGTGGAAATTTTTTCCTTCTTACACTTTTACTTTAAAATTAACCTCAGGAACACTGCATGTAGTTAAAAAGAAAGTTTAATACATATGCATACGGGAGTTCATCATCTCTGGCGTCACCAGAACTCAAAACTCTTTCAGAACTCAGAACTCTTACAGTAGTACAAAGCTTATATACACTTTTGCTTGCATAACAAGGCGTTGTCATTTGCTATTGGTTACAATTTGCCGCAGTGTGGTGACATAATTTTACTTGTGTCTACTTCTGATTGGACAAATTACTCTTAAGTTTCGTTACATATTTTACAAGAAATCCTCACATGACTTCGGGGAAATGCTTGTCTTAGGTTTCATTTTCTCCATCATTTTGTGGAGATTTTACGTACTGTCATTCTTACAGCATTGTCATTGCAATTTTTGCTCCACACATCCGACCGGTTCTACCACCAAGTCAGATATCCCCATCCCCAGAAGGAACACCAGGTCCAGTGACTGTTCACCAATATGGGTCGAGGAGGATATAACCTGTGTGAAGCCCAGTGAAATCATCAACTGGAGGAAGTCTTGACCAAAATGTGAGAGTTCATCATCGACCCAGGCATTGAAGTCCCCCAGTACCAACCATCTGGGGGACCCCAATGTCAGGTCAACAATGAAGTCTGCAACTTCCCACAGGAAAACATTCTCGTCACCTGGTGGACGGTATACAAGAAGTATCCTGCACTCCACACCCTTGCCCAGGATACACTCAAAGGACCTGGTGACTCCCACTGGTACTCCCACTAGGCCAAGTTCTGTTCTAAAACAGATGGCCACACCCCCGCCCTTACGATCCAGCCTCAGGTGGTGTATCACCGAGTAACAGGCTGGAACTGCTGCTGCCAAAACTGGCCCAGCATTTTCATCCAGCCAGGTCTCGGTGATGCATGCCAGGTCAGCTGACCTAACAAAATCAGCTATAATAGCTGTTTTGTTTTTAATGGACCTGGCGTTGCACAACACTGCCCGAGTAGGATGAGCCTCCGAGGATGACCGCCTTACCTGCTGATTATAATCAGAACCCTTGGGTATGGGCACCAGACAGGGAGGTCCCCTTTCCTGGGCCCATTTGGCCCCAGGGCGTCTCCTTGTCCCCACTATCTCTATCCGCCCACTCCTTTCCATTCCCCCTCCAGGCCCAGCACCAGCCCTTCTCCTCCCCCTCACAATCACCAGAACCCTACACCTTCTATAGACCTCCGGCAATGGGGGGGTGGACAGGAGAAAGGACGAAGGTCCCTGAGCCTAGAGGGGGAATAATACATGACTGTCCTACTATCATTCTAGCACATAATTAACACTACAACAAAATAATCTAACAGTTTTAAACCCCCTCAGAAAAACTTACATAAACAAGTACTCTACAAAAATTAACATACAATTAATAAACTATAAATCTAATAAACACAATAACCAAATAACCAATTAACTTAAAAACTAAATATAAAATACAATATCTATTTAACAAATCTATACCCTTAATTCAGACTTCTAATAAATAAATAAATCCTATCAAAAATTCGTGTTGTTGAGTGTCTAAAATGTGCTTTCTTCAATATCACTTTATCTTCCTGCTCTCACCCACAATGCTCTCACCACTGCGGGAGGAAGGAGCTTTAAAAACCACACAAGACCCTAACATAAAATTGGCCTTTAATATTAAAAGAGGCCTCCTAGTCCAAAAGTCAATACCACAATTTCCTTTGAAAATGATGAAGAGAGTTCCAAGCTCTTTTTATGTCCACACTTATGTGCTCTCACCACTTTAGTATGGGAAAATCCAGAATTTTGCCAGCCTCCTCTCACGAGGCTGAAACAATCCCACAGAGCTCAATTCTAATCTTTTCAAATAATATATAGCAAACGCTGGCCCAGAAACAAAATTCAAAAGTACATCACCAAACAGATGGTCCAGACAGTTCCACTTTCCTTCCCACGTTAAGTTTCTCCTCCCTAGGAATCCACCATGATGGCAGGAAAACAGGCAGCATGTGTATTTCACTTTCAGGTTTGGCTCAACCTGATCCTTCACTACGGTGAAGCAGGCAAGATCACCCTTCGGTGGTCCCCCTACTCCACCTAAGGAGCTAGATTAGCCACCACCACACTCTGGTGGCAGTGTCAACCATTCCTCCGTCCAGACCGAGGAAACAACCTCTCCAAATAATGTGCAGAAATCCTCACTATACACACTCCCTCTCTGTTATTCCGTAGTTTCTCTTCTTCCAGCCGGTCCTCTCTCACTGGAATCCGGCTACGTCCTTCTCAAGCAGTCCGGCTGTATTCCTGTCCCGTGTGGAAACCGTTACTCCACTTCACTGTTCCACGACTCCTCCGATGCCCCAAAGCAGCCCACTGGACCACCAAGCTGCCAACCAGAAAAGTCTTTCAGCGAATCAAAAAAAAGAATGGCCAGCACACAGCGAGCAGAGGCGACCCCCTACAACTCCAACACGCCAGTTTGAGTGAGCAATTGTGTTTATCTGTGAGTCTTTGCAGTCCAGAGCCACACACTAGAGCATCTCAACCCAGAAAGCTTAGTCAGTGTGGGTGGGTAAGTGCTGGAGCAGGAATAGCTATAGAAGTGAGGAGTGGATAGATGCTGCTGCCAGGGGAGCTGCAACTGGCAGCTGGGATGGTAATGCAGAGAAGGGGTTATGCCTGCTTCTTTGCTCTTGTATGGGCTAAAAAGCTTTTAAGCAGGCACAATGGCAGACTTGAGTAATTGGCAGTGGAAGCTGGCACCATTCTGTGGTTCACCGTGGAGTTTGATGTGCTCCTCCTGTAAAGACTTAGCTGTCAGTGGCGGATTCCAGGAATAGTGATCTTGTTCAGAACATCAGCAGGTGGCAATGTGAACAGGGCCAATCCACCATTTTTAAGTTTGCCATGCATGCATGAGCAGTGAATTTCTTGTGGTAGAGTGACTTTTGAGAGGTGTGACACAGTCTGTCCAATGCAGAGTGGTCTGCAAGGGGCTCGACAGTGTCACACCAATCATCAGCCAGGTTGATCGTGACACTGTTTTGCCTGAAACAGTGTCTACTTCAAAAGAAAAAGTCACATTCATCATACTGCGGCTTTTTCCTTTCATCTGCAGAACACTACCCAGCAAACAGCTGTTTGCTGTTCTGAAGCTGATCAGCCTGGCTGATGTCACCCCCACCAGGGTCACTTTCCACATCCTGTGGCTGTCCCACTCTTCCTTGTCCTGCAGCCCCCCAAATAGTTGCAAAAGTATAGGTGCTGTCACTCTCAATAGCATAAGATTGCCACACAGCCCTTCACCTAGTCACTGGCTGAGCACTGTCACCAAGTCCTAGGAGCATGTCTGCTGGGAGGGAGGGACAGAAAGAGATAGAGGGAGACACTAGCAAGCAGAGTGAGACAAAGAGAGAAACAGAGTGTAACAGCAGAACCGACATACACAACAGCATTTATTTACTTTTCTGCTGTATTGTAACTCTCTCTCGTGACACTGTGGATGGATGCCACCGGCCCCCATCTTAACACAGAGAGAAGAGCACAAATCTGAAGAAACACAGTAACAGTGCCGAGAAGCACCCTCCCTCCCATAACAGGCCTGAAGATCTCTGGTTCCCATCATGCAGTCACTGCTCGCAGCAGACACCCCTTCACCACTGATGGTGCACATGTCTGTCTGTGCCCTGAAGGGGTGTGTCTCTGAAGTTGCTTTTCCTCCATTCAGTGTCCTTCCCTAGCCAATACTGTGGTGCCCAATCCCTGTTTCAGCATTCACACAGCCTCTCAACCAGTGTGGGATACTGGAGAGCCCGCTCTCAGAGTCCTCAGTTGTCATACTCCCCAAGTACTGTGGGACACTGGGGAGCCCAGTCCCAGTGTCCCCAAACTATGTACAAATAGTTGCCGACAATGGGGTGCTCAATCCCCATGCTGGCAGTAGACCCCTCTCTCCAACCAGTGTGGAACACGGGGGAGCCCACTCCCAGTGTTCCTAGTTGTCATAACTCTCCCAATACTGATATTGATAGGTTTATTTTTGCTTATTATTTTGGTTTTTTCCTCTCCAGTTTATTTGTTTATTTATAATGTGTTGGGGAGGTTCAGCGACAGTTGGGTGTTATTCCCCCACCAGGCTCAGGGAATTATGTCCCTTTGAATGTCCTCCACTGTCATCTGACACCTATTTTAGGTGTCGTGCATTGGGCATTCTTAGGAAGCGTAGGCAAAGGTGGAGAGCTGGACCTGCTGGGGGACAGGAGGGGAGTGGATGGATTGGGATTCTGGGGTTCAGGAGACACGCTGGGGTGAAATGGGGTCAGGATATAGGTTATTCTTGTCTTGTCCCCATACCCAAGGGTTCTGATTTTAATGGAGAGGTGCCGAGGTCTTCCTCGACAGCTCATCCCACCTTGGCGGTGTTATGCAATGCCAGCTCTATTAAAAACAAGACAGCTATTATAGCTGATCTTGTTGGATCAACTGATCTGGCTTGAATCACCGAGACCTGGCTGGATGAAAATCCAGGCCCTATGTTAGCCTCGGCAATTCCAGCCGGGTTCTTGGTGATACACTTTCCAAGGTTGGATAGGGGCGGGGGTGTGGCCATTATGTTTAAAACTGAGCTGGGCCTTGTGGATGTGCCATTGGGAAGTACCAGATCCTTTGAATACATCCTGGGAGAGGGTGTAGGCTGTGGGATTCTCCTCATCTACCGTCCACCAGGTGACGGTGGAGAATTCCTGCAGGAGATAGCAGACTTCATCGTCGACGTGGTGTTGAGTTTCCCCAGACTGATAGTTCTGGGGGACTTCAATGCCTGGGTCAACGATGAACTCTCGCATTTTGATCAAAATCTCCTCCAGCTGATAATGACGATGGGACTAACACAGGTGGTTACCTCCTTGACCCATGTAGGGGGTCATTCATTGGATCTGATCTTTCTTTTGGGTATGGAGATCGCTGATCTGGGGGTGGAACCAGTCAGCTGGTCTGACCATCACACCATAAGGTTCAGTTTCAGGGCCCCCCAATAGGTCTGCCCCTACGGAGATGGTTCAGTACTGCCCTTTAAGGGGTATTAACCCCAGTGACCTAACAGCAGTACTGGATCTATCAGGCTTGTCTGGTGAATTCATCAGTCCAGATGATCTCGTACTAGCCTGTAATAAGGCTGTGGGAGATGCCCTGGACAAAATTGCTCCTGCTCGTGTTCAGCCTCTTGCCCTCCGTCCAAGGAGCCCTTGGTTTGATGGCTCCTTGAAGGAGTTAAGGGGAGCTGGCCGAAGGTTGGAGAGAGCCTGGCAGAAGTCGGGCCATGATGCTGACAGGCTTAGGTTGATGGCACATTATGATGGCTATCAATCAGAAATCACCCATAAGAAGGCAGAGTTCCTGTCCAGGGAGATTTCTGCTGCACAGAATTGACTGGCTCAGCTTTTCCAGACCATGGACAGATTGTGCAATCCAATCTGTCTCCACCCCAGAGAGGCTTTTTCTCAGCTAAGATGCGAGGAGTTTGCTTGTTTTTTTGCAGATAAGGTTGCCAGCATCAGGTCTGGCATCGGGTCGACCTCACCTATAGGGGACTGCAGTGGTTGACAGGAAGTGGCATGTACTCAGTCTGTCTGGTCAGATTTTTGCCGGCTAGAGTTCAGTGACATTGTGAAGATCATCCAAACATTGCAACCAACTAGTTGTAGTTTGGATCCGGGCCCTACATCTCTCTTAGTAGGATGTGTAGAAGTTACCTGCCCAATCCTTGCTGACATTGTCTGGAAGTCTTTAGAGAGGGGGTCTTTCCTGACCCCTCAAGGAGGCGGTTGTTCGATCACTCCTTAAAAAACCCTCCTTGGATCCAGATTATCTAGCTAACTACCGACCTATCTCTAACCTGCCATTTGTTGGTGAGGTTATTAAAAAGCCGGTTGCGTTGCAACTGGATGATCATCTTATAACTCACAATGTCTATGATACTCTCCACTCTGGGTTTAGGAAGAAGCATAGCACGGAGACTGCCCTTGTCCAGGTATTGAGTGACCTCCTAATGGCTAGAGATTGAAAGGCATGTACCAATCTGGTCCTTCTTGATCTCTCTGCTGAATTTGACACTGTAGACCACGGTGTGCTGTTGGAGTGCCTGCGGGTCTTTTGTGGGTTGTCTGGTACAGTCCTCAAATGGTTTCATTCTTACCTCATGGACAGGTCTCAGAGAGTTGCCACTGGAATTTATTCCTCTGGCACTCACTCCCTGCCTTGTGGGGTACTGCATGGCTCCATTTTAACTCCCATGTTGTTTGCAGTGTATATGCTGCCATTGGGAGAAATCATGAGGCAATACAGTCTGGGTTTTCACTGCTATGCAGATGATACTCAGCTGTATTTGTCCCTTTTGCCCAGTCAGGATGATGCACTCTCCGTGCTGAATAACTGCCTTGCGGAGATCAGACTTTGGATGAGTTCCAGCTGGCTGAGACTGAATCCGGATAAGACTGAGGTATTGGTAGTGGACTCAGGTCATCCGGGGGCAGGTTTGGGAGCTGGACAACCATCAGGTCTGTCACTTGGTGGTATACCGCTTTCTACCTCTGATCAGGTGCGAAATCTGGGCATTATTTTTGATGATGGTCTGACCCTAAAATCTCAGGTGTCAGCTGTCATCAAATCCTCTTTTTACCATCTGAGGAATATCGCCCGGGTGAAACACCTTGTTCTTCCGGGTGATCTTCCAACATTGGTCCATGCCTTTGTCACTACCCATCTTGATTACTGAAATTCCCTCTACCTAGGGCTACCTGGGGTTGATATCCACTGCCTGCAGCTGGTGCAGAATGTGGCAGCCAGGCTTTTGACTGAGACTTCTAGAACCAGTCACATTACACCTGTGCTCCGCGAACTGCACTGGCTGCCTGTTTGGTGGTGGATCACCTTTAAGGTTGGTTTACTAACCTTTAAAGCCCTACATGATCAGGGACCTGGTTACCTGAAAGATCTCCTGATTCCCTACTGCCCCCTCCGTCCTCTCCTCTCCGCCAACAAGGGATTGCTGGAGATTACCAGGGTTCAATTAAAGACATCAGGATCCCGTGCTTTTGCTTTCTCAGCACCAACCCTGTGGAATTCTCTACCTTGTTGGTTGAGAGAATGCCCAACCGTCGATAGTTTTAAAGTTGGTTTAAAAACATATTTATTTAGTTTAGCTTTTACTTAGTTATGGTTGATACGTTTTAACACTTGTTTTAAATTTTTATTATTATGTATATGTTTTTGTGTACAGCGCCTTGGATTTGAAAGGCACTATAAAAATAACGTTGATTTAATTTGATTTGACTGTGGGAAACTGGGGAGCCCACCCCCAGTGTCCCCAAACATTTCCATACATTGTCCCTGTAAAAAGGAAAACTGTCCCTCAAGTGTTATTTTTTCCTGTAAAAAGAAAATGGTCCCTCATCATCTCCCTGCCCCTCCCATCCCAACCCTCCCAGTGAGCACCCACCACTCTATGCCCCTCTCACACTATACTTACCACCAGAGGTCAAGCACTGTCATCTTCTCTGGACTGAGACACGTCTGCACTCTTTAAAGCCAAACCACAAACTGAAGAATCAAGGTAAGTGCCATATAATGGCAGTCAATGGCATTTTGAACTTATGTTAATATCTCAGCCATTTTGTGGTATTTTTATACCAAATTTTCAACATGGGCTTTTTGGGACCCTGCCTCATGAGCACTAGCACTGTCATTTCGTTACTTGGTCCCGAGAGGTGAATTTGCAGTCGCTGCACTGAGTCAAATTTTGGGAACCAGTAAAAAAATGATAGAGCCACTTTTCATGAGGTGGGGTCTGAAAAAGCCCACGTTGAAAATTTGGTGCAAAAATACGAAAACATGCCTGAGTAACGAGTGCTCTTTGACATTTTCCTACATGCACCTTTTCCAATTTTTACTATTTTCACTGAAAATTTTCAACATGCATATTTTTTTACACCACCTCATGAACTGATAACCTTGATAACCATAACCTACTCTGCCCACAACAGCATGGCTTCTGTAAAAAGCACTCCACACTCACTGCTCTAGTTGATTATTCATCCCAACTATGTAACGCCTTGGATAGTGGTCAAGCAGTTGGATCAGTCTTCATTGGCCTCACGAAGGCTTTTGACTCTGTTAATCACAACTTCTTCCTAATTTGCCTTCTGTCTACAGGTCTATCCCCTGATATGGTACTATGGTTTGGCAGCTACCTCTCTAAAAGATCACAAGTCAAAATTGGTGATACCCTATCCGTTGCTAAGGTGGTGCACCTCAGGGTTCAACATGGGTCAATCCTCTGTCCTCTACTCTTTAGCCTCATCATCAACTCTGCCCCAATGGCTTGCTCAGCAAGCACAGTTCTTTTTTTTTTAAATTATGTTTCTTTATTATTTTATATAAAGGTAATATACCGAGAGAACAGTACAGGGATTGCACATTATGACCAATGACATAAACTGTATAGCAGCTGCAGAGTGACAATATACAAAATTTTACAGAAATCCCTGAATCTGGAAAAACAATGAGAAATACTCCCCTACCTCCCTCACCCAGACCCCCAGGCCCCATCCCCCTCCCCCAGGATGTGCCTTCTATAAAGGAAAAGAAAAAAAAGAAAAAGAGAATAAAAAGGAAGAAAGGGAGCTGATCCTGATACATATGAGATGCATAAAGGTATATCAGCTGCCAAGGTAGCTAGAGGTGTACCCAACAAGACATTAATTCAAATAAAGAGCATATAATTTGCCTCATTTCCGCTCAAATGAAACCAGACAATTCCAAGAACTTGCTATTAACCTTTCAGTCCAAAGGCAGAGAGACATTTCACTGATCCTTTCTGCATACAAAATAACCAATTGGTCCATCCAGTGCCTAAGGACCAATCTTTTGATGACCATCGAGATTAAAGCCATGTGGAATCTACGCTCCATCACTTGTATATTGGAAAGCATTCCTAGGATACAAACTTCTATAGTGAATAAATCATCAAGGCCCAAAAGAGGGTCTAAGTTAGATTGGATGGACTGCCATAAGGGAGCCACCTTCTCACAATACCAGAAAATGTGTACCAGGTTCCCTTCCACTGTGCCACACCTTGTGCATAGAGTTGAAGATAATCTATTTAATTTAACCAGTTTAACTGGGGTATAATACATGTTGTTCAATATATGGTATTGGTGAGTCTATGTCTGTCTTGAGAGAGATACCGATATGTATCTACCCAAATTTGTTCCCAATCTAGAAGGGTGTCTGGCAGAAGAGAAGACCAGCATTTGGAACCAGTCAAGGAGTCTGGGAATTTAGCGTCCAGTAGGAAAGAATAAAGCTTAGAAATACTATGGGCCTTAGTTGCCTATTCCTGTATCTGGTTTAGGAAGGGTTTAGTTTGAGATGGTGTGGGATTAGAGCTGAAGCTGGAAGCCACTAGGTGTCATAACTGAAAAACTTTAAAAATGTGCTTCTGAGGAATATTATACTTGGTCAGAACCTCCCCGGAGGGTAGAAGTGAGTTATTCAGGAATAAATCATCGACATAGCAATCTCTCAGCTGAGGAAGCCAGTCTAGAGAAAGTGGGAGACTCCCGATCCTAATATTTAAATTAAGGGTAAGAGGTTGGGAAGTGTCTTTCCTGGGAGAGAGATTGAAAAAATGCCAGCATTGATTCAACACCTTGATAGAAGTACCAATGATGCTCCCCTGTAAAAGTGGAGGCAAAGTGGATAGGTTATAATAGAGGAGTCTGGATGGGGGAAGGCCAAACTCGGTTAGAATCTTTTTCTCAAGTTGTATCCAAATTGGTAGAAACTCGTCCACCCTCTGGTCATACCACCTCCCAATTTTCGCCATGTGGCTTGCCCAGTAATAGAGCATAAAGTTGGGAAGACGGAGCCTTCCCTTCTCTTTGGGTAAATTAAGTTTTAAGAAGGCTTTCCTGGGATGTTTACCTGCCAAATAAACTTGGAAATGGACCTGTGAAAGTGATGAAAATAGGACATCGGCAGGAAAATGTACATTAGGTTAAGTGGGTAGAAGATCCGAGGCAACACATTCATCTTAACAATATTAATACGACCCCACAGCGATAAAGGGAGGGCAGACCATCTCTGAAGGTCTTGTTGAATTTTAATCAGTAGATTGTCTAGGTTAAGCTTCCTGAAGAGTTCAAGGTCTTTAGTAAGGAAAATGCCTAAATATTTGAGAGAGGAGGGGGCCTGTTTCATACCAAACTGGGAAAAATTGACCTGAAGTGTGTTAATGTTCAGTGGAAATATGATTGATTTAGCTAAATTCAACTTGTAATTAGCCATTTGGCCAAACTGGGCTATAATGTGTAGTATATGTGTTAGAGACACTTCAGGGTTAGTCAAGTGTAACAGAATATCATCAGCATAGGCTGAGAGAACCAGAGACTGCTGCTGAATGAAACATCCCGTGACCAGTGGAGAGTTTTTGATACTGAGAACGAGAGGCTCCAGATATAGATTAAACAGGAAAGGTGACAGGGGCAGCCCTGCCAGGTGCCTGTAAATAGCGAAAATCGAGAAGAAAAAACCCCGTTACAAAAAATTCTGGCAGTAGAGGATTGGTAGACTGATTTAATCCATTGAATAAAGACCTCCAGGAAGCCCATTCTCTTTAATATAATCCAGAGAAATTCCCAATGGACTCTATCAAAGGCTTTCTCCACATCTAATGATATCAGAGCCGTAGAGATTTGAGAGTCCTGGGCGGCTTGAAAAATATGTGAGAGAGTACGCAGGTGGTCTATAGAGGACCTGCCCTGCACAAACCCTACTTGTTCGGAGGTCAACAAGTTAAGCCAGACCTGTTTGTGTCTAAGGGATAGGATTTTCATTAGGATTTTAATGTCGTAATTAAGAAGTGAGATTGGGCGGTAACTGGCAAGATCGGTCGGGGATTTGTCTGGTTTCAGTATCAGAACAATAGTGGCTTCCAGCAGGGAAGGGTCCAGAGTGGTAGCGTTAGACATGTATTCAAATAATTTCGTGAGGAGAGGGGAAAGTTCCTTCCCAAAAGTTTTATAGAAATTGGAGGGGAAGCCATCAGGTCCTGGAGCTTTGTCCGGAGCGAATTCCTTGATCACCTCCTCCACTTCCGTTACTGTGATAGGAGTAGTCAGAGCTTCTCCTAGGTGAGTTTGGAGGGTAGGAAGGGGCAGGCCCTCCAAAAACTGGTCTACAAGGGAATGAGAGAGGTGGAAAGCACCACTGCCGTAAAGTTTCTTATAAAACGACTCAAAAATTTGTGAAATATCCCTAGGGAAAGTTTTAAGAGAACCATCGGAAGATAATAATGAGGGAATCCATCTCGATCCCTCGATTTCCCTCAAACGTAGAGCTAGCATTTTACCCGATTTCTCCCCTTGATCGAGATAGAGGGCCTTTGTTTCCAGGAGAGCATACTCTGCCTTGTCTCTTATCCAATCTGAGTACTCATTTCTAAGTTTCATTAGGGTTTCTAGATCAGCTTGGGAAGAGGAGGAGGATAACTTATTCTCTGCCAACCTAATTTGGTTAAACAACAACATGATCTTAGCCTCCGCTGTTTTCCTCTAGATGCGAATTAATAAATTTGCCCCGATGAAGCATTTAAAGGAGCACCAAAACAAATCCTCCTCTCGATTGAACCTGTGTTGGTCTCAACAAATGAGGTGATTAGGGATCTAATATGGGGACTATGCCCTTGTCCTTTAAAAGCTGGGTGTTTAGTTTCCAGGTGGTGTCTCTTTGCACCTGCGGGTTTGGGGAGACCAAAATCCAAGCCACCGAGTGGTCTGACACAACTATGGGCTCAATACCAGACTGGAGTACTCCCGACAGAAGGTTATTGCTAACTAGTATTAGGTCAGTTCTGGACCACGTCTTATGTACTTGGGAATAATAAGAGAAGAGTTGTCTTGTGGGATTAAGTAGGCGCCAAGGGTCACACAGGCCCAGTAGGTCCATAAAATTCCTCAAGGCTAGCTGTGACGAGGAGAGTGGTTTCAGGGGTCTATAAGATTTATCCAAATCTTGTGAGGGAGCGATATTCCAGTCCCCCCCCAATTATTAACACTGAGGGTAAGAGTCCACTCAACTTTTCAGCCAAGGTCATGAGGAAGTCTGGTTCCCCCCCCTACTGGGGCGTAAATTGCCCCTAATGTTATCTTCGCATTATAGAGTGAACCTCTCACAATAATGAATCTACCTTCATGGTCCGATAAAAGCTCATCTGCCAGAAAGGGAATGTGCTTCTTAACCAGAATGGCCACTCCTCTACTAGAGGATGACCCCCTGAGGCAAAAACCTGAGCGTAACCTTGTCGGCGAAGCCCATTGACTTCTGATGAGAGCAAATGGGTTTCTTGCATCAAGAGAATATCGACATTCAGTAAAGCACAGTTTTTGAAAACCTGGTACCTTTTAGTTAGGTCTCTGACACCTCTTACATTCCACATACCAATTTTAAGTGCTGTAACACTCATTATCAAATATACAGTGCAAGCAAGCACAGTTCTCTGTGCTGATGATGCAGTGACCTCAGTCACTGGCAAAGACCAACAATCCATCACAACTGAACTCCAAAGCAGCTTCCATAAACTTGAATCTTGGTTTAAGGAAAATGAGTTACTACTAAACATCAGAAAAAAAAAAGAGCATGCTCTTCACCACCTCCCAAAGCAAAAAGAAATACCTGCCCCTGTGTATTCATAACCAAAAGGGTGAAATCCTAGACCAAGTATCTAACTTCAAATATCTTGCCATTACCTTTGATGACATGCTCACCTTTTCAAACCACATTGACTCTGTTATCAAGACTGCAAATATAATCCTTGGTGTACTTTATCATCACAGGCATTCAATGACACTGGATGCACTCAAACTAGCCACCAGTAGCTCAATGCTGTCTACCATTGACTACAGGTTGCATATATATGGGGTGGGCACAAAAACTGCTCTTAGCAGGATCAACACACTCTTCAATAAGGCCTGTCATCTTATTTTGGGGGCTACTTTTGACACCCACACCTGCTTGCTGTACACTGAAACTGGATGGCTCCCACTCCATTTTAGAGGGCAATACCAAACCTGCCTACTTCTAAAAAAAGTACTACTTGGGCTGACATCCCCCACACTGGGTGGAAACTTTAAGCTGGCTGTCCCAATTTAATTTACCTATAGTGCGGTCACTGACAAGATGGTGACTCCCTTCAAAAGGACAAAACTTTCCCAGAACTCCATCCTGTATCAAGGTCCAAAATGGTACAATGAACTACCTGCTGTCCTCACTGATACTATCAAGATTAGTACCTTCAAAGCTGGGCTTAAATCTCTCTCCTTGACTCTAAAATGAATTGTTCCTGCCTGCTCTAATTTGATAGTACCTTGCCCCCAGTTCTCCATTTATCTACCCCCCCTACATCTTTCAGCTATATACCACTTTTTTCTTAACCCACTCCCCTACCCCCAATTACTTAATGATGGCCCACTTGATTGAAAGCCCCACCTCTCTCCCACTTCAGATGATGCCACCTGTCTGCACTAATGTGATAGTAACTTGACCCTAGTTTTCCATTTACCTACCCCCTCTACATCTTTCTGCTATATACCACTTTTTTCTTACCTGCTCCCCTACCCCAATTACCTGACGATGGCCTCACTTGGTTGCAAGCTCCACCTTTCTCCCACCTCAGACGATGCCACCTTCTGCTGATCTCCCCCAACCCCCTCTTATCTAATCAGTCTATCTGTTAATATTTACTAATTTGATGTGTATAAGTTCTTATTTTAAAATTACTGCCTGTATGCATGCTTCAATGTTTTTTCTCTTTTTTCACCGTAAACCTTGTATTTTTGTAATGTTTGTTCAACACTGACGTGAAACCTTTGAAAATGAGTCCTTGACTTAAAGGTATTAATCCCAAACTGAAATAAATAAAACTGTACAGCTGTCATTTCTCATGTCCTGCCCAAAATTTGTTTTCACACCTGTGGTGCAGAATGGCACGGTCATTGCACCAAATCACCTTTTGGGATAGAGTAAGGAAATGGCAGTACCAGTGCTCATGAGTAGGGGTCCCAAAAAGCCCATGTTGAAAATCTGGTGTCAAAATGTAACACAAGCATTTGTCAATGCCGAATGTTTGCTTGCTGGCATTGGCAGTGGTAGTGTAGAAGTTACAGAGCTGCGTAATAGGAATGGCAGTGAAGTATTGAACTGAAGCCAACCCCACCACCACCCTCCTGCAGAGAGTGACAGGCATTGGGGTGTGCGTTTGGGTCGTCAGGCATAACGGCCACGCCATTTCACCACACCCCACTCTGCAGAGACTGACAAGTGTCACGTGTTCCTTGGGGTCTTTGGCCGTTATGCGCACCCCATTTCATTCGGAAATACAGTGAGATGGGTGCGATATAGGAGAATGGGGTGAAGTTTGGGGCCGAAGAGTCCAAGGCATACCTCGATGCCTCTCAGTGACTGCAGGGTGTGGAATGGTATGAGCATCACAGGCAAGAATCCCAAGTCACACCCCTGATTCCTGTCATTCTCTGTAGGGTTGGGCTATTTAGTTGAAAAGCCTAATACCTCAGGCATTCGTTGGTATTTTAATTCCAAATTTTCAGCATGTTTGTTTTGTGACCCCACCTCATGAACAGGGGGAATATCAGTTTGGTAGCCAAAAGCTGCTTATGCACAGTGACTACGGCGTTTAGTACCACAGGTGCAAAAATATTCCGAACAGGATGTAAAAAATGACAGCTGTACTCTTTCATGGGGAGGTGTAAAAATGGCTATGTTGCAAATGTGTAGTAAAAATATTTAAAAAAATGGTGAAGTCACGAGCGTACATAGAAACTGTGGAACGCACACCCGTTATATAATTAGGCTGGGGATTTTTTATAGCAGATTGTCAACTCAGGCATTTTTGTGCCTCCGATCATGAACAATGTCACTGTAATTTTCTTTATCTGTGCCGAACAATGATTTCCCACAGCGACCACGGATCTCTGCACTGAAAGTGTGAAAACACACTTCGGCCATGTTGTGAAAAATGGCAGCTGTACTGTTCATAAGGAAGTGTTGAAAATGCCACTAGTGAAAATCTGGACTGAAAATATTACAAAGTCATGAACTAATGAGGATGCGTGGAAACTGCACAATGCTCATTACGTAACACAGTCATTTATGGACTTTTGTCACCAAATTTTCAACATAGCCATTTTAAGACCTCTGCTCATGAACAGTGTAACTGTGATTTTCTTAATCTGTCCTAAACATTGCTTCGCACACCAACAGCACCATTGTGTGCTACTATGCGATAACACATTTGGTGACATATGAAAAATTGCAGCTGTACTGTTCATAAGGAAGTTTAATAAAATGGACATGTTGAAAATCTAGAGTGAAAATATTAAATTTGCAAACTTACGAGCATGCATAGGAACTGTGCAACGCACGCTCGTAAAAGTCATTTTTAGGAATTTTTTCACCAAATTTTCAACATAGCCATTTTAAGACCTCTGCTCATGAACAGTGTCACTGTGGTTTTGTTAATGTGTCCCATACATTGAGTTTGCACACCGACTGCGCCATTGTGCGCTACATGGGCGGAAACACGTTTTGGGCAGGATGTGAAAAATGACAGCTGTACTGCTCATAAGGAGGTGTGGAAAAATGGCAATGTTGGAAATCTGGAGTGGAAATATTGAAAATTCGCAAACCTACAAGCGTGCGTGGGAACTGTGCAACGCACACTCGTAAAACAGTCATTTTTAGGAATTCTGTCACCAAATTTTCAACATTGCCATATTAAGACCTCTGCTCATGAACAGTGTCACTGTGGTTTTGTTAATGTGTCCCATACACTGAGTTCGCACAACGACTGCGCCATTGTGCGCTACATGGGTCGGAAACACGTTTTGGGTGAGATGTGAAAAATGACAGCTGTACTACTCATAAGAAGGTGTGGGAAAATGGCAATGTTGAAAATCTGGAATGGACATATTGAAAATTCGCAAACCTATGAGCGTGCGTAGGAACTGCGCAACGCACGCTCGTAAAACAGTCATTTTTAGGAATTTTTTAACCAAATTTTCAACATAGCCATTTCAAGACCTCTGCTCATGAACAGTGTCACTGTGATTTTCTTAATTTGTCCTGTACATTGATTTCGCTCACTGACTGCGCCATTCTGTGCTACATTGGAGGAAACACATTTTGGGTGAGATGTGAAAAATGACAGCTGTACTACTCATAAGAAGGTGTGGTGAAATGGCAATGTTGAAAATCTGGAGTGAAAATATTGAAATTTCGCGAACTTACGAGCCTGCGTAGGAACTGCGCAACGCACACTCGTTAAACAGTCATTTTTTGGAATTTTGGCACAAATTTTCAACATGGGGGTTTGGGCCCCTTCTCATGAATGATGTCACTGTCATGGCGGTATTTGGGCCCGAGGTGGTTTCACAGTCACTGCGCGGTCACTGGCGGGAAATCGCCGCCGGGTCCAACTCGCCATAATAGTGACATCATTCATGAGAAGGTCCTAAAACCCCATGTTGAAAATTGTGCAAAAATTCCAAAATGGCTGAGATATGCAGTAAAGTTGAAATCCCCTATCTAGCCCATTATACAGCTTACTGGCATTTCCTCAGTTCACGGTCGGCTTTGAAGAGTGCAGGCGTGTTCCCGGTCCACGAAGATCGTCGTGCGCAGTCCGGAGGTAAGTATGGGGTGAGGGGTGTGGGGAAGCTGGGTGCGCAGTGGGTGGGTGCGGGTTGTGGGGGTCAGGAGACTCACCGCTGGACCGTTTTTACAGGTAAAAAATAAAAAGACGTCGGACTGCTTTGCCACACTGGGGTGGGCTCAGCATGGCACAAGGACTTTGGGGGCTCAGCCGACGGGGGATTGGGCACCCCGCAAATGATCTGATTGCCACGCTGGGGTGGGCTCCCAGCATGGCACCAACTACTGGAGACGATGCAGCTCAGCCGGCGGGATTGGGCACCCGTCGGCTATACACTGCATCTTGAGCGCCGCGCCTGCGCGCTGGGGGGACTGCGCGAGCAGCTTCTTATCGCTGCTCACTGAAGCGTAGTCTCCTCTCAACTGGATGCGCTGCATTTTGGAGCGTGTCATAGACAGCTCCAAAATGCATTTGCTTAGGCCGCACCTGCCAGCACACTGCCTGAATTGGAGGAGGAGGTGACACACCTCCGAAATCTCCGATGATGGCACTATGTTTCTTGCACATGCGTGCAAGCAAACATAAAAATGGCTGTGTTATGGGCATGTGTTACAATCTTGCTATGCACGCTTGTAATAGTGGAAAATTTCAATATTTTCACCCTATATTTTCAACATAGTCTTCTTACTACCACACACCATGTATGCCACAGCTGACATTTTTCAAATCCTGGCCAAAATGTGGTTTCACACCTGTGGGGTGCAATGGCATTGCGCTTACATAGAATTATGTTTTGGAGGGGATTTGAAAATTTTCTATACTGGATACATGTGGTGAGGTGATAAGAAGGTTATGTATAACATTTGTGGTGAAAATTATTTAAGATGACACAGTTATGACTATTTGTTGCAATTTCACTATGCCTGCTTGTAACTTTATGCGTTTCCACAGCTACATACATATGCGCATCTGTGGAGGGATGAAAGCACAAAAAGTAAGAAAATAGATTGCAAAACACTTTGTTAATGCAACAATTAGGTTTAAAGCAATAAAACTAGAGAAATGTGGCATTAGGGTAACCAACCCTAACACCCCACCCCCACCCTAGAGGCAGTATAGCGCAGTGGTTTAAGGCTCTGAGCTGCAAACCTGGAGACCTGGGTTTGAATCCCACAGCCCAAACTTGCATACTGTATGACCCTAAGCAAGTCACTTAGCATCCTTGTGCTCCCAGGTCGCACCTGTAAACATGCTTTCAGCTTAGTGTGTCTCTCTTGGTTAAAGAAAAAACCTACACAAACGAAGAGGGATCAGGGATGGCACTGGCATCTTCAGCCCTAATGCTCACCCCATACTCCTGTGCTGTATCTGCCCAGCTTATTTTTTGATGGAATGTGGTGAGCATTAGGGCTGAAGATGCCAATGCTACCCCTGATCCCTCTTTGTCTGTGCAGGGTAGAGGTGGGGTGTTAGGGTTGGTAACCTTAATGCCTTAAGATGGGGTGGGACATGGTAAAGGGGGAGGTTACAACTGCATGGGGGGCAACAACAAGGTAGAGAGGAGGGCAGCAACACAGTATAAAGCTGACTGCTGCACACACAAGCAGACTCTATACATCCTATGGATTGTATCTTCTGGCATGTTCATATGTTTGTGGTTAAGAGGGAATGTGAGGAAGTTTTTGTTCACAGACAGGGTGGTGGAAGTATGGAATGGTCTGCCACAAGAGGTGGTGAGAGCAAGCACTGCGGTTGGATTTTAAACATGCATGGGACAAGCATAAGGGAACCATAGTGGTAAAACAGAGGGAGGGACAGAAGCCCTAATCAAGTATGGGCTTTATAGCCAGACTGGATGGGCTTAGCGGTCCTTATCTGCCAACAATCTACAGTGAGGTCTACCTGTCCTCTCAGGGGTCCCACATTAGTGGATATAGTAGCAGTCACAGAAACATGGTACACAGACCATGACTGGGATGTTAACATACCAGGGTACATAACCTACGTGAGAGACAGGGAGGGGAGAAGAGGGGGAGGAGTAGCTCTCTATGTAAAGGAAGGGATAAAGGCAATGGAACAATAGAGTAAACAGGGAGGAGAGGAAACACTGTGGGTCACCTTAGAGACTGGAAATGACACCACATTGATTACAATCCGCAGAGGGGTTGTATACAGACCCACATATCAGGGAAGGGAATGGACAAGGATATGATAAAAGATATTCTTAGGATGGCAGAGAAAGGGGAGATACTGTTGATGGGAGTCCTGAATATGCCAGATGTTAACTGGAGCACATTTGCTGCAGCCACATCCAAGAGCAGGGCCATTCTCGATGCCCTACAGGTGGCATACCTCAGACAGCTAGTTTCGGAACCCACTCATGAGGGAGAAATCTTAGATCTCGTACTCTCAGTTGGGGACAGTAAGAGGATCACAGATCTAGAAGTGGATTGCCATCTGGAAACAAGTGATCATCAAACAGTGTGGTTCACGAAAAACTCGGCTACACAGTCAAGCCATACAAAAGTGAGGGTACTGGACTTCAGGAGGGCTGACTTTGGCAAGATGGGAGAGTGCCTTAGAAAAGCACTAGCAAACAGGCTAGAAGGAGGGGTGGAGCAACAATGGGGAAACATCAAAACTGCCATCACAGAGGCAACAAGGCTTTGTTGTGAAGCAAATAAACAAATCAAAATGAAAGAAAAAGCCACTATGGTTCTCAAAAGAGGTGGAAGGGAAAGTCATGGAGAAAAAGATAACATTCAGGAAGTATAAGGAAGCACAGAAGAAGCAGAACAGAGAGCTGTACCAGTTAAGACAGAAGGAAGCAGGGAGGGAAGTCAGAATAGCAAAGGCCCAAACTGAGGAAAAGATGGCTAACTCGGTTAAGAAGGGGGATAAAACATTTTATAGGTACATCAGGGAGTGCAGAATGACAAAGGGAGGGACAGTGAGGCTGAATAGAATGGATGGTGGGGGGGGAGAGAGGGACAGTGGAAAAGCAGGGATACTGAATGAATATTTCTGCTCAGTATTCACAAAAGAGGGGGAGGTGCCTAATCCAATTAACAGAAGCACTCTTGATGGGGAGGGTCTATCCAGTCCTATCACAGAAGAAAGGTTCTGAAAAAGCTCCTAAAACTGAAGGTGGACAAAGCAATGGGGCCTGACGGAATTAACCCCAGAATTCTAAAAAAATAAAGGGGCGAACTAGTGAAACCACTGACTGCCCTTTTTAACAAATCATGGGAGGATGATGTGGTACCTGAGGACTGGAGGAAGGCAGATGTGATTCCCCTTTACAAAAGTGGGAGCAAGACAGAGGCAGGAAACTACAGACCTGTCTGTTTGACCTCTGCGGTAGGGAAAGTGATGGAATCACTTCTGAAGGAAAGAATTGTTGAGTACCTAGAGGCCAGTGGGGCAGAGGACCCAAGTTAGCATGGGTTTACAGCGGGAAGTTCATGTCAGACGAATCTAATTGATTTCTTTGACTGGGTGACCAAAGTAGTAGACCAGGGAGGGGCTGTGGACATGGCCTACCTAGACTTCAGCAAGGCATTTGACACAGTCCCACACAAAAGATTAATAGTCAAATTAACCAGCCTAGGAGTGGGTCCCAGGGTGGTCGCCTGGGTAAAACATTGGCTGGACAACAGGACACAGAAGGTAATTGTAAATGGAGCCCACTCTGAAGAAAGAGGGGTTACTAGTGGGGTGCCGCAGGGTTCAGTACCGAGTCCAGTCCTTTTTAATGTCTTTATAAGTGACATTGCAGAGGGACTGGAAGGAAAAGTATGCCTCTTTGCAGATGACACAAAGATCTGCAACAGGGTTGATACACAAGGAGGCGTGGAAAGGATGAGAAGGGACTTGGCAAGGTTGGAGGAATGATCAGAAGTATGGCAGCGTGGATTCAATGCAAAGAAGTGCAAAATAATGCACCTGGGAAACAAATCCCAAGGGAAGATTACACAATGGAGGTAGTAACAACAACAAAAATGGAAGGGACCTGGGAGTAATCATATCAGATGACCTTAAGGTTAGCAAGCAATGTGAGAAGGTAGTAGGGAGGGCTGGGGGTATACTGGGATGTATAGGAAGAGGCATCACCAGCAGAAAACAGGAAGTTGTTATTCCTCTGTACAGACAGTTGGTGAGACCCCATCTGGAGTACTGCATCCAGTTCTGGAGACCCCATCTCCGCAAGAACATAGACAGGATAGAGGCAGTCCAGAGGAGGGCAACTAAAATGGTGCAGGGTCTGCAAGAGAAGCCTTACGAGGAGAGACTAAAGGAGCTTAACATGCATACCCTTGAGGAGAGGAGTGAGAGGGGGGATATGATAGAAACTTTGAAGTATCTCATTGGAATCAACAAAGTCCAAGAGGGTAGAATCTTTCAGAAAAAGAGATGCGCAAGAACAAGGGGACACAATTTAAAGATAGATGGTGGGCAGTTCAGGGGCAATGTGAGGAAGTATTTTTCACAGAGAGGGTGGTGACACATGGAACAGCCTTGATGAGGAGGTTGTGGGGTCTAAAACTGGGAGAATTCAAGAATACATGGGACAGACATAAGGCAATTCTTGTGGGGGGGGTAAGAAGAAATAGGCTGTTGGTTAACTAGGATCTGCAGCTTATCCTGTATGTAGGGAAATGGACAGAGTAGGTGGGCCAAGTGGTCCTTATCTGCCATCAAAGTCTATGTTTCTATGTTCAACAACAGCAAAGGGAAGGGCTTTGACATGTATACATAGTGTCAGGAGCTGGTAACAAATGTAAGGCTAAGGTAATAATAATTATTTGAATGCTATGACAGCGGTTCAGCTTCTCCAACTATCCTATTCTGAGTCTCTGCTCTCTGCTCTTTCTTGCACAGCTCAGCCTCCTGGCTTGGCTCACCTTAGGTTAATAGAATGTAGATAGTGACTGACATGAGTGCACTTTCATACAGAAAATCACAGGAACATCACACCGGTGCAGGACTCATGTTAGTAGGCTGTTTCAGCTGCCACACAGAACAGGAATCAAATGAATTCTGCCAACAGACCAATCAAGTTATGAGCACCAAAGCTATTTTAAACTAAGTCCCTTATTCTACCTGCTTCCTTGACTTGTCCTGACCCACCCGGTACAATACCAATACCAATGACAAACTTCGGCATTAACAAATCTTTGTTCTTATTTGATTTGGTTTGAATCCACTGAAATATAGGTTGAGCACCAAGAAAATTATTAATGGAGAAGGTGGGCTCTGATACTTGCATACTTCTCCTTTTTAAAATGTAAGCAATATTTAGCAAAGATAAATTAAACATAAGAGAGAGAGAGAGCCCAAGTCCAAGTCAAAAATACACATGTGAGAATGTCAAGGTTTAAAAAAACACAAATGAGATTGCCCAGGTCTGAGTAGTAACAGTTTGTAGTTGGACATCTGTCTTTTAGCACCACAGCATTTATTGAAAATGACATTAGTGATAGACAATAACTTGCACAAGGAATCAAAATATTTAGTAGGAACGCAAATACTCACCTTAATTAAGAAAATCTACCACTCAATGTGGCTAGTACCAGACTAGAGCACTTCCACTAATATATCTTATTTGGATTCAACTTAGTTTGCTGCTATTTTGAGTAAGGTTAAGAACAGGATGATGTTTTAATTTCTGACATGAATGTGCACTCTAGGGGAGGGATGAGACAAACCTGAACAAAACACTGAAGGATCCCTATCACTGGTAGTGGGCTTAGAGCTCAGTCTAGGTTATTCATTCACTCACGTTTTTCTAGGTAAGTTTCTTGTTTTTCTTGCTAACTTTACAAAAAAGTTCTTCTTCGAGGTGGTCACCTTCAGTGGGGGGGTGGTGAATCCTCCACCTGTGTTTAAAGGGAACTGTGTGTGGTCCTGTCTGCTGTGCTACTTACTCAGTAGCATCACACTCCGTTATCTCCTCCTCCCTCTTCCTTTTTAGGGTTGAGCATTGCAGACCAGTTCCTATTGTGACAGAAGTCAGAAGATGTTTTGCAGCTGTGTCACTGCAATGT
The DNA here is from genome assembly GCA_016271365.2 of Neoceratodus forsteri. Lineage (NCBI taxonomy): Eukaryota > Metazoa > Chordata > Ceratodontiformes > Ceratodontidae > Neoceratodus > Neoceratodus forsteri. Next base: position 1,689,645,186 of record CM028130.1, on the reverse strand, counting down.
GTTGGGGGGCCAGGACTTGTAACAGAAAATGAGTAGCTACAGTCGGTTACCATTTGCTGCTACTGTTGTCTGTCAATATTTTTTAAGTTTAAGTCCAATTGGTTATGCTGTGAACAGTGAATGACCATCTCATAAGCAAGTGGCAAACTTCACCAGAACATACACTGTTAAGGGGTGACGTCCTCCAGAGCACACATTCTGAAGAGTTTTATCACTACTTCACAGGACTCTCTTGTGAAAGTAGAAGTGTTCTGCTTCTTTGCAAGACAGTCCTTCACAGTTCCAGTGATGTGCTGGGGCTGGCTCACTCAAAGTCTCTAAAGTGCTTTTGCCAGCTGTTTTAATCTGGTAGTTAGAACAGGGGCAGCACGGAACAAGCAGAAATAGAGGGCTGTTTCAAAGATCTCTCATGGTGGGCAGTGCTGCTGCTGCAGATGTTGGTGCTACATCAGTAATCTGAAGCTCAAAGGGAATTGTTTTAAGGTTCATTTTTCTTAAGAAAGAAAATTCTCATCCCACTACCATCAAGAAGTATCCTACCACCCTTTTACATCACTGATTGCAGCCTATTTTATTTTATACTTTACTGATTTCATAGTATAACAAGCATTTGTCAATGCTGAATGTTGATTATATTGGTCCGTTGAGCTCGCTCACTGCCCTTGTGTCACTCGCTTGTTCTGTTTCTCCCGGTGCTGCAGACTGCTCTATTGTACTAGGCTCCTGCCTGCATTGGCACCTTTTTCTGCCCACAAAGAAATCTGCAGCTGTCCCGACAGAGCTCTGTTAAGGTGGGTCACTCCCCCTCTCTCACTCGCTCATTCTGTTTCTGCTGGTGCTGCAGGCTGCCCTTTTATACTGGGCTCCCACCTCTGTTGGCAGCATCTTCTGTCCACAAAGAAATCTGCAGCAGTCCTGACATAGGTCCGTTGAGCTGTCTCACTCCTCCTCTCTCGCTCATTCCATTTCTGCTGGTGCTGCAGGCTGGCCTTTTGTATTGGGATCCTGCCTGTGCTGCTGCCTTTTTCTGCCCACAAAGCAATGCGCAGTAGTCATGATAGAGGTCTGTTGGGATCGCTCACTCCCCCTCTCTCACTCATTGTGTTTTTCCTGGCGCTGCTGGCTGCCCTTTTGTACTGGGCTTCTGCCTGCATTGGCATCTTTTTCTGCCCACAAAGAAATCTGCAGCTGTCCTGACAGAGCTCCATTGAGGTGAGTCACTCCCCCCTCTCGCTCACTCATTCTGTTTCTCGTGGCGCTGCAGGCTGCCCTTTTGTACTGGGCTCCTGCCTCTGCTGGCAGCTTTTTTTGCCCACAAAGAAATCTAAAGCAGTCCTGACACAGGTCCGTTATGGTAGCTCACTCCCCCTCTCTCACTCGCTCATTTTGCTTCTGCCGGTGCTGCAGGCTAGCCTTTTGCATTTGGGCTCCTGCCTGTGTTGCCGCCTTTTTCTGCCCACAAAGAAATCCACAGCAATCACGATAGAGCTCTGTTGAGCTCGCTCACTCCCCCTCTCTCACTCGCTCATTGTGTTTCTCCCGGCACTGCAGGCTGCCCTTTTGTACTGGGCTTCTGCCTGCATTGGCACCTTTTTCTGCCCACAAAGAAATCTGCAGCTGTCCTGACAGAACTCTGGTGAGGTCACTCACTCTGTCTATCCCACTCGCTCATTCTGTTTCTTCTGGTGCTGCAGGCTGCCATTTTGTAGTGGTCTCCTGCCTCTGTTGGTGCCTTTTTCTGCCCACAAAGAAATCTGCAGCAGTCCCCACAGAGCTCAGTTGAGCTTGCTCACTCCCCATTTCTCACTTGCTCATTCCATTCCTGTCGGCACAGCAGGCTACCCTCTAGTATTGGGCTCCTGCTTGCATTGCCACCTTCTTCTGGCCACAAAGAAATCTGCAGCAGTCACGATAGAGCTCCATTGAGCTCATTCAGTCACTCTCCCTCTCTCACTCGTTCATTCTGTTTCTTCCACCACTGCAAGCTGCCCTTCTGTACTGGGCCCCTACGTGCATTGCTGTCTTTTTCTGCCCACAAAGAAATCTGCAGCAGTCCCAACAGAGCTCCGTTGAGCTCACTCACTCCCCCTCCCTCACTTGCTCGTTCTGTGTCTCCTGCTGTTGCAGACTGCCCTTTTATACTGGGTTCCTTCCTGCATTGCCAGCTTTGTCTGCCCACAAAGACATGTGCAGCAGTCCCAACACAGCTATGTTGAGGTCTCTCACTCCTCCTTTCTCACTCGCTCGTTCCGTTTCTGCCGGGGCTGCAGGGTGGCCTTTTGTACAGGGCTTCTGCCTTTGTTGCCGTCTTTTTCTGCCCACTAAGAAATCCGCAGCAGTCACGATAGACCTCCGTTGAGTTCACTCACTCACTCCCTCTCTCTCACTCACTCATTCTGTTTTTCCCAGCACTGCAGGCTGCCCTTTTGTACTGGGCCTGCATTGGCACCTTTTCCTGCCCACAAAGAAATCCACAGCAGTCCCGACAGAGCACCGTTGGCCTCACTCACTCCCCCTGTCTCACTCGCTCGTTCTGTTTCTGCCGGTGCTGCAGGCTGCCCTTCTGTACTGGGCTTCTGCCTGCATTGCCACCCTTTTCTGCCCACAAAGAAATCCGCAGTAATCATGATAGAGCTCCGTTGAGCTCACTCACTCTCCCTCTGTTACTCGCTCATTCTGTCTCTCCCACCGCTGCAGGCTGCCCTTTTGTACTCAGCCACTGCATGCATTTCTGCCTTTTCCTGCCCACAAACAAATCCGCAGCAGTCCCAACAGAGCTCCGTTGAGCTCACTCCCCCTCCCTCACTTGCTTGTTCTGTGTCTTCCAGCACTACAGGCTGCCCTTTTGTACTGGGCTCCTGCCTGCATTGTCACCTTTTCCTGCCCACAAAGAAATCTGCAGCAGTCCAGACAGAGCTCAGTTGAGCTCGGTCACTCCACACCCCTCTCAGTCGCTCAATGCTTATCTGTACCAAACACTGATTTCCAGCAGTGACTGCAGTATTCTGAGCTGGAAGCGTGGAAACACATTTTGGCCAGAATGTGAAAAATGGCTGCTGTACTGTTCATAAGGAGGTGTGAACAAATGCCAGTGTTGAAAATCTGGCATGAAAATATTACTAATTTGCAAACTTACAGGGGGTGCGTGGAACCTGCACAACACACGCTTGTAACACAGTCATTTTATGGAGTTTTATCACAACATTTTCAACATAGGCATTTTAGGATCTCTGCTCATGAACAGTGTCAGTGTGATTTTCTTAATATGTCCCGAACACTGATTTCCCACAGAGACCACACTACTGTGTGCCGGAAGAGTGAAAACACATTTCGGACAGGATGTGAAAAATGACAGTTGCACTGTTCATAAGGAGGTGTGGCAAAATGTCAATGCTGAAAATCTGGAGTGAAAATATTGCAAAGTCGCAAAGGTACAAGCGTGCGTGGAAACTGCTTAATGCACATTCGTAACACACTCATTTTATGGACTTTCATCACCAAATTTTCAACATAGATATTTTAGGACCCGTGCTAATGAACAGTGTCACTGTCATTTTCATTATGTGTCCCAAACACTGATTTCTCACAGCGACCACGCTATTCTACGCCAGAACTGTGAAAACACATTTCAGCCAGGATGTGAAAAATGACAGCTATACTGTCATAAGGAGGTGTAGAACAATGGCAATGTTGAAAATCTGGAGAGAAAATATTATAAATTTGTGAAGTTACGAGCATGCGTGCAAACTGTGCTACGCATGCTCATAACACAGTCATTTTATGGAGTATCATCACCAAATTTTTACCATAGGCATCTTAGGACCTCTGCTCATGAACAGTGCCACTGTCATTTTCTCAGTCTGTCCTGAACACTGATTTCCCACAGCGACCGTACTATTCTGCACCGGAAGTGCGAAAACACATTTCAGCCAGGATGTGGAAAATGGCAGCTGTTCTGTTCACAAGGAGGTCTGAAAAAATGGCAATGTTGAAAATCTGGCATGAAAATTTTACAAGTTCGCAAAGTTACGAGCGTGCGTAGCAACTGCACAATGCACACTTGTAAAACAGTCATTTTTTTGATTTTTCCCACCAGTTTTGCAGTATAGGCTTTTTGAGAGACCACCTCATGAACACTGGCACTGTCGTTTTGTTAATCGGTCCTGAAAGGAGATTCCGTGCAGTGACCGTGAAATCACCTTTTGGGGCCGAATAATGCCATGACAGTGCCAGAATTCAGGAAGAGGGGTCCCAAAAACTCCACATTGAAAATTTGGTGCCAAAATTCCAAAAGAATGCCTGAGATATGGATCAAAGTTGAATAAAACTCTATTTATTTCATTATACAGCTTACCGGCATTTCCTCAGTTCGCGGTCGGCTTTGAAGAGTGCAGACGTGTTCCTGGTCCACTGAAGATTGTTGCGTCAGCCTCTGGAGGTAAGTATGAGATGAGAGGGTGGGGGGAGGCAGGGTGCGCAGTGGGTGGGCACGGGTTGTGGCAGGGGTAGGAGCCAAGGATCGTTTCCTTCTTTATAGGTTAAAAAAATCATTTCGCAGGACCATTTTTTAATTTTACAGGGGCATGTGGCATGCTGGGTGGGCTCCCAGTATGCCAACAGAGTCTTCAGTTTGGAGGGTGGGGGCAGCTGTAGCTGATGGGGGTTGGGCACCCCCGTTGGCACACAAGAAAAGGGGGGCTGTTACATTATGCAGACGGGGATTGGGCACCCCTGTAGGCACACAATAAAATGGGGGGAGGAGACATTATGTTGATGGGGATTGGGCATCCCGTTGGCAGACAACATAAGCAGGGAGGAGTTAACCTTATGACACTGAAGCCGATGGGGATTGGGGCCCCCGTCAGCAAACAAACATGGTGGGGGCACATGCTGCAGAGAGCGAGATTGGGTTGCAGGGAAGAGTTTAGGAACACGGTAAGCCACCACCGTGTTCACAAACAATATCAGTGTTTCAAAGTTCCGCCCTGCAATGACAGGTTGCTCCCTCATTATAGCAAATGGCTGATGCTGCAACGATGAGGTGGCCCCTGATTGCAGTGGCTAAAATGATAGAAAGTTGTGGCACGCTAGCTGAACTAGTGTCAGCAACAGCGTGCCACAGCATTGGGGGAAGTGGGACAAGCCTCTACAAGCTGTGGGGGCATTGGCCACAACAGTGCCGCGCCTCCGCAACCTGCTTCTGGAGAAAGCTGCCACAATATGTTTCTTACGCATGTGCGCAATCAACATAAAAAGTCATACCTTACAATTCATTGCAAACAGCCAATATATTCAGTAAACAATATTGATAAATACATTCCATCAAGGTATAAAGTTGTATCCAATAAAGTAGTCATTCCCACATTACCCTATGTCTCTAATCCTTTCAATTCAGGTTTCAAAAGTTTAAACAGGCCATTCTATCTGACCAAAATTAATAGTTTCCGAGACCAGGGAATTTGTTAACCCTCACTTAATGATGTATGTTAAATAAAACAATTTCAACATTAAAAACAATTTAACCAAACTGTACGGTCCGCTGTCTTTTGGAGTTATTCATTTTGTATTCTAATAAAGTTGTCAGTTAATCTAGCAGTTGTTGTATGTCTAACTTTATACATCCTCTTTTCATTGTGCCCCTGCAGATGGGATGTTATTCTCTGAGCCCCCGTGCCATAGAAGCATATAAACATAGAATTTGATGGCAGATGAGGACCTCTTGGCCCATCTAGTCTTCCCATTTCTCTACCCAATGGATAAGCTGTATATCCTAGTTAACCAACAGCCTAGTTCCTCCTACCCACCACTAGAATAGCCTTATGTCTGTCCCATGCAGTCTTGATTTCCCCCACTGTTTTTGACTCTATGACCTCCTCAGGAAGGCTGTTCCATGCATCTACAACCCTCTCTGTGAAGAAATACTTCCTCACATTACTTCCGAGCTGTCCCCACTCTATCTTCAAATTATGCCCCCTTGTTCTTGCACATCTCTTTTTTTAAAAGATGCTACTCTCTTGGACTTTGTTGATTCCCTTGAGGTATTTTAAAGTTTCTATCATGTCTCCCCTCTCCCTCCTTTCCTCAATGCTACACATCTTAAGCTTCTTTAGTCTTTCTTCATATGTCTTCTGGTGCAGACCCTGCACCATTTTGGTTGCCCTCCTCTGGACAGCCTGCACCCTGTCTATGTCTTTGTGGAGATGGGGTCTCCAGAACTGTACACAGTACTCCAGATGTGGTCTTACCAACTGTCTGTACAGAGGGACAACAACTTCCTGTTTTCTACTGGTGATGCCTCTCCCTATGGATCCCAATATACCCCCAGCCCTCCTTACTGTCTTCTCACGTTGCTGGCCCACCTTTAGGTCATCTGATATGACTACCCCCAGGTCTCTTTCCATTTTTGTTGTTGTCAGTATCTCACCCCCCAATTGTGTACTCTTGCCCTGGGTTTTTGTTTCCCAGGTGCATTACTTTGCACTTCTTTGTGTTGAATCCAAGCTGCCATACATTTGACCATTCCTCCAACCTTGCCAAGTTCCTTTTCATCCTTTCCATCCCACCTTGCGTATCAACCCTGTTGCAGATCTTTGTGTCATCTGCAAAGAGACATACCTTCCCCTCCAGTCCTTCCGCAATGTGACTGACTTATAAAGACATTAAAAAGGACCTGCCCCAGTACTGAATCCTGTGGTACCCCACTAGTAACCCTCCTTTCTTCACTGTGGACTCCATTTACTATTACTCATTGTGTCCTGTAGTCCAGCCAGTGTTTTACCCAGGCTACCACCCTGGGACCCACTCCCAGGCTGGATAATTTGTTTATTAATCTTTTTTGCGGGACTGTGTCACTTGCCTTGCTAAAGTCTAGGTAGGGCATGTCCACAGCCCCTCCCTGGTCTACTACTTTGGTCACCCAGTCAAAGAAATCAATTAGATTTGTTTGACATAACCTTCCTGCTGTGAATCCATGCTGCCTTGTGTCCTGTGCCCCACTGGCCTCTAGGTACTCAACAATTCTTTGCTTCAGAAGTGATTCCATCATTTTACCTACCACAGAGGTCAAATTGACAGGTCTGTAGTTTCCTGCCTCTGTCTTGCTCCCACTTTTGTGAAGGGGGATCACACCCACCCTTCTCCAGTCCTCAGGTACCACACTATCCTCCCATGATTTATTAAAAAGGGTAGTCAGTGGTGTCACTAGTTCTTCCCTTTGTTATTTTAGAATTCTGGGGTGAATCCCTTCAGGCCCCATTGCTTTATTCACCTTCAGTTTTAAGAGTTCTTGCAGAACCCTTTCTTCTGTGAAAGGACTAATATCAACCCCCCCCCATCCAGAGTGCTTCTATTGACTAGATTAGGTCTCTCCCTCTGCTTTTCCATTGTGAATACTGAGCAGAAATACTCATTCAATATTCCTGATTTTTCTCTGTCGCTCTCTGCCCAACCACCTTCCTCTTTATTCAGCCTCGGTATCCCTGTCTTCATCTTTCTTTGCTCCCTATTGCATCTAGAAAAGGTTTTATCCCCCTTCTTAACCGAGTTGGCTATCTTTTCCTCAGTTTGGACCTTTGCTATTCTGACTGCCTTCCCCGCTTCCTTCTGCTTTAACTGGTACAGTTCTCTGTCCTGCTCCTTCTGTGTTTCCTTATGTTTCCTGAATGCTATCTTTTTCTCTCTTACCTTCCCCGCCACTTCTTTTGAGAACCATAGTGTTTTTTTCTTTCATTTTGGTTTGTTTATTTGCTTCACACAAAGGCTTGTTGCCTCTGTGATGGCAGTTTTGATGTTTCCCCATTGTTGCTCCACCCCACCTTCTTGCCTGTTTGCTAGTGCTTTTCTGAGGTACTCTCCCATTTTGACAAAATCAGCCCTCCTGAAGTCCAGTACCTTCATTTTTGTGTGGCTTGACTCTACAACTAAATTTATCATGAACCACACTGTTTGGTGGTCACTTGTTCCCAGATGGCTACCCACTTCAAGATCAGAAATCCCCTTCCTTCCCCATTTGAGAGTATCACATCTAAGATTGCTCCCTCCTGAGTGGGTTCCAAAACAAGCTGTCTGAGGCATCGAGAATGGCCCTGCTCTTGGATGTGGCTGCAGCAAAGGTGCTCCAGTTAACATCTGGCATATTCAGGTCCCCCATCAACAATATCTCCCCTTTCTGTGCCATCCCAAGGATGACTTCTATCATTTCCTTGTCCATTTCCTCCCCCTGAGATGGGGTCTGTATACAACCCCTGTGCGGATTGTGGAGCCTTTTCCAGTCTCCAAGGTGACCCACAGTGCCTCCTCTCCTCCCTGTTTAACCTTTAGTTCTGTTGCTTTGATTCCTTCCATTACATAGATAGCTACTTCTCCTCCTCCTCTTCTTCTTCCCTCCTTGTCCCTCCTGTAGATTGAGTACCCTGGTATGTTAACATCCCAGTCATGGTCCTCTGTGTACCATGTTTCTTTGACTGCCACGATATCCAAGCATCCCTCTTCTATCAAGGCCACAATTTTGGGGAGTTTTTTACCTAGACTACGGGCATTGGTGCTCATTAATTTCCATTTTCTTCTGTCTTTATTTCTTTTTGCCCAATTTCTGTCCTTATTGCCTTTGTCTTTTTCTCCATTTACCCCTTCTCTTATCCCTAACGACTGATCTCAGGCACACAGCTTCACCTGGTCCTTGGTGGGGGAGAGAGCTCCCGTCTAGGTGTTATTCAGGCAGAGAAATGGCCTTCCCCTGATCTGGGTGTGTTTAGTTTTCAAGCCCCCTCCAAAGTGCCCACCTGGTCCACCGCTTCTGGAATGTGGTGGTTCTCTGCTGAAGTTTGAAGGCAAGTTCTTCAAGTTGTTGTATCTGCTGGATTCCTTCCTACCACTCTATTATGGTTGGGGGCTAGTCTGAAGCCACTTTCTGGTTATTGCTTTCAGAGCAGCTACAGTCAGCACCTGCCAAAGATAGACTGCTTCTTGTCCCCTAACTTCCCCTGGGATCTCCCCCAGTATCAAAATCTCAGGGCCCAAGTGATCTTGAATCTGGAATATCTGTCTTAAGGAGTTGTCTAAATGTGTCCAATATTGATGCAAGGTTGAGCAAGATCAGAAAATGTGAGTATGTGTAGCCCTGGTCTCCCCACACTGCCTCCAACACTGTGCGGTTGTCCCTGGTTGCTGCCTATGGACCAGTACGGGGACCCTGAAAAATCTCACCCTCAATTTCCATAGAAGCTCCCTCCAGGAGGGCAAGGAGGTCACCGTCCAAGTGTTTCTCAATCCCCTTTCCCACTGTTGTTCTGATGTAACTATATTCATTTCCTGTTCCCACTTCTGTCTAATATATTGGGTGTTGGCATTATTTTGTTGTGTGCATCTCCTATAGAGGAGGGTTATTGCTCAGGGTGCATTGTCTACTTTCCAGAGCTGCTCAAAAATCTCCTCCCTATTGCCCTGTGCTCCTGTGAGCTAGTCTCTTCTACTATTTTGGTTTATGTAGCTATAAATTTGTAGATATCTCATTTTGTCAACCACTGAAAGATTAAAGCACCTCTGAACCACTTCAAAAGGGGGGAGATCTGGAAATCCTCTTTAGACTTATAATGGAACCAGGGGTCTAATGTTGCAGGAGTAAATTCTGTGTCAGGTGCCCACCATTGGTATTTCCATGTTCTATCCTGGTTCTCACCACCTAAGGTCCCCCCTCCTCCAACCTTCTAACATTGTTTGAGTGACTGTAAGCCACCCCAGTCTGGTTTCTGGCTGATGTTTGGGGAGGAAAGGGAGGGAAGCCAAAGGAGGTGAGTCATATATTCCCATCTCAATCTCCTTCCAAGTAGCCTTATAGGTTGGATGTGCCCACAGTAACCCTATCCTCATCTGAGTAGCAACCCAATAACCTTCCAGTATGGGTACCACCAGACCTCCTTACTCCTTTGGTAGGAACATTGTTTGTTTCTGCACTCTGGGTTTCCTGGTGGCCCATATAAATCACGTAAGTATTCGTTGCCAGGCTTCTAGATCTTTCTTTGCAATTATACATGGAGCACCTTGAAAAAGGTAGAGGAACCTTGGCAATGCATTCATCTTCACTGCTTGTATTCGCACATGGAGTGATAGTGGTAGAACACTCCATTTTTGGATATCTAGCTTTAGCTGATTCAGTAAGGGAATAAAGTTGAGTTGGTATAGCAGTGAGGATGAAGTGACTATGTTAACCTCTAAGTACTTCATCTGCTTTAAATCCCATTTCATGGGGTATTTAGCCCTCAATTGGGGGGGGGGGGACATAGTGAAAAGCTAATATATCTGTTTTAGAGGTGTTTAGGAAATAGCCGGCTAGGGTTGAAAATTTAGCTATTTTTTCCATTGTCTGAACCAGTGAGCTCATATGGTCTTCTAAATATAGTAGTATGTCGTCAGCATATAGGGAGATCAAATCCTGGTGCCCTGCTATTTGTGCTCCCTTGATTCCCTCATCCTGCCTAATACCCTGTGCCAGGGGTTTGATGTATAAAGCAAATAAGAGGGGTGACAAAAGACACCCTTGTCTAGTTCCTCATTTGAGGGGGAAACCCAGGGGTGTGGTGTCCATTTGCTCAGACATAGGCTACTAAGGACTTATATATTTTGGAAATCAACTTTAGAAAGGGGATGTCCACTCCGAAATGCAACAGGGTCTCCTCTAGGAAAGTTCAAGAGACCCTGTCAAATGCTTTCTCAGCACCTATGCTGGCCAAAAGGGCAGCTGTTTTGTCGGTGTTTAAATGGTCAATTATATAGGTTGTCCTGGGCCTGTCGCCCTGGGATGAAACCTGTCTGATCTAATTTGACTACATTTGGAATGACTACCTTGAGTCTTTTAGTCAATATCGAGGTCAAAATTTTATAGTCAATGTTCAGTATTGAAATGGGGTGACATGAGGAGCAGAGGGTCCTTCCCCAACTTGGGGATAACAGATATGATGGCTTGTGACAATGATGGGGGGATCTGTCCCTCCTCTCCTTGTAGACTGTGAAATACTTTACCTGGCAAGGGGAGAAGTTCTCAATGGAACTTCTTATAAAATTCCCCTGGTAATCCATCTGTACGAGGGCATTTGAGAGATTTTAACCCCCTGATTATGGTGTCTGTTTCCCCATCCCCTATGGGACAATTGAGATGGTCAGCTTGTTCCTGCATTAATGAGGGGAAGCGTAAGTCCCTAAGAAACTCCTTAATATGATCTCTGGAGGGTTGTGGTCCCTGTTTGTATAGGGTAGTATAGTATGCATGGAAGGCCTCTACAACCCCCCACCTCCTTCTCTATCTTGTGTTTTATAGGATATTGTACAGCCTGAATGGTTGCCTTACTTCTCTATACCCTCAACCTACCAGCTAAGAGTCTTGGGGCTCTCGGGCCACCTTTGTAAAACTTTTGTCTTAAAAACATAAGTTTTTGTTCTATGGTATAGTCTAGTATGGTGGAGAGTTTGGTCTTTAGCTGCTTTAAAGTCCTAGCTCTGTCCTTATTTATCTTAAGCTTCTGTTGTGCCTCCAGTAGCTGTATTTGGGTTATTAGTTCTGACCTCTTTGCCTCCCTCTCCCTTTTCCTCCATGCAGACCACTCTATGAACTTCCCTCTAATGACTGCCTTAGTGGTATCCCACAAGATGGCTGGGGATATCGAAGGGAGATCATTATCTTTCAGTGTGTTTTCAACTGTTTGTTTTACGGAGTCTATCACTTCCCTGTCTTGAAGCAGAGAAAGATTTAGCCTCCAAAATGTATTTTTCCTGACCTCACTGAACCTCATGGTCAGGAAAACAGGGGCATGATCTGATAGAACAAAGTCCCCTATGGACACCTAATGTACCAGACACACCATCTCCTTTGGGATCATGAAATAGTCCAATCTCGTGTACCTGCAGTGTACTGCTGAGTAAAATGTGTAATCTCTTTTCTTGCCCTCTAGATGGCACCAGATATCTATATATCCAAGTTCTCCCAGCATTCTCTTTACACTTTTGGCCGTACTATGTTCCTCATGAGGGGTCTGTGCAGTGGAGTCCAGTGCAGGATTGAGGGTCAAATTTAGATCACCCCCATATCACCTCCCCTTTTGCCCACTCCTGTAGGGTTGTTAAGAATTTCAGATATATGGCCCAGTTAGCCCCAGGGGAAAGTATACCGATGCTAGGGTCAATGGTCTGCCTTGAAGTGTCCCCTTCATCAGAACATACCTTCCCTCCCGATCTGCCAACACATCTGTCTGTAAAAAGGGGACATGTCTGGGGACTAAGATTGCAACCCCTCTTCCTGCCCCTTTTTGTAAGAATATGTAGCAGTACTGCCACACCCCATGGTACCTAATTTAGAGTGTTCTTGAGGAGACAGGTGAGTCTCCTGAAGAAATATGAAGTCCACGGCCATTTTCCTCTGGTAGCTCAAGATCTTACTATGTTTGACTGGATTAGTTAGCCATCTGTATTGCCCCAGAAAATCCTTCTGTTTCTCTTCCCTTTATCAACTAGGGCAGATGTCTCACTTGCACCCTGCGGAAAACCCTGATAGACATACAACTCTTTCTGCAGTGAATGACCTTCACAACACATAAACCAGATTGCCAACATGGCAATGACATTAACTATATACATGTCTAACAATAAGCACTTCCAAGGTAGGAAACCTGAAATAACAGGTTTCTGTTCTCTACCCCTCACCCTTCCAGATGAGGTGGAGAGAAAAGGAGATATTGTAATGCCCTAAGTTTGTGGGACCCTCCCCTGAGGCCATAGATATTGTACTTGACCTCCTATTAAGGCAGTATCTTGCATCACGGCAACCCTCTTCCGGAATATAGCAACCATATACAATCATTCATTCCGCCCCCGAGAGAGTCCTTTTGTAGTATTACCACTGTATTTTTCAAGGAAATAGCTCTATTCATGTGCAGGTTCAAGATTCAAAATGTTCCCATTGCCCTTGCCTATCTCAGCCCTTCCTCTTGACCCCCATCAGCTTCCCCAAGTCCATTCAGTCCCAGCTGCAACTCTCTGCCCCCACTCTGTTCATTATGCATTCCATCTCCCCCTCCCTCAGACGTGATCACAGCCACATCAGGGGTTCTAACCCTTCCCCCCCGAGTCACACACCATAGAAAGTAATTTTATAGATTCAAGATGTACAATACGCGGTCCATCCATAATTATGGGGATCCATTGATGCATTCCATGGGGGAGAAAGACAAAGAGTCATGTTCTCTATTCATGGTGGGAGGAAAAAGAAAATGAAAAGTACAGACATGAGGGTCCCAGACAGTTCAGGCATCACGAATCCGACCCGAGGCTGCCAATTCCAGTTGAAGTCCTATCCCCTGGGATACCCCAAGTATGCAGTACTGGTATGGGAGACGATCCAAAATCCATATGGGATGGAGAGCCATCGCAAGGCCTGGATGAAACAACTTCAGTCACTAGCATGCTACAGGAGGGCAGGCGATAAACAGTTCTCCCAAACCGGGGATCAACGAAGTAAAAACAACCACAGGTACCTTACAGGAAAGCTTTCAGCCCAGTGCATTTGGAAGTTTCTCTCGGAGGTTGCGCTCTTTCTCTTGCTGCAGGGCCGCTACTTGCTCAAGGAACACACGAGCTGCCTCCAGCACTGCACTTGTTTTCCTCCAACTGGCCACAAGGTGCCAGTCTGTGTTTCGTAACTGCTTCCATTTCAAGCATTCCACCTCTAGCTATGGAGGTTCAATGCCCTTTTTCCCAAGGATTTTCACCACTTCTTCTGTGGAGTTGTATATCTTCTGTCCCTCTTCCCACAAAATCCTTAGTCTCACTGGGTAGGGTGTCTGGAAGTGAATCTGATGTTCCCAAAAAATTTTGAAAAAGGGCACCCAGCATTGTCTTGCCTGCTGGACCTCAGGAGGGATAATTTTGGCCCATAGACAGCCTTGAATCCAGGTATTTTAATTATTTTTTTTGCCAGGCCCTCTTCAGTATATCTTTCTTGACCCTGTAACTGGCAAATTTAAAAATAATGGAATGGGGTTTTGCAGTTGGGTCTGTGGGTCATGGCACTAAAGAGCGATGGGCCCATTCCACACATATCTAATAGCCATCAGGGAGAGCAAGGGCATCTCTCAGGAGGTCTTCAATGAAAGTCACCATGGGTTGGATCTCAGCGTCCTCTGCCAAACCGTAGAGGTGGAGGTTATCCCTCCTAGATCTGCTCTCAAGGTCTGTGCATTTTGCCTGCAGGACCAGAGTGTGCTGGTATAGTGAGCCCACTGCCTGCCCCAGGAGTTCACCTGCACTTTTGGTTTGGGCTATTCTTTGTTCAGCATTTTCAATCTGTTGTTCCATATTATTAAGTTATTGTTAGGTTATGGAACTTGTTTTCAGACCTGGAATCTTTTATTTCTCTTAAGAGGATCTCAAAGCGTGTTCTGGACAGGTTCTCAGTCTCTCCCTCCGTATCATATTTGAGCCATGTGGGCTGCAGGGAGATCCACTCTGGCTGTGGGCCTGCGGCTTGTCTTTGAATCTGCTTCCATTAGGCTTTTTGTTTGCTGTTTTCTGCTGAAATCTATCCCTGCTTTCATTTTTAGTTCCTTCAGGCGGCATTTTGTAGATTATTTCATAGTTTTGAAGGCTTTTGGAGTTTTTTTTAAGTTTTCTTGGGGAGAGAGCTCTACCCTTAGGCTGCTGCTATTGCCATGATGTCACTGGAAGTCCCAGTACATTTTTAAAATAAGAAAATTCTCCACCACACCCACTGCAGCAGCACCCATCAAACTCCCCGACCATGGCAGAAAAAAAAACAGAACCCTTCCAAACACCCACTCCCATACCCATCCCAATTCCAACCTCCTACCCTTCCAACCACCATGTAAAATAAGAACACAGATATCCGCCCTCCCACACACATCCACTCAGTGTAGCACCCAAACCAGGTAGGGCTAGGCTCAGGCAGGAGGGAGGGTGGTAGTGTGCTTCAAGAGGGCAGGGAAAGGCAACTCTTTTTTTGAATATAAAAACACACTAAAGCAGGTAGGCTAAGTCACTTTACAGTCTCTGCTAGTGAAGTGGTAGACTAAGTGGCACTCCATGGGTGATGTTCCTTTTTTTCATGTAGTCTTGCCGGGTGAAGATGGCACTTCACTGCACAGTGCACTACATGAAGGGTCATACAAATTTAACAGCACGTTGCGTAGTGCTCTGCATACTAAAGATAATAAGCTTCATACAATACCTACTCAAAGAAAGTGCAAAATAGTTTTTACAGGTGTGTGCTTGCTTTTCATCATTCAGATGGCAGCCAGCCAAGATAGGGAGAGGAGGGTTGGTGCCTGAGCCCATGACAGATCTGCTGGTGCTCCTGAATGGCTGTTATTAGGATGAGTTGGTGTTGGATGGGGGGCAGAGGGTGGAGGGTGCTAAGTGTGTTGGCCGAAGGGTCATCATAGTACTGTATGATGTAGCTCAGGCGGGGAAGGGGGACACCACCAAATGAAGGGGAAGACACTAAACAATTAGGGAGATTAACTTAGTTATAGCGGGGATTAGGGAAGGGGGTACCACTGGGCTATCAAGAAGATTAACACAGTCATATCAGGGAGGGCAGGGGAAATGGACAAGGCTCTGCACAATCCCTCTATGGATTTGTGTACGGAGACATTGCACAGCACTGATAATGGTCACAAAGCACATACAAATTGTCCCTTAGCAGTGTATGCCATATGTGAACATTAGTATGCCAACCTCTAAATATGGCACCTGGAAGCAAAGGCAGTATCCTGTCTGGTGTGCACTATCCCCTTTTGCTCCTGAGTGTATTTTGTCAGCAGGGGGCAGTGGTAGCACTGCACATATGGACATTGCACAGCAGTAACACAGTCAGATATTCATATAGGTAGTGCGTGCTGGACAGGGCATGCTGCATGTATTAGTATGGCTCCTTGATGACTGCACATTATATTTTGTGTGGCACTGGGTTTTTTGCAGCACAAACCACTGTAGCAAATTATGGGGCCCCATGTCTCTCGTAAGGAAACTACAGGAGGCAAGCAATACAAAACATTCAGATGCCTTTGAGCCTGTTTTAAAAAGTGTCTGCATAAACAGCACAAAGTAGAGTCTAGAGTGCCTAATTATCACACAGCCTTCAGGGAGCCATATTTGTACTTGCAGTGTGCCTTGTCAGGCATGCGCAGCATTTACAACTATTAGACTGATAGCACTGCAAAAAGTGCAGATGTGCAGTGCACCACAGCCCACTGCCAGCAACAGACACTCAGGAGCAACAGGGGATAGTGCATCCCAAATGGGTTAGATCCTGCTAATTACCACATTATCACATATCAGTGTCAATGGCTCAGCAGGCAGCACACTCGGCTCTGAGGCCAGGAGATCAGAAGGCTGTGGGTTCTTTCCTCACACCAGGCACTTGGGTTAATATCCCAATTCTGACATTGTAGTGCAGCATGAAAGGGGTGCTGCACTCCTGAGGTGCCGTCTTTCAGATGAGACGTTAAACTGAGGTCCCGTCTGCCTGTTCTGGTGGTTGTTCAGGTGGACATTAAAGATCCCATGGCACTTCTCGAAAAGAGTAGGGGAAATTTCCCTGGTGTCCTGGCCAAATTTCCTCCATTCACTAGAAACACTACCAACAGCTTAATCTGGTTCAGCTTCAGTTGGTTACCATCTGTATCTCCATCCCCAGGGTTGCCCCTGAAAAAGGGACTTCTAGTCTCAGTGGGCTTACCCAGTCAACAAAACTCAATAATAATACATAAGACATGCAATGGGCAAAGAGGCCATTTGCATGCTATTATATGGCAAGTTGGAGCTCTGAACAATGCATCCACAACTTTGTATGTATGGAGCCACACTTGTTACCCTCATCTGACTACCTGTAGAATAAAATCCCTGGTACTCCAGGTATACTGTCCTCCCTCATCCAAGCCTTGTAGTTCTGAAGAATTTATCAATGGTAGTCCAGCAGTACCCCTCTTTCTTTCCTGATGCCTGTTGTAACAAAGAAATTATCTATGGTAGTACAGTGGTGTCACCCTCCCGCACCTGATCCCTGTTTTAATAAAGAATTATTCCTGATAATCCATTGACCCTTCCTGTCAGCCTGCAGCCCCCATGCCAACCCCCTGGTGGTGGCCAGTGTTACAAATGCACTCCGGGGGTCAGGCCCTCTGCTCCCACAGTGCCCAACCTCGAAGTGCAATATGTGAACAGGAGACAAACAGGGAAACCCTCCTGTCTGTTTTGTGTCCGAGCAACTACCAGTCCTGAGTCCTGGGGTCAAATATGAACCCTTTTTTGCTAGCACGCCTAGGTAACAGGTAAAAATATCACCTCCTCTTCGGGGAAAGCAGTGCAGTACTTGACCCAGTGGGCACACAACCTCATTCACAATCCCCCTTCTGACTCAATTGAGACCTAGGTATTTCTTTACCTTGCTGCATATGGTGACACACTATAAGCACTTTAACAGTTATGTCAGAATTATCAACACTGTTTCAGCATTCAGACTCAAAATGATAAAATGCCTCAGACAGGATTAAGGAAACCAAAAAAACTTTACTAAAATTAAAAATAGTACATAAAATATAAAACACAGAACATATAACATTAATGGTACAGTCAGAAAAATAAATGGACAATTATACGCAAACCGCTTTATACTGAGTACCTAATCCTACCCCACTTTCAGTTGGTAAATAGGGGTGCTGAAATTACCTAATTTTGGTAGAAATGCTTCTTAAGTCCAGAGCACATGTGTGTTAAGTCTTGCAAAGTTGGAACAAAAGTGTGTTCTTTCAGGAGTCCAAAAGTAAAAGAGTACAATGTTCCCTCGGTAACTTGACAATATCAGGAGGGGAAAGGGTCCTACCCAGCTTGTGAGATCACAGCTCTGTGGTGATGCTGGCAGTGAGGTCACTCTCATTCCTGCATACTGAATTAGTCACATGCCAATGAACACTGCTAAACCTTCCAATTAAAAAAATATATATACTTTTTAATTAGTGAGCCACAGAGCATGAATTATGACTGGACAGAATATCTCTTTGATCTCTCAGGGTTCCATGTCATAATGGTGATCTAGCAACAGTGATCACTATTATGGCAAGTGTACATGACCGAAAAATAATTTCAGGGATGCACACTGGCAGCACACAGAAAAATGGTGCCCAAGACCTACAGGTCTCATTTTTAATGGGGGGGGGGCTGTGCCCCTCCACACCCCCTACTTATGGATTCTCAACTCCAGGGGGGTGCATGTCGGGGGAACTTGAGGAAATACATGCTGCCAGGTTGCAAAAAAAAGCCGCACCACGCCAGACCAGAAACCCAAGGTACCCCATTCCTCCCAGTTGACCACCCTCCCCATGACACCAGCAATCCAGCTCGACAGCTGCTCGCAGCAACCCCTCCCACATGCCATCCCTGTCCCATGTCTCTCCCCCCCATGGGTGCGTGTGCATATACACGTGAGTTCCTGTCATGGTTTTCACTGACCCAAGTATCCAGTCATGCTCCTCCCTAGGTAGCCATGATCACAGTCACTGAGATTGACTCACTGTTTTTTTAGGCGCTCAATCTCGATCGCTATGGTCACAGACTACCATCTTTCAGAACAACATCCTGCAAAACACCTCTCTTAGCTGTGAGGATTTTCACAGGTAACTGTCAGAGTTTGGCTTACCTATTGATGTCATAAAAATGCAGTCTTTTATGGCTAGTTTCCTAGGTTCAAAGCAGTGGCTGTTTTACAACCTGTTACAACCTGGGTCCCGATTCCAAGTCACATGGCACAACCCACAGGCTTATGCGAGTTGCACCATGCAGCACTATGCTGGGGACCCTGTGCCCTGTTCCAAGGCAGGCAGGGTCCCCAGCACCTATGACCCATGACTTGTGGCAGCCACAGGCTGCAAGTCACAGCCAGCATTCAGCTGCCCCTTGGAGTCCCCCTGCCCTGTAACACCCCCACAATCCCCTGAGGCCATGGAGTGGGGCTGACCCAGTGGCACAGGTGCATGGGGTCACAGCACAAAACATCCCCAGGGGCTCAACAAAAAGCAGGGGTTGGGGGGCATCACTGTGCTGGGGGGGCCCATGGGGCAGGGAACTATGCGATATGTGGCTCTGTGGGAGGGATCCATTGTTTAGCTAGGATAGATGCCCCTTAGACCACTACCATGGTGGTCTAACCTGCTGCGCCAATGCAGAACTGGGAATTGTGTAACTGAGTTACGGCAGCCACTCTTATGGAATAGGGCACAGTTGCCACCGTAACCCACCCTTGCACCAATTGGGCCCCTGGTGTATAGCTGCTAACACAGGCTTCTGACATGTAGGTGTCAAAAGGAAACTCTTAATTAGTTTATTCACAGGGTCAGCGAGAGGCAAACCCTTCTTTCCTCTCTTTTAAAATCTCAGGTCCCATGAGGTTTTGCAACTTGGCCTGTTTCCTAAGCAGAAGTCTAAAACATATATTTATATCAAAATTATATGTACATAACTACTAGATGGGTATCACATTATACCAGCACTTATCCACTGCTCTCTCCCTGTCTGACAACTGTCTGTCCTGAGCAAGTTCTCTAGTGCAATACAAATATCTATCTAGTGCAATATCATTGCAAGACTTATCTGAAAATGAAGTAAGTCAGTGACAGCACAACCACACCTGTGTACCAGCTTAGTTCATTTTCTGCAAAACATTATATGGCTCGTAACTTTTCAAAATGTAAAGCAACTGTCACCAAATTGGAGTGACAGCCTTCAGCTCCTCCAATCATTTAATGAATTGTTCAATAGACATAACAGAAGTACTGTATCACTATGCAGAGCTGTATAGCAATATTGGTACTGGCGTGAAGCAGATGGCAGCTGGCTGTGGGGGTGAGAGGTGGGTCTGTGTTGGTTGCTGTAAACAGGTCAGTAGTGAGCTCAAGCTAGCAGGACCAGGAGGGGGATCCACTAGACTACCAAGGATATTAAACTTTACGGAGAGTGGGTGAAGGATGGGGATCCACTAGACTACCAAGGATATTAAACTTTACGGAGAGTGGATGAAGGATGAGGATCCACTAGACTACCAAGGATATTATACTTATCCTAATGGGGACTGAGTGAAAGAGGGGGTCCACTAGACTTCCAGGGATGTTGTCTTTTTGGCTACAGTGTTAGGGTGAGAAATGGTGGGGGAACACTAGACTACCAAGGATATTAGACTTATGCCTATGGGGATTAAGTGAGGAAGTGGATCCACTACAGTTCCAGGGATCTAAAACATATGCCTGCAATTATCGGGTGAGGGAGGCAGGTTCACTAGGCAAATGGGGATCTTGAACTTACGCCTGTAAGAATCCAGTGGGGGGGTGCAATAGCAGTTTTAGTTGTTTTACCCCACATGGCACCTCAGTGGGATGGGGTGCGGGGAGAACAGTGCTCCAAGCAATTCATGGAGTACACTGTAGCACTTCAAAGTTAATGAGGTTACGATAGGATGCAAATGACCCCATACTACCTTGTATGGACTAAGAGTCATTGGCATGGGGACCTTTTAATGTTGAAAGTTAGTGCAATTGTGCTGACTAGTTTGGGATGCCTTTGCTGTTTTTGCTCCTTAGTTATTGGCCTATGGCACAGTAAGCACAGGCACGTACCTCTGTGTAGCCATCAGGGTGGATTTGGTTAGTGCTGATTGTACCTTTAGCACCTTTGACAGAGCTTTGCTGTAAGGGTGCTATAGTCAAACAATTTTTGGCACTCCAGCCTTGTCTGAATATGGGAAATTTAGGGGCAATGTGTTAATTTGCTCTCAGGCTAGGCACTTCGTGTGGCACAAACTTAGAGCTTTGAATATTGAGCCCATGAAGTTTGTCATGTTTCATATGTAGATGAAAGTCCATTCCATAGTAAGGGTGCACAGTGCAAAATGCCCTGTCAACAAATCTTCAGTTAGTTATCAGCGCATTAAAGAACTGGTGACACTTTCAGGAGAACTTTAACAAAATCCAATATTTAGACACAGTCCAGTTTGTATTTCCCATTAGTGCTGTATTCCTTCTCCCCATTACTTATTACTGAAGTCGTTTGTATGAAAACAGGATCTTTGCTCCTGAAGAGTTTGTCTATTCCTGCTGCTTTCTCCCTACCTGTAGTCACAGAACACTGCTTGTGATATCACAGTTACGTGGCAACAGATTATGATGCCACAACAGAGGATTATGACTTGAAGTAGGGAGTACGCTAAAGAGGCAGATGGACTCTAAAGGAACACCAAGGGATAAGGATCATATATTCATGCAGATTTCCTTAATAATAAATAACAGGGAGGAAAATATATAAAATATAAATGGAATTCAGGCAGAATTGTACCTAATTACTATGCTTTTTTAAGTTTTCTCTGAGGTGTGAGTAGCTCTTTAACAGTTAGTGCAGTTTGTGAATGCAGAGAGTATGTCCTCAAGGCTGGGTCTGCAAAGTATGCTTAATATATGAACATACGAAATTTGCCAGCAGATAAAGGCCTACAGGTCTATCAAGTCTGCTCGAATGTGCAGCTAGCACCCCTTATTCTGCAGCTGCCCCTCCCTTCCATCCTTCCCCTTCATTAATCCTCCTCCTTGTCCTGTCCCATCCCATTTTGAAGCAGTCCACTGTTCTACTGGATACCACTTCTGCAGGTAACACATTCCACCCAGCCACCAACCTCTCTGTAAAAAAGTGTCTCCTCATCTCCCTCCTGAACCTTCCTCCCTCCAGTCTCTTATCATGGCCCCTGGTGGCCCTCCCTTCCCCTCCCTTACTTTGAACAGCCCCTCTGTACCAGTCTTGTTTATTCCTTTCATGTATTTAAAGGTTTCAATCATGTCACCCCGTCCCTCCTGTCCTCCAGTGAGTACATGTTCAACTCCTTCAACCTCCTCTCGTATGATAAGTCCCCCAGCCCCTTGATCATCTTTGTCACCCTGTGCTGCACCCCCTCCAGTAACTTAATGTTCCTCTTCAGATATGGATGCCAGTACTGCATGCAGTACTCCAGGTGTGGTCTAACTAATGACCTATACAGTGGCAGAATCACCTCCTCCCTCCTCGAGGATATACCCCTTACAATACAACCCAGAATTTTGTTGGCCTTTGCAGCTGCCTTACTACATTGTGCTGAGTTGTTCATTGACCCTGTAATGAGCACACCCAGATCCTTCTCCTCCTCTGTCTGGGCTAGCTGCACTACCCCCAGCTGGTAATTCCTCCTTGGGTTCTTCATTCCAAAATGCAGCATCTTGCACTTTTTGGCATTAAACCCCAGTTGCCAGGTGTCTGACCAGGTTTCAAGCTTTGCCAGATCATCCTGCAACCCTGCCATCCCCTAGGTCATCCACCACCTGTCTACCTTGGTATCATCAGCAAACAGACTGATCTTGCTCTTGATGTCCCATGATATGTCTGCAATGAATATCCCAAACAACACTATCCCAACACTGAGCCCTGTGGGAACACTCGTCACTGCCCTTGGGTGTGAGAGCTCCCCACCCACCACCACCCTCTGTTGCCTTCCCTGAAGCCAGTTTCCTACCCATCTCACCAGCTTTGCACCCGCCCCTACTAACTTTGTGCCTACTAACTTTCTTCCCAGCCTTCCATGCGGCACAGAGTCAAATGCCTTACTGAAGTCCAGATATAGGACATCCACTGCATGGCCCCTTTCCAGTTACCTAGTTACCCAGTCATAGAAATATTTAGTGAAGTTTTTAATTATGTCCCCAGGGGTGATATTACAGCAGCGGGGTGTAACATTTACAATAGATACAGCCATGGTTCTGAATCAAACATTCAAAGTAAATACAAACACAAGCACTGTGTATTTAAATATGAGTTCAGAGTATTACATCATATGGCATCTGGATAGACTGGATTGACCTATGGTCTTTTACTCTACTTGTATGTTTTTACATATAAAGCAGTTTATGAATCATTATATGTACAAGAAATATTCTACCTGGTATTGTTCAGACAAAATGTACACTTTTCAACTGGTATACAAAATTGTTTATGGATAGCAATAACATGTGACACATTCAATTTCACCCAAAAGTGGTTGTATAGTTGCTTCAAACAAGGTTACATGCAAATTGCTGCACATCATTTTTCTACTGCTACTCCAATTAGTTATTTTTCATCACAGTGGTTGCTACTTGTTGCACAAACATTTTTAAATAAAATAGTCCCTGGTGATGAGGCTCACGTAGGTTAAACGTGGGTTTAACAATATTTCAGTGGCCTACTCAACCAGTAGTGTTATGCTTGTGCAACTGTGTTACTTTGGTTTGGTCATTCACACTCTCTATTCCAGGAGGAATTACCACCCTGTAGAGGTACCAAAGGCAAGGAACCCTCAAAGAGGGTTCCACCCCTAGAGGTGCTGTGGGAAGTTTCCCTTGGCTAAAGATACCTTAGGAAAAATCCTCTGGAGGAGAGAGAGAGAGAGAGGTGTCCCCCCTGGAGAAGGATGGGAGGATGGAGAGGCAAAGAAAAAGTGCTTCAGAGTGAGGCTGGGAGGAACTACTTATATAGCTCAGGAAGGGGGAGTGGCTGGTTGCTCAGCCATTGAAGTACAGGCATAGCCTTTCAATTCAATGGCCTACATAACCAGTAGTGTTATGCTTGTGCAACTGTGTAACATTACTTTGGCCATTTGCATTCTCTAGTCCAGGAGGAATTACCACCCTGTAGAGGTACCAAAGGCAAGGAACCCTCAAAGAGGGTTCCACCCCTAGAGGTGCTGCGGGAAGTTTCCCTTGGCTAAAGGTACCTTAGAAAGAATCCTCTGGAGGAGAGAGAGGTGCCACTGGAGGAGGAGGAGGAGGGAGGATGGAGAGGCAAAGAAAAAATGCTTCAGAGGGAGGCTGGGAGGAATTGCTTATATAGCTCAGGAAGGGGGAGTGGCTGGTTGCTCAGCCATTGAACTACAGGCATAGCCTTTCAATTCAATGGCCTACATAACCAGTAGTGTTATGCCTGTGCAACTGTGTTACATTACTTTGGCCATTTGCACTCTCTAGTCCAGGAGGAATCACCACCCTGTAGGGGTACCAAAGGCAAGGAACCCTCAAGGAGGGTCCCACCCCTAGAGGTGCTGCAGGAAGTTTCTTGGCTAAAGGTACCTTGGAAAGATTCTCTGGAGGAGAGAGAGAGGTGTGCCACTGGATAAGGAGGGGAGGATGGTGAGGCAAAGAAAAAGTGCTTCAGAGGGAGGCTGGGAGGAACTGCTTATATAGCTCAGGAAGGGGGAGTGGCTGGTTGCTCAGCCACTGAAGTACAGGCATAGCCTTTCAATTCATCCCATTCCAAGGCAAAAATATGGGACTTCAGAGGAGCTGACTTTGATAAGATGGCCAACAGAGTTAAGCTAGCCCTGGCAAAAAGAAACACAGGTGAGGGGGTACAGGCAAAGTGGGCAAGCATTAAGGATGCAGTACTTGAAGCAACATCCCATTGTGTTAGACAGAAAAGGAAGTGCAAAAGAAGAAGGAAACCACTTTGGTTCTCAAATACAGTAGCAGAAAAGGTCAGAGCCAAAGGCTGGCCTTCAGGAAATATAAGGGAACACAGCAGGATGAAGATAGGGAGGCATGCCAAACTGCCCTAAGGGAAGCAGGGAAGGCAGTAAGGCAGGCAAAGTCCCAAACTGAGGAAACACTAGCACGAACAGTAAAAGAAGGTGACAAGACTTTCTATAGATACATTAGTGAAAGGAGAAAGTCCAGAGGGGGTATTGCTAAGCTTAATGGAGAAAAGGAAGCATGTGAGGAGGAGGACCCTGTAAAGGCATCTATCCTAAATAGATACTTTTGCTCAGTATTTACTGAAGAGAAGGTAGGGCAGGGCCCACAGCTCAGCATCATGGACACAGGGGGGAGGGAGGTGAGCACTACTCCCTTCACAAAAGAAAGGGTCCTGCAAGAGCTTGCTAAGCTCAGGGTGGATAAGGCAATGTGACCTGATGGCATACATCCCAGGGTACTTAAGGAGCTAAAGGAGGAACTAGCAGAGCCATTAGCAGAATTGTTTAGTGAGTCTCTGAGCACAGGAGAGGTCCCAGAAGACTGGAGAAGGGCTCATGTGATCCAGCTCCACAAGAGTGGTAGCAGGGAGGAGGCGGGGAACTACACACCAGTCAGTCTTACCTCAGTAGTGGGCAAGATTATGGAGGCACTCCTTAAGGAAAGGATAGTGCAACACCTGGAATCCATAGGGCACAGGATCCAAGACAGCATGGGTTTACAAAAGGAAGGTCCTGTCAAACTAATCTCATAGATTTCTTTGACTGGATAACCAGAGTGGTGGACCAAGGGGGAGCAGTTGATGTCGCCTACCTTGACTTCAGCAAAGCTTTTGACACTGTTCCACATAGAAGATTGATAAATAAGCTGGGTAGGCTCGGGGTGGGTCAGAAGTTGGTCAACTGGGTGGCAAACTGGTTGACGGGCAGAAAACAGAGAGTGGTGGTAAATGGTATACAGTCAGAAGAGATGCAAGTCACAAGTGGGGTACCTCAGGGATCAGTCCTGGGGCCAGTCCCTCTTCAACATCTTCATTAGTGACCTTGCAGATGGACTAGAGGGTAAGGCTTGTCTGTTTGCAGATGACACCAAGATCTGCAACAGAGCAGATGATCCAGATGGGGTGGGCAGAATCAGAAGAGATCTGGATAAACTAGCAGAATGGTCAGAAGAGTGGCAACTGGGATTTAATGCAAAGAAGTGCAAAATCATGCACATAGGGAAGAGAAACCCTGAAGCCACCTATAGGCTGGGAGGGGAGTTGCTAGCAGTCACAAAGGAAGAAAGAGACTTGGGCATCATCATCACTGATGACCTGAAATCATCCAAGCAGACCTCTAAAGCAGTAGTTAAGGCTAGGGGGTGTTAGGTGTATTAGTAGGGGTATCACAAGTCGTAGAGGAGGTAATAATCCCTCTTTACAAGACACTGGTTAGGCCCCATCTGGAGTACTGCGTGCAGTATTGGAGGCCACACCTTCACAAGGACATTAACCAAATTGAGGCAGTCCAGAGAAGGGCAACCAAAATGGTGCAGGGACTGCCTCAGAAGACATATGAGGACAGATTAACGGAGCTCAATATGTATACCCTTGAGCAAAGGAGGGAGAGAGGTGATATGATCGAGGCATTCAAACACCTTAAGGGCATAAACAAGGTGAAAGGTCTAACATGTTTAAATATAAGAAAATAGCAGGACAAGAGGACACAGCATGAGATTAGAGGAGGCCAATTAAGGGGAATGTGAGAAATTCTTTTTCACAGAAAGGTGGATGCATGGAATGGCTTACCACAAGAAGTGGTGGCTATGAATACAGTGCAGGGCTTCAAACAGGCATGGGATAGGCATAAGGGAGCAATACAAATGACTATGAATAGATAGGCCACTGACAGAGCAAAGGCCGATGGCACATTTATAAGGTAGAAAAAGAAATGGGCAGACTGGATGGGCCTTGCGGTCCTTATCTGCCGTCAACTTCTATGTTTCTATGTTTCTATGTTTCTAATTCAATGGCCTACATAACCAGTAGTGTTATGCTTGTGCAACTGTGTTACATTACTTTGCCCATTTGCACTCTGTAGTCCAGGAGGAATTACCACCCTGTAGGGGTACCAAAGGCAAGGAACCCTCAAAGAGGGCTCCACCCCTAGAGGTGCAGTGGGAAGTTTCCAATGACTAAAGGTACCTTAGGAAGAATCCCCCACAAAAAATAACTGTAGCAGCACCAAAAAAAAAAACTTGAGAGATCAGCGGCCACCAGGCAGAGAAGCAGAATGTCAACAACAGGCTGTTTAATAACATATAAATGAGATGCACAGTTTAGCAGAATAGAATGAGTGCAATGGATTGCACTGGTGACTGAGGGGGGCTTCCTAAGGAAAGAGGAAATGACAAGTAGGGACACCAGCCACCTTCATCCAACAGCAGAACCTACCTAATTGAACTAGGGAATACTGACTAAGACTAACTTTTATGACCTGAGGCACAAAGGAGAGGAAAAAAAAAACCTTTGAGGAGGAAATCTCTGGGAATCCAAGGCCTAAGTCGCCTTCCCTCCAGGCTTGGAATATTTTATTTAGTGATGACTCTGCTGCTGCAATTTGGAAACCCAATTAAAGGGGGGTGGAAAATATTCCAGTTAGGAGGAAAGCTCTCCTCTATCCCTCTAACAGGAATGCCGTGGAGGGTTGTGAGCTGGTTTGCTCTGCAACAAGTATCCACCAAGGTGGGAGGAGGAGAGGAACGACTGCTGAGGCACTCACTTGGCCTACCAATCTAAAAACAAACCAGATGCAGTCATAGGGAGAATAGCTTAGAAGGTGTCGCCAAACTGGCTTGGCTAGCCAAAGGATCCCCCTTGGGATTAGAGGCCCCACCCTTCACAGCTGAAGTCTTACATTCTACATCAAGTGATGCCACCAATACATCTGCATGGTTAAAGATCCATTCAGAGTGAGGACATTCCCACTATGGGTCAGATGAGAAGGACCCCGCTTCAAGTTTTGCACACTCAAGATGAGGACTTCATAGGTGCAGTGCAAGACCATCAGCTGCAGGAAGGCCCTGCACTGTGGTAATTAATGGTCATGGCTGGCACGCCACAGAAAGTAAAAATCAGGAAAGCTGAATGAAGCGTTGAGTGTTGTAGATCGTCACGTAGGTCAGATATGTTTATAGCAAGCATAAAACAAACTAAACCGGCATGTAAGCAATGATTGGACCTGCACGTAGGTCAGAGGGGCAGCAAATACAGGATTAGGAGGGGCAAGCCAACCAGTCCCATTAAGAAAGCCAATTAAATGTGACATAAATACTCAGATGATTTTAGCGGTGGAGGCAGGATTCAGACATGAGGTAATTAGGCCACACGTGGGCCACGGCTCTTCAACAAACCTCCCAGTCCCCCACCACAGGAAACACAAGGAAGCAATGGGAAAGTGTCCTGACCTACATGCAGATTTTAAAACTAGTTTACAGCAACAGTAGTAACTGAGCTGACCTCCAGAGTATAATAAAGTAGTGTGCAAAGTAATTGAGCAGCATCCAGCAGCAATTAACTATAGCTTGTAGGGGTAGCAATCTGAATGAACATAGAAACTGCAGGGAGAGACAATGCACTGAAAACAGCAGCAATATTTTCTTGGTATAAATTCAGGAAGCAGTATTGAGTTCCATGGATTAACTTGCAGAGTAAGCCTGAACCAGGTGTAAACAATCAAGGTATATAGCATAGGCGAGCCGAAGTAGGGAAGCAGCTTTTGAGCTGAAACACATGGATAACAATTGCAGTTACACTTGTGAGTAAATGGGAGCAAAATAGTACAAGATCAGGATTAGCAAAATATGAGCAACGACAAATGATTCTAGAAACAGAAGCCCCCCAAAGGGAGGGGGAGTGGCCGGTTGCTCAGCCATTGAACTACAGGCATAGCCTTTCAATTAATAAATGCAGCACTGTGGTGAGGTAAAAGTGCTAGAGTAGGCACTTACACTGAACAATTCGGAAGAAATGAAAGAGAATGCACTGTGATTTTTAGCATGCATGGAGATTCAAACAGCACCAACGTGATTAAACAGAGAGGTTAAACACAGTAGGGGAGGTCACCTAACTTGCACAGGGTAAAATTAGTTTTAGGTTTCATACCAAGGCATGCAGATTCACAGCTCTGTGCACTGTGTTGGGTGTGCCTAATGTTCCGAAAGTAAGCAAAAAGAGTAGATCAAGGATTTGAACACAATGAGGTTGGATATAATTCTGCCATTTGTATGCATTTCAGTTCCATCTGTCATTTTAAGCCCATGGAAATGCCCAGATGTAAGGCCAAACTAAACTATAAGGTGGCTAAAAGAATCACGCATTTGAAAAGAGGCAGATGAAAACAACTGCAACATATGTTCATTTTAGAGATGGTAAGCAAACAGAAATGTGGGTTTTAACTAGTAATAATATGATGCAAAAAAGCTCAACAGTGTCAATTTAAGACATACAATAGCCAGCACTGGCTTACTACCAGAGCTGCTAGCTCAATATGTGGATCAAGTTTTAAAGCCCATAGCCTGTTCAAGCAAATTGTGTGTTCGTAATACATCACATATATTAGAAATATTGACAGATTTACAAGTGGAAAAAGAGTGGTTTTTGGTTACGTGTGATATTCAGGCTTTACAGTACACATTAATATTCCACATGTGTGAGGTGTTAAAGCAATTGAATGCCTTGTACTCTAAAACAAATCTGGGAGATGTCATGATACAGTTTTTGGTTACTTTAATGGAAAAAGTATTGTACTGTAACATTTTCATATTTTTACAGAAGTTCTTTCTCCAAACAAAAATCACTGCTCTGGGTACATCCTTTATGTCCAATTGTACAAATATTTACTCAGCAGAATGGGAAGAAAGGCATGTTTAGTCTGCAGGCTAGTCAAATGTAAGCCATAATTTAGAAGAACTGGCATATCTTATAAATAGAAACCACATTGCAAAGGTGACTTCTGTGTCCCTGCACGGTTTATAAAAGAGGAAAAAACTAGAAGGACTGATCGGTGTATAGCAGTTCTATGTTATAACAGCAACAGCTGAAAGACAATCGCCGTCAGGGCAACGTCACATCACCGAAAAGCAGTTTCAGTAATGCTCCCCCCTGGTGCACAGCAAAAAGGTGCCAGGGACTTACAATTTTAAGTGCTATATGGGGGCTGTGCCCCCCACCCCCCCATTATAGGATTCTCAACTCCAGGGGGGTGCATGTCGGGGGTAGGTGCAAATCCCTGAAAAAAAAATTCGGGCTGGGTGCAACAAAATGTACCTGTGCCCAGACCTGAACCCAGCACCCTGTGAATCCCAGCTCTGAACCCACCCAACATGCCATGGGGCCAGCTTGGCAGCTCATTGCGGCACCACCCTTCAAAAACCCTCCCTCCCCTCACTGAACATTATTGCTTCCGCCCACGCACATGTGTACATGTAGCGACATCCTGTCACTGTATGCACGAATCAACCCCCATCTGGTCACCCTCCTTCATCCATAGCCCCCATGACATGTGCCACTATTGAGTCACCATTTTTGAAGGTGCTCAATTGCGTTCACCCATGTCATGGGCTACCGATTATAGCTTGTATCAAAAACATTTCTGACACCATCAATACCCTTGTTGCCCACTAGAACATCTAGATGCAGTGCCTGTAAGTTTTTGTTCTAATATCTTACAATAGGATTCTTTTAAACATTCTGGGCCCGATTCCAGAAGCTGTTATGGCAGACACAAGGTGCTTGCGAGAAAGAACAATGTCACAAGTCGCCCCTTGCATCCCCTGTTGTGGCAGTCCCTATTCAAGAACCCAGGCTGTGCCAAACAGGGAACCCGCTGTGCTGAACAAGTACTACACTACCCTTGGGACCTTCAACTGGGTACACCAGGTCACAAGGGAGCTTGCACCATGGCTGGGCTCACAATTCCGATACCAAGAGACCTGCCATGGCTGTTACAAGGGGCTCCACTTTGACCTGCCAGGAGATGGTCTAAGCCCTTTGTGACTGACTGGCACACTGTACACTGAGGGCTACAAGTGGGGTCCATGGGCGGGAGGGACACAGAGGTGCATAGGGAGGGTTGGTGTGGCAACTGGAATGTACGGGATAGCTGTGGCATCCGGGGGGGTAAATGCCCCTGAATTGATATATCATGGGCATTTGCACCCTGCCAGGTGCTGAAGCAATACAAGACTGCCCTGTTGGCACACTGACCCTGTCTAGGACCCCAAACACCCCCACTGGGCACCTGTGTCACCCCACACCATTGTCACCAGTGCTGCCCGTACCTCACTGCACCGGTGTAAGGGGTGCCACAGTCTTGCGGCATGTGCTGCTGGTGCACCATTGGTTGGGTGCAGTCCCACACTTGGGGCATTCACAGGGCATTTGGCACAGGAACCCTGCTTTCTTTTAAAATGTGGCACAGGGTTCCTGGCACACCCCACATTGCTGTATCCCTTGGAATGGTGCAACTTGCGTCGCTCCAAGGGCTCCTTCTGGAATCAGGCCCCAAGTGACTAACAGAATTTACAAGGTATGAGATTTTATTTCATATTCATCTGAATGCCTAGTATATGTTGCTGTTTGCACTTGCACCACATTCTATGTAAGAAAAACTGTGAGACTTTTTAAATGCAGAATTGATGAGCATTTGAAGTCTGTTGAGATAAAAGATCCTACTAATCCACTGGCATCACATATTGAGCACAAAAGACATGGTCATTGCTTTAAATTTAGGACCTAGAAAAAGTTGTTGACAACATGTTGGCATGGGGGGGAGGGAGTGGTGATAGCGACAAACTCTTGAGACGTGAAAGGTTTTGGCAATATGAACTGAGAGCCATGACTTATCCGGGACTAAATGAGTCTTTTCAACTGTCACCTTTGCTGAAGTAAAGTAAAATGCAATACCTTCTTAGTAGCTTCATTTTATGTATTGAAGTGTGTCTCCAATATGGTCATACTATATATATATACATTATGGTAGCATGGTAGTGCTACCATAGTTAGGGTTGAGGAGCCATTTCTATGTTAAACCCCAAAACTTTTCACCTTAATAACTTTGCAACCATTTGACAGATTTGGCTGAAGTTTGGAATACATGATCAAGAACCATAGGCCTTGGGATCTGCCAAGTTTTGTAGTGGTGGATATCAGGCTATGGAGTTATTAAGCGTGATCTGTCTTGGCGTTTACGCTTTTCTGGAATTCTGATCGCTACAAATTAAATGCGGTTTGTGCGACTGGTCAAATCTTCAGAAAACGTGCGGCCAGGGACCCCGATGTGCCTTCCGAAGATTTTGTGAAAAAATATTAAACGGTTCAAAAGTTATTCAAAAAACAGTTTCCCATTGTAAGTCAATGGGAAAAGTTAACAAAAAGTTCAACACTTTCGCAAATGCATTTTTACTTTCTCAAATGGGCCTGTTACTTTTGCAAATCGGCCATTTTGTTTTCAGTTGGTGATCAGAAAAATGGTTGGCATTTAAATTTGGGACCCTCTAGCAACCTAATTCTTTTTGTATTCACCTAGTCGGACCCTGAGGATGCTTGCCATGTCTTTATTTTATGGTAAAACACCCCAGAAATATGTTTTTCAAATTTCTGGAAAAAGTACTTTCGCAAATTACTTTCATCCTCACGAAAGTGTCGAACTTTTTTGCGAAAGCTTTTGCAAATTGCGACAGTAGTTTTCCATCTGTGGGACAGTGACAGCGATTCTTTGGCACTGCGCTGCAAAAGAACCGTTGGGAGTTTTGGGCTGAAATTTGGAGGGAACAGAGCTGACATCTCACAGATGTGCTTTTCAGTGTTGTATTGAAAAAGTATTACATGGCAGCAAAGTTACGGCACTCCAAAGTTGACGGTTTTTCCCATAGGATAACATTACGGCGCCCGACGCATTACAGAAATCCTTTGGCACCCTGCTACAAAATAACGGTTTGGTATTTTTTCCTGAAATTTGGAGGGAAGACAGCCAACAGCCCACAGATGTGCCTTTCAGTAGTTTGGTGAAAAATATTACACAGCGGCAAAGTTACAGCACTCCAAAGTTGATGGTTTTCCCATAGGGATAACATTCGTAGCCCGACGCATTACAGAAATCCTTTGGATCCCTGCTGCAAAATAACGGTTTGGTCTTTTTTCCGGAAATTTGGAGGGAAGACAGCCAACAGCCCACAGATGTGCCTTTCAGTGGTTTGGTGAAAAAACATTACAGGGAGGAAAAGTTATGGCGCTCTGAACTTTTCTTTTTTTCCCATAGGATAACATTACGGCGTTCGCCGCTCCTTTCAGGGCCCGTATCTCGGAAATGGTGCGAGATACAGACTTTTCGTCGGAAAACTTCTTAGCCCCCTAAGGGATAAGATTCAAATTAGCCAGGACAGTTGTAAATAATATGACTTTTAATTTTTTTTTCTATGTCATACGGTTCCTGAGATATAATGTATTTAGTATTCCAAGATCTCATTTTCTGCGCCGATACTCATTATTATGCATACATTATTTGTACTCACTGTCTTTCTCTATGCAGGTTTTGGGGAAAACCAGCCTGTGCGCTTACATTACTGTTACTGTTGCCCTTTCCGCTTGCAGTTCCGTACCCGTTTCACTTACCGTTGACGTCTGCGCCACCATGTGCGTTATCCTTTGCGTTTTCATTTGCGCTTGTGTTTCTGTTATTTTTTGCCATTTCTGTCTACAGTACTGTTTATCTTTCTGTTTCACTTTACGTCACCATGCCCATTGACATTTCTGTTTGCAGGCACCTTGTTACTATGTGACAACACATCACGTGGCAGACCATTCCCGTCTATGTCACCATGTGCGTTACCCTTTCTGTTCTCATTCATGCTTGTGTTACCATGTGCACCACTGTTAGCATTTCTGTTTGCGTTGCTGTCCCTGTTAGTATGCCACAAGACATCATGTGGTGGGAGTGCGGGGCCCAGAGGGCCCAGCGCTCCTGCAGCTGCATTACATTCACTATTTCTCGTTATCATTCTCAAAAGAAGGAAAGTAGAGGCAAAAACTCCATTTAATGCATTAGTTAGGGTTGTTCCACAGCGACAAAAGTGAGGAAATTCACTGTTAGGGTTGAAAACCCTAACTCCAGTCACCCCAGCACCACACACACACAGACACACACACACATTCAAGTATGGGGAGGACCAAGTCAACACAACCAATGACAGACATCCAGCAGCAGGTGACAGAAATAACAAACAATTGTCTAAATGTACTATGAGACATCCCCACCCACCTGACCAGGTACTGCATGCTCAGTGGAGATCAACAGCAAAACTGAGGCCACGTACACCAAACGTACACATCCCTGATTGCAGCTGCACACAATGTACCACACTTAGTAGTTGCATGGCCTTACCTATCGATGCCCCACACCACACCACAACTGGTACTGTGCCGTTATTCAATATAAATGCTGAAGATGCATGATGAGAGTTGTAGAAAGGTTTTAACACTAGTGAGTATACATTAATTAAGAGAAGCACATAAATTAACTACAAGACACTAGCATGCTCAAGATAAAAGTAGTGATACATTTAGTAGGTGATTTACATAGTAGTACATTTACTGCAGTGGTTTACTCAACATAGAGAGGCTGATGTAAGCGTGATGGAAAAGCATTGCCTGTTCAGCTGTGAAATTCATACTGCCAGTATCACATGCATTCTTACTGATGAAGAGTGTACTGCTGATGTACATACATAGACCTTCAGTGTGTTTCAATACTAAAGATGCAGTAAGTATTCTTTGTAGAAACATTGTAATTGCATGGATCAGGCCAAGCAACTTCTAAATATCATAGCACTACTGAGCCAACAATGATGTACCTGTATCGGAGATGTATATAGGATAGATTTTCCTGTAGGCACTTACTGAGTATGTTGTACCTGATAAAGAAAATCTCATTGCATCTGTGATGACTAACTTATTCAAATAGTAATACATTTACTATTGTTGCAATGAGTGATCTATGCTACTTATGGACACAGTGTGATTTTTTTTTAACAGTTGTTTCATACTCAGGCTGTATGCCTACTGTTCGGGTTTGCCACACTTCTGTCACTGATGCTATCAAAGTGATAACTATGTTAATTGTGGTACAACAGGAATCAAGTAGGTATGGTGTAGATATAAACAGAATGTCTTTTAGTATTGATTTAACTCACAATGGGGTAAGTGTACTAGGACAGCAGGGGTTATCCTCTATCACTGACTCTGTCAGTTATAATCACACTAGGGTTTCGATGACTGTAATGATCAAGTTACACTGTTCATCTTCATGGGTTCATATTCACAGCCATTCTCCAGTAACTAGACAGTGTATGGTGTAACTGGGTGGGACACTGTGTTGCAAAGCTGCTGCAGTGCCTAGCAGAAGGAGAGTATCTACTCATAAAGACAATTAAGCAATAAGGCATGACCAACAGTTATGTTAAATGGTCTGTTAATCACCCTGTAGGGTTTAATGTTGAATGAGGCATGGCCGAGTGCCACTATTCGCTAGACAGTGATAAACTGACCATTAACATAATACCTGGGAGTGGCTTATTGCTATCATAATAAAACTGTTTTTTAAACGACATTAAACCATGTTCATCATATGGTTAGGCTCTACATGTACGTTAATAAAAACTAAACATAAGGCTGTTACAATGTTTACAGTCAATTAGAAAGCTGCATTTCTCAAACCCTTGTTATAATCAGAGATATTGTACCTGTACAACTCCTTGGTTTTGCCAAATATTTCAAAAGCTCCCACCTCTACTGTATAAATAGCATACATGATGTGCAGATCGTGTGCTACAGAGTGAGCTCTGGATACTAACACTCGTGCCTTTGGCATTCGTGAATATCCAGATCTCACTCTGCAGGAGTGAGTATATTTTCCATATCACACTCCTGCTCGTGTATCATACATATATATGTATATATATATATTTATACAACACATGTTTTGGGATAAATGACAGGATAAAAAGTAATATCTCAGCCAGGTCATGGAGATATCACTGATATCTCCACGTTCCTATACATCATCACAACGAAAGTGAAAGTTTTTCGATTTAACCCCTGTATGCCACAAATGAACGCTCCTCTCTCGTGACTGTCACTCCACACTGGAAACCTCAATTATCACATCATGACTGTGACCTCCCATAATCCTGTCAGAGTTCTTTTAAAAAAATATATAGGTTTATCCTGCCATTTTTTCCTGGTGTTACTCAAGAAGCAGTTTCAGTTTTGCTGCTGTACATTAGTAGCGTGACCAAGTGCTTTGTATGCTGTAAAATGAGGAAGTCGCCGAGTTTAAAAATAAGACAGCCTGCCTGTGAAAAGTTTAAAAACTGCACCCTTTCCCCTTACTTTTCTGGTATTTGTTTCAAATAACCTAGTGACAGCAGAAGGAGGACAACGAGAGAGATAATATGTAGCTTTAGAAAAGCGAACTTAAGAGTCAGCGAGTGTTGCTATAGCAATGCTCGCTCGCACTAGCGTTCACTTTTCTGAAGCTGCGGATTCTCTCTCTATCCTCTTTCTACTGTCACCAGCTTATTTGAAACAAACAACAGAAAACTAAGTAAAAAACATAGTTTTTAAACTTTTCACAGGCAGACTGTCTTATTTTTAAACTCGGCGACTTCCTCATTTTAAAGCATACAAATGCTTGGTCACGCTACAAATGTACAGCAGCAAAACTCGAACTGCTTCTTGATTAACATTGAAAGAAAATGGCAGGACCAACTAGATAAGTTTCTTTTAAACAAATATTTATCTACCAATTAGGGCAGGATCAACCAGATAAACATTTTTTAAACAAGTGTTTCTTTGTTAGCAATAATGGCAGTTATCAACCATGTGTCACAAGTACTGGGGGAGTGAAATGCAGTTGTGGAGCTGCCTGTTGTACTGAGAGAATAATAATATTTTTTTTAAATAAAGATTTTTTACCATCTATCAAAGTATCAACCAAATGTCAGAGCTGCCTGGGGGTTGACTTCAGGTCATGAATCTCCCTAGCATACCTAATATGTAGGCATTGTGTGTCTGCTTGGTAAATCAAATATATAGGTATTATGCTAAGTGGGGGATGTGGGGATTCTGTCTTGGGGCCAAAACATATGTTGTATAAACAGAACATGACATGGCCTGACTGAAGATATCATATTTATCTTCACTCGAGGCCAATGACATCAAGATATCTCACTCGTGGCTTCGCCACTCGTGAGATATCATCATTGGCCTCTCGTGAAGATAAATATGATATCTTCAGTCAGGCCATGTCATATCCCCTATATAGATATATATAGATATATATATATATCTATATATATATATATATAAACTACACAGGCTGGATATTCAAACTGTGCTATTTTGTGGCACAAGCACTTGCTCTGCACAAAATAGTTGCACAGGGGTGTGTCCAGAGCGATATTCAAAGGAGTTGCGCCCTTGAGCAACTCCTTTGAATATCACCCCCTGGCCACAGCCACTGTGCTTGGCGCAGTGGAACTTGCGCCACCGCAAGTTGTCAGAGTGGAGCATTGTACTTGCGGTGGCACAAGTACCATTGCACCATGCACAAAATCCCCATATTCAAAAGGTGACATGCAAATGGGGCCATAATTCATGCAAGGCACAGGGGAGGCCATTTGCATCTGATTATGGCCCCATTTGCATGCCATTAGCATGCAGGTGCGCCGATTCCCGAGGACTTGCACCTGGCACCCTGCCAGGCAGCAGCCGTCGGGGACCGACACCCCCTGCAGTCCGATCATGGGCAAAACAGTGTACAATCCCCCACCACCCCCACTGGCCTATCGCGGGCATGGTGTAATCCCCACCAGCCTGATCGTGGGCAGCAATGTGGCTCCCCCACCGAGCGTATCCTGGAGGACCAGTGGACCCGAAAAGCCGATCGCGGGCAGTAGTTGTTTAATAAACCCCCCTCCTCCCGCATTCATCCCTGGTGGTCCAGTGGACCAAAAGCCCGATCGCGAGGCAGTAGTTGTTTAATAAACCCCCTCCTCCGCATTCATCCCTGGTGGTCCAGTGGACCAAAAAGCCCGATCTCGGGCAGTAGTTGTTAATAGCCCCCCTCCGCATTCATCCCTGGTGGTCCAGTGGACCAAAAGCCCGATCTCGGGCAGTAGTTGTTTAATAAACCTCCCTCCGCATTCATCCCTGGTGGTCCAGTGGCACATCGATCGCGGGATGTAAATGTGAACAACCCCGAACATAGCCCTGGTGGCTAGTGTCCCCCCCACCACCCACCCACAAAGCCCCACCACCGCTCCCCGGCAGCTGGCGGGTGGCAGCATTCCACCGCCTGCCGCCCGCCACCACCGACTGACTGCCCGGTGGGGCTGCGCATTGATGTGCAGAGCAAGAGCCAATGGGCGTCCCTTCATACAAGACAGTCTAGTTTGTGAATGAATGAATGTATTCATTCACAAATCTGGACTGTCATGTACTGTATGGGATGCACACCATTGGCTCTTGCTCTGCACCAATGGGCATGCAGCCTACCGGGCAGTCAGTTGGCGGGCGTCGGGCGGCAGGTGGGTGGGATGCTGCCGCCGCCGCTGCCGGGGAGCGGGTGGTGGGGCTGTGGGTGGGTGGGGTGGGGACACTAGCCACCAGGGCTATGTTCAGGGGTTTGTTCAACATTTACATCCCACGATCAGGATGTGCCACTGAACCACCAGGGATGAATTCAGTGGGGTTTGTTAAACAACCACTGCCCACGATCGGGCTTTTTGGTCCACTGGACCACCAGGGATACGTTTGGGGAGCCACATTGCTGCCCACGAGTGGGCTGGTGGGGGTTACACTATGCCCACGATTGGGCCAGTGGGGGTGGTGGTGGGGATTTACAGTCGGCTGCATGCAATTGGGCTGCGAGAGGCACAGGGACTGGGTTGGGGCCAGCCACAGGTGGCAGCTGCTGTGTTGCGCCCTGCAATGCAGCAGCTCACCTGTGGGTGGCCCTCAACATAAGCCTTTTTTTGGCTCAAAGTTGTGCAGGCGCAGGTTGGGGGTTGCGCCTGCACAACTCTGCACAACCCTGCTGAATATCGGGCTGTGCAGTTTATGCATGGTTCCTCCCCCTCCAGTTCAGCATGCATTCATTTGCATTGCGCTGTTGCTCAGCATGTTTTCTGTGGCGCAACTGCCTCCTGCTGAATATGGCAGAATGGAGCAAGTTCGGACTTGCGCAGGTGCAACCCTATTGCGCATGGCACAACCCTTTTGAATATCTGGGCCCATATATATATATATATATATATATATATATATATATATATTTATACAACAGGTGTCAGGATAAAAACTGACACATAACTGATTATCTGAGTCACTGTGTGGATAAATGGGTGGTGATGTAATCACTATGTGGATAACGAGAGTTATCACATAGTGATACATCATCACCCATTTATCCTGAGTGACTACATCACTAACCACCACCACCTGTGCTGCCTGCTCAGCAGTACTGCCTCCCAGTTTCACTTTCATCTTCTCACAGTGCTCTTTACAAACAAAGCTATCACAGTCCCAAAGACTCACAAAATGAACACCCTAACCAAACCCCCACCCAAAAAACAGAACCACATTTTAAATGAAAACACCCAACACAAAAAAAAGCCATTTTTTCCTCTTTCTCAGCACAGCAACCCTGCAAACCAAACACAGCAATCAGGCACAGAGAAAAAACATGGACAGAAACTTAAGAAATATATAACAAAACTGAACCCAAAAATCCTGTTGCATAAATTAAATATCATTGGGGCATCTGTGGGATAACCAAGTTGTTGTAAGTATGTGACCTCTAAGTAAACCTCACTTGTGGCCGCTTTCACTGAGGTTACCGAGTCACAGGCTACTGTACAAATAACTTGGTTATCCCACAGGTGCCCCATGCATATCCCATATATACATATATATATATATATATATATATAGAGAGAGAGAGAGAGAGAGAGAACTAGCTAGCTAGATAGATATATGATACTTGATGGGCAGGATATTTTCACTCCTGCAGAGTGAGCTCTGGATACTCACAATACATATATAGGGGATACATGATGGGCAGGAGTGGGATATGGAAAATATGAGTGAGCTGTGTATTCTCATGAGTGCCGAAGGCACAAGTGAAAATACACAGCTCACGAGGCAGGAGTGAGAATATTTTCCATATGCCATGATCTGCCTATCATATGTGCAATTTACACCACAGGGGTGATAGCTGCAGGAACATTTTTTCTGAGTCTGTGTGTTTCCTGCTCATTCTGTGTGTGCTGTCAGTGTGTGTGTGTGTGTGTGCGTGTGCGTGTGTGTGTGTGTTCTGAATGGACTGGGCGTCAGAAACATAGGTGAGTGTGTTTTGCAAAGCTAATTGAGTGAGTCAGAAGCTCAGTGAGAAAGACAC
Organism: Neoceratodus forsteri; assembly: GCA_016271365.2. Taxonomy (NCBI): domain Eukaryota; kingdom Metazoa; phylum Chordata; order Ceratodontiformes; family Ceratodontidae; genus Neoceratodus; species Neoceratodus forsteri. The sequence goes on along the minus strand of CM028130.1, from coordinate 1,689,605,120 downwards.
ACTGCTGCAGGTAGCACTGAGAAACAGAACCTGCTTTGTAAAAGAGTTTCATTTAGAATTCAGGTTGTTTTGAAGCTGAGATCAGCACAGTAATGGGCTAGCAATGTTAGAAACATTTATTTTCACATATGCTGTATAAATGCTAACTGTCAATCAAACCACTGGAATGCTGGCACTACTTTCACCAGCTTCCATACATACTTTGCTGTCCACAGAAGCCCGGGAGGGGCTTATTTCAAGCTCTTTTTTTCCACATGCCAGTCCCCAACAATGCACAATGGAAACTCTTCCATAAAAAAGATAATGTAAACAGATAACTTGTTTTCCCCCACAGTAACTTCTTTTCTCTCATCACTGTATTCTGTTTTTAGTTTTAATTCAAATCCTGCTGATTTCTGATACAGCTACATAGCAACTCTTCGCACCTGATCTATACACAGGGGGCATTTCATCTGTGCAGCAATTCCTAGTGAAGATCATGTCAATAATTTGACAGGATCAACCAAATACAAAAATGTAAACAGCAGGATCAACTATTTAACAAAACATAAATAAAAATAATAATTAAAAAAAAAGAGCAGGTTACCTAGAAAACCAGCGGCTTCTCACTAAGCAAGAATGAAACTGCCTTTTTTTTCAAATCTCAACCTTGCCCACACACAGGGAAGCACACAATCAAAGAGCATGCTCTCAGTGCCATTAGGTACAATAGGATCCCTAGCAACCAGATTGTTTTTTTAATAAGAAAAGTGCCATCTGGACTTCCGGTGATGTTGTTTCGACTGTGGCCACCTAGCTCCCGCATTCCGCGCACCTCTCAATAACTTTCCTCACCAATCTAAATCAAATTAAGTATAATACAGTCTTTGCTGGCAAGTGAGGTTAGTTCTTCCTACCAGCTATGGAAATATTGAACAGATTTTCATTTTTACAGTAGGATCCCGACGACATTGATTGCGATGCCTCCAACTCTGGAGCCTTAGCCACCTCACAGCGCGCAACAAGAACTCCTAGGCGGGCAGCATAGGCCAAGAATAGCAACAGAAGCCATAAAACCACACCGGATAAGCAGATCAAACTCACCGTGGACAAAAAATTGGATAGAATCCTCTCAGAACTTTCGGACATAAAGACCAAGGTTAAAACAGTTAAAGAAATGATATCGGAGCTTAAAACAGATATGCCAACACCTGGAATCTAAAGTAACTGACCTAGACCAACACCAGGCCTCTACCTCCTCCCAGGTTTCTCAGCTCCAAGACCAGATGCAACAAGTAGTTCAAATATGTAAACTTGCCACAGAGTGGCAGCAGGACTTGGAAAACAGATAAAGGAGAAACAATTTGCGCATTTATTTGGTCCCAGAGGGGGCGAAGGGCCGGGACATAACAGAATTCATGAAAACATTGCTGTGTACTGCATTGGTGCTGGATGCAGAGATACCATTGGACATTGACTGAGTCCATAGTGCATTAGGCCCTAAACCAACCTCTCCTACAGCACGCCCTCATTCGATAATTATTCCATTTCTGAAATACACAACAAAAGAATCTAATCCTGAGGAAAGCATGGGCACAAAAAAAGGTTTTCTATGGTACCACGAGGATATATATATAGACAATGACTATGCACCATATACCTTATGAAAATGGAGAAAATATATCTTCCATGCCACACAGTACTAGCTCTGCTAGCATGTCTATTTCCTACTCTCCCGGTTCCCAACCCAAACCCAATGCTCAGTTACTACAAATGAAAAATGCCAAGTACAAAACACAATCTCAGCCTGATAATTACATGATATATGCAGAATCATTCTGATATTTACTAAAAAATGCATGATCAAAAATATATTTTAAATGGTTCCTCAGTAAGTGGCTCCTCACTAAGTGAGAAAAACAGATGCCAAGTTTTTTTTTAAATCCTGCCCACCTCCCATTTTAAACCAGTGAAAATACACATAATGGATGTAGGGACATCACGTCTTTAACCACATTACAGACCATGGCAATTAGCCCTGAACTGCAGATTAAGACAAATCAAAGCACAAGAACAATCTCCATTGTTTTCTAATAAAAAAAATTAAGTTTTGGGAGGGTGGGTATTTTTGTCGGATTATTTGTTTTAGTTTTATATTTTTAAGAAGTGGGGGTTGATCCTCTCCTTGTGCCCTAGAAGCTAAATCTTTCTTACTGTCCCCTTATCATCCTGTCGTCTCCGTTACCTTGTTTCACCACTTACTGTACTAGGTTACTGTGTCCTCTTGACTCCTCACCATATGCCTTGTACTTAAGTCTTCCCTTGCTGCCCTCTTATCATCCTCTCCTCTCCTCTCCTCTCCTCTCCTCTCCTCCCCTCTCCTACCTCTTCCTAGTGTACTGCTCTAGCATGTCATGCTAATTTTTGGTATGGTGTTTGTTGCCCACTCCTTAGGCACACTCACTATTTAAAATCCCTTATTATCCTCTTCATGAAGACTGCACAATATCAAATGACCTTTACTACCCCCACCTTGCAGAATGTATGCTATCCAATATGATGCACTTTTAGGCTCCACTTTTTCTGGTGGTCTCAAATGGGGTCTCTTCATTACAGTGAGCTCTCCTCCCTCATCCTCTCCCCCTCCCCACTTCTCCTACCCTTGTATAATCATCTCTTATCCACTTCCCTTCCCCTTCTCCTGTACATTCACCCTATTTCAACATCTAACTTATGAATCCACTCTTGCTGACCCCTGGTCCAATTCAGGTCTACTTTGTAAATATTGTCTGTATCTATGGAACTGCTTATAATTTCAGTCTTTTTGCTGTTGATGATGCTCGATTTCTTCTTGCTCTTACTGTTAATTTTATTGTTAATTGTACTGTCTCCAGCTCAATTTTGCGTTGGCTGGTACTGCTGTAACCTCTGTGTCCTATAATGTATTTTGTTTAATGTCGAGGTCCATCTTGAAAATGAGCTTGCTCAATAATGCTTGCCTTGTTAAATAAAGATTTTGATTGATTGATTGATTGATTTGATTGAGTACGGGTTTATTGAAGATGTGTTGGCCTGTTGCTCTCCCAGTCAGGCACTACTCCTCCTCTGAACTCCGGGACCTCTGGCCCTTTTATCGTCCTCCTCTGCCTGCAGTAGTTTATGACCACTGTAGAGCCTTGAGAATCATTAGTAGAAAACATAGGTGGACTGGGGGACCTGAACTTTGGAGGGTGGGGCAGGGTGGCCGTATCGGGGTTGTATGGTCTAAGAGATGCCCTGGGGTGAGATGGTCTCTAGATTGTGGTCCGCCATGTCTGGTTACCATACTCAAGGGCTCCAGTATTTCTTGGCAGATAATCCGGTTAGCCTCGGAACCCTATCCGACTCGAGTGGTGTTATGCAATGCCAGGTCTATTAGGAACATGACAGCAATTAGTGCTGATCTCGTTGGGACAGCAGGCCTAGCTTGCATCACTGAGACCTGGCTTGATGACAACGCGGGTCCAGTTTTGGAAGTGGCAGTCCTAGCTGGGTTCTCGGTGATACACCACTTCGAGTTTGGATGGTAGGGGCGGGGGGGTGCCTATCTGTTTTAGATCGGAATTGGGCCTTACTGGTGTTCCAGTTGAGGGGGCTAGATCATTTGAGTTTACCACAGTAGCAGGTGTGGGCTGCAGGATCATTCTTATCTACCATCCACCCAGGGTGATAAATTGTTCCTGACAGAAATAGCAGACTTCATTGTCGTGGCATTGGAGTCACCCAGGCTGATGGTCCTGGGTGACGTCAATGTCTGGATCGATGATGAACTCTTGCAGTTTGGGCAAGACTTCCTCCAACTCATGTGTTCGCTGGGGTTCACACAGGTTGTTGCCTCTGCTACTCATAATCAGGGTCACTCACTTGATCTGGTCTTCCTCCTTGGGATTGAGTCCTTTGACTTGGTGGTGGAACCAGTCATATGGTCCGATCACTACACAGTAAGATTCAATTTCCATCTCGCCCATTATAGGCCTGCCCCTGTGAAGATGGTCAGATACTGCCCATTGAGGGGTGTAACCCCAGAAGGTCTTCGATCCTGTCCAGTCAGACTTCCAGAAGAGACACAGTACCGAGACCATTCTGGTTCGGGTGTTCAATGATCTCCTGATGGTGAGGGACCAGAAAAGCCATTCCATCTTGGTACTTCTGGATCTCTCTTCAACGTTTGACACTGTGGGCCATGGGGTTCTGCTTGAGTGCCTGTGGGTTATCTGTGGCCTAGCTGGTCCAGTTCTCAGATGGTTCCACTCTTTCCTAGCTGGCAGGTCTCAGAGGGTGGATTCTGGGATTTTTTCCTCTGAGCCATTCTCTCTGCTGTACGGGGTCCCCCAGGGCTTAATGCTGTCCCCCATGTTGTTCACAGTGTACTTGCTGCCCCTTGGAGCATTGTAAGATGATATAGACTGAGGTTTCATTACTATACTGATGACACAAAGCTTTATCTGTTTTTTTCACCCGACCAGGATAGTGCAATCTTGATGTTTAACAGCTGTCTGGTCCAGCTGGCTGAAACTAAATTTTGGGAAGACAGAGGTGTTGGTTGTGGATCCGGGGTGCTGGATAGAGAGGCCGGTGGTGGGTTTACCTTCTGGGCTTTGGATAGATGGTGTACAACTGCCTATCTCTGAATGGGTGCATAATCTGGGGGTGGTTCTTGATGATGGGCTGACACTGCATGTGCAGGTGTTGGCAGTCATCAAGTATTCCTTTTACCATCTTAGGAACATCACCAGAATGAAGCACCTTGTTCCATCTGATGATTTGCCCATGTTGATCCATGCCTTTGTGACCTCGCACATTGATTACTGCAGTTTCCTTTACCTGGGGCTTTCGGGGGTTGATATCTGCCACTTGCAGCTGGTGCAGAATGCTGTGGCATGGTTACTGACTGGGACTTTGCGCTCCAGTCATATTACCCCCGTGCTGCATGATCTGCACTGGCTGCCTATACAGTGGCAGATCACCTTCAATGTTAGTTTGCTGACCTATAAAGCATTGCATGGACTGGGACTGGGCTACCTGCAAGAGCTCCTGGGTCCCTACAGCCCCGGCTGACCTCTTCACTCAAATGATGAGGGGTTGTTAGAGGTTCCCAAGGTCTGGCTAAAAACATCTGGGGCTCGGGTTTTTATGTTCGTGGCACCATCCCTGTGGAACTCTTTACTTCATCAGATCAGAGAGTGCAGGACCATGGAGAGCTTCAAGACTGGTTTGAAAACTAATTTGTTTAAACAGGCATTTTTAAGAATTGATGTTTTATCAATCGTGGATATTTTTAACTGAAGTTGAACTTTTGTAAGTTTTTATTGAATTGTTTTATGCCATATTTCTACATACAGTGCATTGATATTTTGAATTACACTATATAAATAAAAATATTATAATTATAATTATTATAAACTAAATTTCCTTCTGCTATATTACCTCTCTTCTCTAACATTATGGTCACAATTGTTGTGCCTATCATGTGTTGTTTTACTGTATGCTTTGCCCTGAATGCAAATTTTCTCTATATTTTAACTACCCTGAACTTGTTATCATATCTTGGAGGACTGTCTGTATGCAATTTTGTATATATTTGTATACTGTGGTGACATATGCCACTTCCAGTCAGATGCACATATATATGGTGTTATATGGTGTTATATTCTGTTATATTTTGTGTATGTGTACATGTCACAAAGAATGCCATTGTTAAGGGAAGGTCTCATATCCTATGAGAGAGACTGGATTTCTTTTAAAATGTTTGACCTTCCTCTGACCTGAGAGGAACTAGCTTGCTTGCCAGGAAGCTGACAATTACCTGTCAAAGGCTTAGGGGTAGCTGATCAAAGGGTATTTCCCTGGTTAACTAGCTGAGGGAAATGGGGAAAAAATGTTCAGGAGATAGCCCTTTTTCACTTCAAAGGCAGGATGCTTTGGTCCCATGAAACTCTCATGGCATATTGCCTTCGATGAGAAGAAAGGAAAGGACAGAAATATCCATTCTGGCAGGCTATTGCAAATTTTCTTACAGGTGTCATAATTGTCAGGGAAGTATGACATCACAGAGTAGCCAGAAAATTGTGTTGTTGGGAAGGCACAAGAGTGACATCTACCAGCCTAAAAGTTAGGACAGACCAGGGATTTTGACACTATATAAAGAGCTTGAAAGCCAGGGTCTCTCTCATTTTGCTGAGCATCTTCAAGGGACACTCTTCTTCTGACACACAAGAAACAAGACTGCTATCAAAGGAAACTGAAACTTTTATTTACTTTTCCTGGACTTCAATCCAATATGAACTTAAGGTACAACTTAATAACAGTTTTAAGGCAGTGTTTTTGTATGTACATGTCCACATTTCATTTGTGTTATTATGTGACCACATTGATCAAACCTTTTTGTTGTATCATAGTATCATGGCAATGTGTCAGCAGAAAAAGACCATCCAGATCCATCTAATCTACCCATTTCCCACCCTCCCCTACTTGTCTCCACTTCCCAGGGATATTTTCCTCTGCCCACTAGCCAAACCCTTGTGTCTGTCCCATGCCCTCTTCAATTCCTCCACTGTTTCTGCATGTACCACATCATTAGGTAATCTGTTACAGGGTTCCACCACCCTCTCAGTGAAATAACATATACTTACATTATTCTTAAATCTTCTCCCTTCCAATCTTAAATGATGACCCCTTGTTTTAACTCCTACTTTCCTTTTGAATAAGCTACCTTCATTCACTTTATTTATTTCCTGCTTATACTTAAAAGTCTCTATCATGTCACCTCTATCTCTTCTAATCTCCAGCAGTTATAGCTTTAATTTTCTCTATCTAGACTTGTATGGCTTCTCTTGTATACCTTATATATCTGTGTTACCCTTCTCTGAACCCTCTCCAACCCTTCTACATCCTTTCTTAATCTGTAATGTATGATAATTATTTAATTATTTAGTAAAGACATCTGTTTTATTTAAGAAACCTGCCTGAGTGAGAGTTCTATATTGTGTGTGCAATTGTGGGATGTTTCAGTAATAATCTGTGACTAAACTGTTATTGCCAAGGGGTGCCATCATAAGCTACCAAACTGGGCAAGAGTCTGAAACGGGAAAGTCTGGATAAAGATAGGGGGAAAACCAAAGTCTCAAGGAAGGATATGTTGGGGTTTGAACCAAGTTATTGCATGCCTTGTGGGAGAAGGCAGAATCAGGGTTACAATGCTACCCCGAAGAGGTGGTTTACCCCTGGATCTTCCCCTTTTGTGTAACAACCAAGAAGGATTCATATTTGGCTACAAGACTCAAGACTAGTATTGTACTCAGATCCAGAGTAAAGAGGGGATCCTGGGACTTTGTGGCGAGTGTTCAGTTGTGAACACAGTGAACACTATAGAAAGACATGAAGAGGGTATCACCTGTTTCCCCCTCCTTGTCCTGGATTGCACTTAGGGGTGGGCACTGTGAGCTCAGTGGATCTGACCCTCAGGAGTGGGTTCATGACAAATCTGGTGCACAGTGGTGGGATCCGAGAGATCTGGTAGCAGTGAGATTCGAGAGATATTGGTGGCACAGGCATAACAGTTGGATTTGAGGCCAGTGTATCAGATTGATAAACTGAAAACATTCCACACACAATCAAGCGAGAGATTTGGAAAAAAAAAAGTAATTTGCTGAGAGTATAAAGTTCTCTACCTGTTTTCTTTTTTTACAGGTGTAAGCTAGTGTAGTAATAGTTAAGGAAGAAGATGGCTTCCAACTATAATGAATGCATTGCAGATCACCTAAGGCAGTTATGTCAGGAAAGAGGGGTCCAGTACAAGGGGTGAATCAAAAAGCACCTCATGGAAGCTGTTGTGGCAGCCAATGAGCTAGCGACTGCCCAGAAACTTGAGTCATGGCCAGTGACTGAAAAGAACCAGAGCCTGGGTGCAGGGGTGCCAGGGTCCAAAACAGAGTCTAGTCCAAAGGAGGAAGATAGCAAGATCAGAAGGAATCCAGAGCCACAGCAGTAGGGGAAGGTCACCACAGAGCTGAGGCTAGAAGGGATTAGGCTACAGTTTGAACTGAGGAAATTGGAGCTTGCAGAAAAGCATTAAGAAAGGGTACTGAAGCTGGAATTGGAGCAGAAAAAGTTCAAAGCCCAGCATGAAAGAGAGCAGAAAAGGTTTGAACAGGAGATGCAGGAAAGGCAGTGCCAGAGAGAGGCCAAGGAAAGAGAAAAGCAGCTTCAGAGAGAGAGAGGTTGACAGAGAGGAAAAAGATCGCCAGAGGGAATTTGAACTGGAGAAGTTAAGACTGTAATGACAAACATCAGAGGAGGTAAGTTGCAGGGACAGACCTGAAACTCCAGGGCTGGGGTATCAATTAAGTTCCAAATTAATAGTGGAATTTAAAGAGGGGGAGGATATAGATGCATTTTTGAATTTGTTTGAAAAGGTCTGTATCCAGGCCAAGGTAACCAGGGAGTCCTAGAGCTTCCAGCTATCCTGGCTACTTACAGGTAAAGGGCTTGAGCTGCTAGGCCAACTGGATAATGATAGCCAAGACTATGAAAAACTTAAAGCTGCATTACATAAAAAGTATGAATTGACTGCTGAGGCCTACAGGGTTAAATTCCATAAACTCCAAAAAGACCCTGACATGAGCTTTGAAGATCTAGCCACAAAGCAACAGAAGTTTTTAAAGTGTTGGTGGAGGGGTGGCAGCAAACTCTGTAGGGAAAATTGAGGAGGTTATACTTTTAGAGCAGTTCTTTTGAACTTGCTCAGCAGAGCTGAAAACCTGGCTAGAGAACTGAGATCCAAAAACAGCACAGCAAGCTGTGAAGCTCTTGGGTCACTATGTCAGGCGCAGGCCTGCTCTGAACAGAAGTGGAGCAGGTATGGCAGGGCTAAAAGGCAAACATGCACCTTCATGGAAGCTGAAGCCCTCATAGCCTCTGCATTAAGGGGGAAGATCCAGGTGACAAAAAAGGGATTTCTCAGATAACAGAAATGATGACTGTTGGTTTTGTAAACAGCCAGGGCATCTTCTAGACAGTGTCCTAAAAAGGTACAGAGTGGAAAAGGTGGTGCTCGAACAAAGCTGGGTGCACTGTGTACCTCTGAAAGCATGCCTGTAAACATGAGGGAGCACATACACCCTGTTACTGTAAATGGGGTGCAAACCCATTGGTTAAGGGACATTGGGGCATCTCTTACCTTAGTAAAAGGGGATTGGTTGGGCCTGAACAGCTTATACTTAATCAATTTGTGACAGTAAGGGAATTCACTGGGGAGGAAAAAACTCTGCCACTTGCTATTGTTCTCTTGGAATGGGGTGAGATGGTGCAAAAAGTGGTAGTGGCATATAACCTCACACTGGATAGAGGTGATTATAGAGAACAATCTCCAGAAGGTGGTGGTGTGTGTGGTTACCCATAGTCAGACGGAAAAGGCCACTTGTAGTTCCCTGAGCCCCATAGAAGCCCCTGTGGAAAAAAATGGGAAACTGGCTCCCCAGACTGTGTCTCCTGAAATGGAGAGTAGTGAAAGGGAGGTAGGACTTCCCCAAGTAGCAATTCACAAAACAGCTACAGAAGGTTACTCTGAGGAGGAAGGGGTAACAAATGATCAGAAGGTTAATGAAGGCGGTGACCCTGACTGCCTTGACAGTAGAGCAATGGACCCCAGTTTAGGAACTGAAGGGGACATGTCCCATACCTTGGGAAAATTTGAAGATATTGCAGCTGCTCAGAGAACTGACCCTAGTTTGGAGAGGCTGAGGACTTGTGCAGAATCTGAGAGGACAGAGGGAGGTGACATAAGACATAGGGTATTTTGGGACAATGGACTGCTGTATACACAGGATTTAAGGATGGAGAGAGGGGTGATTGGCAGACAGCTTGTCTTTCTCCACGGGTACCATGAGTGGTTGCTCAAGATCACTCATGATATCTCCATGTCCAGACATCTGGGCATTGAAGGCACCACACAGTGGTTGGCCCAAACTTTCTATTGGTCCAACTTCACCCAGTAGGTGAAGGAATATTGCAGGTCTTGTCACCGGTGCCAAAAGATAAGGAAGGTGGGTAGTAAAACCAAAACTTTGCTGATTCCCTTGCCCATTGTGGAGGAGCCATTCCAGAGTTTAGGAATGGATATTGTGGGACATTTGAGTACCCCAAGCTCAACCAGGAAGAAGTTTATCCTGACAGTGGTCGATTACACCACCTGATACTCAGAGGCGGTCGCCCTCTCCTCACTTAGGACAGACAAAGTGACAGATGCCTTGTTAGGGATTTTCTCCCATGTCAGGTTTCTGCAGGAGGTTGTCACTGATCAAGAGGGTACCTTCTTGTCAGACCTGATGAAGTGTTTGTGGGAGAAGTGTGAGGTGGTGCAGAGACACGCGACACCTTATCACCCACAAGCAAATGGGCTTGTGGAAAGTTTAATGGTACCCTAAAATCGATGCTCCAAGTGTTTGCTGAACATCATGGGAGAGACCTGGAGAAATACCTTCCCAAACTGGTGTTCACATACAGGAAGGTGCCCCATGAGTCGACAGGGTTCTCCCCCTTCAAACTCTTATATGGACGTAGGGTGTGTGGACCACTAGACTTGATCTGGGGAAGACTGGGAAGGCAAGCATGCCACCTAGGGAACTCCCATAGTGGAGTATGTCCTCAAGTTTAGGGAGAAGCTGAAGGAGCCTATGGGGTAGCCCAAAGCAACCCATCGTCTGCCCAACAGAAGCAAAAGGTGTGGTATGACTGCAGAACCAGAGCTCACTCATACAGTACAAGTCAGAAAGTCATGGTTCTAATCCCAGTCCAGAAGGACAAGCTGCAGGCCAAGAGGGTGGGACCATATAAAGTAGTCTGACAGGTAAATGATGCAAACTATATTGTAGAACTGCCTGACAGGAGACATAACCATAGGACGTACCATGCTAGCCTTGCTTGTAGAGCAGAAAGCAGCTAACTAAAAGAAGCTACATTTTCTTATTAATTTAACACTTATATCTCAGCAGGAGTCAGTGTCTGTTGAGATTAAGCAAGACAGATACTTTATTAGAAGTAGAAGGGGTCGTATTTAGGGTTAAACAAAGAAAGGAAAGAAAAGAAAGAAAGTCAGTGTGTGTTCTGTGCTGTGAAGGGTACTGTATCAACTTACTTTGCTAAACCAGTAGGAGGAGAGAGAGCTAAATTGGGGGGGGTGGCTTAGACACTATAAAAGCACGTGACTCAAATTACAATTTCCTGTTGCTTGCCTTACTTGTAGAGCAGAAAGCAGCTAACTAAAAGAAGCTACGTTTGCGTTTACGCGTGTCTGCTGTGTCCGCTGGGCGTGCTGAAACTGCTGGCATTAGACAAACTTGGATAAGATAATTTTAGCATATCCTGTACTTAGTAAATATACACCTTTAATAATGGAAAAAGAACTTAGTAAGTGTATGCAATGTTTGATGTATACTGAGGGAAAGTATGGGAGCAAGTATCTATGTGCTAATTGCCATCTGATTACTACTCTTGAAGCAGAGATAGTGTTTCTGCTTAATATTAAACCAGTTTCTACTGATATTAGGGAATTGGAAAGTTACATTGATCTTATGGATGAACAACTTCATTGTAATAAACAATTTCCTTCACATTTAGGTAGCATTTCTATGCCTCCTGATGAGGAGACAATTGTAACGACTAGTACTAGTATACCTGTTGCCTCTGCCCCCTCTTATAAGGTGGATGATTATCCGCCCTCTTCTCATGATAATGATGACTAGACCATTGTCACAAAGCCTCTTAAAAAAAGGCGGGGTTGTCAAATACACAATAGTGCCCCTATTGAAACTCTTAATAGGTCTGAGCAATTGACTGTATCAAATAATGAAGTGCTACATGATTTATCCTGTGCATCACCCTCTGTTGATAATAATGGTTCAAAAACACTTTTCAATCAGGAGTTAATGCCCATGAATACTTGTCCTAGTAAATCTCAAGCTACCAAATCAATACCTATTAAGTCAATCCCTCCTGAGTGTGTTAAACAATCACCTGTTTCTGATTCTTGTACCCCTACTGTCTCAAAACAAGTGTTAGTCCTGGGAGATTCAATCATTAAGCACATTGACAGGGCGGTATGCAATAGTGACAAGAGCAACCGCAATTGTTCTAGCGTCCATGAGGCTATGGTATCTGACATTACCTCCATGATGCCAAAAATTTTACAAAATGCGGGAAAAATCCACTGGTTATCATACATGCCGGTGTTAATAATATAAACAACACCCCATTTAATCAGTTACAACAGGACTATGTGGCGTTATGTAACCTGTTACTTGATAGGGAATGCTGTGTATGTATATCTGAAATTCTACCTGTCCCGAGAGCAACATCTACCATGATGCAGAAAATCAAAGCCCTAAATGAATGGCTGAGAAAGTGGTGTTTTAAGTAGGATATACCCTGTATTACCCACTGGGAATGATTTTCAGATCATTTTTCCTTGTTTTGCTGGGACGGTTTACATCTCAGTCATAGGGGTAGTACACTTATGGGGAAAAGTATCACTAAAATCATAAATTATTGTTTAAACTAAAAACAATGGGGGAGAATGGGTCTATTCCCAAGTCTTTGAATACTTACCAAAAAATTATTAAAACTAAATGTAAATTCCTAGCTTTGAATGCAAGATCTTTAAACCAACTCAAATTAGCAGAACTCAAAGCCAAATGTAAAACTTTAAATATAGGTGTGGTGGGAATAATTGAAACTTGGTAGGACGCATTCTCAATTTGGTCCAGAGAAATTCCAGGTTATAAGTTATATCATAAAAACAGATTAGATAAGCAAGGCGGTGGAGTTTGTATGTACATACAAAATGATATTCCTTCTTTTGAAGTGTGTTCTCCCTTTCCTTTGTAAAGTATATGGGTTAAAATCTTATTGAAGGAGCAGTCCTATATAACTATTGATAACATCTATTGACCTCCATCTGCAAATTCAGATTACACGACTGATATGTTTAAAGAAATCACACATTTTTCAGAATCTCAAGATACTGTAATATTTAGTGACTTTAACCTCCCTCATATTAACTGGGACTCATTCTCAGGACAGTCCTATGCCGAGAAAGAACTAATAGATGTGGTAGTTAGTACTGGATTACAACAACTTGTTACTGAACCCACTCGAGGTCCTAATATTTTGAGGCCCAGATATTCAAACTGCACTCAAAAGTAGCGCAACAGCAGGAGCAAGCACAAACCAGTTGCGCAAATGCGCAACAGGTGCGATATTCAAACTTGGAGCAGAGCAAATTGCTCAAGCAACCAACGTCTGAATATCGCACATACTGTGCCATCGTGCAACCAGGAAGGAGAAGCTGAGCCAAAATGTTGCGCTATGGAGCAACCAGGGAAGCTCAGCTGAGCATTCCAGAGCTGCCATAGAGCAAGCACAGCCCCCAGAGCAATGGAACTGCACATCCAGGGAGGCAGGCTGGGGCCCACCGCCATCCATGCCACACATGGGCACAGGAACACACTGCAGAACCCACACCACACCTGCACACCCCAAGCACAGCATCACTGGGGGTGGGACGGATGATCCACGTGCCCATGGGGACAAGCCAACAAAGCATAGCAGAGCCATGACACCCCAGCACAACCACTGGCAGGCGGAGAGTGCCACACACAGGGGGTTGACAACCACAGTGCACATCAGCCCCCCGTATGCACAGCACACCCTGAACTGTGACCCCAGGACACCACCCATGTGCAGTGACTGGCACTGCAGGAAACCATGCAGTCCCTCCAGCACTTGTCAGCCCTGTGCAACACAGAAGCCTACAAGCCAGACACACCCTGTGCACCCAGCAGTGGGTGGCAGCAGATGGCAAGACCAACCAAAAGTCACTGCCATGCTGGAGATACCTCCCCATGCACACACATGCACACGCACACACACACACACATACCCAGGACCATACCAGCCCAGATGGCATGTACACCCTGCAACTGGGCACCCATAGGCAGCTGCAAATCACAGACCAACACATTATTCATATAAACATATAAAATGTATTAAACAACAACAAACAGTATAGAAACAAGTCCAACTAGTTACAAGGGGGATGGGTACAAGGTTGGGTTGGTCAAGGGTAGGATTACAAACTTGGAGAGGGAAGGCAGGGTGGCAGGGATGGGAGAAGTGGGAAGGAGCGAGGAAAATCATGGCCCAGCTGGTTGCCGTCTTCCTGCTGGTGTCCTGCAGAGTCTGTGCCACCTCCTCTGCACACCATGATGGTGAATAAAGTGCAGGATATCAGCGTTCTGCCCACAAGTTGGCGGATGGCCTGACATCCTCTCCATCCTCTGCAGCACCTCGAGGCCTAGGAAAATGGGAACACAGTCAATGGCTGTGACTGACCACAACCCTGAACACCACCACCTGCAAGCCATATAGCCCAATGTCCCGCACCTGTGATGGCATACACCCACCACAGTGAACATGCACATGGCCATCACAAACAGGCGGCACCAGCTATCGCCACCACACACACGCCCCGTCAATCACAGTACAAACTAGGCTGGCAAGTGATGCGGCAATGTGGTGCGATGCCAGTTACACAGCTATGTGCCCAGTGCATGCCTGGACCACCAGTGACGCATACACAGGCGTGCTGATACTGCACAGTGATGCATGTCACCTGTGTCGTGCCTACATACATGGATACATAGACAGTGTCAGCGAATAAGGGCCTATGGCCCACCCAGTCTGCCCATTTGAGCTTGTAAGTTCACTCTGTTTTCCTATAAGTCTGTTGCCCTTACCCTGACCTCCAGAATTCCTTTATGTCTATCCGTGCATTCTTAAATCCGTGACCAAGTCAGCCCCACCACTTCCTCTGGCAGGGTGTTCCACTTGTCCACCACCCGTTCTGTGAAGAAATTCTTTCTCATGTTTCCTCTGAATCGTCCCCCTCCAACTTCATCCCATGCCCTCTAGTCCTGGAACATCTTTCATGCTTAAAAATAGTGTTTTCCTGCACTCTGTTCCCCTGTAAGATACTTGTATGTCCCCATCATATCCCCCTCTCCCTCCTCTCCTCCAGGGAGTACATGTTCAGTTCCTTCAACCTGTCTTCATGGGACTTGTGATGCAATCCATGCATCATCCGTGTTGCCCTCCTCTGAACCTTCTCTACCCAGTCCATGTCCATACGTAGGTATGGTCTCCAGAACTGTACACTGTACTCCAGGTGGGGCCTCACCAGTGTCTTGTATAGTGGAATTATGACCTCCCCTTTCCTGCATGGTTGTGTTGTGCATGGCTGGTGGTCTTGCCCCCAACCCCAGCATGCAATAGCATCCATGAAGTAATGATACTCACACTCCTCCAGCAGCTGGCTCTGCTGCTGCTGCTGGGGCACAACACCCCCCGGCACCGGGGCCCTGGCACGGCCCATGTCACCGTCACCCTGCGTCCTCAGATTCCGGCCTGTGGGAGACATATGTTGAGACAAACATCAGTGTGACTCAAAAGCAGAGTGCCCCTGCCCCAGTGAGAGTGCCTGCCCACACAGCCATAACCATCCATCGCACAGCTGCACACACTGACACAGCCAACCGTGTCCGAGCCGGCACCTATGCACAGCCACCCAAGCACACACACACCCCTACAGAGAATATAGGTGCATAGATGGTACACTCACCTGGCCTAGGCACTATGCCCCGCCTGGCACGTGACCGCAGCCGAGACAAATGTTCTGGCTCCCTCTGGCGGAGGTCACTGCTGTACCGGTGCCGGCACTGCTCAGCAGACTGGCCCGGTCCAGTGATCTCCACCAGGTCAGTGGCCACTTGCTGCCACAGCTGAGTCCTGGCACTGGTGAGGGGCGCCTCACCATACAGGCCATCATAGTGTGGCTCAACTAGGGCCACCAGGTTGGCCACCTCAATCTGGCTCCAGGACACTGCCCTCCTCCTAGCCATGGCACCAACTTTACAGCAGGCAATATGGCACCCCGCTGCCTTAACCCCAGTGGAGTTGTTGCGCAATGAACCACCACAGGCTCAATCGGCTGTTCGAGACAGCGCCGTCATCACATGGCGCTGTCACCAGACAGCAGCGCAATGAAACGTACACATGGCATGCCAACAGCGCCCAGGGGTCAGAGGGCATACACAAGGTCACAGCAATGACGCGGGCTACGCACAGTGCCATCGGACGTATAGGCATCCTGCGTGACTTCCAAGCTGCGCACCAGTGCCACAGTGGACTATCGGCGCGGTAGTGCCAGCGCCATATAGTGCCCAGTGCTGTAGTGCCACTGGCACAATGGTGGCCATGGCCTGAATCGCCTATCGCACTCAGCAGGTCTGCAGCACGATGAGCGCATGCGTAAGCTGTCTGGGCATGTGCAATGCGGTGCTGCACAGCCCAAACCTGCGCCATTGGCTCAGCGGACCTTCCGTATTGCAAAGCGCAAATACACGATATTCAGCCGACATATGCAAATCATGCGATCAGCCATTCAAAGGCGCAGTGGCGCGATTAGCATGTCATTAAAGTTGAGCCACACCTCATTTGCATATGTTGCGCTATAAAAATGCGACAGTGGGTTGTGCTGGCCAGATTTGGTTACTGCAGGTGAGAGGTGAGTTACATGCTGTGTGATGCTCAGGACAATGCTCATGGGCGGAGGCTGATAAAGGCTGAGGGGGCTGAGCATGAAAAGGGCACTTAGAAAGGGACAAAGGGCACCCTTTCTATCAGTATCTGCCATGCGGAGAGGAAACGTGGGGGGCTTCCGCCCCCCCCGGGCCGGCAGCTATGCTCATGGGGAAATGCTGTTGACTGCACAGTGACAGGTGTCCACTTCCACCCATACAGATCACCATGACTGACCACAGCCAAGCTGAGGGTGTGGACGGCGGGCGTAGGAGGAGGCCGAACTTCACCGCGGCAGAGACGGAGGCTCTCTTCCAGGCCTACCTGGAGGATGAGCCACTAGTGAGTGGATGGAGGGGCACCACTCAGGAACATGCAGCTGCATGGGAGGGGGTAGCTCGGGCCATCAACCTGCACGGAAGCCACCAGTGCTCCGTGCAGGAATGCAAGAAGAAGATGGGGACTGACCGCAGGAGGCTGAAGGAGAAGGTGGCAGCCTTCAGGGCGGCACATGCTGGCACTGGTGGGGGCCCACCAGTGGTGTTGCAGCTGACCCCTACAGAGGAGACACTGGTCACGGCCATGCAGCTGAGTGCCATTGCAGGCGTACCAGGTGGAGGATTCCAGACAGGTGGAAGCCCATCACTGCACGGTATGACATGGTGGTGTTGTTGGGGGGGGCTGTTGTTCACATGCACTCACATGTACTCTCTTTCTGTTACAGATCCTGTTCATCTTCAGGAGACAGTGGTGGTGGTGGGTCCAGACAGTGATGCAGACCTGCTGGACATGGAGGAGGGACCATCCACCTCCGCCACCAGCCTGCAGGCACTGCAGCAGCATGCATGCTGGGCCAACAACTCCGGTGTCAGTGATATGGGTGCAGGGGGTGCACAGCCTGTGTCACAGCAGTCTGGCATGTAGGTATGCCAGCATGCTGTGCCTATGGCAGTGGCATGCACCTGCACCATTGATGATAGCAGGCCTGCAATGGGCAGTGATAGGTGTGTGTCCCATGACGGACACATGGCAGGCCAGCACATGCCCTGGGCCTTCCTGGTTCACACCTGTGTCCAGCATGCTGGCACAGTCCCAGGCTGTGCCTGTCAGCACAGTGGGGCAGCACCAGTGGCTGTGCAGTGTGTCTGGCACTGTTGTCAGCACGGAGGTGGAACAGGTGGACCTGGGGCTCAGCAGTTGGAGGGGCGGCAGCAGTCACACACCAGGTCTGGGGGTACAGTGTCAGCAGTGGCACATGTCCACCGCCCTTTATCACCCATACCTGGTCCTGGCGAACAGCGCCCACCCTCAAGGGTGCTGTGCACCAGGAAATCCCACCCTGGGGTCACGATGCCATTGGGACACAGTACCCATTGACGTGCACACCCGCCTGCTGCAGGACTTGGTACAGCTGCAGGGCGGGTTGCAAGGTCCGTGGAGGCACTGTCTGTGCCCGTGGAGTGGCATAGCAGGGAGTGTGCTCGGGACCGAGCTGAGCTGGTCCTTATGCAGACGGATGTGACCGCTGCCATTGACAGGCTGACCCAGGCAGTGGTCTCTGTCGCGGATGCATTGGCCACACTGTCAGGTGCTCCTGTACCACACACCCCACACAGTGCGCTCTCCACTCCCTGTTCCTGGCGTCGTGTGACACCAGGCCTGTCGATGCCGGGTTCTGCTGTGGGCATCCTGAGCACCCCTGGTGCAAGTTTGTTTGGCAGGATGCAGACCCCTGTGCAGGCAAGGTCGCGTTCGCTCAGTGGGACCCCTGGTGGTGCACCAGCGCCACCCGATGTGGCCCCTGCTCAGCCTGCCAGTGCTGCTGGGCCACGGCGGGGCCGCCCACGCATCCGTGGTGGCTGTGGGACAGTGCTACCTGACTGAGCTGTCTCCCAGTGCAGGCCCTGTCTGGTGCTGCCCTGTGTGCAATGTGTGTCATGGTGGGCAGTGCACTGCTGGGTGCTCTGCTCACCACGCTGACACATGGACCACCTGCACACTCTCCCAACTGCTGTCCACAGGTGCATGTGCATGATGATGCCTGCATTGCACTGTACACCAAGGTGCAAGGGTGCCCAGGTCCTGACACACATACGTGGACAGTCCAGGTGGTGGGGTGGTTGGTGGTGCTGTGTGTTGGCAATGTCATTTCCGCAGTGCTGTGCTGCTGCCCATGTACAGCTGTCTGGTGTGTGTGTGTCCATATGAGTGCTCACCCTCTCTGATGGTGTGTTGGTATGCCTGGAACCTTCAACTCCCTGACCTTCATGCACGGTGTTTCCCTGTGTGCCTGTGGTTTGTGCATGGACAGTGTTGCCTGCACATGTCCCCTGACTTACCTGTGTTGGGCGTAGTGCTCTTCTGCAATGGTGTCCCGGTGCAGCTGGGCCCCCCGGGTCAGTCGGGGGTCCCTCGGTCCTAGAGGGGGCTGCTCATCACCAACATCACGGCGCCACTGGCGTCCCATCGCTGTCCCCTCTTGGACCTGTACGGCTATCCCATGGTCTTTGGCCATGTTGTGCAGGATGCAACAGGCCAGAAGTATACCCACAGGCCTTTTGGGGGCTGTACTGTAGGGCTCCGCCGGAGGTGTCCAGACATCGGAAGCATGCCTTGAGCATCCCAAACACCCACTCTATGATGTTACGTGTTGCGGCATGTGCCTCATTGAAGCATAGCTGCGCTGGGGTCATGGGGCGCCGGTACGGTGTGAGCAGCCAGGGACAGAGTGGGTATCCGCAATCACCTGTGTGGAGATAGTGGAGAGCAGTGTCATGTCAGGTCCATATTGCCCATATCCTTGTGTGCCACTACCATGGCACCTGTGTCATTCCCACCCTTGCCCAGAGTTTGCATTCCATACATGTGTACTCACCTACTAGATGACCCGTGGGGATGTCCCCACTCTCGAATCGATGGCACAGTGCAGACTGGTGCCATATGAAGGCATCATGTGCTCCACCAGGGTGTGTGGCACAGACATTGATAATCACCCAGTGGCATCACACACCACCTGGCAGTTGACACTGGAAAACCCCTTTCGGTTCTGATATGCCTGGCCGTCGGGGCCAGGTGGCGTGCGAATGGCCACATGGGTGCAGTCTATGGCCCCTAGCACGCCAGGCATACGTGCTACCCTGTGGAACTCCTGCATGTTTGTTGTACGCTCTGCCGTGGTGCTGGGGAAATGGATGTACTCCGCAGCATGAGGCAGCAGTGTGCTGAGGAATTGGGTGAGGATGCGTGACATGGCCGACTGTGTCATGCCTGTGGTGTCCCCTGTTGGCCTCTGGAAGGTGCCCGTGGTGAGCAGGCACATGCAGGCTGTGACCCTGGTCTCCACGGACAGAGCGTGACTCCGTCGTGAGGGTGCCTGCATCACATCACTGCACAGCTCGCAGAGCCGTCTCAATATTGCCCTGTTCAGGCGGTACCGGCCCACAATCTCGATGTCTGTGTACAGCTCAAAGCTGATGCGGGCATGATACCGCCTGTCGGGGGCATACCACCGACGGGCCCCTCCATGCCATGTTCTCTGCAGCATGGTGCCTCACCCCTCATTACAGCTTCCATGTGAAGCTGGCACTGTCCATTTCCTGGCTTCTGCCCCCGGCTGCTGTTCCTGTGTTACCCCGTTGCCCCACTGCTGCTTCCACTGCACGGGCACCCCCACCTGCCACTCTGTCCTCCTGGACCCACTGTCCCTCTCTGCCTTCCAGCTCTGTCTCTCTCTCTCTCTCTCTCTCTCTCTTGTCTCTCTCCCCCAGTTTGCGGCCTGCTAGGGTTCTTGCGCCCGCTTCCTTAAACCTTTTATTTTGGCTCAATTCGCTACTCGCAACTTCGGCTGAGCCACTCTGCGCGATGCACAAGTGTTCGATTATCGCATTGGACTTTATGCATGGACCCACCTTAGGTTGTGCATGCCTTCATTTCCATGCGCTGTTGCTCAGCATGTTTTGGTGGCGCAACTGGCCCCTTCTGAATATTGCAGAATGGTGCATTTTTGGAGTTGTGTATGCGCAACCCTGTTGCGCATGGTGCAACCCTTTTGAATATCTGGGCCTGGATCTATTATTTACTAACATAGAGCAACAAATTAGCAATTTACAAATTTGGGATCCACTTGGAACCAGTGATCATTCATCTATTCTTTTTGAAATTCAACAGTTTAAAACTACACAAAGGAAGTTATACTGTACAAAAAATTATAACAAAGCAAATTTTTCTAAAATCAATGAATACTTACAAAACATAAACTGGGAATCTAATCTTCTTAATTGTACAACACAACAAGCTTGGGACTTTTTAAAAAACATAGTACATTATTTGGAAAATACCTTTATTCCATCTAAGAGGAAATTTAATAATAAAGGAAAAATTCCCCCTTGGTTCAACAAGACAATTAAAAATCAGATTAAAATAAAAATGAAACTTTTTAGGAAACTTAAGAATAGTTCTGTTCCATTTAAAACTACTCTATTACATAATTACAGACTATCTGTGAAAAACGTAAAACTTTCTATTAAATTGGCAAAAAATAAGCTAGAATTTAAACTAGCTCACACAAAAGACTGTCACAAATCTCTTTTCTCCTATATAAATAGTAAAACAGGTGTATCAAGGACCATTTGTCCCATTATAACCAATGGCTCTTCTCTATCTGATATAGAAACCTCAAATCTCTTTAATAAGTACTTTTGTTGTGTCTTCTCTCAAAAATCACCTATTAGTACATTTAAAGTTCACCACATAGATGATCATAGGTTCTATCTAACTGACATTATACAGGCTATCAAAAACCTAAAAACAAATACTAGTTCGGGCCCAGACAGTATTCATCCATGGTATCTGATCGAAACCTCTATAAATATTTCTATACCTTTGTCAATTATTTTCAATAAATCCTTACAAGAAAGCATTGTACCAAATGATTGGCGTTCAGCAATAGTTACTCCCATATTTAAAAAAGGCAATAGAGGTTCTATGCAAAATTATTGTCCAATTAGCCTGACCTCAGTGACTGGTAAATCAATAGAATGAGTAATGAAGTCTCTAATAGATCAAGATTGTAAAAAATTAGGAATTTATAATTCAAATCAGCATGGGTTTACTCCCAAGTATTCCTGAACCACCAATCTGATATCTTTTTACAATAATATAAGTAATCTACTAGATGTGGGTATCCCCACTGATGTCATTCTTTTGGACTTTAGTCGAGCTTTTGATAAAGTCTCACATGAAAAACTCATTACTAAAATGCACAATCTAGGTTTGTCACCTGATACTGTCAAGTGGACTTTAAACTGGTTGACAAATCGTTCTCAGAGAGTCAGAATTAATGATATCTTGTCTGATTCGGGTAGTGTGACAAGTGGTGAACCACAGGGGTCGGTCTTGGGACCAACATTGTTTAACCTCTTTATCAGTGATTTACAAACAGGGCCAAATAACTTCATAGTTAAATTTGCAAATGATACTAAATTGGGGGGCAAGGTTAATAATCAAGAAAATATTTCTGCATTAAAGAAGGACTTGGAAAAATTAACACTTTGGGCAAATGAAAATCATATGCAGTTTAATCAAGACAAATGTTTAGTAGTGCATTTTGGTGTAAATAATCCAAAAACGATATATCATATAAACAGACTACCACTTCACTCATCAAATTGTGAAAAATATTTAGGGATATATGTTAATAATAAACTTACATCAAATGATCACTGTGTTAGAACTGCTTGTATGACCAACAGACTTTTGAGGCAAATAAAATGCAGTTTTGTTAATCGCACTGAACAAAGCCTTATTCAATTGTATAGGGCATACATTAGACCGTATCTAGACTATGGCTCCCCTTTCTGGAATCCAAACCAAAAAAAAGACATAGCAATTCTTGAACAGGTTTAAAGGAGAGTAACTAGAATGATTCCAAGATTAACAAACTTGGATTATCAGAAAAGATAAAAGCTACTGGTCTCTTCTCTCTTCAAACTAGAAGATTAAGAGGTGATTTGCTTATGGTTTTTAATTTAATAAATTCACCAGATCTAATGGAAAAATTTATTCTAACACTCTCCAAAAGGAGACATGTTCCAAGACTGCATAATAAACAGCTTGAAGTAAAAACTTATAAAACCAGCAAAAGGGGAAACTTTTTTCCGATAAGGGCATCCATTGTATGGAACACCTTGCCACAAGAATTGGTAGAGGCAACTAGTGCCACTGTCTTTAAAAACAAATTAGATGTCTGGTTGAGGGATAATAGATAAATAATGTCCCACATAGCGTGGGAAACAGTCTCGATGGGCTCTGGCCTTCTTCTGTTCTTTCATACCAAGTAATAATGTCAACATGATGAAGTCATATGCAAATAGGGCTGACATGGTATTTTCAGTGTGTAGTCCTGGGAGGGGACAGAGAAAGAGGATCCCCTACTGGACTTGCTAGAGGAAAGCAAGTGGGAGTCCTCTGTGGTGACAATCAAGCTGTCACCCCAGTTGACCCCGGAGCAGACCCAGGAAGTGGGGTGGGTTCTAGAGGACTTTATCCCTTTGTTTATGGCCAAACTGGGATATACTGACACATGAAGTAGATACAGGGATGCAAGCACCCATCCAATGGACAGCCTACCAGGTGTCTGAGGCCATCATAAAGGATATTAGGAGGGAGGTGGAGGAAATGCTGGATTTAGGGATAATTCAGAAATCCCACTGTCCCTGGGCCTCACCCGTAGTTCTTGTTCCCAAGTGAGATGGCTCTACTCACTTCAATGTGGACTATCTTGGACTCAACGCAGTCACAAAGTCTGATGCCCAACTAATGCCATGGATGGACAAACTACTGGACAATCTGGAAGGGGCAACATACCTTACCACCATTGACTCAATGAAAGGGTATTGGTAGGTGCAGTTAACTGCTAGAGCTAGGGAGAGGCCAGCCTTCATCAATCCAATAGGGTTATTCAAATTCTGGGTAATGCCTTTTGGAATGAAGAACACCCCTGCCACCTTCCAAAGGTTGGTCAACCACATGTTACATGATTCTGAAGAGAACGCAGTGGCTTATCTGGATGATATTGCCATCTTTAGTAGCAGCTGGAAGGAACACCTTTCCACCTGAAGGAAGTGTTGGGTAGGATACAGAGGGCAGGACTCACTGTCAAAGCTGAAAAGTGCCAGGTGGCTATGGTGAAGATGGCATACCTAGGCCATGTAGTGAGGTGGGAGCAGCTTCACCCTAATAAAGCAAAGATTGAGGCAATAGAGACATGGACTACACCTTTTTTTTTTCAATTGTTTAACCGGGAGTAGCACACTAAGCTGAAAGCTTGTTTACAGGTGCGACCTGGGAGCACAGGGAAGTTAAGTGACTTGCTCAGGGTCACACAGTATGCAAGTGGGGCCTGTATGATTCAAACCCAGGTCTCCAGATTTCCAGCTCAGAGCCTTAAGCCACTGTGTTATACTGCCTCCCTCCTGAAATCCAGAAGCAGGTTAGGAGCTTCCTAGGGATTGCAGGGTACTATTGAAATTTTTTTTCCAAATTACAGTACACTGGCAGCTCCTCTATCCGGCCTGCTAAAGAAAAGAAAGCCCAAAATAGTAGTCTGGGAGCCAAACAGTTCCAAATAGTGGTGCCGCGATCAGGTAATCCACAAGACTGGTGCAGAAACACACGTGGTGGCCAGCCCCAGACACACCAACAAAACCAAAAAGCATTTGTCAATGTCAAACATTTGCTTGCTGGTATTAGCACTGGAAATGCGGGAGTTAGCCAGATACAGAATAGGAATGGCAGTGAAGTATTGAACTTCACGCCAACCCCACCTCCATCCTGCAGAGGTGGACAGGCATTGGGTTATATGTTTGGGTCATCACCCATGACGTTCATGCCATGTCACCTCACCCTGTCCTACAGACACTGACATATGTTGAGGTGTGCCTTGGGGTGTTTGCCTTTACAGTCACCCCATTCCATAAGGACATATGCTGAAATGGGTGCAGTATAGGAGAATGGAGTAAACAATGGGGCCAAAGAGTCCAAGTTACACCTCAATGCCTGTCACTGGCTGGGGGGGTGGGGTAGGATGGCATGAGCATTACAGTCGGCAATCCAAAGGCACACCCTGATGCCTGTCAGTCTGTACAGGGTGGGACATTATGGGTAGAAACCCTAATGCCCCAGGCATTTGTTGGTATTTGCACTGCAAATTTTCAACATGGCCTTTTTGTGACCCCACCTCATGAAAGCATTTGGGACCTCTTCTCATGAAGAGTGGCAGTGTGATTTTGTTAATGTGTCCTGAACTTTGAGTTTCAACAACGACTGCACCATTCTGTGCCAGATGTATGAAAACATAGATTGGGCAAGATGTGAAGAATGACAGCTGTACCATCCATAGGGAGGTGTGAAGAGATGGCAATGTTGAAAATCTGTAGAGGGAATATTAAAAATGCTCGCACTTCCAAGCATACGTGGAAACTACACAATGCATGCATGTAACACAGCCATTTTATGGACTTTCATCACCAAATTTTCAACATAGGCATTTTGGGACTTCTGCTCATGAACAGTGTCACTGTGATTTTCTTAATGTGTCCTGAACACTGATTTCCCACAGCGACCACGTTATTCTGCGCCGGAAGTGCAAAAACCCATTTCAGCCAGGATATGAAAAATGACAGCTATACTATTCATAAGGAGGTGTGGAAAATGCCAGTGTTGAAAATCTGGAGTGAAAATATTATAAATTCGCGAAGTTATGAGCGTGTGTGGAAACTACACAACGCATGCTCGTAACACAGTCATTGTATGGACTTTCATTACCAAATTTTCAACATAGGCATTTTAGGACCTCTGCTCATGAACAGTGTCACTGTGATGTTCTTAATGTGTCCCAAACACTGATTTCCCACAGTGACTGCGCTATTCTGTGCTGGAAGTGCAGAGACACATTTCAGTCAGGATGTGAAAAATGACAGCTGTAAGTTATGAACGTGCGTGGAAACTGTGCAACGCAGGCTTGTAAAACAGTCATTTTTTTGGATTTTTTTCACCAAATTTGCAACATAGGCTTTTTGACAGCCCACCTCAAGAACACTGGCACTGTTGATTCATTAATCGGTCCCAAAAGGTGATTCCATGCAGTGACTGCGAAATCATCTTTCAGGACTGAATAATGCCATGACAGTGGCTGACTTTATGAGGAGGGGTCCCAATAACCCCATGTTGAAAACCGTGCCAAAATTCCCCCAAATGCCTGAGATATGCACCAACATTGAAAAAGAAACTATTTATGCCATTATACAGCTTACTGGCATTTCTTCAGTTCGTGGTCAGCTTTGAAGAGTGCAGCCGTGTTCCCGGTCCACCGAAGATTGTCGCACCAGGCTCCAGAGGTAAGAATGGGGTGAGGGGGGTGTGGGGAGATAGGGTGCACAGTGGGAGGATGTGGGTTGGGGAAGGGGATCCGACCAGTGTGGGACCATTTCCTTTCTTACAGGGAGGAAAAAAAAAAAAGACATCACGGAAAGGTTTTTTTTCTTTCAGACTTGCTTTCAGTACACTGGGGTGGGCTCCCAGTGTGCCACCTGCCTTTTTTGGGGTGGGGGAATTAAGCCAATGGAGGTTGGGCCCCCCGTCGGCAAAGAATGACTGTTTGGGGGGCATGATGCTGAGGGAGGATTGGGCACCCCCTTAGCACATAACAAATGGGGGAGAGGTTACATTATGCTGATGGGGAGAGTGGGCTCCCCCATCAGCAAATGAACTGGGTTGGGGGCATGCCGACAGGGGATTGGGCACCCCTGTCAGTCAGCTTTTATGGGGCTGTGAGGCAGTGGCATAACCCGCCGTCATGTTTATGGGAATGTTACACCAGGCAAGGTACAGCCCTGCAATGATGGATTGCTCCCTCATTGCAGTGGAATGGCTGACGCTGCAATGATGAGGTGGCCCCTCATTGCTGTGATGAAATTGTTTCAACTTGGTGGCACTTTTGGAAACCAATGTCATCAGCACAGTGTGCCTGCATTGGTCCACCAGTGCCAAGCCCCCAAATGTAGTGACACCATTGGCTGCCACGGTGCCACACCTCCACAACCCACTTCTCTCCTAAACTGCCACATAATGTTTCCTGTGCATGCACGCAAGCAAACATAAAAATAGTTCCTGCACTCCGACTACCCCTGAGGAAGACTCATTTTGAGTTGAAGCACTGGGGAGCTGTGTGGCATGTTACTGTGGACTGACTGTAATTTTCAGCTTTAAATTAAAAGGTTGCACTAGTTATTGTGGAGTACACTCTGGTTCTTTCCGCAGTCCGAGTGCAGGAACTATTTTTGGTTTTGTAGACTGGGAGCGAGGATGTGAATGAGCCTTCATACTGCTAAAGGAGGCACTGTGCAGTGCCCCTGTGTTAGCCAGTCCAGATTACAGTACGCCATTTGTAATCCAAACAGATGCCTTAGATGTGGGGATTGGAGCAGTCCTCACCCAGACCTCTAATCAGGGAAAAGATCACCCAATCAAATACCTGAACAAAAAGTTACTTCCCTGGGAGCAGGCATATTCCACAGTTGAAAAGGAATGCCTTGTGCTGATATGGGACCTGAAGAAATTAGAGCCATACCGCTATGAGAGATGCCTCGAGGTACAGACTGATCATAACCCCTGGTGTGTCTAAATAAGATGGGTAAAACAAATGGTCATCTCTTAAGGTGAAGTATAGCCCTACTGGCCTATGACATGACAATTACCCACAGGGCTGGATCAGCCAGTGCCAATGCAGATGGCATATCTTGCCAGTTAGAACAGTAACAGAATTTGTGAAAACCTTACCATGTGGCAGGGGTCGTGATTCCACAAATTCAGTTTAGGAGAGAGGGAAGTTGTGAGCTATGTCACTGCCAGTCAGATGTGCAGATATGTGGTGTTATATTTTGTGTATGTGTACATGCCACAAGAATGCCAGTGTTAAGGAAAGGTCTCATAGGATAGTGAGAGAGACTGGATTTCTTTTAAAATGTTTGACCTTCCTTTGACCTGAGAGGAACCAGCTTGCTTGCCAGGAAGCTGACAATTATTTGTCAAAGGCCTGGGGGTAGCTGATCAAAGGGTATTTCCCTGGTTAACTAACCGAGGGAAACAGAGGTAAATAAAATGTTCAGGAGATAGCCCTTTTTCACCTCAAAGGCAGACTGCTTTGGTCCCAGGAAACTGTCATGGTATATTGTCTTTGATCATATGAAAGGAAAGGAAAGGTGTTGGAATTGTGGTATACCCCCCCAACAGCAACACCAACACAACAACCTACATCATTGTCTACAAAATCGACAGTTCATCGACAGGTCTCTGTGTTGGTACACCTCAGACAGAGGCATACTGTCTCCCGGTCCTGCACCCCCTCCCCGAATCAACTCCAACTCAGAGTTGATTATAATTAGTATGGGGGGTGTAGGTGGTGAAGCCCCCCATAGAAAAATGGACTCAGAGACAACTGGTATTTTATGTCAACCGCAAGTTGCAGTCAACATAAATCCCATCACTGTGATGCCGGTCGACGAAAGTGTTGTTGAACCGGCATTGTAGAGCCCATAATTGTCAGGAAGTATGACATCACAAGGTAGCCAGAAAATTGTGTTGTTGGGAAAGCACAAGAGTGACATATACTGGCCTAAAAGTTAGGACAGACCAGGAATTTTTGACACTATATAAAGAGCCTGAAAAGCAGGGGCTCTCTCTCATTTTGCTGAGCATATTCAAGGGACACTGTTTATTTTATTTATTGAAATGTTTCACGAGGAAGGCACACTGAACAACAAGTCGCTCATCTCCCAGTGTGACCTGAGGAGAAGGGGTACAATAGGAATGAGACATTAAACATTCAAGTTACAAGATCAACATTAACATACAGTTGTAAGGCAGGTGTTACAAACAGTGTTACAACAGTGTCGCGCATGACATGTAGAAAGAGTGGACAATAATAAGTGCTGGGTTAATAAGTCAACAAGTGTTTATGTGAAAGAAAAGGGGAAAAGAGGAGGGAGGGGTGAGGTGGGGAGGGGGAAGAGTCATGTCCCTGGAGACCCCCCCAGGATGCAAGGAACCATGCAAGGGGACTGGTGGGACCAGATAGAAGGGGATAAGACCAGAGAGACCCCTTTAGGATTGTGGGGGAAGGGAGTAGATCACAGATACAAACCCCTTGGGGGTAGGAGAGTGACCCATGGAGAGCATTCAGGTCCTTTACATTCTTTGAGAGATCAAGGGAGGGTGGTGAGGGGGAGCAATTTGGGGGACTAGGGCTAGAGATTTGGGGGGTGGGTGTGCACAGGGTAAAATGAAGGTGAGGGTAGAGAGGTAGGGTTTGTCCAGGGCTTAGTGAAGGGAATCAGGGAGGGACATGGCAGGAACAGCTTGGTGCAAGGTAAATATTGAGGGCAGAGCTGATGGAGTAGGTGGCCGATGAGTGCCAGATTTGAGGTTGGAGGGAATTCAAAAATTTTGGGAGGCAGTGAGAGTAACTGGATTGGCCAATTTGGATGGATTTGTGGGGGACAACCAAGGTACGGAAGTCGCTTGATCTAAGGGAATTGGAAGGTGAGGGGTGTTATAAAGGGGGAGGTGAGGTAGGAGGGAGCTCACCCAACCAGTGCTTGGAGGTGAATTTAGCACAGTGGGAGAGTCACCTATTTGTAAGAGAGTGGAGGGACAGGGCATGATAAAGATAGCAGTGATGGGTGTGATGGGGGGCATCCAGACCAGGGCAAAGCGGCAGAAGGAATTGAAGAGGATGTCCAGTCTTGCCAGGGAGGACTTAGTGACAGCACCATAGACTACGTCACAGTAGTCAGAAATGGGCAGTATCATCTTCTGAACAAGTTCACTCCTAGCCGTAGGAGGGATGCAACTACAGTTCCTGAACAGGACACCAAGTTTGAGGCACAGTCTTTTCTGGATGGTGTCAGTATGTCCAGAGAAGTTTAGGAGTTGATCCAACCAAACACCTAAGTACCTGAAGGAGGATGTGTCCTCAAGCAAAGTCCCATCGAGGGTGTGGAAAGTGAGTGGGAGGGAAGCCTAGAGAGTCTCTGCCTTGTGTCAAAGGTCATGGAGACAGTCTTCTTGACATTGAGGAAAAGTTGATGGTTAACAAACCAGAGCTGAACCTTGTCGAAGTCTTGTTGTAGGCTGGTTGTAACCTCATCAGGACAGGAGCCAGATGCATATAGAACTGTATCATTGGCATACATATGTATTGTGGAGGATGGGGAGCAAACAGAGGGAAGGTCAGTTAAGAAGATGAAGAATAGGAGGGACCCTAATACTGAGCCCTTGGGGACTCCAGTGCTATTTGGGAGGGGAGAGGAAGTGGTGTCCAAGATCTTAACTGATTGGGTTTTGCCAATAAGGTAGGCCTTGAACCAATTTGTGACAGAGGGAGATAGGCCAGCTGCCATGAGTGAGTTGAGGAGAAAGGAGTGAGAGACAGTGTTGAAGGCCTTGGACAGGTTGACAAAAATGGCAGAGGTAATTTGGTCATTGTCCATCCTGGTTAGGATGGAGTCTGTGAGCCATAGGAGAGAGGTGGTGGCTGAGTGTTTTTTTCCTGAAACCAGACTGGAAAGGGATGAAAAAGGAGGTGTCAGATAGAAAAGAGGTGAGTTGGGAGAGGACAATGTATTCTTGAAGCATGGCAAAGGTAGGGAGGACAGAAATGGGGCAATAGTTGCCAGGGGATGAGAGGGTCACTCCTTTGGGTAGAGGGGGGACCACAGCATGTTTCCATGAAGAGGGGACTGAGGCAGTACAGAATGAGAGATTTAAGATTATTGAGAGGGGGTAGGCAATGGCTGAAGTGGAAAGGGAGAGGAGTTTGGGTCAAAGCTATCAAGGGAGGCACCTTTAGAGGGGTTGATGGTGAGGAGGGCACTCAGGGCATTGTTTGGGGTTACAGTAGCAAAAGAAAAGGGAAGGTGGAAGGGTGGTGGAGGGAAAACACTGGTAGAGGATGGGGAGGGGGAAGGGTAGGAGGGGAGGGATTATAGAAGCTCAGTGGTGCAGGAGGTATAGTAGGAGTTAAATTCCACAGCTACAGTTGGTGGGTCGGACACTAGTGATCTATTTACTTTACATACCGGGGGTGGTGGGCGAGCTGAGGGGGTAAATAGGGTGCGGACCACCTTCCAGAACTTTGAAGGGGAATTTATGTTGGTGATGAAGACAGATTTGAACTATTCAGATTTGGCTAACATTGTAGTCCTAGTGCAAACGTTTTTGAGCATGCGGTAGTTCGTGAGATCACTAGGATGCTGGGTAGCTTTATGACACTTAGAGGCTCGATCTCTAGCCCTGAGGCAGGCCAAATGTTCAGGGGTTATCCAAGGTAAGTGGTTACCTCTGATTCTGGGTTGTTTGACTGGGGCAAAGGCATTCCGGTTTACAAGAAAGACTTCTTTGAAGTAGGCAAGAGCCTTATCAAGTGAGGTGAAGGAGGTTAGGGGGGACCAGTCATAACTGGCAGGGTTACTCAAGAGAGATTCAAGGTGAAGAGACTTGAAAGAGTGTAGTTGTATGGTTTTGTGTGGTGAATTAGTTCTGTGGACTTTCCTAAGTATGAATATTGGGTTATGGTCACTGAGAGCATCGAGGAAGATGCCAGAGGTGATGACGCGGTGGGGGTGGGAGGTAAAGGCCCAGTCAAGTAGGGGGTGTTGTATTCTCCTGACACACAAGAAGCAAGACTGCTATCAAAGGAAACTGAAAGTTTCATTTACTTTTCCTGGACTTCAATCCACTATGAACTTAAAGTAGAACTTAGCTAACAGTTTTAAGGCTTTTTTTATATGTACAGTACATGTCCACTTTCCATTTGTGTTATTCTATGACGAAATTGATCAAACTTTTTTGTTGTAATGTATGATAATAATTTAATTATTTAGTAAAGACATTTGTTTTGTTTAAGAAACCTGCCTGAGACAGATTTCTGTATTCTGTGTGCAACTGAGGGATGTTTCAGTAATAATCTGCGACTAAACTGTTATTGCTAAAGGGTGTCATCAAAAGCTACCAAATTGAGCAAAGGGTCGGAAAAGGGAAAGCCTGGATAAAGATAGGGGGAATCCCAAAGTCTCAAGGAAGTGTCTGTGGGGATTTGAACCAGGTTATTGCATGCTTTGTGGGAGAAGGCAGAATAAGGGATACAACACTACCCTAAAGAGGTTGTAACACTTGGATCTTCCCCCTTTAAGTAACAACCAAGAAGGGTTCATATTTGGCAACAAGACTCGAGGCTAGCATTGTACCCTGAACTAGGGTAAAGACAGGACCTCAAACTTGATGAGTGTTCAGTTGTGAACACAGCAAGTACTATAGAAGGACACAAAGTGAGTATCCCCTGCCTGCCTGCCTCCCTGTCACAGATTGTGCTTAGGGGTGGTCACTGTGAGCCCAGTGGGCCTGACCCTCAGAAGTGGGTTCATGACATATACTATAATTACTTTGAAATCACTATTTCTGTTTAAAATGTTTATTGAGTTGTCACCAATGATTATACTGTAATATTTTAGAACTAGTATTTTCACTATTATGTTCTGTTTGTTCTATTTGTACATGGGGCCTCCATGCAAATGAGCTTGCTCAATAGATTTTATCCCTTCACTATAAACTTCAACTTGAATTAAATAAAAGATAAATTAAAACCACACACATCCACACACACACACGCACACACAAATTACAGGCCTACTGCATAGATGGCATATGCAGTGGGGAACTTGTTAAGTAAATGATTTATGTGAGCTTGAGCAGTTTGACCTCGGACACCTCACTTATTGCTTACTCCACTCGTGAGGTTACCCAAGGTCAAACTGTTCTTGTGCACATAAATCATTTATTTAACCTGTCCTCATTGCATATCCCATATGTATTCTGTATGTACTGTATTAGATCTGTCTACGTATAGCAGGTATATTAAAAGGACCATTTTGGCACTGTTTTTTACTTACTATATGTGATAGATAGAAAATAATGGATAGCCAAGTGTGTGTTATAAATATTTTTTTCACACCCAAGATGTGTGATGACACATAAACCTTGAGAGTGAAGCTTGAGGGGTTTATGTGGTCATCACACACCGAGGGTGAGAAAACTATATTCATAGACACACACTTGCCTATCTGTAATTTTTTTATAATTATTTATCCAACCCCATCCTCCATAACCTTTCTCTTTACTACTATCCATACTCCCTCTCAATTGTTCCTCCTCTCCCTCCCATGTTTTCCATATTGTCTTTTTATTTTACCCCCAACGCATCCCCCCCTCCACACATTCTTCCTATACCCTTTTTGAATTATTGATTTTATGAATATGCTTTATTAGTCTGGTGCATGTAACCTTTTGTTAATGCATTGCTGGAAGACCTATATGGTGCACACAAAAATGTATATTTTTTAGGATTATTTATACATTTAAATTAAATTATGGTATTTGTAACTTTAAGCCATTTAGTTTAAAAGGTGGGTGGTGCACCACATGGCCACTCCTTAGAAAAGCCTACCTGGTAGTGAGTGAAAAGTTGGCAGACACTGGTGAGGTGAGTGTGTTGATGCTTTTAAGTGATAAAAATGTTTTGTTTAACTACAAACCAAGCTACAGGTTTGTTTTACCGCACCAATGCCTGTTAGCCAAAACTTTACTTGTTTGACCAAGATGGAGGGATATTATTGCATTTGTAAGGCTAATCACATTATTAAAGAAAACAGAAAGTCAGTTTCCACAACTGCACTGTGATGATCTGTGATGGACTGAGTATTTCTAAGGAATTGACACCCAGTCCAGGAGTCATTCCAAGCATGTTATTGACCTCATGAATATTATGTACAGTATGTCAATGCATGCTTTTTGAACATCTGCCATTAAAAAATGGACAGAACAAAACACAATCTTCAGGGTTTTGTAAGAGTGCCAGGATCTTACAGTACAAAACGATAGAATTAAAAATTGATTCAGTTAGCAGTTTTTGAATGGTGGATGACAGAAAATATTAATTTTTGTAGATTTCAAAATTTGTGTACTTTTTTTTTGCATCATTTGTTTATTGAGTTTTCAATAAGTTGAACATGAAAACACATACAGTGATATACACATAAAATGCAAATAAGTCAATTTCATAACTTATATACATCAAGATCCAGTTTCTTATTTGATTTATAGTCATAGATCAATCATAAACTAAATTAAACAATAGTGTCAAGCATGGCAGAGAGTTTTGGTTATAGTTTTCTTTACCAAACTAAAATTCAGGCAATAACACTGATCTGGGGAGAGCAGGTCAGGGCCATGTCCTACATGGACCAGTTGTATTTCTTTTGCTCATTAAATTCATACTTTCACAACTGTACAGTTTAAAACCACCCCTCTCCTAGAATCATATTGTCAGCAACTGTAAAAGAGGACAAGCACTGGCGCCAAGCATTACAGAACTGCTCCCCCTTATCTTTTACCCCATAAGTGAGTCGTTCTACAACAAGAGCTTGGAGGATCAGGGTTTTCCATTGAGATATAGTAGGTTTCACAGCTGTCAACCAGGTATTAAGGATACAGTGGCTGGCCATGACAAGTATGACCCAAGTCCACCTCAGTAGAGGACGCCAATCCTCTTCCCCTGTGTCCCCCACTCTAAATAACAACAGCAGAGAGGACAGTGGGATCTGAGTCCCCGTAATTGTCTGCACTTCCTGCACCACCTCTCCCCAGAAATTCTGCAGAGTGGGGCAGGTCCAGAAGTAGATGCAGGATTATTGTTACATCGAGGACATATTGGGGATACTGCAGGGCTATACTTGTGCACTATCAATGGGGGACAGTATAATCTGTGACAAAACTAAAGATTCTTTATATTTGTTGCATGCTAAGATCCCTGGTGAAGTTGGGACATCATTCTCCAATTATCTTCTGAGGTGGGGATTCCTATATCCCTCTCCCAAAGTATCCTGGTCCTCTGGGTCATCTCAGGGAGCAGTTTCTTGCATTCCTTCACCACCCTTCAGATAGTGCCCTTGGGGTTGCCCCTCCCTATCTGCATCAGCTGCTCAAGTTCGTCCCAAGGGGGTCCATACCCTGTTGTCAACCAAGGGTCTTATTATATGCCTTAACCTGCAAGTAGCGGAAGAAGTGTTGATGTCCCAATCCAGTCCTGCCCTGAAGTCCTTCAAAAGAATAAAACCCAATTTTGGTATACAACTCTCTCAGGCATAGGATGCCTCGCTCCACCCATTCCCTATATCCTGGGTCCTCTAACCCTGCAAGGAAAAAAGGATTTCCTGCCAGTGGAAGAAGTAATTCTACCCCTCTGTCTATTCCTTGAAGGTGGATCATTCGCCTCCAGCTTTGCAGTACAGCTCTAACTAAGGGATTCTGCCTGGGTAGTCTATTGTATGCCTTCTAACCTCCTACAGATAGGTATGCAGAGACCCATCTCGGACAATCTCTCTCTTCTAAATTTATCCATCCCACCTCTCGTGGCCTACCAACCTAGTCTTGGACATACCGACACTAGATAGTTATATGGTAAATCCCAAGGACTGAGAACTGGAGTCCACCTCTTTTAGTTATTGCTTTCAAATGAGCTTGGGTTTTTACGCTGCCAAATAAAATCCGAGAATGCTTTTTCCAGCTTCCTTATGTCACCCTTTCTCAATCCTATGGGCAACATTGGTAGCCCATAGAGTAGTCTGGGTAGGACGTTCATTTTGATTAAATGAATTGGCCCAGCCAAGTGATGGGTAGCTTGCTCCCCCTACTGAGGTCTGCCATTATGGTTTGTAATAATAGAGTATAGTTTAATCCATACAAGGCGCCAATATTGCTCCCGACTTTAATACCTAAGACTCCACTCTGAGTTCCTAATCCCCCCAATGTTCCCAGGATCTCCCACTCTCATCTCCTCAGACTTATCCAAATTGAGCTTATAGCCCAAGAATTTAGAAAACTGGTCTATTAACTTCAGTAGTGCAGTCATGGATTGGCGTGGTTTACTGACACATAATAACATGTCATCAGCATAAAGTGAGAGTTTATGCTCCTTACCCAATTTCTCTATCACTTCCCAAATTTCAGGATGTGCATGAATGTCTATGGCCAGTGGCTCAAGAACCAAGGCAAAGAGGAGGGGAGACAGCGGACACCCCTGTCTGCTCCCTCGGCTCAGCTCAAAACTGTCAGACAGGATGTTGTTAACCAGAACCTTAGCTCTAGGACCCCTATACATCTGTTGTACCAGTCCAGTAAATTCTGCACCCAGACCAAACTGGGTCAGGGCCTCCATCAGGTAATTCCACTCGACTCAGTCGAATGCTTTTTCTGCATCCATTGATAAAATATGCACCGGGTTCTGTCCACAGGACACTCCCCAGATAACATTGAGGAGAGTTTTCATATTATGGTAGGAGTACCTATCCTGAATGAACCCGATCTGATCTGGGTGGATCAACCCTGGGAGAAGCTTATCCAACCTACTGGCAATTACTTTAGCTAAAATTTTAGAATTGTAATTCAGGAGAGCAAGATTGGCCTAAAGGAGGCACATTCAGATAGGTCTTTTCCCTTCTTGGGGATCAAATAAATTACCACCTCTCTCCAGGAGTGCGGCAGCTCTCCATGTTCCTCCGTACCCTCTTTAAATAATGCCTCTAAATGTTCTGTCATTTGGACTTTCAAAGGTTTTGTAGTATTCTGTGGGGAAGCCATCTGGCCCACTGGTTTTCCTACTCCTCAAAGCCGCAATGGCTCTGGAGATTTCATCATTTGTTATTGTAGATCCTAGCCAGTTTTGCTGTGCTTCCATAAGGGTTGGCAAAGTTAGCATCTCCAGAAATGCAATCATGCCATTCCCTTCCCTCCCTGTTTGTGAGTGGTACAATTCTTGGTAATACCTCCTAAATCTAGCTCCAATAGAATTCTCATCTTTTTGAAGGGTTTCATCCTGCCCTCTGATTGCACAGATCAGATGTGTACCCTTCCTTCCCGTATAAGGCTAGCTAACATTGTTTCAGGCCTGCTCCCCAATTCATAAAAATGTTTTTTTAACAAAATGGCAGGTTTTCTGTGCTTCCCCTAGTAGGAGATTATTTAGAGCCTCCCTGGTCGTAATCAATAAATGGTGAACATTTACTCCTCCCCCCACCTTGTGCAGCCTGTCTTTCTAGGGTTCTAAGGCACTGTTCAAGATTTTCTCTTCACTCCTTAACTTTCTTTTTATGGTGGGCCACATAACTAATTATAGCCTCTGTCATGAATGCTTTTCCAGCATCCCAGAAGATGGCCTTGGGAGAAGCCGTGTCCACGTTTGTCTGTACATATTGTTTCCACTGATCCTGTATATGCTCCTTAAACTCTTTATTAACTAGTAAGTAGGTAGGAAATTTCCATGTGACCCAATCGGCCTGCTCCTTTCCCCAACTCAAAGACATTATGACCATGGCATGGTCAGAGACATGAATCGGGCTATGCGTAATATTGAGGAGCTGGAAATACCAGGCCCTAGGGAAGAATAAATAGTCCAACCTCAACCAAGTTTTATACAGATGGGAGAAGAAAAAGTATTCTCTACAGGTGGGGTTGGCTGTACGCCATCCATCAATCAAGTCCAAGTCAACCATTATTGCCATCCAATCCCGAGCGGCTCCCTTCAGAGTTCATTAAACAATTCATGTCTCCCCCAGTACCAGGTTCTGGAATTGCTCCTCCATTAATAGTGCCATGAGGGATCTATAAAACATGGGGTCATGAACAGGTGCAGCACATATGCTCCCAAATGTGACTTTTTCTCCTTGTATTTCACCAACAACAAAAACATAATGGCCGTTCTCCAGGTCAGATGGTAATTTTTTGTGTAAAAGCACTGCTACACCCCTCTTATAGGAGCTAAAGGCTGCTGCATAACAATCTCCCATCCAAACACTTTTGAGTTTAGCATGCTCTTTATCCATAAGGTGGGTCTCCTGTAAGAGAGCCACTTGGGCACGTTGCTGCTTCAGGGCTGTCAATAGCATCATGCATTTAATAGGGGTGGCTATCCCCTGCACATTCCATGAACTTATAACCAGATCTTTTAGGTTAGCCATGTTTCAAACAATTAGATTTCCCTGGACTCCAAGCCCTCCCAGTGATCCACTCCCTTCCTGTCACACCATTCTCCCAGTATTGAGTAGCATTTAGTATGGATCTTGAAAAATGCACAACCATATAACAAGAAACAAACAATAACTATATACAGCCCCATCCCTCCCCACCCATCCTCCCACCAAGGTTATCCAAGGAACTGTGGATATCCATCCCCTTTGTAACAATAATTGCATAATGCAAGAATTTTACACATCCCTCCTCATTTGTAGTAGGCATGCCTCCCAGGCCCGCCGCCACCATCAATCAAACGTACCTTTTTTAAATTGCCTCAGTAAACTATAAGAAAATCAGCATTTCTATAAAAACACCATATCTTCTTTCAATCAATAAGTGAACAGTAAAGAGTGCCTTCTTAAAACCCTTTTAGGACACCTGTAGCAATCCCATTAATAGGTCAGTAGTTTCCCTATTGGTTCTATCCTTCGAGCAGGGCCTGCCTAGGTGGAGGGTGCGCAGCACAAACCAACGATCAAGAGCTACATACCCCTCTCCTCATCCACCCCCCCAGCACTGAGCCACTCCAACATGCCTCTTTCCACTTGATCAGTGCTGCTCACAGCTCTGAGAGCTGGAGCCATCCCAAAGTGAAACTAATACCACCAACAAGGCTCCCTGAATATAAGCCCATCGACCAGTGATCTAGAGAGATAGTTCTCTTCGCTGCCCTCAATTTAAATAAATTAACAGTTAAATGAAGGAATTGAGTCACTCATCTGTGTTCCCCCTTGCCTGAAAAAGAAACATAAGAAGGCTGCAGCCGTTATGCAAGAGAGTTGTGAAATCACCCCACTCGCTCCCTATGGGGGCATGTGCAGGGGTCATCTAAACAGTTCAGGCCACAGTTCAGTCCAACAAAAAGAATGCTCAGGCAGCCCATGCAATCAACTCACAATTCGAGGACAAAATTAACTTGGATTTCTTCCTGCCTAGATAGTCTTTCTTTACTAGGCAACAGCTCTTCTACTACAGTACCTTATTTAAAATACTACACATCCAGACTTCCAGGTTGACCCAGGCAATTGTGCCCTCTGCAGCATACTCATACATCCTATTACCACTCTTCTGATAGAATTATCCCATCTTCTGTTTTAGATCCTGAACAAAGATCTCAGTTTTCTGGAGCTCCAAAAATGAATACGTTGCTCCTTCATGTTTAATCTTAAGAGTGGCTGGGTACAACATAAAGCACTCCACATACATCTCCTGTAACTGTGCAAGAAAGCACTGCACCATTTTTATAGCCTGGCTGACTAGTTCTGAGAGAGAAAAAGCTTGTGCCCTTCATATTGGAGAGTAGATTGATCCCAATATGCTTCAAGGACCGCCTCGCAGTCTTGATAGTTATGGAATCTCATAATAATCTGTCTTGGTGGCTGGTTTGGGGTAGGTTTGAGCATTAGAGCTCGGTGAGCCCTTTCCAACTTCAGGCGGCCGTTCTTTGGGGAGAGACAAAGCAGTTCAGGTAGCATTTTGGCACAGAA
The DNA here is from genome assembly GCA_016271365.2 of Neoceratodus forsteri. Classification (NCBI taxonomy): domain Eukaryota; kingdom Metazoa; phylum Chordata; order Ceratodontiformes; family Ceratodontidae; genus Neoceratodus; species Neoceratodus forsteri. Next base: position 1,689,565,803 of record CM028130.1, on the reverse strand, counting down.
ATCTAGCACACTTGGCCCTCCCAGCCCCTCCGTGAGCCTCTGAAGTCTCAAATTCAGCTGACGGTGATAATTGTCTTGGTAATCAAAGAGCTCTTTGAAATCTTCAAGCTTTTTTTGTACAGCAATGATCTGTTCTGGCATTTGGGAGGTAGTATCCTCTACATCTGAAATCTGCTGCATCATTTCATTTATCCAGGTGGCATGTGAGGCGTGTAGATCTACCAGCTCCTGCAGCTTTTGATCAATGTTAGTATCCAGGCTTGTAAACCGTGGTTCCAGGGTGGCCAATACTTGCTGTGTGACCTCCCAGCCCAGGCACTTACTTCAGCCACTGACAATGAGATAGGCCCTGCATTCTCCACCTGTGAGGCCAGTGATCGCTTCCTCTGATTTTTAGCATCTGAACGTGAGCTCTTAGCCACCGAAGAAATAACATAGTCATCCATCGTCTCTTAATGTAAGTTCAGGCACAAATCTGCTGATTTTTCTTTTTATTTAGGCAACTTTTATTTATTATTATTGCGGTGGTAGATGGAGCGAGCTAGCTGACTCATTAGCGCCCGTTTGTTTTTACAGGGTGCATAGGAACAAGTGACCGCTCACCAAAAGATGAGTTGGATTTTAAAATATTTTATTGTGTGTGCATTTCACAGAAAACACTCCAAAGTCCACCAGTGTTTTGGGGGTGGCAAAATACCCCTTCCTCGGTGTAAAAGGTAGTTCTAAACAAAGCAAATATCCCAGGAAAAGTGTTGGAATTAAAGCTCTCTCACCAAAAATCTATATATCATAATTTTTATTTTTATTTTCAACTGTCAGTTTAAAACCCCTTTTTTAAATTGAAAGTTGAAAATAAAAAGAAACATTTTAATATATAGACATGTGGTGAGTGAGACTCATTTCCATAAATTCTCCTGAGATATTTGATATACAGTTGGAATTGGCTCCTCTCAGAGTTTTCTTTATGTTGCAGACATGGGGACTACATTGTATGAATTCTCTAAAGCAAACAATTTTTCATATAAATTCTTATATATTATATATATCCCTTCTTCACAATTTTCTCTCCACCACTAGTAACTGCCTTTAACTCCATTTTCCCCTCACCGTTTTGACACCTATTACGTATTGCACTTCCATTTGAATTCTCCAGTTATGTGACCAATTTTTATACATATTGTATAATGTTTCTGTATTTTTCCCTAATTTCCTTTATATTATTGTATTTTTTTAGCATTGTATACTGCTGTTATCCCTATTCTCCTTCCCCCAGGACACACCTGGAAATGAGCAATTTTTGCTCAGTGTGCCTTTCCTGGGGAACCTTTTCAATAAATAAATAACTAGCTAAATAAATAAATATACTCTGATATTATATAAACACCCAAATGTACTCAAAAAGACTCCAAAAAGCAGATGCATACCTAATGGTTATTTGGCTTTCCCACACGTGTATAGATACAATTATATTAAAATACATCAATTAATTATAGTTCCCATCTCAGCCTTCATATTTCATTCAGTGATTAATGTTATGGCAATTCATTTCATGCCTTCTCCTGATTTAACCTATCTGTCACCATGTCAAACAATAAATGAAAAGCACTCTCAGCATCTGACCTAAACTCACTTCATCAATCTCAGTTTAAACATATTGCACGAATAATCACTGTTAGATACCTGTTTGTCTGATTAATTTTCTCTTTCTTCAATTCTGTTAATATTGTATCGGCTGTAGAATAAAAATGAGAGAAATGAACACTAAAACGTCCATTTAACTCTTAAAAATTTAGACATTTTGCCCAATCTCCAAAATGAAAAGGAGCCATGTTAAGCCTCCCATTTTTTAAATGAATCTCAGTCATCTTCTAGTCATCCATTTCCAGAGTGTATTTAAAACAATTCTGATTTCCAAAACATTTCTTTCAAAACTGTTCTTACCTCTACATTTTATGAGATTTATTTTAGCTCCTCAATTTCCAGTATGAGTGAGCGCTGCATCAAACCATCTAGTCTGTTTATATAGATTTCTAATAGGGGTCTTGTTCAGATGTGGTGACGTTAGAAACACTGAAACGTAAAATCTGGCGGTAGATAAGGTCCACTTGGCCCACCCAATCTGCCTATTTTCCCTACCTACAGTAACACCGCAGACCCTACTTGACCTCTAGCTTATGCCCTCCCTTGTCTTATCACTAACTACCCCATGCATTCTTGAATCCTGTTACCATTTTTGCCCCCACCACGTCCACTGGCACACTGTTACAGACATCCACCACTCTTTCTCTGAAAAAGTACTTCCTCACATCTCCACTGAGTCTACCCCCCTTGAGCTTCATGGCATGACCCCTTGTTCTTGAGCATCTTTTTGTGAAAAATGCTTCCTCTTGAGCCTAATTTATACTCATGAGGTATTTGAAAGTCTCTTTCTCCTTTTCTCCAGGGTGTACATATTGAGGACTTTTAGTCTCTCCTCATAGGGCTTTTGATGCATACCCTGCACCATTTTAGCTGCCCTCCTCTGGACCGCCTCTACTCTATGTCCTTCTGTAGATGTGATCTCCAGAACTGGACATGGTACCATAGGTGAGGTCTCACCAGAGACTTTTACAGTGGTAATGCCACCTCTTTATTTGCTGGTGATACCTCTCCCTATGCATCCTAGCATACAGCTAGCTCTCCACACTGCCTTATCACACTGTCTGGCCACCATTAGGTCATCAGATATGATTCCCCCCAGATCTCTTTCTTGTTTGGTGGTCATTAATACTACTGGCCCCATTTTGTACTCTGTCCCTGGGCTTCTGTGCTCTAAATTCATGATTTTGCACTTTTTTCATTGAAACCTAGCTGCCATACCCTAAACCTCTCCTCTAGCTTTGTCAGATCTCTATTCATTTTTTCCACACACGCACACCCAGGGTGTTGACCCTATTTCAGATTTTGGTGTCATCTGCAAAAATGCATATCTTCCTTTCTAGACCCTCTGCAATGTTACTAATGAAAACATAAAGAGGACCAGTCCCATTACTGATCTCTGTGGCACTCTCCTAGTTACCTTCCTTTCCTTGGAGTAAACTCCATTTACCACCACCCTTTGTCACTTAACCCAAGTCAGATACAGCATCATGCACATCCTGGCGTAATGATGAGGGCTAGCCTTCGCCATGCTCCCGACCTGGTAACCATCATCCAGTGCTCAATGACTGAGCACCTACCATGGAGAATCATATATCTTATAGTTTTAAGCATTTTATCACCTGCATCCTTCTTCCTATTTCTTTCGAAATCATTCCTTTTAATATAAGGTATCACATTCCCCCCCTCCATTTCACAGAGGGTTTGAGGACTCATGGAACACCAGGAGAAGGTCAAGTAGGTTGGGGAGAGGTCAAGTAGGGTGGGGAAGTAATGAGCATATTATCTTTTATTTCTCATTATTAAACATCCTCTTTGATTATCATTCCACAATTTTCCCTATTTGGACCTCCACTGTCTTACCTATAGTGCTGCTATTCTCCAACAGGGCTTGCCCCACCATCTTAAAAATTAAAAAAGAATGAACTTTTGAAGATTTTTTTTTTGTAATCAATCAAATAAAAATGGTAGCAAACATTTATTTATTTATTTATTTATTTTATTTTGTTTTTGTTAACCGGGTAGGAGCACTGGACAAAGGTATTGTCTATTTTCAGGCATGACACGGGAGAGTTACAATAGACCAGGGTAACATAGTTAAATGGTGACAGTTACAGGTACACACAACTCCACACAGGAAGGCCAGTGGTACAACTGTAAAACATATGAGATAGGAGCCCAGAGGGATGAGGGACCACCCCCAGGAATCACAAAAGGGTTAGCGGTGGTTGGAGATGTTAGAGGGGATACAAAAAACATATTGTACTGCATAACAAAGTGTATTATACTATATACAATGTTACCTGCCTAATGGATACAGATAGACTCTAGTCTGAGTGACGCCATGACGCATCTCTCAGGTGGAAAGAAAAGATAGAAATGAGACACCTGAATGAGAATAGAGAAGTCTAGTAAGATTATGGGTACCCAGTCAATCTATTCATTTAGCCCATATCTTTTGTCAGTTGACTTAAATAAGTTAATGTAATAAGCTTCTCTTTTTAATAGCTTGTGTTCAAGATCCCCACTTCTTCTTGATAGTGTGTCCTTTTCTGTGCCAAAAAACTTTAAGGAAGAGATGTTGTGTCTGGCCACTTTAAATTGTTGTGCTACTGGGGTGCTGAGATTCTCATTTCTTACATCACTTTTATGCTCCTCAACCCTCTTTGTTAGTTCTCTCCCTGTTTTCCCAATATGAATAAGATCACAGAGACATTTAATGCAGTTTATCAGTCCTACTGTCTGACAATTTATACTGTAAATTCCTTAATCTCAATTTTTGAGTCCTTTGCACTGTTATATATTTACTTTTGCAACCCCTAGCCACTTTTCTCAGCTGGCACCCCCCAATAAAACCAGTGCCCAAATCATGGCATGCAATTTACTCTTGGCAGAATTTCTTAGTTGGTACAACCTCTAACTGTGGTGTGTACCAGGCCCATTAACTAAAGGGTGGGGGTACAATACTAAACAATGAACCTTTGTATTTACAACAAGGTCCTGGGGAGAGGATGCTAAGCATATACTAGACCTAACTGCTGAGTGGCCCTAATAACACACAGAAGCAATAAGCTGAATGTCCAAAGCAGTAACTGGGATTGTGCAGTATGGCTCTATGCACAGATGTTACTTTAAAGCACAGTTGGACCCCAAATGGTTGGTCATTACAACACAGATACACTTTTTTTCCAGAAATACCTTGCTAGGCAGTACTGTTTTCCACAGAAACATCTCTAGCCATTTTTCAAAGTTCTCGTGGCCTGAACTACATACTTGAGCAACTTTCAACACACATTTCCATTTCCAACGTGTATGCTCGTGGCCTGAACCACATAAATTAAAATTCATCCTGGACATTGGCCTTTGCCCAGGGGATCTTGGTCCCCATCAACAAACCAGTTAGCACTGCATTGAAACTATAGATGGCATTTCTCCCACCCTTTGCCCAAAATACAGTCTCTGCCATTCCTTCAGGATTACACCAAAAAAAGTCTTCAATCCCCACTGAATTGCAAAAGACTCCTAATGTTATTTTAAATTAGCACCCTGAGGTGAAAAGGGGTTCTGGCTGGTGTGCTCTAGCCATATCTTGGACACACACACACACACACACACACCCCAGACAACATTCCAATCAGAACTTGTCTCCAATTCTGTACTCACAAACTAGTTGCTCCTTCCTCCTAGCCCTGGAAAGGAACAACAGAAAGGCACCGTTTCCTTTCTGGTAGCTTGTCAGATTCCATTCACAGTCCTTCTCTAAGGCAGCTGTGCACATCAGGACCTTCAGGGGATTGCCCCTTGGATCCACAAGACATTGCAGTCCCTCTCACTTCCCCTGGAGTGAAACTAAGAATCCTGCAGATGAACAGTTTCTACCACTTCACAGACAAACCAAGGATTTTACCAAACTAGGGTGAGAAATGACCAGGGCTCCCTTCTCAGAGCCCCACTGGCAAACCTCCTGCCACTCTAGCACTCTAACTCAGACTAACTGCTGAACATTCTAAACTTCCCCATGATAAGCTGACTCAAAAATGGTTATGCTGCTGCAAGAGTTCTAAATAACATAATCATCCCTCTCTCAGGCTAGTTGAGTAAACAATGATGTTATTATGTAGAAAGCCCCTAATGAGCTCCCTACCAGCTGCCTTTTCTACCTGCCTAAGACTAGCACTAATGGGATTCTAGTAACCCAAGGGGACTGGGTGGTTACACATTAATCTCTACATATTAGAACAGTGGACACACCTCCCACATGGGTAGTTCCCCTTAATATTCAAACCTGCAAGAAAATTACCACTTGCTTCCCTCAAAACTGCATGGTCATTGCAAACCTTCCTGTCTTTCAGATTTCTTTCTTTCTTTCTTTCTTTGCCACCACGAATGATGGCTCCTGAAACACCTTTGGTTCTTCTCTGGTAGATTGTAAACACCGCCAGTGTCTCTGTGCAATATGTTTAATGCTTCCAAAACTCTCCAAGTAAGGGGTGAAGAACACAATTCTCTGTGTAGTGTCCATCTGCTTATCTGATGATGATGATAACATTTTTATTTTTACAGAGGAACAAATCATTAGGGAACATACTCTATTTCTAAAAAATGTCCTGTACATCAACCATATAACAATTGGTGTCTTACAAAATACAGTAAGACTCAATAAACACATAACATTATAACAAAATCTACATAGTAATAATGTTAAAAATGTCTTGTGTAGCACTCACGTGGTTTATATAGTATTTTTTAAGTGCAGCCTGAAATTCACTGAGAGAATTCTTAGCTTTTACATGACTAGGCAACAAATTCCAGGATTCTGCAACACTCATTTTTAATGTCATATCTCCATATTTATTATACACATGTGTATACGGCAGAGCCTAATCTCTAATTTGTAATTGATATCTGTCATTTTTAGGAATTCAGTAATTATGTTGTTTCTTAAAGGATGAACAATTTTTTATTTTAGCAATTTATAACACCACATAATTCAATTATAATTTCTCTTGTTTTTTGGTTTCAGACAGTTCAGTGTTGAATAATTTTCACACCGGTGTGTATCAAATTTGCATGAATTTACAAACCTTGCAAGTTTATTGTATGTGCAGCCATTTTTTTTCAAAGCTATTTTGGTTCAATTTCTATAGAGCAAACTACCATGTTCTGAGACCAGAATCAACAGCTGCCTAACCAATTTTATTTTAGATTCTTTTCACAAACAGGAAGACACTCAACATAGAGCACCACTCACCTCCACAGCCAGCCGCTGACTAAGTGCTGTAGGAATGCTACTGCAAAGACGTGCTCAGAAATTAATTTCTGAGCATGTCTTTACAGTAAGCTCTCCTACGGAGTTCAGTCAGTGGCTGGCCATGAAGGTGAGAGGTGGGCTGTGCTAGTTGCTGGTTGGGGATGGGTGGGGGGTGCTGGGTGGACTGGTATGGCTGGGTGGGGGGCAACTCGACCACCAGGAAAATGGGGGTGTTGTTTAAATAATTTCCAATGAATGGGGGGGCACTAGACTACCAGGGAAATAGGGGTGATGTTTAATATTGTACAATGATCAGGGGAGCACTAGACACCAGAGACATGGGGGTGATATGTATTTATTCTACAATGATTGGGGGGCACTAGATTACCAAGGCTTCACTGGGTAAATGCCGCATTTGTAGCTGTTGACTTGGGGTCGGGCACGGGTGAGGGGTTGACTGCACTGCCCTGTGGGGCATATCACAGACGGAGTCAGGGGCAGTTGGTGTGGCCAGTCCTTCAGGCAATTACTGTGGGAATCAGGGGCAGTTGGTGTGGCCAGTCCTTCAGGCAATTACTGTGGGAATCAGGGGCAGTTGGTGTGGCCAGCCCTGTGGGGCAATTACTGTGGGAATCAGGGACAGTTAGCGTGGTCAGCCCTTCAGGGTTATTAATGTAGGACTCAGAGGGCAGCCCTGCGGGGCACCCACAGGGGTCTGCTGAGCATGGGGGGGAAGGACACTGTGCAATGACTGCTGGACAGCTGTCAGGTCTACACGACCTCTTGGGGCATCCGTAAGTTATATCAGCTAAAAGCTGCTGTAACTTACATTGCCGGTTCTGGGGGTTCTTGTAGAATCCCAACATTGGGGACTTTGTTGCTGCCCTTCTGGAATGGGGCACAACTGCTGCCATAAACCCCCTAGGGCCATGATGCCATGGGGGTTTATGATGCACCTGCGAGTGTAACTGCTGTTTGATGCAAGTGGCCTGCGCCACATCACAGGCCACTTTGTAGAATCACGCATGTCACAACTGCTGGCATAAGTTGCTACATGCGCCATTCTACTTGGCGGAAACTGCTGTTACACCAGGCATAACTGTACTAGAATCGGGCCCTATGTCTCCATGATTTGAAAATCCTTCTGAAACTTGTGTTCCAGCTTAGTCTGGCTGCAGGCAGAGGCCACCAACACTGTGTCATCTATGTACAGCCAGACCTCGTGTTCCACTAAGTATCTGGCAGATCATTTATGTAGATGTTAAAAAGCCATGGACCTAAACAAATGGAACCTTGTGGGGCTCCTCTTTTAACACTTTTTGGTGCCAATATAGCAGAACCCAGTTGTCATCAGGAGTTCATCTCTATTAGTCTCATCTGCCCTTGAACATGTCAGTCATATTGTCCTTAAATCATAAGTTCTATCCACAAAGCATTGTTCCAGTTCTTCCATTGCATTCTTATATTTAGCTTCCTCTTCTGAGCAATTTCTTTTTGCTCTCAAAAATTGGCCCACAGATGTGTTGTTCTTCAGTCTCTGTAGATGGAAGCTACTGGCATACAAAACAGAGTTCCTGTCTGTGTGCTTGTGGTATAGCCTTTTGCATGGTTTGTTGTTTTTCTTACAAATTTCTTTATCTAAGAAATTGATACATTCCCTGTTGCCTTGTGTTGCAAACACCAGATTGTCTGTCCTACTGTTTTAGTAACAATGGAAACTTTCTAATTCTTGTTCTGTGCCCCTCTATACAACATGAACACCATCAATAAAAGATTTCCACTGAACTATACAGTTCAGGTATTGATTTTGTTTGTCCTTGTACACAAAAAAGTTTTTTCAAATGCATTCATGTAAATGTTAGTATAGGGTGGGGCTGTGGTTGAACTCATTGCTGTGCCATTGTTTTGCCAGTAAAAACAGTTCTCAAACATAGAATAGTTCTTTGTTAAAACATTGTCCACTAGTCTCTCAGGGAACTCATTAGGTGGTATGCTGTCTGTTCTGCTTTCCATTATGATATCTTTAAGTGTCAGTAGCCCTTCCTAGTGGGGTACTGAAGTGGGCAAATACTTCAAATCCCATTTCACTAAGATGCAATATGTCACATCCCATTTCCCTGCATTCATCTCCTCTATTGTTTTGATCATGTTTGTTGTATCTTTTATGTAGGATTTTGTAGTTTCCACCTGACCCTTAATGTGATAGTCAACAAAGGTGGAAAGGGGTTCTAGGACCCCACCAATGCCAGCCACAATAGCTCTACCAGATAGGTTCGTCAGACTCTTATGTGCCTTGGGGAGAGTATAGAAAACAGGAAGAGTATAGAAAACAGGTGTCTTGGGGTGTGTGCATTTCAAAGCCTTATACTCCCATTCTGTTAACTGTTTTTTGTCCATCTCCTCCTCTGGCAAATCCCCTAAAGCTTTTCATCTCCTGTACCAGGTTTCTTTCTGCTGTTCTGTAATTTTCTGTGTTACCTGCTGTCAGTCACATTCTCAACTGTAATGCTAGTAATTCTGTATAACAGTGCCCCCTCGTCTGCACTTTTAATCATAGTATTTCTATCATTTTCTATATTTCTTAGTACCCCAAATTTAGTACCTCAGTGACAGCAGGTAGCACACTCACCTCTGAGGCCAGGAGATCAGAAGGCTGTGGGTTCTATCCCCACACAAGGCACTTGGGTTAAATCACAATACTGACACTGTAGTGCAGCATGAGGAGGGTGCTGAACTCCTGAGGTGCTGTCTTTCAGATGAAATGTTAAACCGAGGTCCCATCTGTCTGTTCTGGTGGTAGTTCAAGTGGATGTTAAAGATCCCATGACACTTCTCGAAAACAGTAGGGGCATTTTTTATTGAAAATTTAATACAAACATTGTTAATCAAACAATATATTGTACCATCAGTGTACAGCATAAACAATCATAAAACAAAAACTCAGGGGACACAATAAAAAACTTTCAAGCATACTCTCTGGGGAAAGAAAAAAAAAGAAACAAAACGAGAAAAAAAAAACAGAACACTTCTCAAATAGAAGCATGTTTACTTAATAATGTATAAAAGGTGAAAATAAAGATAACATAAAAAACAGCAATTATTTAAAATGAGGAATTTAGTTTTTTTCCCCTTTATGCCCCACATGCCATATATATTGATACCATATCCAACCCCTAGTACTCTACCTATATTTAACCATCTAATCCCATGAACTGGAGTATGAAAAATCATGATACTAGCTGGCTCACAGTTCTAGTGGCTAGTATATCAGAGGGAAAAAAAGTCCAATCCATACTTTGGTCTTTAACACTTGCTGTAATCCTTTCCATTTTACATGAACTAATTTTACAGGAAATATTTTCATATCAGTCTGATACACCTCAAGACATGCTGCTTCCACTAGTTTTCCAATTGTTAAATATGTAATTCTTTGCCGTTGGAGAACATATCAGCAACATGCCTGCCATAGGTAAAATTTCAAGCATGCAAATAATACTTCCAAAGTGCTAGAATCATAGGCTAGCGATCTTCTGCTAATTTGACCCAACACCAGTTGTTCATAAGTCATACAAGCCAACCATGGTAATTTCCATTTCAGTGATAAAAAGTCCCATAGCTGCTTAGAAAAGTCACATTCTAAGAAAAAATGTGTCATCATTTCTTCAGGTGCAGAATATTCAATACAGGGGCAATCCTGTTCTCCCATGGCTTTATGCTTTAGGTTTCCTCTAATAGCCAGCCACCCATATATACATAGCCAGAGGTTATCCCACATTCAGACTAGAATTTTGGAATTAGTAAGCTGTGCTAAAGCCAATGGAACCTAAGCCAGTGTGAATAATTTAAACTCTGGTGTTTGAGGACCTATCACTTGCAAAATATATACATATAACTGTTTCCTGGATTTCTGAAGCAACATTGATTTCAACACCTGCCATATATATAGTTTTGTCAATGGGGGCTTCAGAAAGCTGGGTATTTTCATTTTTGGCAAAACTTTCACCGGTGCCTCCTGCTAGCTAGCCAGAAAACCATGCAGCAGGGTCCTAGTCCACATTAGCTCCCCTTTCCAAGCCCCTGGTGGTTGAAATAATGCTTTTAAATTACCTACCCAAAAAATAATGTGAAAAAAATGGATTAATCATTGCTACCCCACCTTTATTAAATGGTAAATAAGTAAAATCCTGTTTTATTGGGTTGAGTCTATTCCACCATAGCATACGAAAGAACAGACTATAAATTTTTGTCTCCAAGTTATAGAGTATTGGATATACCCAGCTAACATGTAATAGTAAAGGGACTAAAAACTGTTTTAATATAAAAATTTTTTTCCTTTTTGACAAAATCCAATTTTCTCACTTTTCGACTTGCCATTCACAATTGTGAATAGCCATATACCAATTTCTATGCACCATATCCCCTTATCCTATTCAGAGGCCAAAGATTTTAATAGGGTTAAGAGAAATCCTCACTCCTGACAATTCCATGTCCACAATTGGTGGACCAATACTGATTCCCACACTTTTATCAAGATTCAAAAGTGCCCCTGAAACCTCCCCATATTTCTATACTTTTCGTATGACATGAGTTATACTTTCTTTAGTGCTTAAAAATAAACAAAGATCATCCTCATATGCAGTGACCTTCAGTTCAGATGACTGACCTCGTAACCTAATACCTTGAATCCTATCATTACCAAACAGATGCCTTATACAAGTATCAAAAACCATGGTATATAATAAAGGACTCATTGGACATCCTTGATATACCCCCACTGTAAGTGGCAAATGGGGCCCCAATCTTTTTCCAGTTAAAGGTATTACCAAGGCTGTCCTATAAAGTGTTTGTATACTTCAAATTATCCTTCGGTGAACTCCATATTGTTTCAAAACTTGTACTACAAGGAAGTCGGAGAATAGAGGAATTTAACGGATGGCTAAGAACCTGGTGTTGTGCTAAAGGGTATGGGCTGTTGGGAGGGTGGGGAGGGACCTAGGAGGACAGTAGTCTCTATGCCAAGGACAGACTACACTTGACTGAGGAGGGAAAGAAAGTGTTGAAACAGAGGATGTAGGAGTACATAGAGGAAGTTGGGAATTTAAACTAGGAGTGGGGGGTGGCAGTTGGGGAAGAGATATGCAGAGACCACAGGTTGGGAAATCATATGAGCTTACCCCCATAACAGTGACAAAGGACAAATGGCAAGTACTGTTGGTGATGCTAGGAAAGGAGGGCAGGATGGGAAGAGGGGAAAAGGGTGGAAGGTGGTTACCCTTAATGCTAGAAGCCTTGGGAGGAAAACTGCAGAGTTACAGGTTCTCATGGCAGAGGGAGAGGTGGACATTGCAGCCATCATGGAAACATGGGCCACCCAATACAATGACTGGGACCTGTCTGTACCAGGGTACAGGTTATTTCGTAGGGACAGGGTGATTGGGAATGGAGGGGGGGTGGCACTATATGTGAAGGAAGGACTGAAGTGTGTAAGGGAGGAAGGGGAGGAGGGTAGTACGGAGTCACTTTGGGTGCAAATCCAGGATTCCAAGAATAGGATTCTTAGAATGGGAGTGGTGTAGAGGCCACCAACTCAGATGGAGGAGTTAGACAGGGAACTAGCGGGACAGATCAGGAGGACCTGCAAAAAGGGTAGTGTGGTGATTGTGGGGGACTTCAACATGCCAGGAGTGGACTGGAGGTCCCCAACAACCAGGAACAGAAGGGAACAGGTACTGCTGGATGCCTTCCAGGACAGCTTCCTGCTGCAAATGGTCAGTGAACCAACCAGGTTAGGGAATACCCTTGACCTTGTGCTGGCAAATGGGGACTTTGTGAGAGAACTTATAGTGGAGGAACCACTGTCAGGGAGTGACCACCACTCAGTATGGCTCACATTGGATATGGGCAAGGAAGGAGTGGAATCTGGCACAATAGTGCTGGACTTCAGGAGGGCTGACTTTGGGAGGATGGGGGAAGTGGTAAAAGGGTACCTGGCCAGAATTCAATCTAGTATGGACACTAACCAGAGGTGGGAGCTCATAAAGCTGGGGATAGTGGAGGAAACCAAAACCTGCTGCAAAGCCCAGAGCAAGAAGGCTAGGGCTAAGAAACCGATCTGGTTGAGCAAGGAGGTCATGGAAAAGGTAAGGAGGAAAAGAGCTGCCTTTAGGAAGTACAAGAAAACAGGGAGGGGGAGGACAGGGAGGAGAACTTGACAGAATCGAAGGAGGTGACAAGGGCAGTAAGGGGAGCCAAAGCATCTACGGAACTCAGGCTGGCACAAGGCATTAAGAAGGGGGAGAAGGACTTCTTTAAGTACATCAGGGAGAAAAGGAGCTGTAAGGACCACATAGTAAGGATTAGGAAGGAGGGGGGTTGGGTGGAAGCAGGGTGCGATAAGGCGGAAGCACTAAATGAGTACTTCTGCTCAGTATTTACTAAAGAGAAGAGGGGGGTGACACCCAAGGTGGGAGAAATGGCAGAAGCAGGGTGGGAAGTGGTGACAGATGAGGAAATCATGGAGAGCAGAGTTCAAGAGGGTTTGAAGGCACTGAGGGTGGACAAGGCGCCAGGCCCAGATGGCATCCACCCCAGGGTACTGAAGGAGCTGGCAGAGGTCCTTGCAGGACCTTTGGCAGACCTATTTAATGCCTCACTACATTTGGGGTGTGTACCTCAGGACTGGAGGATGGCTCATGTGGTGCCCTCCACAAGAGTGGCCCCAAGGATGAACCGGGAAACTACAGACCAGTGAGCCTCACATCCATCATGGGTAAGCTAATGGAGACTATCCTGAAGGAGAGGCTGGTGGCCCTCCTATAGGCCAAAGGACTACAGGACAGCAGACAGCATGGCTTCATATGTGGCAGATCCTGCCAAACCAACCTGGTCGAGTTCTATGACTGGGTAACTAGGCAACTGGACAGGGGCCATGCAGTGGATGTCCTGTATCTGGACTTCAGTAAGGCATCTGACTCCAGTGCCACATGGAAGGCTGGGAAGGAAGTTAGTAGGCACAGGGGCGGGTGCAAAGCTGGTGAGATGGGTAGGAAACTGGCTGCAGGGAAGGCAACAGAGGGTGGTGGTGGGTGGGGAGCTCTCACACACAAGGGCAGTGACGAGTTGTGTTCCACAGGGCTCGGTGTTGGGACCAGTGTTGTTTGGGATAATCATTGCAGACATATCATGGGACATCAAGAGCAAGATCAGTCTGTTTGCTGATGATACCAAGGTAGCGCGGTGGTGGATGACCTAGGGGATGGCAGGTTGCAGGATGATCTGGCAAAGCTTGAAACCTGGTCAGACACCTGGCAACTGGGCTTTAATGCCAAAAAGTGCAAGGTGCTGCATTTTGGGATGAAGAACCCAAGGAGGAGTTACCAGCTAGGGGGAGTGCAGCTAGCCCAGACAGAGGAGGAGAAGGATCTTTGTGTGCTCATTACAGGGTCAATGAACAACTCGGCACAATGTAGGAAGGCAGCTGCAAAGGCCAACAAAATGCTGGGTTGTATTGCAAGGGGTATATCCTCGAGGAGGGAGGAGGTGATTCTGCCACTGTATAGGTCATTAGTTAGACCACACCTGGAGTACTGCATGCAGTACTGGCGTCCGCATCTGAAGAGGGACATTAAGTTACTGGAGTGGGTGCAGCGCATAGCGACAAAAATGATCAAGGGGCTGGGGGACTTATCATATGAGAGGAGATTGAAGGAGTTGAACATGTACTCACTGGAGGAGAGGAGAGACAGGGGTGACATGATTGAAACCTTTAAATACATGAAAGGAATAAACAAGACAAGTACAGAGGGGCTGTTCAAAGTAAGGGAGGGGAGGGACACCAGGGGCCATGATATGAGGCTGGAGCGAGGAAGGTTCAGGAGGGAGATAAGGAGACACTTTTTTACAGAGAGGGTGGTGGCTGGGTGGAATGCTGCACTCCTGAAGAGGTATGCAGAACAGTGGACTGCTTCAAACGAGGATGGGACAGGACAAGGGGGAGGGTTAATGAAGAGGAAGGGTGGAAGGGAGGGGCAGCTGCAGAATAAGGGGTGCTAGCTGCACATTCAAGCAGACTTGATAGACCTCTAAGCCTTTATCTGCTGGCAAATTTCGTATGGTCGTATGTTCGTACTAAAAAATTATGAGAAATTCTATCAAAGATTTTACTTTGATCTAGTGAAATGAGTAACCCAGGTATTTTCTGTTGTGTGCAATAAGTATAGCAATCACGTATAAGAATGAGGTTATCCTGTATTCTTGAACCAGGCACTCCACAAGTTTCCGTTGGATGTAACCATTCCTGAAAGTGACCTTGCAACCTCTTACGAATCATTTTACCCAAAATTTTCCAATCTGTAAATGTTTTAAAAAGTCCTTATTTTTCTTTTGTGCCCCATACTTCTTAAACCAACCCTGAATTTCTCTCTTGGTGTCCTCCCATCATTCTCCTGCAGTATCATAAAGGCATCAAACTGTACATCGTGCCTGTAATATTTCTCATATCTTAACCTGTAATCTCTGTTCACTTAGTGCAGCCACATTTAATCTCCAGCCTCTCTCAACCTGTGATGACCCTTCCTGAAATTCCACTTTCAATTTCAGCATAGAATGGTTAGAAAATTCCAGAGGAATTACCTGTAAGTCCACAAATCATATATTTGGAGACAGAAACCAAAAATCAATTTGTGATGCTACTTTTCCCCTCACATATGTTCTATCTGTCCTGGGGGGAGAGGACAGCATGGCTGCATCCTGCATACCAGCTGTATTCAGACAATTTATCACAATACACTTTTTTTCCAGCAAAAGTTATACTAGGCAGGTCCAGGGGGCAATTAAAGTCCCCCCCTAGAAACACCTGTCTGGTAGTGGCTAAAACAGGGTGCATTAATTTAAACTGTTCAACATGCTCTGCCTTGCCCTGAGATGCATAAACTGACATTATACCATGGACATAAGTGAACAGCCAATGAAATCATCAGACTGGCAGTTTACCACCGGTGTAACTCCTTTGATAACCAATGGCTGTTGATGAGTATATCCAATATATCCTCTGCAGCATAGGAATAAATACAATAACAATAAAAAAACAAATCAACCTCTTTAATATTTGTATTTTATCATAGTAAAAAAATGAACCATGGTATAATCGCAATAAGCCACTCAAAAGATATGGATTATCTGGGGATTTACCACAGCTGGCAAGGATTTACGCACTCGGCTATGCCTCATGGGCAAACCACTCCTGCCATGGTAAATCCCCTGATAGTCCACACCCCCTTGTGGCTTATTGCTTAAATAACCAACAGCTTTCCCATTTATTACACCATCTAGTATTAATAGGCAGCCTAGTACTAAATCAATGAGTTTCTGTAGTTGAAACTGAACCCCTTAAAATAAAATCCCAACCCCATCAGCTCTATCCAGCCCAAAGAACCAGAATGACAGACCCAACATCCATGCCTTCTTACAATGGCTCACAGAGACAGCTATGTTCATCCATGTTTCTTGTAAAAAGATTACATTCAACGCATGTAGTTACAATAATGAAAATACTGCTTTCCTTCCCCCCCCCATTCATGATGCTACCAACATTTAAGGAAGCAAAGGTTAAGGACTACATTTTTTGTGATCCCTCTCACCAAACCAATCATCAGAAGAATCACTATCATGTTTCACACTGAAAGTAAAAATATTGGTGACATTCACCACTGGCTAAAAAAGTGTTGTGATGCACTAAGTGCTCCTGAAACCAATCATTGATTCAGAATAATTTTGGATGTGGGGGGGGGGGGTTGGCACTTCAAAATGAAGCTACAACATTCAACCTGTTGCAGAGCCCGTTCTGGAGTCCATTCCACATCTGGCACTTCATTGGTATCATTGGTAATACAGAGCTCTATAAAGACTAATGTCCATTTGGCTCGCACATCTTAAGGTTTGATATCCCACTATGTTTCTGCTCCTTAAATGAATATCCAGAGACTGTTTGAAAGATATCATAGTCTGACTAGTGAAAGATATCATAGTCTGACTAGCTACCACCTCAATCGGTAAGTCGTTCCATACTCTTGCCACCCTATTTGAAAACCAAAACATACGGGATTTTGTCCTACATCTATCCACCTTCAACTGTAAGGGGTGGGCATGGGTGTCATGTAACTGCACTCTAAGGTGCAGGTCCATTTGCTCCCAAAGCTGGTTATCAGATAATGCCCGATAAATTAGGCACATATCCCCTCTCATCCTACGGTATTCAAGGGGATATAGATCCATTTCCATCAACCTATCCTCATATGCCATATCCTTAACTTCATAGATTTTTCTAGAAGTCCTTTGCTGTACCCTTTCCAGGGCTCTTATATCCCCTTTGTAGCCTGGTGCCCAGAACTGCACACAATATTCTGTATGCGGCCTCACAAGAGAGGTATACAAAGGGAGTAACACCTCTCTTTTCCTACTTTTTATGTGTCTATGTATGCATCCCAGAATTCCATTTGTCTTCTTAACCACTAAATTACAGTGTGAGTGGAATTTGAGGTCATTACTGACCCTAATACCCAAGTCTGTTTCCTCATGTACCACTTTAAGGATATTACCACACAAACTATAATTTATTTCTGGAGAAATAATGCTAAAAGCTTTTTAGCCACTCTCTTGCGGTTTGTTTTTCTGAAGCAGTAATAGGGGTGCCTGTTGCCAGGTCTTTCCTCGAGACTTTCTCCTTCCAGCACATCTGCCATGCTTCCTTTGATGTGTGTTCCATCTGTCATCTGGACCTGATACCTTTCTTCGTTACACTGTGTTTAGACTCAGTTTGGTTGGTCCCAGTATTTTTTCGAGCAATACGAAAATAGTGTGTTGGCGGCCATCTGAAACCTCCCCAGGCGCTGAATCCATATCCTCCACACCCATTTCCATTGCTGCAGAAGCCATTACACTAGTCCTTATTTAGTCCTGTATTTCACTCAGGTCAACACAAATAGAGTGAATTCTACCAATTTTAGAGCCGTTGTAATACACTACAATATCTGTATCCATATGAATATCCAAAACTGTGTTATCCTGGCAGAACCTCAGCTGGGAAGGAGAATAACTCCACAGCCGGCAGCACCTACACCTCTTCTGCCACATCAGGGACCTCCATCTTGGAATAAGCCAATAGCACCCCCTTCCCAAGAGTAGTGGAATTTCCCCAGTGCCCTGGCCAAATTTCCCCTCATTCACTAAAAATACCACCAACAGCTTAATCTGGTTCAAGGTCAGTTGGCATTCATCTGTATCCTCCTTCCTGGGTAGTGCCTGAAAATAGACAATATTTATCTAGTGCACTTACTCGGGCAACAAAAACTAAATAAATAAATACAATTCTGCTGCTAATAAGCTGTAGTTTCTTGTCCTATCCAAATTACTCTCTATCTCAATATATTCCTCCAAATCTTTTCTACTAAATTGCAGTATGTCTGGATGTTTACAGGTATGGGTCCCGGAGGCAGGAAGAATGATTCAACTCTTAATGAGCTCTGTGGTTCTATCTCATAGGTTTGCTACTATTTTTAATTGGTTGATTACAAAAAAAAGCCTTAAAACATTCCTTCTTTTTTACATTTTAAGATGGTGGGGAACACCCTATTGGAAAATAGCAGCACTGCAGATAAGACAAGCATTTATCAATGCTAAATGTTGCTTGCTTGTATGTGCTGTTTAGGTATTTGGAAGTGATAGTTCCATGCCTTCCTCCCAAGACATGCACTGCATCTTTCCATTCAGTATTCACAGAAGAGTGGGAGGAGCAAGGGCCACAGCAGTACAGCAGTTGCCAAGGGGGTGAAGAGGTGGACAGTAGTCCATTCAAAGGCAAAAGAGTCCTGCAGGAGCTCACTAAATTGAAAGTGGACAAAGCGATGGAACCAGATGGCATACACCCAAGGATATTAAGAGAACTGCGAAGGGAGATAGCAGTACCTCTGGCAGCCATGTTCACTGAGTCATTCAACATGAGTGAATTGGAGGAGGGCACATGTGGTCCCTCTACACAAGTCCGGCAGCAGGGAAGAGGCGGGGAACAATAGGCCGTTCAGCCTCACCTGACTAGTGGGGAAGATCATGGAGACATTGCTTAAAGAAAGGATAGTGGGGCATCTAGAAGCCATTGGAGCCCAGGACCATAGACAACATGGATTCACAGTGGGGACATCATGTCAGACAAATCTGGTTGATTTCTTTGACTGGGTGACAAAGGAAGTGATTCAGCAAAGCCTTTGACACCATCCCACATAAGAGGCTGATAAACTAGCTGGGTAGGCTGGGCATGGGGGAAAGGGTGGTAAACTGGGTTAGAAACTGGCTGACAGACAGGAGGCAGACAGTGGTGGTAAATGGGATGTAGTCTAGGGAGAGGGGGTGACCAGTAGGGTGCTGCAGGGATCGGTCCTGGGGCCAGTCCTGTTCAATGTCTTCATTAGCAACATTGCAGAATGGCTGAAGGGATTTTTTTCACCAAATTTTCAACATAGCCATTTTAAGACTTCTGCTCGTGAACAGTGTCACTGTGATTTTCTTAATCTGTCCCAAACATTGATTGCGCACACCGACTGCACCATTGTGCACTACATGCACGAAAACACATTTTGGGTGACATATGAAAAATGACAGCTGCATGGCTCATAAGGAGGTGTGGTAAAATGGCAATGTTGAAAATCTGGAGTGCAAATATTAAAACTTTGCGAAATTACAAGCGTGTGTAGGAACTGCGCAACGCACACTTGTAAAACAGTCATTTTTATGAATTTTTTTACCAAATTTTTAACATAGCCATTTTAAGACCTCTGCTCACGAACAGTGTCACTGTAATTTTCTTAATGTGTCCTATACATTGAGTTTGCACACTGACTGCGCCATTGTGAACTACATGTGCAGAAACACATTTTGGGTGAGATGTGAGAAATGACAGCTGTACTGCTCATAAGGAGGTGTGGTAAAATGGCAATGTTGAAAATCTGGAGTGAAAATATTGAAAATTCATGAACTTACGAGCGTGCGTAGGAACAGCGCAACGCATGCTCGTAAAACAGTCATTTTGGGGAATTTTTTCACCAAATTTTTAACATAGCCATTTCAACACCTCTGCTCATGAACAGTGTCACTGTGGTTTTCTTAATCTGTCCCAAACATTGATTTCACACACCAACTGTGCCATTGTGCGCTACATGCGCGGAAACACATTTTGGGTGAGATGTGAGAAATTGCAGCTGTACTGCTCATAAGGAGGTATGGTAAAATGGCAATGTTGAAAATCTGGAGTGAACATATGGAAAATTCACAAACTTATGAGCATGTGTAGGAACAGCGCAACACATACTTGTAAAAGAGTCATTTTTGGGAATTTATTCACCAAATTTTCAACATAGGGTTTTTGGGGTCCTACCTCATGAACTGTGACACTGTCGTTTTGTAAATTAGTCCCAAAAGGTGATTCTGCACAGTGACCGTGAAATCACCTTTCGGAGCCGATTAAAGGCCATGACAGTGACAGAATTCATGAGGTGGGGTCCCAAAAACCCCATGTTGAAAATTTGGTGAAAAAATTCCACAAAATGCCCAAGATATGCAGTAAAGTTGAAAAAAAACCCTATTTATTCCATTATACAGCTTACTGGCATTTCCTCAGTTCACGCTCAGCTTTAAAGAGTGCAGACGTGTTCCCGGTCCACAGAAGATCATTGTGCCAAGCTCCAGAGGTAAGTATGGGGTTAGGTGGGGGTGTGGGGAGGCAGAGTGCACAGAGGGTAGGCGTGGGTGGGAGAGGGGGGTCAAGACAGCAGCAAAGGAGGATTTTTTTCTTTCAGTTTTTTTTTTTATTATTTGGACTACGTGGGACATTTGCCATGCTGAGGTGGGCTCCCAGCATGGCAGCTGGAGGGCTGTTGGGGGGGCTGTGGAGTCGACGTGGGATTGGGCACCCCCATCGGCCTTAGGAACTGTTGCCACACTGGGGTGGGTGCCCACTGTGGCACCTGATAGTCTGGGAGGGAGAAACAGTAGAGCCGATGGGCAGATTGGGCACCCCCGCTGGCCATACAGACTGCTGCCACACTGGGGTGGGCTCCCAGCGTGGCACCTGGAACTCGGGGGAAGTGCAGCACAGCTGATGGGGGATTGGGCACCCCCATCGGCTATACAGTGTGTGCCTGGGGGGGAGCATGAGCATGCAGTATGCGTACGTGTGTGTGGGGGGAGCATGCATGAGTACGCAATCTTATCGCTGCTCACTGAAGCGTAGCTCTCCCTTTCAACTGTACAGCCACTGCATTTTCTACTGCTGTCATAGACAGCTGCAGCATTGATTGGAGAACTGCGGCTGAGACTGCAAACACACTGACTGAATTGGAAGAGGGCTGCCACACCTCCAAAAACTCGGATGATGGCACTATGTTTCTTGCACATGCGTGCAAGCAACATAAAAATGGTAGTCTAAATAGGAAGAATTTTGGAATGATAATCAAAGCAGATGTTTAATTAAAATAAATACAAATAATATGTCCATGACCTCCCCTACCCTATTTGACCTCCTCCTGGTGTTTCATGAGTGCTCAAGCCAATCAATGTGGATGTTTAACCCTTAGTGTGCTGCGGACTGATATAGCAGTGCAGAATCCCTATATGTCCTAATTCTGTTGGCAGCTTAAGTGTTAATATTAAGAAATAAAAAAATAATATGCCCATGACCTCCCCTCACCCTACTTGACCTCCTTCTGGTGTTCCATGGTTCCTTAATCCCCTTAAGAAATGGAGGGGGGGATGTGATATCATATGTGTAGAAAGAATGATTTTAAAAGGACTAGGATGGAGAATGCAGTCAATAAAATGCTTAAAACTGTAAAATATATGATTCAAACAACTTGAAGTCTTGCTGTATTCTGACAAGTGCAGTTAGTCCCAGCCTTTAAACTGCCCCGGAGAACAAAGGGTTAAACTTTCTATGCAGAGCATAGAATGCTGAGCTCGAGTTCGACTGATGTCTCTGTTTCTCTTTGAAATCTAACCGTCAGATTCTTTACTCCGCCTCACTGAACAGTCGCTCCGGAGATTTCTCCTACAGCTCGGTTCGAAAGTCGGTTGAAGTGTCGGTTTTTCATTGGTTTCTAATTGGAAAATTATTCCGCATAGTCGGTTCAGTCTCTGTCTGTGGAACCGTGAGTACTAGATAGGTTTTGTACTGTGTTTTTCTGTGTGGAACTTGTAAAAGTGTAGATCGGTTCGGCTGAACCGATCATTTGTTAATTCTTGTGTTTAACTTTAATGTGTGGTTACTGGTCCTTACCAGTTCTAAAAAAACCTTGTTTTGATATGGGTTTTTCCAAGACCTGTGACACAGTTAGAAACTGATAAAGGAGTCTTGCCTGGCAGTTGCCGGTTAGGCTGGCCATGTCTGAGAAACTTAGGAAAAAAACCGGACCCACTGTGTTTCAACACTGCAGTGAGTGTGGGGAGGTCTTTGCTAAGGCCGATCCCCACACCACCTGTGTTTATTGTCTGGGGTTTGAACACCTCGATTCAGACTGCCAAATTTGTAAAAACTTTCCCAAATCTACCCTTGAAAAAAGATTAAGTAGACAGAGGGAAAAGGAGGCCGAGAAGTCCGCTGACCCGGATGGCCAGCCCGGTTTGGTTCCGACCGAACCAGAAGGAGTGCCCTCTGACCAGGGTGATACTTCTTCAGGCAAAAGGAGAGCCTATCCTGAGGGGTCAGTTCCGACTAAAAGAAAACGCAAAGAAAAATCGTCTGGTTTGGATCCAGAAGTCCATGTTCTGACCGCCGAAAAAATAGCCTGAGCGATTCAGATTGTGGAATCGCTTCATCTGGTTCCGACCGATCCGGAACCTTTTGGCAGAAGCTCAGTTCGGTTGGTTCCACTGGTTCATGACTATACCCCTGAAGAATTTTATGAACTGGAGTTTGAGGAGGAAGGGGAGTTTGAAGATGATGATGGTGATGGTGAACTCTAGATGTGCCTGTGGAACCGGACATCTCCCCAGACAGACCTTCAAGTGTATCACCTCCTAGACTTTCTGAGTCCCCTTCCCACTTTATGTTCTACAGAATAGTGGCTGAAACCCTCCAGCTTCCTATGGAAGAGGCAACGGAGAATCAGGAGAAGCCTGATTTTGTAGAAATGATGGACATCCCAGAGTCCAGGAGACTGTATATTCCCCTCCACAAATCTTTTGGGAAACAGACACAAAAAATTCTGAAGTCTCCCAATTCTATACCTCCTGTGGACAGAAGAATGGACAAGAGGTATACACTCTCAGGCTCAGATACAGAGTTTTTATACCAGCAATAAAGCCATGTTGGGATTGGACAGGCTGCTGCCTGTGATAAAGCAAGCATTCCATTGGCTACACCCCCCCAGACAAAGACTCCAGGAAGATTGATGCCATGGCAAAAAAGCTATACATGGTATCTTCCTTGGGACTCAGACAGGCAAATCATATGGCCTATACAGCCAGGTACCAGAAGTCCAGGTGGGACACTGTACTGGCACTGGCTAAACAGGCCTCCACCCAGCTAGCCAAGGAGCTGGAGGCGGTGGCTACAGATGGGATTGAGGCATCTAAAGTTCAGTTTCATGCTGCTGTGGACTCCAATGATGTGTCATGGCTACATCTGTGGCTCTTCGGAGAATGGCTTGGCTCAGATGTACTAGCATCTCACAGGATACCCAGGCTAAGGCCATGGATTTTCCTGTAGTTGGTAATTCTCTGTTTGGGGAGCAGACAGAGAATTACATGAAGAAAATGGATGAGTACAGGACCACCTACAGGACTGCTTAGGCCAAGGAGAGGCAGGCAACTCCTCAGAGGCAGCAGTCTAGGGGCAGGGGCAGGCCTTTTCATAGGCCTTTTTACCAAGCACAGGCCTCTTCTCCCTTTTCACAGAGGGGGTTCTTCAGAGGGAAAGGCAGAAGGGGGATGAGCAGGGCTGCATCCACTCCTCAGCCTAAGGCCCCTGTCAAGCAGACACCCTGATGGACCTGCCCCGGTAGACTCTCCCATTCCAGTGGGGGGCAGGCTGGCTTACTTTGTCCAGGACTGGATATCTATTACATCAGACAAGTGGGTCCTGGAGGTAGTAAGCCAGGGACTGGTTCTCAGCTTCAGAAAATTTCCAAAGATGAGAGCCAGATCTTTTCCACCTGCAAATCTCTCAGAAACCCTTGCCCTAGAGGCAGAGGTTTAATCTCTGCTGGCCTTAAGAGCCATAGATAGAGTACCTACCCTACTCTGGGGCAAAGGTCTGTACTCCAGGTACTTCCTTACCCCAAAAAAGACAGGGGAGTGGAGACCCATCCTAGACCTAAGATACCTAAACAAACATCTTTTAAACCCAAAGTTCAAGACAGTAACTCTGGGAATAATCCTTCCCTCTCTAAGGCCAGGCTAGCCTCCCTGGACCTCAAAGATGCCTACTTTCACATCCCCATCAGGTGCTCCCACAGAAAGTACCTCAGATTTGAGTTGCCCTCAGGCCACTATCAGTTCAGAGCAATGCCCTTTGGCCTAACCTCAGCCCCAAGGGTTTTCACAATGTGCCTGGCAGTAGTAGTTGCCTTTCTAAGAAGGCAAAAGATTTCCATTTTTCCATATCTGGATGATTGGCTAATAGTGGGCCAGTCTCCAGACCAAGTCAAGTCTCACCTGCAAGTGACCCAGCAAGTGCTCACTTCTCTAGGATTTCTTCTCAACCTTCCCAAGTCAGTTCTTGAACCAGTCCAGCTTCTTCCCTTTATAGGAGCAGAACTGGACACAGTCAGAGCAAGAGCCTTTCTTCCCTTGGAAAGGACAAGGGTTCTTATAGAACTAGCCTCTTCCTTCAGCCTTCAGGTATCTCGACCAGCAAGGCATTTCCTCCAACTCTTGGGCCACATGGCAGCTTCAACAGCAGTGGTCCAAGGGGCAAGATTCCAGATGAGGGATATTCAGTTCCATCTGAGGGCTTTTTGGTCTCAGAGGCAGGATTCCCTTACCAAACTGATCCCAGTGACTCTGACCTTGATCCATGCCCTTCAATGGTGGCAGGATCAGGACAATTTAAGACAAGGGGTCCCACTTGCCACTCAGTCTCATTCAGTGGTCCTTCCCATGGATGTTTCCCTTCTGGGCTGTGGAGCCCATCTGGGGACCCTCACTGCCCAGGGACTGTGGTCCACCCAAGAATCCCTTCTCCATATCAATCTCCTAGAACTCAGGGCAATTTTTCTGGCCCTGAAAGCTTACTCTCAGTCAGTGCAGAACAAAGTGGTTCAGGTCAGAACAGACAACACCACCACCATGTGGTACATCAACAAGCAGGGAGACACTCGGCCCACAGCCTTGTGCACAGAAGCCATGAAATTGTGGTCCATGGCTTACTCCCTGCAAACCTCTCTGATAGCAGTTCACCTTCCAGGGAAGGACAATGTGCTAGCAGATGCACTGGAACAGGATCTCTCAGGGCCATCACGAATGGTCCCTGGACCCTCAGGTGTTGAAAGTGATTTTTCCAAGGTGGGGCACTCCAGAGATAGATCTCTTTGCAGCCCCAGACAATCACCAACTTCCTCTCTTTTGTTGCAGACCCCCAGTCTTAGGCTCAGTCCTCCTGGATGCTCTGATTCTGAACTGGGAAGGGAAATTTCTGTATGCCTTCCCTCCCTCCCTTCTCACCGCTGTTCAAAATTTTAGTAAAGATAAGGTCTGAACATTGCAAAGTGATTCTGATTGCTCCAGATTGGGCCTGACAGACTTGGTAACCCCTGTTGTTGTCCCTAGCAGTCCATCTTCCCCTGTCTCTCCCCAGGAATTACAAACTTTTAACATCCTCTCAGGGGAGGATTTGGTACCCCAATCTTCAGTCTCTCAATCTCAAGGCATGGCTCTTGAAGGGCTAGAGTTTACAGATTTGCATCTTTCTCAGGGGGTTCTGGATATTCTCAAAGCTTCTCAAAAGCCCTCCATCAGAAAGACTTATAACTCCAAATGGAAGAGATTCAGCATTTGGTGCTCTAAGAAGCATATTTCCCCAGATACTGCTGAATTGCCTACAGTTCTGGATTATATGGTCCATCTTAATGGCCTAGGCCTCAGACCAGCTACTCTCAAGGTACACTTGTCAGCTGTTTCTGTGTTTCTGTCAGTGGAGAAGTCTTCCTCACTATCTTCTCATCCTGTGTTCTGTAAATTTTTAAAGGATTGCTTCGCACAAATCCTCTCTTTAGAGACCCTGCCCCTGCCTGGGATTTGAATGTTTGCATTGCTCAACTTATGCAACCTCCTTTTGAGCGTATGTTCTCAGCAGAGCTTAAGTACTTGACTTGGAAAACTGTGTTCTTGGTAGGCATTACCTCTACCAGGCGTATCAGTGAATTGTAAGCCCTGTCAGCGGAACCTGATTTTATCTCCTTTCACAGGGATAAAGTGGTCCTTAGAACCAATAGAATGTTCTTGCCCAAAGTGGTTTCAGACTTCCATTTGAATCAGTCTGCATCTCTTCCTGTTTTCTTCACTGATCATTCTTTCTCAGGAGAGAGGAGGCTACACAGTTTAGATGTTAAAAGAGCCCTTAGTTACTACATAGAGCGTACCAAGGGTCACAGGTCTGACTCCCTTTAGTTGTTCCTCACTTATGGAGAAGTGGGAAAGGGCAAACCTGCCACCAAGAGAACTATTGCCAGGTGGATTGTGTCTTGTACACAGTTCTGCTATGAAAAACTGAAAAAGATTCCACCCTCAGGCCTGAGGGCTCACTCTACAAGAGGTACAGCTGCTTCCCTGGCTGCTGCCGGGGATATCCATCTCTTAGAAATGTGTCAAGCAGCCACCTGGAAAACAGTCCATACCTTTACCAAGCATTACTCTCTGGCTATCCAGGCTAGGAGTGATGCTCAGTTTGACATAGCAGTACTTCATAGCCTATTCTCAAAGTAGGTTCTGTCCCTCCTCCATGGAGGTACTGCTTGGTAGTCTGCACTTGTCAGAATACAGCAAGACTTCAAGTTGTTTTAAGAAAAAATTACTCACCTTAGTAATTATGTTTCTTCTATTGGAACCTTGCTGTATTCTGACCTACCTCCCTGCCTCCCCTCTCAGAACCTGGTTTTGGGAAGTGAGTGGGCAGGTGCAGTGTTGCACCTCAGGGGTGCTCCTTTTACACCCTCATCTTTTGTTTGGGTGTTTATTTTATTCTATTCCTGTTTGGTTTGGTTTTTGAGTTTTGGGTTTCCTGACTTGAGTCTTCCCTTGATAATCCAAAACTTTTTGTTGCCAGTTGGCTATTAAATTTTTTTTTACAATTTCCACATAGAATAGCTATTAGAGTTTTGCTCGTAAGAATCTGATGGTCAGATTTCAAAGGGAAACAGACAGAGACATCAACCGAGCTCGAGCTCAGCATTCTATGCTCTGCATAAAAAGTTTAACCCTTTGTTCTCTGGGGCAGTTTAAAGGCTGGGGCTAACTGCACTTGTCAGAATACAGCAAGACTCCAATAGAAGAAACATTACATAATTACTAAGGTGAGTAATTTTTTCTTTCTCCCTATTGGCACCTAGCCATTGAGTGCTGGATTATGGTTTCCAGGTAAGGGACATAGCAAAGGCTAGTCCTCATCATTACACCAGGATGAAGGTGACATCACATCATTTGAACGTGACTCCTGATGGGACTCTTTATAAACAGAACAGGTAGCTTGATCCACCGCTCACACACACTGGGAATTGGGGAGTTGAAATAAAACTCAAAAATATAAAAATCAAAAGTTTTGATATAAATGCTTTGGAAATCCAAACAGATTTAAATACACTCTGGAAATGGATGACTAGAAGGTGGCTGGGATTATTAAATAATGGGAGGCTTAACATGGCTCCTTTTCATTTTGGAGACTGGGCAAAATGTTTGAATTTGCAAGAGTTGAATGAAAGCTATAGCGTTCATTTGTTTCATTTTTATTGTACAGCCATTGCAATAGTAACATAATTGAAGGGAAAGAAAATGAATCTGACAAACAGGTTTCTAACAATGATTATTTATGCAGCCATGTGTAAACTGAAACTGATGAAGTGAGTTTAGGCAAGGCAAGGCAACTTTATTTATAAGGCGCCCAATCCCAGAGGCTCTGAGCGCTGCACATAAATAATAACATACAGCAATAAATTAAAACATATAATAAAACATCATTAAAACCATTTCAGAATTAATATTCAGCAGAATTAAAAGGTTTCCTAAAGATGACCTAAAGGTGGGCAAGCAATGTGACAGGGCAGTAAGGAGGGCTGGGGGAATACTGTGATGCATAGAAAGAGTCATCAACAGTAGAAAACAGGAAGTTATTATCCCTCTGTACAGACAGTTGGTGAGACCCCATCTGGAGTATTGTGTTCAGTTCTGGAGACCCCATCTCCACAAAGACATAGACAGAGTGGAGGCTGTCCAGAGGAGGGCAAACAAAATGGTGCAGGGTCTGCACCAGAAGTCATATGAAGAGAGACTAAAGGAGCTTAATATGTATACCCTTGATGAAAGAAGGGAGAGGGGGGGGCATGATAGAACCTTTCAAGTACCTCAAGGGAATCAACAAATTCTAAGAGGGTAGTATCTTTCAGAAAAAGAGATGTGCAAGAACAAGGGGGCACAATTTGAATATAGAGGGGGATGGCTCAGATGTAATGTGAGGAAGTATTTTTTCATGGAGAGGGTTGTGGATGCATGGAACAGCCTTCCTGAGGAGGTTGTGGAGTCAAGAACAGTTGGAGAATTCAAGAATGCATGGGACAGACATAAGGCAGTTCTAGTGGGGTGTAGGAGGAAGTAGGCTATTGGTTAACTAGGATCTGCAGCTTATCCATCAGGCAGGAAAATGGGCAGGTTAGGTGGGCCAGGCAGTCCTTATCTGCTGTCAAATTCTATGTTTACATGTTTCTATGTTTCCAGAGGTCAATCATCAAGGGACTGGCTGAAACTAAGGATGGCATCAGCAGTCAAAGGCCAGGTTGAAGAGGTGGGCCTTCAGCCTTCCCTTAAACACCTCAACTGAGGCAACATCCCGGACAGCAGGTGGAAATGAGTTCCACAGGATTGGCCCAGAGACACTAAAAGTATGATATCCTGAGGTCCTGAGTTGAACCCTGGGAATGTCCAGGAGGCCTCTTGAGGAGGAACAGAAGGAGCAAGCAGAGGACACCAGTGTCAGAAGCTCAGACAGGTACCCGAGATCCAGCCCATATAGGGCCTTAAAGGTGAGGAGACCACATTGAAAAGGACCCTCCACCTGACTGGCAGCCACTGCAGGGCACACAGGACCGAAGTCACATGGCTGAACCTCAAAAGGCCTATCGGCAACTGGGCTGCTGCATTCTGCACCAGCTGCAGTCTGTGGAGGGTTCCTTCCATAACCTCAAAGTACAGAGTATTACAGTAGTTGAGCCAAGAAGTCACAAAGGCATGTACCAGTGTCGGCAGGTCCTCAGGCAGAATGAGGGGCTTAATCCAGGTAATGTTTCTCAAGTGGTAAAAACCACTGCTGACTACAGATGTTATCTGATCTTCAAAGGTCAATTTACTATCAGGGATCATGGCCAGATTTTGCACCCTCAGAGAAGCCACCAATGGCGCAGACCCCAGAACAAGTCCAGAGTCAGCCCCCGGTGGCTACCCATCATGCACATGACCAGGTTCGATCACCAGCACCTCAGTCTTGGCCGGGTTGAGTTTAGATCAGATGTTATGTAGAAACATAGAAGTTGTCAACAGTTAAGGACCTCTTGGCCCACCTAGTCTGCCCAGTTTTCCCTACCTACTGTGTCTCCGAAAACCCTTCTCGATCTCTGGTCATCTCCTCCCCTTGCCTTACTATCAAGGTCCCCTTGTATCTGTCCCATGCAGGCTTGAATCCCATCACCATTTTGCCACCCAACACTTCTGCTGGAAGGCTGTTCCAGGCATCCAGCACCCTCTCCATGAAGCAGTATTTCCTCACATTTACTTTGAGCCCCACCCCCAACTTCATATCATGACCCCTTGTCCTCAAGCTTCTTTTTCTATGGAAAATGTTACCTTCCTGTGCCTTATTAATACCTGTTAGGTATTGTAATCATCCAATAAATAAATTGAATGTTTCTATCATATCTCCCCCTTTCTCCTGCTGATAGGACTTTTGATTTATTTTTTGACATGGTAACAGATGTGTTCAATCAGGAACAGGAATGAAATGAAGTTAGTGATTACATTGCCCCAACTTTAATCACTAAATGAAATATGAAGGTTGATATGGGAAATATAATTAATTAATATATTTTAATATAATTTGATCTATACACAGGTGTGTGTAAGCCAAATAACCATTGTGTATGCATTTGCTTTTGGAGTCCTTTTGAATATAATGGGTGTTTATATAATGTAAAAATATATAGTATATGAAAATGTATATGAAAAAATTGTTTCCTGTATATTTAAGAATGTATTCAACCCTGAAGAAGGGCTATTTGGACACCTCAACATTTTGGTGTGCTTTAGGGTGTTTTCTGTGGCATGTACACACAATAAAATGTTTTAAAATTCAAATCCACTTTTCATAAGTGGTCACTCATTCCTATGCACCCTATAGCATGTTTGTGGCCTTTATGGGAACAGACAACTCCCTTATTTGAGGTTTTTGTTTGTACCTAAGGAGGATCTGGAGGCTCTTTTGCTGTTTTGTTTTTAGCCAAAGGCTACATCAAAAAGCGCATTAAAGTACCCAGGAAAAGAAATGTGTACTAATTGGCAGATGCTCTGTAATGTTTCTATCTGCAAAAAGTAAATTAATACCTCCAAATAATCCATATTTAACTGTACCTGAATAAGTATTGATGTGAGAAACTGTGTTTTGTGTTTTTTATATGGGCAACACACTATACAGTGTTCTTTAAGGCAGTAATAATTTGGAGTGTTTACTATGGCATGGGGTGTGTGCAGAATGCTAAGCATTGCTCTTGACCTGTCAGAACAGTGCTCAGTGTTCTGTAAACACACCATGACCTAGTTAAACCTCAGAATGACAGGTTCCATGTAAAGAATGGTACAGAAAGTTATCCACAAAGGGAAAACATCACAAGTACAATTTTGCACATAAACATTTGTTGAGGTTCAATTAATGTGGTTCATTGGGGGCATGAATATTATTTCAGGTACTAGGAATACTATTAAAAACAGCTGTCAGTTACAAATATTTTCCTGTTCTCTTTAAATTCTGAGATTTTCCAGGGTGATAGAGGGTAGCTCAGAATAGTGCTCAGTAGGGTTGAAAAATTTGACATTTGCATACTTTTTAAAATATTTAAGTGCTTAACTGAACAGTGGACTTTCTCTTTTACCGAATCATAAGTCTGAAATTCTATTCATTTTCAGTGGTTACCTTCAAGTGGTTGGCACCCTAATCTACCATCCACATTAAGGCACTACAATACAACAGTTCCTTTACAGCAATATTATTCAAAGTACCACGTTATATGAAATGTTACTTTATTGTGCTAACACCAGAAGATAACACTTCTGCTTATGTGGTACTTTGAATGATAGCAAAGAGGAAAGTGCTGTACTGCAGTATCTTAATGTGGTAACATGTTTTGTGGTAAAGCGGAAGCTCAGGATGGCTATAACTGTGCAGTAAATGTGGTAAATTAACAAAGTATGACTATGTTAAGCTGGTTAATCGATCTTTCTAGGGCAATGTGCAATGGTTTTATTGAGCCAGTAACATAAATATTATTTATGAACTGCATAAGTGGCCTTTTTTAATAACTGTTTTATGAGAATTGGATTATGTGGAAACCTCAATAATGAATTTTTATGATTGCAGTGGGCATAGCCCTGCAGACGTTTTGCATTCAGAAAAGGGCTGATGTAATTTTTGCTACCAAACAACATGATAGAAATAGTGTCTTCCACTGGAGCTGCATTACTATACTTCCTGTGTGTGTACAGGAGCTGGAGAGCATTACCTTTCCTGTGGCTTGAGGAGTTAGTTGAGCCCTCCCTCAGCAAAGTATGTTTGAACATGCCTTCCTATCTTACTTCCTTCCCCCATCCAGTTTGCCAGACCTTATCCACCTTCCTATTTTACTTTTCAAAAAGTAAGTTAATTAGACTAGATTCTATTTAGGCAGATCACAGTTCGAGCATCTTCAACAGTGCAAGCTTATGAAGGAGCCTGCAAGGCATTGAAGGAGGTGAGACTTTGTCTGGGGGCATGGCCAGGACACCTGGATGGACAGGTTGGGGGACGTGGCAAGCAGGTGCCACCCACTGGGGGCAGGCAGGTGTTCCCAGGGGAAGGGAACTTGTGGCCAGGGCTGGGGAGGAGATAACTCCTCATTTCTCCATATCTCAGGTTTCAAGAACAGCCTCAGAGAGAACATCAAGGGTTTTGTCAAAGAAGATACCTTAAGACAGCAGCAGGAAGAAGGCTTTTTAAATCCTGAAACATTTTGGTAAGTGTTTTGTTCTAACTCTTAGGCTGGGCCTGAATTTCATTTCCAACAAGCCTTTGTGTGGCTGATTTGCTGGCCAGCTCCCTTCCCCCATGGCATTATCTCACCCCATGTGCTTTCACAATGTCACTAGAACTACATAAAGTAGTCAGTTCAGCTGGCAATTTTAGGTGCATTTTTTCCTTTGGCCATGTGACAGCTTGCTGAATATGTTGAATCAGTAAATATATAGATTTTAAAAAAATGCACACAGGTCTTATGGTTGTAGATCTATCTGAAAATGGAAACATTGTATACTGGAGGCATTAGGGAACAAAGTAGAAATATAAGTTCTGTGACTGGCAATGGTGTGGCGAGAGGGACACTTTGAAATATATGATTTGTAACTGTGATAAAAGGAGTTTTGAATTACTGGAGGGGTTGTTGATATGCACTTTATATGCTACTGCTATGTTTCTCCAGACATTGTTAAGTACAGGACCCTACAGTGATTGAGTCTTTGTGGTGTGGACTAATTGGGGGTTTCAGCACTTTGGGTTGCTGTTATAAGGCTGTAGTTAGTTAATCTGTGTATTAGTTCACATTTTACAGCTCAGCTGGCAATTTTCAATGCCTTTTTAGGGCTGTGGGCTGTCTACAGCCCTTCTCTCATCGATCAGACTCTAGCTCTAAAACGGCTTTTCATGGAACTCAATTTTTAGACATTTGGAAGTATTCCTCCACAGCTGCAAAGCAGTGCACTCCCCCTCTGATTTTTGTTATTTGCTGCTCTATATTAAAGGCATCTGAAGGGAGGGGGAATGCTGCTGTATTGCGCCTCATAACTTCTCAGGCTATTAACAAACAAAAAAAACGCCTTTTAAACTACTGTTTCTATCATCTGTCCAACTCAATTTAATAGATGTATTCTATTTCTTTCAACAACATGGGGGTTAACTCATTATATGATATCTGTATAACACTGAGTTTCTTCAGTGTCAGATTACAGACAGTGGTCTGTGAGGTCATTCATTCCTATGGCACACTGCATACAAACTGCAGGGTGGGGGGGTGCTGTAGCTCCATCACTTTTTTGGCCTGAATAATCTTGACCTTTAAACAAAAAAAAAATAACTAAGCATCAACTAGCATGAGAGAGTTAATTAAGTCCAGCTGCCCAAACACATAGAAAATAGCTTGTTTTCTGTTTCTGGAGTTGGAAGTGTCAAGTGGAAAGTGCTTTCGTGTGTGTGATTGAGTGTGTGTGTGTGTATATGTGTGTGTGTGTGTGTGTGTGTGTGAACAATCCTGCTTTGGGATGGGCCATGTGACCCAGACTGCTCATCTCTTATCAATGATTTATGGTCTGAGGCTCAGCTACACTGTTTGAGCCCTCCCATGCAGCAGAAGGTCAGTGTAAAACTGGTGTTTCCATCCTCCAGACAGACAGTTTCAAAAGTAAACTAAAAGGGAAAAAAAAACGTAATTTCACGAATATATTTTTTCCTTTGGTAACCAGGTAAGGCCAACTAGGCATAAGTGCTTGTTTCTATGGACAACCCAGGAATACTGAGGAGATTAAATGACTTAAAGCAGCAGTGCAATGAAAGTGGGTTAAAATTTCACCCCACCTTTTTTTCTTCCTAATTGATGCCATATGTCTTCCAGTTTATTTTGGTGGTAAAATTTTAAGCTTTCATTAACATTTAAGGATTTTATGAAAAATTTAAAGTAATTATTTCTCAAGAAAAAAGATGGCTGCCTCATTTTTGCATGGAAATAATACTGAGGACCAGAGGAGGGTAAGGGTCCAGACAAAAATGCAAAGGTACAGTACACAGCATAGGAGGCACCCAGAAAACCCAAATCAACAGCTATGCCAATATTTTCTATTACCATAGCAGAAAATTAGCTTTTGGGAAAATATTTTTTCATTGCACTGCTGCTTTAATCAGAGCCACACCGTATGGAAATGGAGGGTGTGAGAATCAATCCCATGTCTGAATGCTGGATGTACAAAGCTCATTTATAGCTCATTACTCTAACCTCTTGGCTATACTGCCATCCCCATAAATAGTGAACAATTTAGACTAGGTTGTTAAGATATCAAAGGAGAACTGCCTTGAATCAGCAAACATGCATTTTTGTAGAAGTAGATGTTATTTTTGAAAATACCAGTTCTCATTTTGTTACTGTTTAATCTGAACTGGCCTTTTGGTAAATTCAATGAGTGTTTCTGATTCACACACTGATGGCATTGACCATTTTAGAACAGTATGATCTTGTCAAGAACTTACATTGTTGTTACAATGCATCTGTGTTCTATTTAGAATTCTTAGGTTCATAAGGGACATAAACAACATCATACAATTCTTAGATGGCACTTTGCAGCAATATGTAACCCAAAAATATCCAGTGGGTTAACTAAAAGGCCAGTATAAGTGTAGCAGAAACAGAAGGGGAAACCCACTATATGAAAAAAAAGCTTCTACAGGAAGCATTACTCACAGGTTCAGTGCAGTTCTCCTTTCCCCTTTAACTAAGCATGTAGGAAATGTCAGGTATTGTATCTAAATGGTAAGGAACTCTGTTTACAGGGATTTGGAGCCATCTATGGGGAAATTCTTCCCATAGACTTGCATTAGTTATATAGGAAAATAGAGGAATTTGACTTCCATTGGAAATGGTGTAATCTACAGAAAAACACAGGAAAATTGCCCTGCAGTTACAGGAAAAAGGCAAACTTAATCTGGAAGCAGTCACGCACACACCAGTGTCATTTACTCTGACTAAATAAATTCAAGCGGACTGATTTAGCAGCGTGGCAGTTTTTGATGATTGTGACTAAACTGCACTATATGACACCAAGAAAAAAATAATTTTGGTCATTTGGTAGCTCTTCACAGCCCTAACAGCTCTGGCTAGAGTTTGTTTCCTTTGGCCATGTGACTGCTTGCTGAAAATATTGAATTTGTGAATATACAGATAAAAAAATGCATGCAGGCCTTTTGGTTGTAGATCTATCTGAAAATGCAGGCATTGCATACTGGAGACATTGTGGAACAAAGTAGAAATATAAGTTTTGTGACTGGCAAAAGGTGGTTTTCTTGGTGTGGAGAGAGGGAAGCTTTAAAATATGTGATTTGTAACTGTGATAAAAGGAGTTTTAAACTACTGGAGGGGTTATTGATATGCACTTTATAGGCTACAGTAATTTTTCCTTAGCCATTGTTGAGTACAGGACCGTACAGTGATTGAGTCTTTGTGGTGTAGACTAATTGGGGGTTTCAGTTGTTTGGGTTGCTGTTATAAGGCTATAGTTAGATAGTTAATCTATGTATTAGTTAGTTCACATTTTTTTAACTATCTAAATGCAATATCATAACAACAACCCAAAGCACTGAAACCCCAGAGACTGCACGCCACAAAAACTCAATCACTCTAGAGTCACATATTTAACAAAGTATTGAGAAACGTGTCTTCAACTTGTAGAGTTCATAGTTAGTTGTAAGTAGTACTTCTCACAAGAGAAAATTCCTCCTCAGAACATCAGGCTACATTTAGATAGTTAATCTATGTATTAGTGCATCTTCAGCAGTTCTCCAGAATGGGGTAGTTCTACTAACCCCCCCAAAAAAAAGTAAGTTATTTGTTATTGTTTTTAACTTTTATTGTTTGTAGGTGTCTCATCTACATTTTTTTAAAGCACACATTGTCTTTAATGAACTAAAACAAACACAATTCAACAATAGAGTACTGAAGAGTAGCCAATCAGACATGCAATATCTAATTCCCAATAGGGTCTTGCTGTATGTATGTTAATATCTGTGCCTATTGTGATACAATTGTTGCAGTACCCTGCCTAATTTATGTAATTCAGGACAGTTCTCCTAAAAAAAACATTAACCGTGGGCAGTTAAGATATTTATTAACCGTGGGCAGATAAGATATTTTTGTACCCCAACACCCTTGTATTAACTGCATTTCTGAAATGTCCCAGGGAAACCCGAGAGACAGATTTCACTTTCAGTGGAGTTCTCTTTTACTTGAAATATTGCTGAACTGACTAAATGTTTTGGGCTCCATGAACTGCTATTCCATGGAGGAATTTCATCTTGTGAGAAGTGAGACTTAGAACTAAATATGCACTTTATAAGCTACAGCCATCTTTCTTTAGCAAATGTTGAGTAGGAGACCCTACAGTGATTGAGTCTTTGTGGCGTAGAATAATTGGGGTTTTCAGTGCTTTGGGTTGCTGTTATGAGGCTATAGTTAGACAGTTAATATATGTATTAGTTAGTTCACATTTTATTAACTATCTAAATGCAGCATCTTACAACCCAAAGCACTAAAACCCCAGTGACTGCACACCACAAAAACACAATCACTCTAGGGTCCCATATTTAACAAAGTATTCAGAAACATGTCTCTAGCTTGTAGAGATCATAGTTGTAAGTAACATTTCTCACAAGATAAAATTCCTTCTTGGAACATCAGGCTACATTTAGATAGTTAATCTATGTATTAGGTAGTCCACATTAAATTAACTACAGTATCTAGCGGCAGCTCTACTAAAACAAACAAGCATTTGTCAATGCCGAATGTTATCTTGCTGGCATTGGCTCTGGTAGTGCCAGAGGTAGAGATGCATAATAGGAATGGCAGTGAAGTACTGAAGTGATGCCAACCCTACCCTCACCCTGTAGACAGTGACAGGCATTGGGGTGTGCCTTTGGGTCATCCGATATAATGCTCATGCTATTGAATGTCACCCTACCCTGTAGACACTAACAAGTGTCGTGGAGTGCTTTGGGGTCTTTGGGCATTATACTTACCCCATTCCATAAGGAAATACACTGACATGGGTGCAGTATAGGAGGATGGGGTGAATTTTGTGGCTGAACAGTGCAAGGCACACCACGATGCCTGTCAGTGGCTGCAGGGTGGGAGTGGGGGTGCAATGGGATGAGCATTACATCCGGTGATCCCAAGTCACAGCCCTGACGCCTGTCAGTTTGTACTGGGTGGGTGGGGTACTACAGTTGGAAACCCTTACACCGTAGGGGTGCGGTGGTATTTTCACTCCAGATTTTCAACATGGGCTGTTTGTGAAGCCACCTCATGAGAAGTGGCACAATCAGTTTGTGAGCTGAAAGGTGGTTTTGCACAGCGGCTATGCCATTTGGAGACACAGGGATGAAAACACATTTTGGGCAGGATGTGGAGAAAGGCAACTGTATTGTTCATGTGGAAGCATAAAAAATGGCAACATTGAAAATCTGGAGTGAAAATATGAAAAATTGGTGAAGTCATTAGCATGCATAGAAACTGCGTAACACACGGCTTTAACCCAATTATTTGTGGGAGCTTGTTAGCCAAATTTTTAACATAGGCATTTTGGAACCACCCCTCATGAACAGCTATGCTGTGATTTTGCTATTCAGTCCCAAAAGTTGATTTTTCACAGCGAACTCGCCATTGTGGGCCACAGGTGCGGAAACACATTTTGGGCAGGATGTGAAAAATGACAGCTGTTCTGTTGATAAGGAGGTGTGAAAAAATGCCAGCGTTGAAAATCTGACATGGAAATATTGCATATTTGCGAAGTTACAAAGGTGCATGGAAACTGCACAACACATGCTTGCAACACAGTAATTTTATGGGTTTTCAGCAGCAAATTTTCAACATGGGCATTTTAGGACCTCTGCTCATGAACAGTGTCACCGTCATTTCCTCACACTGTCCTGAAAACTGATTTCACACAGTGATCGTGCACTTCTGCAGCGGACATGCGAAAATACATTTCAGTCAGGATATGTAAAATGACAGCTGTACTGTTCATAAGGAGATGTAGAAAAATGCCAATTTTGAAAATCTGGAGTAACATTTTACAAATTCACGAAATTACGAGCGTGCATGCAAACCGTGCAATACATACTCAGAGAACACTGATTTTATGGACTTTCATTACCAAATTTTCAATATAGGCATTTTAGGACCTCAGCTAATGAACAGTGTTACTGTCATTTTCATAATGTGTCTTGAACACAGATTTCCCACAGCGACCGTGCTATTCTGTGCCGGACATGCAAAGACACTTGGCCAAGAGGTGAAAAATGACAGCTGTACTGTTCATAAGAAAGTGAAGAACAATGGCAATGTTGGAAATCTGGAGGGCAAATATTATAAATTCATAACCTTACGAGCGTGCGTGCAAACTGTGCAACTCGCGCTCATAACACAGTCATTTTATGGAGTATCATCACCAAATTTTCAACATAGGCATTTTAGGACATCTGCTCATGAACCATGCCATTGTCATTTTCGTAATCTGTCCCAAACATTAAATTCCCACAGCAACCATGCTATTCTGTGCCAGGAGAGCAAAAACACATTTCGGCCAGGATGTGAAAAATGACAGCTATACTGTTCACAAGGAGGTGTGGAAAAATGGCAATGTTGAAAATCTGGTGTAAAAATATTGCAAATTCGCGAAGTTACGAGCATGCATGGAAACTATGCAATGCACGCTCATAAAACAGTCATTTTTTGGATTTTTCTCACCAAATTTGCAACATTGGCTTTTTGAGAGCCCACCTTATGAATTCCAGCACCGTCATGGTGTTAATCTGTCCTGAAAGGTGATTGCGTACAGTTACCGCGAAATCACCTTTCTAGACTGATTGATGCCTTGACAGTGAG
Source organism: Neoceratodus forsteri (assembly GCA_016271365.2). Taxonomy (NCBI): domain Eukaryota; kingdom Metazoa; phylum Chordata; order Ceratodontiformes; family Ceratodontidae; genus Neoceratodus; species Neoceratodus forsteri. The sequence continues at coordinate 1,689,526,731 of CM028130.1, read as the reverse complement.
AGAATTCATGAGGAGGGGTCCCAAAAACCCCATGTTGAAAATTTGGTGCCAAAATTCCAAAAAATACCTGACATATGCATCAAAGTTGAAAAAACCCAATTTATTCCATTATACAGCTTACCAACATTTTCTCAGTCCGTGGTCGGCTTCGAAGAGTGTAGACATGTTCCTGGTCCACCGAAGATCATCGCACCAGACTCCGGAGGTAAGAATGGGGTGGGAGGTGGGTGTGGGGAGGCAGGGTTCACAGTGGGTGGGTTCAGGTTGTGGAAGGGGGGCAGGGAGATGGCGAGGGACCGTTTTTGTTTTACAGGGTTTTAAAAGAAAAAGACATCGCGGGACAGTTTTCATTTTTCAGGTGGGATTTCCCCAGCGTGCCACCTCAGTGTTTGTAAGTTGGGGGTGCTTTAGCCATGGGGGATTGGACACCCCCATAAGCACATAACAAATAGGGGGGAGGGTGCATGATGCTGACTGGGAGTGGGCTCCCCCGTCGGCAAATTACAGGTAGTAAAAGCCAACGGGATTGGGCCCCCATCGGGAAAGAAAACTGTTGGGGGAGACGATGATGCTGAGGAGGATTGGGCACCCCCCTCAGCAATCGACAAAAGGGGGGGGACACATTATGCCAATGGGGAGTGGGCTCCTCCGTCGGCATTGTGACAGGCAGCAGCGGTGACAGTCACTGCCACCATGTTGCCTGCACCACGAGAGGCATGTAATGGTCACACTGCATGACAGCTTTGCTCTCATTGCAGTGGACCTTTTCTTTGTTGTGATGGCCACATTAGGTATGCATGAGGTCAATGCCTCCTGCTGCCTGATTGAGGAATGAGGGACGCACCTTCTGATGCGTGCCCTGCATTCGTCCAACAGTGACCGTGCCTCCGAATCTGCTACTACCACAATATGTTGGCAGCGCAAGCGTGAGCCAACATAAAAATGAGCTAGACTTCCATGCTTCTGAGGCTGTTGCCGGCTTTGAAAACCAAGATGTTTTATGGATGTCTTATGGCATCGCAATAGCCAAAGAAGCAGGTAAGGTGAGACAGTTAACTTCACCATGGATTAATTAACAAAGTAAGTTAATTAGTCTGCAGACTACTTATACAGGTCACAGAGCATTTTCAGCAGATCCCTAGAATGGGGTACCTCTACTAAAAAACAGAAAACAGGTAAGTTAATTAGTCTGCAGATGACTTACACAGGTCACAATTGGAATATCTGAGATCACATGATGTGCTTGACTAGCTAGCTGATCTCCTTGCAGGCTCCTGATCTCATCCTCAACAATCCATGCTAATCAAGTTTAACACTCTATTCAATCTCCATCCAGACTCTAAGTTGCTCTCTACCTTGCTCTTCTGTGAAGAATCTGTTTTTTTTACATCGTAATTGGCTTTACCATAGCCATGATGGATGCAGAAATGAGAGCGGACTTGCCGAGACATTCACCCCCAGTCTCGCCTAAGAAGCAAGCTAAGAAAGCTAAGCAACATCCACAGTCTTCTTCTAAGCAAGTGGGTACCCTGCCGCACTTTATACCACCCACAGAGGAATGATTTCTGGAAGAGCTGCTACCTTTTAAAGAAACTCTGCAAGAAATAGCCTCAGACCTCAAGAATGTAAGATGCAAACTGGGAGACTTAAAAATAAGGACCTCAGACACTGAAGCACGTACCTCTTCACTGGAGACTTGGAAAGACAAAACCGAACCAGAAATTATTAAGCTGAAATAACAAATCGGTAAGTTGCAGTTAAAAATGGAGGACCTGGAGGGACGAAGCCGGAGGAATAATATTCTAATTTTTGGCTTACCAGAAGGTGAAGAGGGCTCATCCACCATCCCCTTCATCCAAAAGCTCCTTACGAAAGTGGTCAGTCCCTCTCCACATTATCCTAATTATCTTATCGAGCGAGCCCACCGGTCTTTGAGACCTAGACCTCCAGACTCAGCTCCACCTTGCCCGATAATAATAAAACTACTTAACTACCTTGAGAAGCAGCATATCCTCCTGAACACTTGAGAACCACAAGCTATCCTTTGGGAAGATAAAAAACTGCATATCATGCAAGACCTGCCTTTAGAGACCCACCAGAAGAGAGTCACCTTTCACCCCATCGTGAACAAGCTGATCGCTGCCAGCATTAAGTTCCGTATGGCTTAACCAGTGCACCTGCACGTCCTGGTACAAGGCACCTGGCTTTCTTTTGAAACAGCCCCTCAAGCCCAAACAGTGCTCAGTGATGAGATGCCATCACTTTTCAAAAAGCCTGAGCCTTCGCTTTCACCTGGGCTTTAGTGATCTCTAAAAGTGTCTTCTGTGCTTACCTTGATTGCTGTCTTTTGATTCGTCTTGGCTGATGGGTGAGTCAGACTCCCAGTTCGCCCAAGTGAGAATAGTCCCTGCACTGGCCCAAGATGGGCCCCCAAGCTAATGCAGGTTAATTAGCCGAGATGGGAAAGTGATAATTCTCCTTACATCCGGACCTGTTCCTTCCAGTTGGTGATTCACAGAGACTGATTTCCTGAGGCACCGGTCCGTTTGATACAGGGATCCCCACTGGACTAAACCACTCTCTATCAAGCCCAAGAGGGATACCCCAATTTTCCCATGCTGACTGTTACCTGCATTAAACCTGAATTAGTTTTTGATGTAGCATATACACTACATGTCTGACCTCTACCCATTTAGGAGCTCGCCTAGTAAGGTCCCTATCTATTTTCATTTCTTTACGCTATCTTTTTGCACTAATCCTGTGTCAACCCCACTAGTTTTTCCCTCCTGGTATCTTCTGAAGTCCCAGTTGCCTCAAATCTGCCTTGATTTAAATGGTAGCCTAACTCTTTGGTTTAGCCCATTTTGTGCAAACTTACAGATCTGAATGACGATATCGGACATCTGGATATGGGTACAGACCAGACAATATTACAGTGTTACTGTGAGTTCATATGTCATTGTAAACTCGACTGACATTTTATTTTATACAAGTGTTGTTGGGGGGGGTCGGGAGAGGGGGTTCACAGCTGTGATGGTCGGCCTCGCATCCTGAATTGATGGGAGGTGGACCCTGGCTACCAGTTGGTCCCTGTGCCTACATGTCTTCCTGGTTACCCTTTTACTTCAAGATTTACTGAACTTTCCATGGTTTTTGGAGTTCCCAGCTCAGCCTTTTACATGTTATTTTCTCAGCTACAGTTGTATTGCTGTTGTCTGACTTTTATTGCTGGGAAACAGGTATCCAGGGTAAAAATGGGTCAGCCCACTACCGATCACACCACAGTGTCTCATAAGGGACATATGAGGGCTGTTGTACATAAGTTATTTTTGGGACAAAGGGAGGGAGAGGGATGGGATCTTAAATCTGGATATGGGAAGGGTATTGTTTTTTGCTGGGTTCTGGATGTTGAACTAGGCAGGAAGGGAAAGTGGGAGACCACTAGTTGGGGGGGAGGGTTGCACAACAGAGAATCCTTCTTTCATGGCCTACGTATCTCTTCTTGGGATGCAGGAGGTACCAGGGATTAAATGCCCCATTAATATATTTACTTGGAAGCTATGGCAGCCTTTAACTTCTATTCTTGGAATGTTAAAGGAGCACAATCCTCTACAAAAAGGGCCGAGGTATTACTCCACTTGCATAAGTTCCACATTGATATTGCCTTTCTGCAGGAAATCCACCTGCCCCCTTCTCAGATTCTCCTCTTTTGGAGGTCCTGGGTGGGACAGGTCTTTGGGGCTGGTCTGGATACACGCAAAAGAGAAGTTGCTATTCTAATTGCTCGGAAAATACCCTTTCAACTTTTGCAAGAGTGTTCAGATCCTAATGGCTGATTCATTTTTATACTTGCCCTTTTAGGTCATTTAGAGGTAGTTTTAGGGGCGTATATGGACCCAACTCTGAAGATCCAATTTTTTTTGCCACCCTAATGGCAACTTTAGTTTCCTGCAGCTCTCTACCAATCATTTTGGGTGGTGATTGGAACCTGGTTCAGTGTAATGGGGCAGATAGATTAGGACCCTCCCTCCAAGCCATGTCACCAAGTCAGGTAGCCCTCATGGATCTCATCAAATTAGTTGGCCTGGTGGATCCATGGTGTACCCTTAATCCCTCTTTATAACAATTTTCTTTTCACTCTTTGACACATAACACTTTTTCCAGAATTGACTATTTTTTATTGAGTGCGCACTTGCTTTCTGGGGTGATGTTGTGCTATTATCCATCTAAAGTTGTTTCCGACCACCATCCTGTTTTTCTTCAATTGAACTTAAGCCTGTCCCTTTCCAGAGTCAAGATATGGGTTCTGAACAAACAAATACTTAAAGCTGAGGAATCTGTACAACATCTTCAAAATTGTATCACCACCTTTATGGCAGAAAATTCCCCTTCTTCTTCTAGGCTTGACATGCTCTGAGGTGCATTAAAGTGTGCCCTCGGGTGAAATTATCCATCTCTCTACAAAACTTAAAATCCAAATCTCAGCTTCACTATCCTCCTTACTTTCCAGTATTAAACACTTGGAAGAACACGTTTCTTCCTCCTCCCCACAATGAGACTGGCAAAGACTAGAACAACTTGGACACCAGTACAACGTTTTATTAGGAGAAAAGGCAGAACATCTACTTTTATGCTCCAGAGTGAAATACTTTGATCAGGGAGAAAAGGTAAGGAAGTTACTGGCACTTCATCTCAAATCACAAGCAGTGGACAAAATTGTCCCTTTGATTCATAGTGAATCTGGGCAACTCCTCACATCCCCCAGAGATATTGTTGATGCCTTTCGGAAATTCTATCAGCAGTTATATGCCCCCTCACCCTCCCTATTTGATTTTACACAATTTAATTCTTTCCTCCAAGATCTCTCTCTTCCCACCCTTTCACCTTCTCAACAGGCATTCTTGAAGGCCCCCTTAACTCTAACTGAATTTCCATGGCAATAAATTCCCTGGCACCTGACAAGACCCCGGGTCCTGACAGCTTTACCACAAATTTTTACAAGACATTTAAGGAGCAGATAGCTTCCACTCTTCTCTCTACATACTTATATATTTTTGATAATGGCTTGTCACCACCATTGTGGTGCTTCCTAAACCAGACCGAGACCCCACAATTCTCACTAATTATCAGCCAATTTCCCTTATACATGTCGACCTCAAGATTCTCTCTAAAGTTCTAGCAGACTGACTAGCAGCTGTATGGGAATCCCTTCTTAGCCCAAAACAGGTTGGGTTTGTCAGAGAAAGGCACTTGGCAGATCATCTCCGTAAACTTGCTTATCTTCTCTCGGCATCCAGGGACCTGGATGCCCTGGCAGTTCTGCTATCCCTGGATGCCGAGAAAGCATTCAACAGAGTCTCCTGGGACTACCTTTTCACATTGTTACCCCTGTTTGGTATTCCCACCGAGTTTATAAACTGGGTATAAGTACTGTATTCTTCTCCCACAGCTCAGGTACTCTGTAATGGCATGCTATATCAGTCATTCTCTCTACACCAAAGTACCAGACAGGGATGTCCGCTATCCCCATTTTTATTCAACCTGTTTCTGGAGCCTCTTATCAGGAAGCTCAAATCATCCCAACAAGTTGTCGGTATCTCAATTCAACACACAAATTACAAGCTCACCGTCTATGCAGACGATATTCTCCTGCATTTGGCCTCTCCAGTATCTTCAATACCTCCTGCCCTGCAGATCATTTCTTATTTTGGGGCCATATCCAATTACAAACTTAACCTTAGTAACACTGAGATTATGCCCCTTAATTATAGAACCCACCAAGCAGATGTAGCCCATTTGGGCCTGACCTGGAGGAAAGATAAACTTAAATAGTTGGGCATTTTTCTCAGCACAGCTCCTAAAAAATGTAAACAATATAACTTAGATGCCATCGTCTCCCAAGTTAAAATCGACCTGGAGCGATGGCCTCTTCTTCCTTTCTTGTTTTGGGCCAGACTCCACATTATAAAAATGAATGTCCTACCTCGACTTCTGTACCCCCTACAAATGTGCAATTGGGACTTACCTCAGGTCTGGTTTACACAGATAAATAGAATCCTAACGTCTTTTCTCTGGAGGGGAAGGGCTGCGCGTCGGGCTCTTATCAAATTAATAAGAAGCAAACAGGATGGTGGTCTACAAGTCCCCAATTTTTATAGGTACTATCTAGCTTTTCACTTACATAAGATGTCCCATTGGATACGTCCAGCAGACAACAGCAGATACGTTCCTCAATGGGTTGACATAAGACATTCCCTTTGCTTCATGAAGGGCCTAGATTACAAAGCACTCCCCTTTCTATCCAGGACAAAATTACCACCTCCCTTACAGAATATGCCTCTTGGCTCCTCCCTAATAATGCACTTTCAGTTATGCTCCCTCTTTAAAATATCCCCTTCTCAAGATATCCTGCAACCTCTTATGGGGAATCCAAACCTACAAATTGCAGGACAGCCTCTGTCCAGGACTTTTTGGCCTAACATGGGGGTCGAAACAGTTATGGACCTAACAGCAGATGGTAAATTACTGCCGTTTCAGAAAGATAGGGACGTCCACCGATGGACAAATGCACAATGCTTCAAGTATTTCCAGATCCAGCACATGCTTACACAACATTTCGGGGCTGGGCAATGGCAAAGTCCCTTTAGTTCGGTGATCCTACCAATAATCAAATGTGCCCCCCACTTGGTATCTTATTTTTACCATTCCCTACAGACCTTCCTAGCTCATAATGAGGGGCCTCATATATACAGTTGGGACCAGGTTCTTCCTCCCGTTAACTCATCCAGGAACTGGCCACTCATCTGGAAACACTTATATCAACTCATAAAATGAAGCCGACACCATCTCATGCAATTTTTTATTCTTCATAATCTCTATTACACTCCAATAAGACTTCACAAAATGGGTCGCCTTTCTAGTGACCTGTGTTCCTGATGTGGTCAAGAACCAGGCTCTTTATATCATATTCTCTGAACTTGTCCTAAAGTCACTCCTTTCTGGAACTTAATTCAATCCCACTTAGACCCTCTCCTGGGTCTCTCAGAAGCATTTTTTTCCAGAAATATGTATATTAGGGGACTTCCCAGACTTCCTTATAGGCAATCAAAGGGTTCATATTGCTTTGATTTCAGCGTGTGCAAAGAAAGTGATATTATGGCATTGGTTGGATCAAGATGTTCCTGGTTTCTTGGAATGGCACAGAGAGATACTATTTGTGCTTCAGGCAGAATGGTTGGTAGCAAGCATGTCTGGCAAGTCTGCCGGATATAAGCAAATTTGGGAACCATTGCAGACCCTATTAACTTTACCATAGTAGGACTGTGCTCAGGCCTGACCCTCCTTGTGGCTATGCTTCCTGAGTTCTATTTTTTTACACTACCCCTATATCTTGCAACCTAATGCATCACATTTGGTGTGGGCATGAAAGATTGCTGATTCTCTTTACTCTCGTGTGGGAGGGATGGTGGGGGGAATGGTGGGGGAGTATGGGATACAGTGGCGTGAAAAAGTATTTGCCCCCTTCCTGATTTTCTCTATTATTGCATATTTGTCACACTGGATGTTTTCAGGTCTTTAGACAAAATATCATATTAGATAAAGGGAACCTGAGTGAACAAATAACACTTTTTCTTTTTTACTTATTTCATTTATTTAATGAAAAAAGTTAACCAACACCAACTGGCACTGTGTGAAAAAGTAATTGCCCCCTAGTTAAATCAACCCAATTAAAGGGATAATTAGAGTCAGCTGATTGAACACAGCCAGGCTTGATTACAGCCAGCCCTGCTCAATATAAACCTCACTTATTTTGGCCCTTACCATCAGAGTCCGTTGCCAGCACAAAGATTCAACAAGCACATTATGCCATGATCAAAGGAAGTTCTGAAAAGATCAGAAAAAATTTGTTGCCCTCTATCAGTCTGGAAAGGGTTACAAAGCTATTTCTAAGGCTCTGGGACTCCTCAGAACCACAGTGAGAGCCATAATCTCAAATGGAGAACACTTGGAACAGTAGTGAACCTTCCAGGAGTGGGCGGCCTGCCAAAATTACTCCAAGGCGCAGTGTAAAATCATCCAAGAAGTCTCAAAGGATCCTAAAACAACATCCAAAGAACTGCAGGCTTCTCTTGCCTCAGCTAAGGTCAGTGTTCATGACTCCACAATCAGAAAGAGACTGGGCAAAAATGGGCTTCATGTGAGAGTAGCAAGGCGGAAACCACTGCTAACCAAGAAGAACATAAATGCTCGTCTCTCATTTGTCAAGAAGCACCTGGATGATCCACAAGCCTTTTGGGAAAATGTTCTATGGACAGATGAGTCCAAAGTGGAACTTTTTGGACAACATGGATCCCATAATGTCTCGCGTAAAGCAAACACAGCATTCCACAGTAAGAACACCATACCAACAGTCAAACATGGTGGTGGTAGTGTGATGGTGTGGGGATGCTTTGCTGCCTAAGGACCTGGATGACTTGCCATAATTAAAGAAACCATGAATTCTGCTCTGTACCAGAAAATTCTTAAGGAGAATGTCCAGTCATCCTTCTGTCAGCTGAAGCTGAAGCGTAGTTGGGTCATGCAGCAAGACAATGATCCAAAACACAAAAGTAAGTCCACATCAGAATGGCTAAAAAGTAAAATTAAAGTTTTGGAGTGGCCTAGTCAAAGTCAGACTTAAACCCAATAGAGATGCTGTGGCAGGACCTGAAATGAGCAGTTCATGCTCGAAAACCTACCAAATGTTACTGAATTAAAGCAGTTCTGCGAGGAAGAGTGGGTTAAATTCCTCCACAGCTATGTGAAAGACTGATATTGAATTATAGGAAGTGTTTGGTTGCAGTCATTGCAGCTAAATGTGGCATAACCAGTTATTAAGTGTAAAGGGGCAATTACTTTTCACACAGTGCCAGTTGGTGTTAGTTAACTTTTTTTCATTAAATAAGTGAAATTAAAAAAAAAAACAAGTGTTATTTGTTCACTCAGGTTCCCTTTATCTAATATTACATTTTCTCTAAAGACCTGAAAACATCCAGTATGACAAATATGCAATAATAGAGAAAATCAGGAAGGGGGCAAATACTTTTTCACGCCACTGTATATGTCACTTTAGATGTTTAATTTCATTGCAGAGGTAACTGTGTTTTGTGGTCTTTATTCAATGATAAGACAATTTGGGTTTTTGCCTTCTGTATACTTACCGAATGATTCTAAGGTTTGTATGATATCACATTCATTGGTCTTTGTATACCTCTGCACACTCCTAAACTTAAATAAAGTATATTAAATATGAAAAAAAAATGAATATCTTCCGAAGTGCCAGTGTAGTGTAGTAATTTGGGCTTCTGTAGATAATGGCAGCTTTACTACAAAAAAAAAAACGTTAATTTGACTGCAGATTGCATAAGCAGGTCACATAAAATCTTAACCTCCCATGAAGAAAAAGATTATATAGCTAATATGAGAGTTCTTCATGAGTTATCGAACTGGTCAGAATGATAGAACTCTGCTGCATATTTTATTTCATTTTTTTAAGTAAAATTATATTTTTTCTGTATTTTATGTTATCTTCTGTGCATTGGCTCACAACAACAAGCAGTGGACTTTCTTTATAATAAACTGAATGTTTTGAGAGGAATGAAAGTTTTGCACCAGTAATAAAGAAGGCAACAAATGGAACAGCAACTACTTAAAACAAGCATTTGTCAATGCCGAATGTTGCCGCACTGGCACTGGCAGTGGCAGAGCTAGAGGTGCATAATAGGAATGGCAGTGAAGTATTGAAATGACGCCAACCCAACCCCCACTCATTAGACAGCGACAGGCATTGAGGTGTGCCTTTGAGTCATCAGCTATAATGCTTATGCCATTGTACCTCACAAGTGTCATGGTGTGCTTTGGGGTCTTTGAGCATTATACTTACCCTATTCCTTAAGGGAATACGCTGACGTGGGTGCAGTATAGGAGCATGGGGTGAAGTTTGTGGCCAAACAGTGCAAAACACATCACGATGCCTGTCAGTGGCTGCAGGGTGGGCGTTGGGGGTGGAATGGCATGAGCATTACATCCAATGATCCCAAGTCACAGCCCTGATGCCTGTCAGTCCATACCAAGTGGGTGCTACAGTTGGAAACCCTAACACCGTAGGTGTGTAATGGTAGTTTCACTCTACATGTTCAACATGGGCTGCTTGTCAAGCCACCTCATGAAAAGTGGCACAATCACTTTGTTAGCTGAAAGGTGGTTTTACACAGCAGCTGTGGCATTTGGTGACAGAGTGTATTGTTCATGAGGAGGCGTAAAAAATGGCAAAGTTGAAAATCTGGAGTGGCAATATGAAATATTGGTGAAGCAATGAACATGCATACAAAATGTGCAGCAGGTGTCTGCAACCCAATTATTTGTGGGAGTTTTTTAGGCACATTTTCAACATAGGTATTTTGGGACCGACCCTCATGAACAGTGGCACTGTGATGTTGTTAATGTGTCCCAAAAGGTGATTTCCCACAGCGAGCACGCCATTGTGAGCCACAGTTGCGGGAATGCATTTTGGGCAGGCTGTGAAAAATGGCAGCTGTACTGTTGATAAGGAGGTGTGCACAAATGCCAGGGGTGAAAATCTGGCATGAAAATATTGCAAATGTACGAAGTTACAAGGCTGCATGGAAACTGCGCAATGCACGCTTGCAGCACAGTCATTTTATGGGCTTTTGGCACCAAATTTTCATCATAGGCATTTAAGGACCTCTGCTCATGAACAGTGTCATTGCCATTTCCGAAAACTGCCCCGAAAACTGATTTCGCACAGCAACCATGCAATTCTGTGACAGATATGCAAAAACGCATTTCAGGCAGGATATGTAAAATGACAGCTGTTACTGTTCATAAGGAGGTGTGGAAAAATGCCAATTTTGAACATGTGGAGTAAAAATATTACAAATGCACGAAGTCACGAGCGTGCGTGCAAACTGCACAACGGACGCTCATAAAACACTAATTTTATGGACTTTCTGCCCCAAATTTTTAACATAGGCATTTTAGGACCTCTGCTATTGAACAGTGTCACTGTCATTTTCATAAAATGTCTCGAACATGGACTTTCCACAGCGACCGCGCTATTCTGCGCTGGAAGTGTGAAAACACATTTTGGTCAGGATGTGAAAAATTACAGCTATACTGTTCATAAGGAGGTGCAGAACAATGGCAATGTTGAAAATCCAGAGTGAAAATATTATAAATTCATGGAAACTTCGGCGTGCGTACAAACTGCACAACATAGCACAAATAACCCTGATCATCGTACGAGGTATCATCACAAATTTTTCAGCATAGGCATTTTAGGACCTCTGCTTATGAACACTATAACTGTCATTTTCATAATTTGTCCCGAACACTGATTTCCCACATCAACCACGCTATTCTGTGCCGGAAGTGCGAAAACACATTTTAGGCAGGATGAGAAAAATTACAGCTATATGGTTCACATGAAGGTGTGGAAAAATGCCAGTGCTGAACCTGTGGCATGAAACTATTGCAGATTCACTAAGTTATGAGCGTGCATAGTAACTGCGCAACGCACGCTCGTAAGACAGTCATTTTTTGGATTTTTCTCACCAAATTTGCAACATAGGCTTTTTCAGAGCCCCCCTCATGAACACTGTCACTGTCATTTCATTCCTCACTCCCGAAAGGTGATTCTGTGCAGTGAATGCAAAATCACCTTTTGGGACCAAATAATGCAATGTCAGTGCAAGAATTCATGAGGAGGGTTCCCAAAAACCCCATGTTGAAAATTTGGTACCAAAATACCCAAAAATGCCCGAGATATGCATCAAAGTTGAAAAAACCCTATTTATTCCATTATACAGCTTACCGGCATTTCCCCAGTTCGTGGTAGGCTTTGAAGAATGTAGATGTATTCGGTCCACTGAGATCGTTGCACGGACTCGGGAGGTAAGTATGGGGTGAGGTGTGGGGAGGCAGGGTGCACAGTGGGTGGGTGTGGGTGGTGGGTAGGGAGACTACGAGGGACCGTTTTGTGTTACAGGGTGAAAAAACATTGTGGAACAGTTTTTTCCCTCAGGGATTTGGCATGCTGGGGTGGGTTCCCAGCATGCCACCTAACTGTTTGGGGGGGGTTCTGCAGCCAACGAGGGATTGGGCACCCTCGTTGGCATACAACAAAAGGGGGGGTTAATTTATGCTGATGGGGATTGGTACCCCCATCCACACACAATGAAAGCAGGGTGGAAGAGCAAGAGCCGAGGGGGATTTGGCACTCCCCTCGGCATATAAGAAATGGGGAGGACTGCTTTATGCTGATGGAAAGTGGGCACCCCCGTCGGCACATACTTTGCGGCCACAGTAAGCCGGCAGGGGGATTGGGCACCCCTGAAGTAGGCAGTTGGGCAGCCGCCCGCCATGAATACAATGTGGCTGAGCAAGTGGGAAGGGTCCGCTGCATCTGACGAGCTTTGCTCGGATTGCAGCAGACCTTTCCTCAGATGTGCTCACCACATTAGTACGCATGGTGTGGTGCCGGCATGCAGGCTGATTGGGGAATGAGGGACGCACCTACTGATGCATGCCCTGCATTCGCCCAACAGTGACTGCACCTCCAAATCTCCACTGCCGCAAGCTGACTGCGCAAGCATGCCAACATAAAAATATGCATGCTACTAAGTATGGATATGAGAAGGAAACTGTATAATATATTTCTATATTTGTTAGTCAAGCCCTGCTGCTGAAAAGGGGACAAAATATGCAACTGAAAATTAAACTCTTTACTTTTCCTGAAAACTGAGAGGACAATAGATTCAAGATATACAGAACTGACTTGGGTAAGAAGTGTAGCTTCTGCTATATCTTAACTACCCTTAGTTTAAATTAAGTTCTGTGCTTGAAAATGCTTGTGGAAGAACCTTTAAGGAGAGTTTTTTTTTTGTATGTAAGGATTAGGAGCTATAGAAGAAGCAACAATTGCCCAGTATTAATGCAGTAGGTTGTAAAAGTAGTTACTGCATTACATACGAACATACGAACTTGCCGGCAGAAAAAGGTCCACAGGTCTATCAAGTCTGCCTGATTGTACAACTCTTAGTTTCATATCACTTTAGCTGCCCCACCTCCACCCAAACACCTCCCTTCCTCCTCTTTCCTGGTCCTTCCCCCTTTGTGTTCTTGTTTGTACTAACCTTGCCCTTGGCTCTATCCCAAACCCACTTAAAGCTATCCATTGTCCTTTGAGCAAGTAACTCCTCCTGTGGTGCGTTCCAACCTGCTACCACTCTCTCTGCAAAGTAGTGTCTCCTCATCTCCCTCCTAAACCTTCTCCCTTCCAACTTCAGACTGTGCCCCCTAATGACCCTTCCCCCATTTAAGCAGAACAATCCTCCTTCCCTGACTTTGTTTATGCCTTTCAAGTACTGAAAGGTCTCTATCATGTCCCCTCTTTCCTTACTCTCTTCCAGTGAGTACATGTTGAGCTCCTTCAACCTCTCCTTGTGTGACAACTCCCCTAGTCCCATGATCATTTCTGTAGCCCTATGCTGCACTCCCTTCAGTAATCTCACATCATTTTTTGAGGTATGGGAACCAGTACTGTACACAGTACTCCAAGTGTGGCCTCACCAATGATCTAAACAATGGCAGGATGACCTCCCCCTTTCTAGAGGTGATCCCTGTGGCAATGCACTCCAGCATCCTATTTGCCTTTGCTGCCACCCTCCTACACTGTGCTGATACCTTCATATCCTCTGTGACTATTACCCCCCAGGTTTCTTTCCTCCTCTGAAGCTGTTACCTGCACTCCCCCCAGCCAGTAGCTGTTCCTGGGATTTCTGGCTCAGAGTTGCATGACCTTGCACTTCTTAGCATTAAACCCCAACTGCCATACAGTGTTTGAGTTTAGCTAGATCTTCTCTGAGTGCCTGCCTCCCTTCTTCATCGTCCACTTTTGCACAAATTTTAGAGTCATCAGCAAACAGGCTGAAATTACTCTTGACCCCCTCTGCAATGTCTCCAATGAAGACATTGAACAAATCAGGGCCCAGCACTGAACCATGAGGTACCCCACTCATTATTGGCCTTGGCGTGGATGTCTCCCCCTTTACAACTACCCTCTGTTTTGTGCCCTGCAGCCAACTCTCAACCCACTCCACCAGTTTTTCCACTGCCCTCAGCTTGCTCTTTATCCTCCTGTACAGCACTGAGTCAAAAGCCTTGCTGAAGTCCAGATACAGGACATCCACAGCAACTGTCCTAGTGACCCAGTTGAAGAAGTCAATCAAGTTAGTTTGGCAAGATCGTCCTATGGCAAACCCATGCTGTCTCTCATCCTGCAGACCATTGCTACTGAGAAAGGTTATCAACCTCTCCTTCAGAATGGTCTCTATCAGCTTCCTTAATATGGAAGTCAAGCTCACTGGTCTGTAGTTGCCCGGTTGTTCCTTGGGACCACTCTTGTGAAGGAGCACCATGTGAGCCATCCTCCAGTCCCAGGGTACATTCCCCATCTTCAAGGAGGTGTTGAACAGGTCTGTCAGAGCGCCTGCCAAAAACCTCTGCCAGAACCTTCATGTCCCTTGGGAGTACACCATCCGTTCCTGGTGCCTTATCCACCTGCAAGGCTTTAAGGCCCTTCAGAACTCTATCATCTTGGATGATCCCATCTGTTATCTCTTCCCCTCCCTCCACCCTTTCCCGCTTTCTCCTGCAAGGGTGATACCTTTCTTTCGTGAACACCAAGCAGAAATACTCATTCAATTCACTTTATTTACCAGGTAAGATAACTGGGCCAACGCCCTTTTTAAGTACCAACCTGGTGCTTCAATATCAAAGAAGCAAATTGACATACAAAAATACAAACAAATGTACAATAGAATAAATTACTTCAATAATAAACAAAACAGTACATGTAGAATTCCTTAAAACAATTACATACAGCAAGTGATTGCAAGTAACAATATAGGACTTTTTAAAAACGTTCTTGCTTAGAGACATTAATACAATTATCAGGCAGTGTATTCCATAAAATCGGACATTGCAAAGAAAAAGCGCTCTCACCCATGCAGCTAGCAATTCTAGGAGTTGATAAGTGTTGCACATTAGTTGAGCTTAATGACCTAATATCTTCCTTAAAATTAATCAGGCTATGCAAAGGAGATGTAGTATCCTGCACAAATATGTTATTAATCAAACAGCCTAATTTGTAAGAGTAAGCCAGTTTAGGAGGAAGTCAATTGAGTTCTTTATATAAGTCACAATGATGCGTATTATAGGGTTTGGCCAAAACAAATCTACAGATGGAATTAAAGGATTTATTAACCAATTCCAAATCTTTCAATGCTGTCTTAGTAAACAAGAGTGCCTCTGCCTGATCTTACCCTTGTTCTGTCTATCCACCTCTGTGTTGATTCTAACAAAGTCATCCCTACAACTCCACTTCTCCCTTACGTATTTAAAGAACCAATTTTTCCCCTTCTCTGATCCCAGGAGCCAACTTCAGCTCCTTTGCTGCCCTGACTGATCTGGTCACCTCCCTAGATGCCTTTGTGAACACCTCTCCATCCTACTCATGCCCAGATTTTTTAAACTTAATGAAGGCCAGTCTTTTTTCCCCTCTCCTTCCCCTCTACTTTCTTGCTGAGCCAGCTAGTTTTTTTGTCACCTGGACTGCTTACTCTGAGATTTGGCACATGTGTTTGAGACCTCATACAGCCCCTTCCTAATGATTGCCCACTTCTGTTAAGCATCCATCCCTGAGTTAATTTCAGCTAAATGCCCCTCTAGGGTGCTGCCCATTCTGGAAAAATCTGCCTTCCCAAAGTCCAACACTCTTGTCCTGGTCTTAGCCAACTCCCTCCCTGTGTTGAGGAGGAACCAAATTATTGAGCGAGCAGTGGTTGCTTCCTGCTAGATGGTCCCGTACCACCACATCCAGAACTTGGTCCCCATTTGTTTGCACCCAGTCCAGTTCATTCCCCTCCCTAGAAGGATCCCTCAACCCTTGCACTAGGTAGCTGTCTTGGATAGCGTCCAGCAGCATCTGTTTCCTGAGGTGTGCTATAGTTACTGTCTGCAAGTCAACCACAGGTAGGTTGAAGTCTCCCACTTTAACTGAATTCCCTTTGCCACTGACCTTCCTGATTTGCTCCCCCAACTCCCTATCCACCTCCTCACACTGTGAGGGTAGCCTGTACACCACCTCTATCCTGAGCATCTTACCTTTAGGGCTTTGGAGCAATACCCATATGGCTTCTGGATTCCCCTCATCCCCCTCCTCTCTGGTACACAGTTTCCCTCCCTAACATAAATAGCCACCACTCCTCTTTTCTCTCCTCCCAGTCCTTGCCTAACACCTCGTATCCTCGGATTGTGAGATCCCAGTCATGGTATTGGGTGGCCCAGGTCTCTGAGATGATGGCAATATCTACCTCTCCCTCTGCCATCATTGCCTGGAACTCTGTCACCTTGTTTGTTAATCTCCTCGCATTCAAGTATACTATAGTCCACCTTGTGTCCTCCACCTCCTCTTCCTGTCTCTCCCCCTTCCACTTTTGTCTTGGTAACTTCCCCTCATCCTCCTTCTTCCTCCCTAGGGGTGAGGCCTTCTGGTCTTCCCTGGAAGGTGCCTCCTCCCTGCTATCCAACTCAGCCCCCCACCTCAGTTTAAATCTATGCTGTTTTTAATGTACTTCTCCATATCCTGTCTCAATGCCCTTGTACTTTCGATATTGAGATGCAGCCTATTCCTGGCATAAAGTCCCTTATTGGTCCATGTCTCACCCCACTGCCCTACTATTGTGCTACATTTAGTGAGGTCTGAGGGGTGTGTACATACCACATAGGGAACAAAGTTTTCAAATACACAAATGATGTTCATTTTATCCCATAAACTGATTATCATAGAAAAGTTAAAACATAATTGACTTTCTTTTTAAGTTCTGTAACAAGGGGCTCTGTAAGTAAGTGCTCTCATAAGCAAAAGAGATTAAATAGCTGTGTGGCATGTTCACAGCTGCATATTTTCAGAAATCACAGGCTTCAGCTAATGGGAGGTCACAGAGGTCAACATGAAGTTATATGGTCCTTAAACAACTGTATGGTTCTAGTATAAATACATTGAAAATTGCAGCAGGATTGGCGTTGTTAATGCACTTGCTTCATGAGTGCATTAGCACCTCGTGACCTCTGATATCTCCCATTAGGTGAAGACTGTGATGCTGAAAATTATTCAGCTCACAGCATGACACAGTATTATTTCTGTCACCCTGGGTTGTGCAACCCACTCATTTCCTCATCACCTCTGTACCCCCCCACTTACCTTCACAGGTTATTTTCCTAGGTGTGGAGTGTAGACTGCAAATGATATAAGGATAGAAAGTTCTGAAGGGTTTGCACATGCAACACAAGGACCAAACTCCTCTACAAATTAAAAATATCCTGATGTTCATTTAGCCCCATAATCAGTTACAAAGAATTATCTTTCTTCTGTCTTCTGCATATAGCAAGGTTGAAAATGTTTCATAGCTGCTACAAAAAAAACTTATAACATATTTTGCATTTGGAGGATACCTTATGTTATGCATGAATGTCTATTTTGAGATAGAAACATAGAAACATAGACTTTGACAGCAGATAAGGACCGCTTGGCCCACCTAGTCTGCCCATTTCCCTACCTAGAGGATAAGCTGCAGATCCTATTTAACCAACAGCCTATTTCTTTCTACCCCCACAAAAATTGCATTATGTCTGTCCCATGCATTCTTGAATTCTCCTACAGTTTTAGACCCCACAACCTCCTCAGGAAGGCTGTTCCATGCATCCACCACCCACTCTATAAGGTTGCCGTTTATGTGATGTAGACTGCCAGCTCTGATTGCTGTATCAATTTTTTTATTACATATAAAATATGTGATGGGAAGGTCGGTTTGAGGAAACTACTGTCTTACTGTAAATGACACATCAAAACCCCCCAGGGATAAGTTCAAAGGACAGGACATAGCTAAACTGCAGATATCTGGGGTTCAATTACCTTGTCAATTTGCTTTCATCCCAGGAAATAAGATTAGCCATTCATAATTCCCTCAGGGAAAATCCTTTGACTTACAATAGTTGTTAGGAAGAACTTGAGAGGGAGGGGTGTCAGAGAGAAGCCAGAATGGACATTGAAGAGAGGTTAATGTCTGAGCCAGGGAGGACCCAGATGAATTTGGAAGGTCCAATATACTTTCCCGGGAACCCTTGAATTACATCAGATAGACCTTTGAGGTGTAGATTCCAAGGTCCAGGCAGGATTAAAGAGGCAAATACACTTTTGCTTGAATACAGTGACTTAGATCAAAGAAACTTTTGAGATGTATGTGTAGCAGAGCACAAACTGGTTTGGTCTGGTTAACCTGAGGGAGAAAAGGCAGTGAGGTCACCTATTATGTTTTTTTAAAATATTTTATTTGGACATCCTGTGAGATAAAATATAGATGTTGTTACACCAAGGTGGAGTTAGTGACGTCATGAGAAGGTCGGCTCAGAACTGTGCTTAATTGCTGAGAGAACCTGGACAGAGACACACAAGACAATATTTCTGACTGAGAGAAGAGAGACCATCGAAGCACTGAAGTAAGGACCTTAGACAAGATTAGTCTGAAGTTATTAATTGTGGGAAAGGAACTTTTACCAGTTTGTTTTAAGGCTGTATGTGTTGGGATATATATTTGTTCTGTAATTATTGCTCTGTTTTGATATTTTAAAGTAAAGATATATTTTACAAACGGAAACTGCATGGAGTGCTTTGGCATTTCTTTTTTTTTTTTAAGTGGAGCTTTTAAAGGTTATAAGTAACACTGTGTATAGGCTTATTGTATACCAAACTAGGAAATGGATAGAGTTCTCTAAAGTCTTGCATAGAGTTCTAAGGGTTCATTTGAAAGACCTGGTTGGGTGCCCATAGGCAAAGATATCTGGTCCCCCGGAGACAGAATTATCTGAGCCTGATAATTGGGTATGCTAACAAGAGGTTATCAGTTTGAATCCCTCCAGAGCTTGAGACTAAGGTGACTTGAACCCACAAAACAGACAAGAGGGTTTCCTTGTTCTGTTCACTGTACACAAATCGTACTCTCAGAGGTTGGCACTTTAGGACTAGAGGGCTGACTGGCTGAGTGAGTTTGTGACAGTTACAATAGTTGTTAGGAAGAACTTGAGAGGGAGGGGTGTCAGAGAGAAGCCAATAGGGTTGGAAGGCACCTGTTATGTCCCATAACAGCCAAATACATAGACAGTTGGGTAACATCTGCAGGCAGAAGTATTTATTTAGTTTTTGTTTACCTGGTAGGCACACTAGACGTGTAAGTGACTATTTTCAGACATGACCCGGGATGTTACAACATAACAGTCAGAAAAGCAAAGAAAATACAGCAAGTATCCGAGTACAACGGGCACATCAAGCTCAGCATTGGACCAGTGCTGCAATCAGTGGGAAAAAAACAGAAGCCAACAACCAAAAACCATAATAACATGTTTCACTCACCCTGCGTTATGCAACATAACCAAAACAAGTGGTGACAGTAACAGAGTATAACTGAAACTGTCAGGTAATAGCTGCATGCTGCTTGCCTGTATAAATGCAAAAGACATGTTTTAAAAATCAGTAACATATAAAGTTCATGTGGAACTAAGATGCTGAAAAGTGCCTCAGGAGCATGTTACTTGCATTTGACCTCTTCCAACACCCCAACCCTCTCACCCCAGTCCTAGAGATGACACATTTTGCTGACTGCAGGAAACATTGATTTGTGAATTATAACACATCTGTATGAATGGAAACCTTTGGAATTTTGTGGCTGCAGGAATCTGTGTCATATCTGTTGACACTGGAATAACAAATCCTTGGTTTTGTTTCAGTGCACCTTGAACTGTGTTCTGTGTTATGTATTTGTTATGTACTGATAACATCAGACAGCACAGCAGAATTCTGTGTCAACAGCCAATCCTGTCATTGTTATCTTGATGAGGTGCCAAGGTGTTACTGAAGAAAGATGAGCACTCCCTCTAAACTGTAAATAAATTTAATGGTGAGACAGAATGCCTAACAGTTCAACATCGCAAGTGTTTCAATAGCACCTTTAGCATGATCCTGAAAAGTACCTTAAGGCTCACTGTTTTACAGTTCTGTTTGACTAGCACTGTGCTGTGAGTTGTGCTTGATGGCAGTCTGTGCTAAAGACATGCAGTCCAACAAGCCTTTGTGTGACTGATTTGAATATCGAATTAGTAAATATATAGTTTAAAAAAATGCATGCAGGCCTGTTGGTTCTAGATCTATCTGAAAATGGAGGCATTGCATGCTTCAGGGAACAAAGTAGAAATATAAGTTCTGTGACTGACAGATAGTTTTCTTGGTGTGGAGAAAGGGAAGCTTTAACATATGTGATTTGTAACTGTGATAAAAAAAGAGTTATGAATTACAGGAGGGGTTGTTGATATGCACAGCTATGTTTCTCTAGACATTAATAAGTACAGGACCCTACAGTGATTGAGTCTTTGTGATGTAGACTATTTGGGGTTTCAGCACTTTGGGTTGCTGTTATCAGACTATAGTTAGATGGTTAATCTATGTATTAGTTAGTTCACATTTTATTAACTATCTAAATGAAGCACCATAACACCAACCCAAATCACTAAAACCCCAGTTGCTGCACACCGCAAAAATGCAATCACTTTAGGATCCCATATTTAACAAAACATTGTGAAACAGGGGCCCGATTCTAAGATGGCTGGCGTAACTTGCACACAGTTGCAAGTTATGCCAGTTGCCTCTACGTCATGGACCCTACATCGCATTCTAGAAGTGGCGGCGTCCTGGCAATTACAAACCCCAGAGATATGCCATGCATGTGGCAGTAGCCCATGCATGGCATATCAATGCCGCAGGTCGCATCTCACAGCAAGCTTCAGGCAGCCCCCCCTGGAGCCCTCCCCACCCCAGACCACCACAGAACACATCGGGGGCATGGGGGCCAAGGACAGATGGCATAGGCATCCAGGGGGGTGCTGCTGACACAGAACTTTGGGGGACCCTCATGGTCAGGGGTTTGGGGTGGAGGTGTGCTAGTGGGGACCAGGGGGACAGCATGGCACCATTACCATGGTGCTGCAAGGCTGCCTCTGATGGTGCCAGTTGTTGGATGCCAGTTATGACAGCTCTGAGCTGTGAGAAGTCAGCTA
This sequence comes from Neoceratodus forsteri, assembly GCA_016271365.2. NCBI lineage: Eukaryota > Metazoa > Chordata > Ceratodontiformes > Ceratodontidae > Neoceratodus > Neoceratodus forsteri. The sequence continues at coordinate 1,689,505,506 of CM028130.1, read as the reverse complement.
CACCACTGCATGTCCTGGAATCACAATTTTGGGTTGTGACAGCGGGCCTCCTGGAATTGTGCTAAGTTGCTGTCACAACCCGCAGTTACGCCAGGCATTGTGGGTTGCCGTGTATGTGTGGTTGTATCTTGCGATTGTCACAGCCTGCAGACCAATGGCATAGGTGCCCTCCTGGAATAGCAATGGGTGTATCGCATGGTGTAAGTCATGGGATGTGCCATGGGGATTGGCGTATCCCGCCTTATGCCGGCATAGCCCATCTTGGGATCGGGACCCATGTCTTTAGCTTGTGGAGTTCATAATTAGTTGTAAGTAACTCTTCTCACAAGATAACATTCCTCCTTGGAACATCACACTACATTTAGATAGTTAATATATGTATCAGGTAGTCCACATTTAATGAATTATCTAGCAGCAGCTCTACTTAAAAAAAAAAGGTAAGTTAATAATACTGCTTAGGCAGATCACAGTTAGAAAACATTTAGAGCTACTTATGGCTTTGCAATAGCCAAAGATGCAGGTAATGTAGGCTAGTTAAATTCACTATGGTTTAATTAACAAAGTAAGTTGGGTCTCATATTTAATAAAGTTTGAGAAGCACGTCTTTAGCTTGTAGATTTCATAGTTAGTTGAAAGTAACACTTCTCACAAGATAAAATTCCTCATTGGAACATCAGGCTACATTTAGATAGTTAACTTATGTATTAAAGCATCTTCAGCAGTTCCACAGAATGGGGTAGCTCTACTAAAAACGAGAAAAGTAAGTTATTTGTTATTATTTTAACCCTTATTGTTTTTAGGAGTCTGGTCTACATTTTTTAAAAGCGCACATTGTTATTGATGAACTAAAAAAAAAAATCAACAATACAGTTCTGAAGAGTAGCCAGTCAGAAATGAAAAATCTAATTTTAATAGGGTCTTGCTATATATATATATATATATATATATATATATGTTACTATCTGCACCTATTGTAATACAGTTGTTGCAGTACCCTGCCTAATTGATGTAATTCAGGACAGTTCTCCTATAAAAACATTTGCTGTTGGCAGTTAAGATGTTTTGTAACCCCCGCACCCTTGTGTTAACTGCATTTCTGAAAAATCGCAGGGAAACTAGAGAGACAGATTTCATCTTCAGTGGGGTTGTACTTTTACTCGAGATATTTCTGAATTGGATAAATGTTTTGGGTTCTGTGAAATGCTGTTCCACGGAGGAATTTCATCTAGTGATAAGTGGAACTTATAACTAAGTATGCACTTTATAAGCTACAGCGATGTTTCTTTTGCCATTGTTGAATAGGGGACCCTACAGTGATTGACTTTGTGGTGTAGACTAACTGGGATTTTCAGCCGTTTGAGTTGCTGTTACGAGGCTATAGTTAGACACTTAATCTATGTATTATTTAGTTCATATTTTATTAACTATCTAAATGCAGCATCATAACAACATCCCAAAGCACTAAACTATAGTTACTGTACACCACAAAAACTAAATCACTCTAGGGTCCCATATTTAAAAAAAGCATTGAGAAACATGTCTTTAGCTTGTAGAGTTCATAGTTAGTTGTAAGTAGCACTTATCACAAGAGAAAATTCCTCCATGGAACATCAGGCTACATTTAAATAGTTAATCTATCTATTAGAGCATCTTCAGCAGTTCCCCAGAATGGGGTAGTTCTACTACCCCCTTTCCCCCCAAAAAAACAGTAAGTTATTTGATTATTGTTTTTAGGTGTGTTGTCTACATTTTTTAAAAGCACACATTGTTATTGATGAACTGCAAAAAAATGTCAACACTAATGTACTGAAGAGTAACCAATCAGACATGCAATATCTAATTTGCAATAGGGTCTTGCTATATGTAGATTAATATCTGTGCCTATTGTGATACAATTGTTGCAATACCCTGCCTAATTTATGTAATTCAGCACAGTTCTCCTCTAAAAACATTTACCGTGGGCAACTAGGATGTTTTTGTAACCCTCATAACCTTGTATTAACTGCATTTCTGAAATGTCACAGGGAAACCAAAGAGACAGATCTCATTTTCAGTGTGGTTCTACTTTTACTCAAGATATTGCTGAATTGGCTAAATGTTTTGGGCTCTGTGAACTGCTGTTTCACTGAGGAATTTCATCTTGTGAGAAGTGGGACTTATAACTAAATATGCACTTTATAAGCTACAGCCAGCTTTCTTTAGCCATTGTTGAGTAGGGGACCCTACAGTGATTGACTCTTTGTGGTGTAGACTAACTGGGGTTTTCAATGCTTTTGGTTGCTGTTATGAGGCTATAGTTAGATAGTTAATAACATGTGAACTAACTAATACATAGATCAACTATATTTATAAAATGGCAAGATAAAATCTAGAAGTCTCATTTGCCAAGAGACATCAGCTGACTGTACATTAAATCTCTATATACAAACAGTCATCCTGGTCCTAAACCACATCACACAATGAGCAAATCAGTTTTCCTACAACCAGAACTATCTTCCATCAGTCCCTCTGCAACCAGAACTGATCTTCCATCACAAACATGGCTACTACCTTTACACTGTAAAAACCTTCAACTGGGCCCTAAAAATAAAACTACCTTAAATAAAAAATAAAACAAATTAATTAAACATTGTTTCCCTGATCATCACACTCTACCTAGACACATAAACAGATTAGAAACATTAAATATAGTTTATAGTTTTCATTACAACTGTTTCTTTACTAACAGTGAAAAATACCCTCTATGTCTTTACCTGCTTATCAGGGAAATCTCTTCTACTTGCCCTGACAGTGAGATAATTGAGTCACTGGCTCTAAAACAGGCCTTTGTTGTCTGTGTGTACAGTATGTTAGGAGAGTAACACTCTACCAGCGGAACAGAATAGAATTTTGAATCCCTATATTTCATGGTAAACATTCCATGATAAACATTATGTCTTGAATGAGGGGAAAAACAGAAGACAAAAAAACAGGATGAAAAAGTAGGCAATACAGTAATACTTTGTAATATATGGATAAGCCCCAATAATACTATACAAAGTTATACAAAAATGTCCCAGTAATACATCACTACTCTTAATAATACTATACTGAAAGTGATAATACTATTGTTTTTGCTGTTAATACAGTACTACAGTTCAAAGGTCATCTCCAACTGTAATATTATCAATGGATCCATATATTACAAAAAATAACAGAAAGATAAGTGTTTTACAAGGCAGTAATACCATCTCGAGGTTTTGGGGACTTTAGGACCTCTCGAGCTTTGCTCTCGAGGTTCCATGTCCCCAAAATCTCTTGATGGTATTACTGCCTTGTAATACACACTTATCTATCTATTATTCTATTTATAAACAAAGAGAAAAGGTGGTAAAACACAGTTACATAAACAGAGGCAGATCCAAACTGCTCAAATAATACATTGCTGTCCCTCCAACTCATTAGCTTAGGTTTTTTCAGTAAGTTGCTATTCAATCAATTTTACAACTCCTCTACCCAAGTCTGGGAACTATTTTTTCACCATATTTAAATAAAATAACATACTGTTATTACATTTTTAATAATGAGTCCAGAGTTTTGCGTGTTATAGAAATAGTTGTTACCCATTTCATAAGAGCAATAAGACACTTCAAGGTGTGGGTTGTTGATTGATAAGAGCACTACCCAGCTGCTGTAGTCACTCAGCACAAGCACCTCATGCCTAACAATGCACCTGGGGACGTGCTCTTATCAATCAACAACCCACACCCTGTTGTGTCTTATTGCTTTCAAATGCAGCATCATAACAACAACCCAAATCACTAACACCCCAGTGACTGCACACCACAAGGACTCAATCACTCTAGGGTCCCATATTTAACAAACTATTGAGAAATTTGTCACTAGCTTGTAGAGTTCATAGTAAGCTGTAAGTAATACTTCTCACAAGATAAAATTCCTCCTTGGAACATCGGGCTACATTTAAATAGTTATTCTATGTATTAGGTTGTCCACATTTAATGAACTATCTAGTGGCAGCTCTACTAAGACAAAAAATGAGCCAGCCTTCCATGCATCTTAAACTGTTGCCAATTATGAAAACCAAGACATTTCATGGATTTCTTAAGGCATTGTAATAGCCAAAGAAGCAGGTACGGTATGACAGTTAAATTCACCAAGGTTTAATTAGCAAAGTAAGTTAATTAGTCTGCAGACTACTTTTACACGTTACAGAGCATCTTCAGCAGATCCCTAGAATGGGGTAGCTCTACTAAAAACCAAAAAAAAAAGTTAGTAAGTTACTTAGTCTGCAGACTACTTAGGCAGGTCACAGAGCATCTTCAGCAGATCCCTCTAATGGGGTAGCTCTACTTAGAACCCCCTCCCCCCCAAAAAGTGTAGGAAGTTAATTAGTCTGCAAATGACTTAGACAGGTAACAATTAGAAAATCTTCAGAAGTGCCAGCGTAGTGTAGTAATTTGGGTTTCTGTAGATAGCAGCAGCATAGTGTAGTAATTTGGGGTTTTGTAGATAGCAGCAGCTTTACTGCCCAAAAGAAGTTAATTTGACTGCAGACTGCATAGGCATGTCACAGAAAATATTGACCTGCCATGAAGAAAAAGTTTATATAGCTAATATGAGAGTTCTTCATGAGTTATCGGACTGGTCAGAATGACAGAACTGTGCTGCACATCTTATTTCATTGTTATCTTCTGTGCAGAGGCTCACCACAACAAGCAGTGGACTTTCTTTATAATAAACTGAATCTTTTGAAAGGAACGAAAGTTTTGCACCAGTAATAAAGAAGGCAACAAATGGAATAGTAACTACTTAAACAAATTTGCATGCTACTAAGTATTGATATGGGAAGGAAACTGTATAATATAAAAAAAATAATGTTTATGTACTGGTGCATTACCGGCAAGTAATACCATCGAGAGGTTCTGGACACGGAGGAACCTCAAGAGCGAAGCTCGAGAGGTTTCCGTGTCCAGAACCTCAAGATGGTAACACTCGCCGGGAATGCACCGGTACATAAACATTATTTTTTTTAATATATGGATGCGGTTTGCAAAGTTTTTAGTAGGACTATGAGAGCACAGTAAAGGTTACAGCACTGACCACAATGTTTGTGAGGTGGTTTCAGCTGATGGTCCTGGGAGATGAGTTAAGAGAAGGCGGTTGCTGCCTGGCGTTTCCGATAGTCACATTAATGGGTTGGATACTACTCCATGGTGAAAATGACACTGCACTAGGCAGTAAAGAGGCAAGAAAAATGCTGCAAGGATCATCGAGAATTTCTCTCACTTGGCGAGCGAGAGAGCCGCCATGTTTTTTGTTTTGCTCTGCTTGCCCATACAGGGAAAGTGGCCAATTGGACAGCACACTGTCCAGACATCAGGAGGAAAACTAGCACTTGCACTGTTCTGTTTTTCTGGCAATACTATCATTCAGGTCCCGCACGATAGTATTACCAGACCTGAACGATAGTATTATCACTCTCGAAGTATGGTATTATCACTTTGGGAGTTATAGTATTACTGAAAAAAAAATGGTGTGCTTTACTACACTATTAAATTGATGATCCATATATTAAATTTCTGTATTTGCTAGTCAGACCCTGCTGCTGAAAAGGGGACAAAATGTGCGATTGAAAATTAAACTCTTTACTTTTCCTGAAAACTGAGTGGACACTCAGTAGATTGAAGGTATGCAGAACTGACTTGGGTAAGAAGTGCAGTTACCGCTGTCTCTTACCTACTCTTAATTTAAATCAGTTCTGTGCTTAAATATGCTTGTTGAAGAACCTTTAAGGAGATTTTTATTATATGTAGGGATTAGGAGCTATAGAAGAAGCCACGATTGCCCAGTATTAATGCAGTATGTTGTAATAGTAGTTACTGCATTACATATGAACATACGAAATTGCCAGTAAAAAAAGGTCCATAGGTCTATCAAGTCTGCCCGATTGTGCAGCTCTTAATGTCATATCATTATAGCTGCCCCACATCCACCCAAACCCCTCCCTTGCTCCTCTTTCCTGGTCCTCCCCCCCGTTGTGTTCCCCTTTCCCCCCTTTGTGTTCTTGTCTGTACTAACCTTGCCCTGGACTCTGTCTCAACCCTGCTGAAAACCATTCACTGTCCTTAGAGCATTTAACAACTCTGGCAGTGTGTTCCAACCTGCCACCACTCTCTGTGTGAAGTAGTGTCTCCTCATCTCCCTCCTAAACCTTCCATCTTCCAGCTTCAGACTGTGCCCCCTAGTGACTTTCCCCCCTTTAAGCAGAACAATCCTCCCTCTCTGACTTTGTTTATGCCTTTCAAGTACTCAAAGGTCTCTATCATGTACCCTCTTTCCCTTTTCTCTTCCAGCAAGTACACATTGAGCTCCTTCAACCTTTCCTCATACAACTACTCCCCTAGTCCTATGATCATTTTTGTAGCCCTACGCTGTACTCCCTCCAATAATCTCACATCATTTTTGAGGTATGGGCATGAGTACTGTACACAGTACTCCAAGTGTGGCCTCACCAATGATCTATACAGTGGCAGGATGACCTTCCCTTTCTAGAGGTGATCCCTCTGGCAATGCACTCCAGCATTCAGTTTGCCCTTGCTGCCACCCTCCTACACTGTGCTGATACCTTCATGTCCTCTGTGACTATTATCCCCAGGTTCCTTTCATCCTCTGAAGCTGTTACCTGCACTACCCCCAGCCAGTAGCTGGTCCTGGGATTTCTGGCTCCAAGATGCATGACCTTGCACTTCTTAGCATTAAATCCCAACTGCCACTCAGTGTTTGAGTTTAGCTAGATCCTCTCTGAGGGCCTGCCTCCCTTCCTCATCATCCACCTCTGCACAAATCTTAGTGTCATTCGTGAACAGGCTGAAATTACTCTTGACCCACTCTGCAAAGTCTCCAATGAAAACATTGAACAAAACAGGGCCCAGCTCTGAACCCTGTGGTACCCCACTTGTTACTGGCCTAGGCTTGGATATCTCCCTCCTTACAACTACCCTCTGTTGCCTGCCATGCAGCCAGCATTCAACCCACCCTACTAGTTGTTCCCCTGACTCCATGTCCCTCAGCTTGCTCATTAACCTCCTGTACGGCACTGAATCAAAAACCTTGCTGAATTCCAGATACAGGAAATCTACAGCATGGCTTTCGTCAGCCACCCTACTGACCCAGTCAAAGAAGTCAATCAGGTTAGTTTGTCAAGATCTTCCCATGACAAACACATGCTGTCTCTCATACTGCAGACCATTGCTATCAAGAAAGGTTATCAACCTCTCCTTCAGAATGGTCTCTGTCAACTTCCTAATGATGGAAGTTAAGTTCACTGGTCTGCAGTTGCCCGGTTGGTCCTTGGGTCCACTTTTGTAAAGGGCACCACGTGAGCCATCCCCCAGTCCCTGGGTACATTCCCCATCTTCAAGGAGGGGTTGAGCAGGTCTGTCAGAGGACCTGCCAACACCTCTGCCAGTTCCTTCAAGACCCTTGGTGTGTGCCATCAGGTCCTGGTGTGTTGTCCACCCGCAAGGCTTTAAGGCCATTCAGAACTCTATCATCTTGGATGACCCCATCTGTTATCTCTGTCCCCTCTACCCTTGTCCCCTTTCCTCTGCGGTATTGTGCCGTCCCTTTCTTTTATGAATACCAAGCAGAAATACTCATTGAGTGACTCTGCCTGATCTTCCCCTTGTTCCATCCATCCCCTCGTCTTGATTCTAATACTGTCATCCCTACAACTCCTCTTCTCCTTTATGTATTTAACAAACTTCTTTTCCCCCTCTCTGATCCCCTGAGACAACTTCACTCCTTTGCTGCCTTGGCTGCCCTGACTGACCTGGTCACTTCCCTAGATGCCTTTGTGAACATGTCTCTATCCTCCTCAAGCCCAGATTTTATGAACTCAATGAAGGCCAGTCTTTTTTCCCTCACCTTCCCCTCTACTTCCTTGCTGAGCCAGCAAGTTTTTTTTGACCTGGACTGCTTACTCTGAGTTTTGGCACATGTGTTCGTGGCCTCATTCAGCCCCTTCCTAATGATTGACAACTGCTTTTTAGCATCTGTACCTGGATTAATTTCAGCTAAATACCCCTCCAGGATGCTGCCCATTCTGACAAAATCTGCCTTCCTGAAGTCTAACAATCTTGTCCTGGTCTCAGCCGACTCTCTCCCTGCTTTGAGGAGGAACCAAACTGAGTGGTGGTCACTTCCTGCTAAAAAGGCATTGTACTACCACATCCAGAACTTGGTCCCCATTTGTTAGCATCAAGTCCAGTGTGTTCCCCTCACTAGTAGGATCCATCAAACCTTGCACTAGGTAGCTGTCTTGAATAGCGTCCAGCAGCACCTGTTCCCTGGGGTGTGCTATAGTTACTGTCTGCCAGTCAACCCCATGTAGGTTGAAGTCTCCCACTATAACTGTATTCCCTTTGACACTGACCTTCCTGATTTTCTCACCCAGCTCCCTATCCACCTACTCACTCTGTAAGGGTGGCCTGTACTCCACCCCTATCCTTAGCTTCTTACTTTTAGAGCTTTGGAGCAATACCCATATGGCTTCTGGCCTCCCCTCATCCCCCTCCTCCCTGGTACACAGTATCCCTCCCTGACATAAATAGTCACTCCTTCCCCTTCCCCCCTCCCAGTCCCTGTGGAATACCCTGTATCCTGGGATTGTAAGATTCCAGTCATGGTATTGTGAGGCCCAGGTCTCTGAGATGGCAGCAATACCTACCTCTCCCTCCACAATCATTGCTTGGAACTCTGCCACCTTGATTGCTAAGCTCCTTGGGAAGAAAGTAGAAATATAAGTTTTGTGACTGGCAAAAGGTGGTTTTCTCGGTGTGGAGAGAGGGAAGCTTTAACATATGTGATTTGTAACTGTGATAAAAAATAGAGTTTTGAATTACTGAAAGACTTGGTTTGCTGGCCAAGGCACCTAGCTTCACCTGAGCTCTTTCCTTCTAAGACTGCTTGAAAGGCAGAGTAGAGAAACTTACCAGAGCAAGGGAGAAGGATTAAGACTTAGTTTGGCTAAGCAGATTTACTGTGTGGTGGTGTTTTTATTTTTTACTCACAGGGATTGCTACTGTTTGTTGCTAACATTTCATTGCTTTATTTTTTCTCTGATTCAAATTGTTGTTGCTGGTATACCTTCTTCTACAAGGTGTGTCTACAGGTGTGTGATAACAGATTACTGCTGTAATCTTCTGAGTCAAATTGTCTTTTGCAAGGTATATCTTCTGTTACTGCTTTATTTTTCTCTGGAGCAAAGTGTTTCTTACCGGGTATATCTTCTCTGAAATTATTGCAGGTGGTGCTTTACAGGTTTTACAGTTTTATCTAACATTAGGATAAGCTTTCAGGGTTACTGCATTTGTTGTTGACTGATTGTTTCTGCTCTTACCTTCTTGTTATTTCGTCCGTGGTTCTTCTTTTTAGGCAGGGGAAGGGCCCAACCACCCACCCCCCATCCCCAACCACCCCACGCTACACTCCTTTTATAGGGTACCACAGTTGTGACATATCCTGTGGCAGAGCAGGAAGGGGCGGATCAGTGGGGCCTCCACAAGGTGATATCATTTACAGGGGCACTAGTAATTTAACTTGTTATAACAAGTTAAACAAAGCACAATTAAACCATTACTTGCATTTTTTTCCTTTTTTTTTTTTTTCCCTTCTAATTACTCTGACTAGGTTACAAACCCAGCAACTTATTTGGAATGGATTTCATTAACTGCAGGTACTGTGGAACAATTTTCAGAAGGACAGTCTTACAGGATTTAGGACACTGTCCTACATGCTGGGCCTTTGGAGATCTTAGGGCTCAGCTCCGCGCAGCATGGGCAGAGATTGCACGCCTCAAATTTCATATTGAAGAGGAAATACATTATAAGAACCACCCGTCATTTCCCCAGCATCCAACAGAAAAACCTCGACCGCAGAGGGTAGTTGGTCCAGGAGGTTGGCAGGTGGTCAGGAGGAGCAAATCAGGTGCCCCATCACTCTCTGCTCTCCAACACATTACCTCCAAAAACCATATAAACACTACAAACAGGTATCTGCCTCTATTTCTGAAATCAAATAAAGAGGCAGAAGACACTGCAGAGCAGGACACTGTGGCACAGGAGCTAGTACAACAAAACTCACCCAAATCAGGAACCAAAACTAAATCTAGCACAAAGGAAATCCAAAAACTTTGATCATAGGAGACTCCATGATTCGGGAGTTGATACCATCTCCAGCCAGGGTGATGGTCAGATGTCTCCCAGGTACATCAGCATGGAGAGACACTGACCGCATTGCTAAAATTGTTCACAAGACAGGAGAAAACATTGATGTCCTAGTACACATAGGGACTAATGATCTCGCCAGCCGGTCAGTTGTGGAGACCAAGGAACACCTGACTAGGCTGGGTGACAAACTATCATCTATTTCGTCCGGCATCTCCTTCTCTGAGATCCTGCCAGTCTGGGAGAGGGGAGCAGATGGACAGAAGGTCAGAGAAGGGGAGATAGGGGAGCTAAACACGTGGCTCAAGGACTGGTGCCAGGAAAAAGGACACAGATTTGTAGGGAACTGGCAACAGTTCTGGGAGTGAAAGTTCTTTAAATTTGATGGACTGCATCTGACTAAAGAGGGAATCAGTGCATTGGGGCAGAAGTTTGATGTCTTTGCAGAATATTTAAACTAGCAAATGGGGAGAGGGGTGCAGCACCCCATACGTCGAATGGGAAGAACACCCCTCCCCCCTCGGCTAGTGGTCAAACAGGAATTCAGCATGTTTGCCGTTCATTTGCATCACCAGGTAAGAAAAAAGGTTTGTCTCCCCATACGATGCACAGGGGTAATGCCAAACTTCACCCAACTAACACACCAAAATCTGGCCAATGGAAAATCATGTACACAAATGCTCACAGCCTGGGAAATAAGATCCCAGACCTGCAGGCAATAATGTCAGAGGCTAAACTGGACATAGTAGCAATTAGTGAGACGTGGTTTACCAGTAACCACACTTGGGAGACTTCAGTACCTGGCTATGTATTGTTCAGAAGAGACCGAGGTGCAAAAAGGGGGGGAGGAGTGACCCTGTATGTTAATGAAAATATCAAAGCTACAGAAATTCAGAATACACATAAGGAGCCAGAAGAACTGTGGGTCACCCTGGAAACAGGAAATGGGACAGCCATAAGAACTGGGGTTGTCTACAGGCCCCCAGACCAGAGGGAGGACATAGATACATTACTGTTAGAAGATATACAAAACATGACAGCTAAAGGGAGGTTCTGATAATGTGAGACTCAACATGCCAGATACAGATTGGTCAATACCAGCAGGAACATCTGCCAGAACTAGACTCATAGTGGATTCCTGCAGGAGGGCCTCAAACAACTGGTACAGCAACCCACAAGAGACAGGGCTATCCTAGATCTAGTACTGACTAACAAAGAAGGGATCACAGATCTCCAGGTAGAAGGTCACCTGGGGCCAGTGACCATCAAGCATGGTATGGTTCAGTTTGGCTACTACATCTAAATCATCCCATTCCAAGGCAAAAATATGGGACTTCAGAGGAGCTGACTTTGATAAGATGGCCTACAGAGTTAAGCTAGCCTGGCAAAAAGAAACACAGGTGAGGGGTACAGGCAAAGTGGGCAAGCATTAAGGATGCAATACTTGAAGCAACATCCCATTGTGTTAGACAGAAAAGGAAGTGCAAAGAAGAAGGAAACCACTTTGGTTCTCAAATACAGTAGCAGAAAAGGTCAGAGCCAAAAGGCTGGCCTTCAGGAAATATAAGGAAACACAGTGGGATGAAGATAGGGAGGCATACCAAACTGCCCTAAGGGAAGCAGGTAAGGCAGTAAGGCAGGCAAAGTCCCAAACTGAGAGAAAACACTAGCACGAACAGTAAAGAAGGTGACAAGACTTTCTATAGATACATTAGTGAAGGAGAAAGTCCAGAGAGGTATTGCTAAGCTTAATGGAGAAAGGGAGCATGTGAGGAGGAGGACCCTGTAAAGGCATCTATCCTAAATAGATACTTTTGCTCAGTATTTACTGAAGAGAAGGTAGGACAGGGCCCACAGCTCAGCATCATGGACACAGGAGGGAGGGAGGTGAGCACTACTCTCCCTTCACAAAGAAAGGGTCCTACAAGAGCTTGCTAAGCTCAGGGTGGATAAGGCAATGGGACCTGATGGCATACATCCCAGGGTACTTAAGGAGCTAAAGGAGGAACTAGCGGAGCCATTAGCAGAATTGTTTAGTGAGTCTCTGAGCACAGGAGAGGTCCCAGAAGACTGGAGAAGGGCTCATGTGATCCCGCTCCACAAGGTGGTAGCAGGGGAGGCGGGAACTACAGACGGTCAGTCTCTTACCTCAGTAGTGGGCAAGATTATGGAGGCTCCTTAAGGAAAGGATAGTGCAACACCTGGAATCCATAGGGGCACAGGATCCAAGACAGCATGGGTTTACAAAGGAAGGTCCTGTCAAACTAATCTCATAGATTTCTTTGACTGGGTAACCAGGTGGTGGACCAAGGGGAGCAGTTGATGTCACCTACCTTGACTTCAGCAAAGCTTTTGACACTGTTCCACATAGAAGATTGATAAATAAGCTGGGTAGGCTCAGTGGGTCAGAAGTTGGTCAACTGGGTGGCAAACTGGTTGCGGGCAGAAAACAGAGAGTGGTGGTAAATGGTATACAGTCAGAAGAAATGCAAGTCACAAGTGGGTACCTCAGGGATCAGTCCTGGGGCCAGTCCTCTTCAACATCTTCATTAGTGACCTTGCAGATGGACTAGAGGGTAAAGCTTGTCTGTTTGCAGATGACACCAAGATCTGCAACAGAGTAGATGATCCAGATGGGTGGGCAGAATGAGAAGAGATCTGGATAAACTAGCAGAATGGTCAGAAGAGTGGCAACTGGGATTTAATGCAAAGAAGTGCAAAATCATGCACATAGGAAGAGAAACCTGAAGCCACCTATAGGCTGGGAGGGTTGCTAGCAGTCACAAAGGAAGAAAGAGACTTGGGCATCATCATCACTGATGACCTAAAATCATCCAAGCAGACCTCTAAAGCAGTAGGTAAGGCTAGGGGGATGTTAGGGTGTATTAGTAGGGGTATCACAAGTCGTAAGAGGGAGGTAATAATCCCTCTGTACAAGACACTGGCTAGGCCCCATCTGGAGTACTGCATGCAGTATTGGAGGCCACACCTTCACAAGGACATTAACCAAATTGAGGCAGTCCAGAGAAGGGCAACCAAAATGGTGCAGGGACTGCATCAGAAGACATATGAGGACAGATTAATGGAGCTCAATATGTATACCCTTGAGCAAAGGAGGGAGAGGTGATATGATCGAGGCATTCAAACACCTTAAGGGCATAAACAAGGTGAAAGAGTCTAACATGTTTAAATATAAGAAAAATAGCAGGACAAGAGGACACAGCATGAGATTGGGAGGCCGATTAGGGGGAATGTGAGGAAATTCTTTTCACAGAAAGGGTGGTGGATGCATGGAATGGCTTACCACAAGAAGTGGTGGCTATGAATACAGTGCAGGGCTTCAAACAGGCATGGGATAGGCATAAGGGAGCAATACAAATGGCTATGAATAGATAGATCACTGACAGAGCAAAGGCCGAAGGCACATTTATAAGGTAGAAAAAGAAATGGGCAGACTGGATGGGCTTTGCGGTCCTTATCTGCCGTCAACTTCTATGTTTCTATGTTTCTATATGCACTTTATAAGCTACAGCTATGTTTCTCTAGACATTAATAAGTACAGGACCCTACAGTGACTGAGTCTTTGTGGTGTGGACTATTTGGGGGTTTCAGCACTTTGGGTTGCTTTTATGAGGCTATAGTTAGTTAATCTATATATAAGTTCACATTTTATTAATTATCTAAATGCAGCATCATAACATCAACCCAAAGCACTAAAACCCCAGTTACTGCACACCACAAAAAACTCAATCACTCTAGGGTCCCATATTTAACAACGCATTGAGAAATGTCTTTAGCTTGTAGAGTTCATAGTTAGCTGTAAGTAACACTTCTCACAAGAGAAAATTCCTCCTTGGAACATCAGGATACATTTAGACATTTAATATACGTATTAGGTACTCCATATTTAATTATCTAGCGGCAGCTGTACTTAAAAAAAAAAAAAGTAAGTTAATAAGTCTGCAGACTCCTTAGGCAGGTCACAGTTAGAAAATGTTTAGAGCTACTTACAGCATTGCAATAACCAAAGATGCAAGTAAGGTAAGACAGTTAAATTCACGAATGTTTAATTAACAAAGTAAGTTAATTAGACTGCATTCTACTTAGGCAGGTCACTCACAGTAGGAACATCTTCAGCATCCCCTAAGAAGTTTGATGCTGTAAATGCAATCACTCCTCACAGAGCTTAGGAGGGAGGTTTAATCTATACCTAAGTTATTAATGGAGTGTGTCACAAATGTTTTGGCAGAGAAAGTCGCATGTTCGTAAGAGCAATGGTTTCTTTCAGGCTACTTTTCAGTAACAGCTATTTTTTTTTACTGCAGATAAGCATGGCATATGTGATAAAGTGCGGCTACATAATATTGAGGTGTCATGTATAAAAATGAAATCAATACAGGTTTTAACAAATCCATACAGTTGGTCAGTATTTTCAGTTGGTAAAGCAACTTGTTTAACCACCTACAGTATTTGTTAAATGTGGATTGAAAACATTTTTTGCTAGGATACAACCTTATCATGTATAGTAGTTGTGATGTACAAATATGTAAAAATATTAAAAAATATTTTACTGTGTTGGGGGGTACATCTATTAAGTTCCCACAGGGCATACTGTACTAGACAGTCCCTAATACATGAATGAAGTCATTCACATAATTGGGACTGTCTAGTACAGTATGCCCTGCAAGCCCATTGGTCCGCACTGTGGACCAGTGGGCTCACAGCCCATACTGCACTTGTCATTTGGTTGGTGGTCAGGAGGTATGCGGGTGGTGGCAGCCCACCAATGATTGGGGGAGCGGGTGACAAGGGTTCCTGTGTGGGTGGGAGGGTGGAGGTGCCACTGGATCACCAGGGAATTACGTTTTGGTGATTTACCATGATGGAGGACCTGGGAGGAAGGGGGGTCCACTAGACTACCAGGGAATGTGTGAATTTATATTTACCATAATTGCAACTACAGGGTGGGGGGGTGCCACTAGACTACCAGGGACTGAATTATTATACATCTACCATGATCGGGGTAACAGGAGGGGGGGTCCACTGGACCACCAGGGACTGTATTAATGTACATTCATTGGGGACTCGGGAGGTGGGGACCACTAGACTACAAGGGAATCATTGTACAGAGATTTTTCTGCTTTCACTGCTACTGGGCGGGGGATGACCCGGGACCCCCACTGTGCACACGTCATGCTGTGCAGGGTGCCAGGTGCAATCCACTGAGCTGGCCTGTGCAAGGCATGCAAATGGGACCATAATGACATGCAAATGGCCCCATTTGCACCTTGCATATCTCATGGCCTCATTTGCACGCCCTCTGCTGAATATCACGGGTGCTGTGCCCAGCGCAACTGCGTTTGCACTGGGACATCCCCATGCTCCCTATATGTGGCTTGCACCAGCACAGTGCCACTGTGCCATGCGCAGTATGTGTGCTGTCTATGCCATATTCAATGGTGCTGTGCCATGGCACATCCCCATTGAATATCACCTGGACCTGGCCCCGGCACATCCCAGTAGCGCTGCACCCAGGCTTGCGCCACTGCCTGGCACAGTCTGAATATCTGGGCCATAGAATGTCAGGAGCTTAAAAAAATAATAGATTTAATTTGTGTATATATTTCGATGTGACAGTATAGCTGTTTGTGAATTTCTACATGGAAATAAATTGTAAAAATACATAAATCTTTGCAGGATATGTTCAAATGACAGATATGTAACTGTGCCTTTCAATTTGATGATCAATGCATTTGGAGTGGCACAATTCTGCACTGTAAATACAATTTTTATTTCCACTCCTGAGATTCTCAGTGAATATTCTGAGACATGGGGGGGGGTGGAGAAATTTACACAGGTGTGCTGACAGTGCTGTCATTATCATGTGGCTTGTTTTTTTAAAGGAACTATATTAAAGTTACCTAAAACACTAGTGTGTGGTCAGAGATGTCACGTCTTGCACGGAGGTCCCAAGTGGAGCTGCAATTCCTTCAGTACAGACATGGAATGCTCATTTCTTTGTCAGACAATCTGTTTACAAGCAATTCACACTTTTTCAGCTAGTGAATAACTGTGTGACAGTACTTAGTGTAAGTCCTATACCTTTATAAGGGTATATACTGTGGCACTTTTCTTAATAATACTGTAAGAAAATATAGTATTAATATGTCCCTTTTACAGTGAGCTGTGTTCTATTGTTAAAGTAACAACATAGCTGGCACAGTTTAAGCTACATAATGTTTACCATTGTAAGCATAATAATAAGACAATGTTGTAAGGGGTTATCTGAAATGATAAGTGTAGGAACTTGAAGCCAGGTGCAAAATAGTGACAGTAACAGTAATACCTGTACTGGTGTTTTTCCAGGAAAAAATACAATTTTCATTAAGAGAATACAGGTTCCCTTTGACCTCTTTGACCTCCCATTGACTGGAGCAATGGAATTAGGTTGCTGATCTATGAGAAATTTTTTGTTGCCTTAGGTGTAAGGAATTACACCTCTTTTCGAGTACACAGCAGATTCATGTGGCTGATGCATGAAAGGGAGCATGGTTCTGACTCGATCATCTGCCGGGCACTGCAGCCTGAGGGTCTGTGTTAGGAATAAGTTTGATTGTTTTTATAATAACAGTATGAATTGATGTTTGGTACTATATTATAGAAAGTCATAAAAAAAACAAGCAATGGAAAAACTGCAACATAATTTGACAAACAATAATCTGATAAGAGCATATTAGCCCCACTTGACCCATATGACCTCTCATTTATATGTTTGGCAAATATGTAGCTAGATTTAATAGATAGATATGGTTAAAAGTATGACCAGCAAAATGAAGAACTTAGTTTTATTAAACAATTGTTCTGTTAGGATTGTGTGTAATGTGCCCTTACAGTATTTTTTAATTTTTTTTATTTTTTTTACATACCAAACAACATGGACTTGATTGATAGTGTAACAGAAGGGAACTGCTTCAAACTGTAGTAATAGCTTAACAGTTACACATTAGGTCACTGTGACTCCCATGACCTCAAACCTCTAGTTCTATATTGGTATCTAATACTGTTTCTGATGCAGTCTTACTGTTCTTCTTTTTTCTGCAGCTCAAGTGTTAAGTCCAATTGGAATTTTTTGCCTCTAGCTTTGACTTAATTTTCCATTCCTGTTTCATGTGGTATTATGTTGGAAAGTGCTGGAAAGTGCTACTCTTTGTAAGGCAGGGCACTTGATCACTTAGCTTATTTTGGCTCATATATGACTGCAAATCTGCTCTGCAATAGAGATGTTGCGAAATTGTATTTTTCTGGCAAAATGGCATGATTTCGGCAATTTCACTGCTCAAAATGTTTTGCAAAATTGCAAAATTTCACCCACAATTTTGCCCACATCTCTCTATGTACCCCTCTGAGTTCCTGGTGTCTAGTGGTCCCCCCCGGCCAATCACTGGCCAAATTCAAATGAAGAACCCTCCCTCCCTCCCTCCTCCTTCAGTCACCCTTAGCCCCGGACCTGTATCTTTGTAAAAAAAAAATCTCCCTCCCTTGTCCCTGGTGTCTAGTAGAACCCCTCCCGGCTGATCACTGGCCAAACTCAAATGAAAAACCCTCCTTTCCTCCCCCAGTCACCCTGAGCCCTGGTCCCATATCTTTGTGAAAAAAAAACCAACACTCCCCTGCCATGTCCCTGGTGTCTAGTGCCCCCCCCGGCCAAATGCCAGCTGAATTCAAATTAAGAACCATCCCTCCTCCCCCAGTCACCCTGAGTCCCGACCCCGTATCTTTGAAAAAAAACCCATCCCTGTCCCTGGTGTCTAGTGGACCCCAACCCCCTCAGCCTGTCTTGAGTCATTCAGAGCCCACCTAGCTCCCTCCCCATACCCTGATCGGGCAACAGGCACAGCCCTACACTCACCTCCACAGCCAGCAGCCTGTCTAAGAACTCAGTGAACGAGAATGTGCTTGTACAAGCACACGCTCATTCACTGACAGATTCAGACAGCCAGCACTCTCAGGGTGGGGGGTCCACTAGACACCAGGGACAGGGGTGGGTTTCAAGATATGGGCCAAGGGCTCAGGGGTGAGCTAGGGGAGGAGAGGTTCTTAATTTGAATTTGGCTGGTGATTGGCTGGGGGGGGCACTAGACATCAGGGACATTGAAGGGGATTGTTGTTGTTTTTTTCTTTCACAAAGATTGGGGACCAGGGCTCATGGTGACTGGGGAAGGAGGGAGGGTTCTTGATTTGAATTTGGCCAGTGATTTGCTGGGTGGGGGCACTAGACACCAGAGATATAGGAGGAGGGAATTGTTTTATTTAGGAAAGATTGGGAGCTAGTGGCGAAACTAAGAAATCTCACCTGTGGGTGGCAAAATTTCACCTGCGAGCAACAAATTTCACCGGTTCATGGGAGAAATTTCACCCGGCAAAATATTTTGCGTAATGCGCAAATTCCACAAAATATTTCACCCGGTGAAATTTTCCAGTATCTTTCAACACTGTTCTGCAGTGCACTGTATTTTTTTTCTTTACTATTGTATACGTTATGTTATTTTTGCCTGTGCACCCACCAGAGATACAAAGCAATATTTGCCCCCCTTTTTTTATCGCTACTTCTTCTCTTCCATTCCACTTTGTTTTATTTTTATTAACTTCACTCCTCTCACTTAAAGCTGAGTATCTCTTAACCTTATTTCACTCCATTTATTCATCAGTGTTTCTAGCAAAAAATGTGTGCTGATACAGTTTAGTGCCAGCTTCATTTCTGCTCCTTTTTCTTTCCCAAAAATTTATTATCTTTTCACCTTTTGACACACACTACTTTTCAAGTTTTTTTTAATGTTGGTATAATCTGTTTAATAAATCAAATGCTTTCTATCCACCGCTCCCAAGCTGCTCAAATGGCATAGTCACTTATTATTTTCCTTTAGATTTCTGTGCTCCCACATCATATCCAGTTGCTGGTGACTGCCTGGTAAACTTCCTACAAGCAAAACTTAGTATCTCTCCCCTGTACAGGAAGTCCCTCCCCTTTCTCAGCACATAAGACACAAATGTGATGGGCGCCATGTTGCCTAATAGTGTTAATGCAGTGCTTCTTACTATTACTTCTTCATGCATGCAATCCCTACCCATGTCAATGGTGGAACAAACAACCTGCTAGTATCAGCAGGCTGAGTCAATCAGAATGAGGAGTGGAATACGATTCCTAAAGTGGCAAATAAGGAACAGTGCCATCGCAATGTACACCACTGACAATGTATTTCTGTATAAAAAATGTGATTTAGAGTGTACTGCAGGCACAGCGACCATGAAGTAGAAAGACATGCCAATATCATCATCTAGCCTTGCTAAGTAAAACAAAATGTGACAAGCTTGAATTAGGTAGGTCTGCCACTACAAGACCAATGAACAAAACCAGTGTTTATACCCAGAGGTGTAGCAGTATACAAATGCAGACTCCACGACTTCCCACTCCTGCAATTATCCCAAAACTGCATATACTGGGATGCAGGATCATTGGAATGGCTTGCTTATTTGGTTACATGTGATAACAGTGAAAACCTAAAGGCAATCATCATTATCAAGAAGTCAAGAGTGCCTAAAATTTATTTCAGCAATCTGACACCCCAGCGCACAGCTAAACGGCACTGGGGACTTAGATTTTAATGTTTTATGCAGGGGGCTGTGCCCCCGCACCCGATATAGGATTCTCAACTCCAGGGGGTACATGTTGGGGGGGGGGCAACATTAAAAAAAAAATGGTTCTGGCTGGGTGCAACCAAAACACACCTGCTCCTGGATACGAACCCAGTACCCTGCCAACTAATACTGTCAACCCACCCACCACAACACAGGGATGGCTCTGCAACATATCATGTCACCACCCCTCACATTCCCTCCCACTCCTCACTGTGCATGCTCCCCCCCCCACAAGCATACGTATAGTGACATCCTATCGCTATATTCGCTGACTCCCCATTCCAGCCACCCCACCCTACGGTAGCCCTAGAGACATGCGCTGGGGATTGGGTCACCATTATTGTATGCGCCCAGTTCCCAGCACTGATATCACATGCTACCACTTATTCACATGGGGCTTGGTGCAATGCATGCAAGCCACTGGCCTGACGTTTTTGTGTAATAGTAGGTTCATGGTAAGGTCAGAATGGATGATAACGTGGCTGTTGGGGCACAGGTTCTTATGTGGCATGGTTTTCCTTCTAAACATTTATTTTTTGCCAGGAAAGACATTCTGAGCTGATAATGGCTCATTTCCAGAAGCTTCCTGGGCAGGGAAGGGAAGAACAATACAAAACAGTAAATATCATAAAGTGCATACAAAAAATAAACAAAATATAGAACAGTAACAGCTCTCTTAGTTATTTTGTATATTTATCTAGACCTGTTAACTAACTGTTGATTATGATGTGTGTTTTCCCCTGATGTACAGTGTACTGCGGTATTTCTGATTTATACATTTATCTTCTAGTGAAGACATCGGAGTTGTCTGCCTTTTCACAGGCTTCCAGTTCATTGATTAAAAAAAAATCTTTTGTCTGTTTTTTTTTTGTTTTTGTATTAGGCACTTCATTTACACACAGCATTATATGGTTCCAGCATTTCCAGCTGAGCGGTACGTTTTGTTATAATTCATCAGGTTCCTTGTTTTGGTTGTGCTATTTCCATCCCTGATCCTTTATTTTTTTCTTTTTGTAGTTTCTACCGCAGTCATATTTTCCTGTCACAGCCTCTACATCTTAATTAGCCCCAATGTATTGTGTCATTTTACTACATACTTGCTTCTTCTCCTTTCTCATTGTTATGTTTGCTTGCACACATACGCAAGAAACATTATGTGGCAGCTAAAGAGAGAAGCTGGTTTTGGAGGTGTGGCACTGTGGCGGCCAGTGCCACCACTGCATTATTGGGCTTGGCCCTCGCTTCCCAATGTGGTGGCACACTGCTGCTGTCACTTGTTCAGCCGGCATGCCACCAACTTGAAACAAATTAGACACTGCAATGCGGGACCGACCCGTCATTGCAGGGCAGTGCCTTGCCTGGTGTAACATTTAAAAAAAAAACATAGTGGCAGCTGTCGCCGCCTGCTCACAGTCCTCATAAAAGCCAACAGGGTACCCAATCCCCCTGTCAGCATGTCCCCTCTGCCCCAGTTAATTTGCCAATGGGGGAACCCAATCCCCATTGGCATAATGTCCCCTCCCAATTTGTTGTGTGCCGAGGGGCGTGCCCAATCCCCCTCGGCATCATGCCTCCCCAAACAGGCTTTTTTTGCCGATAGAGGGTCCAATCCCCATCGGTTTAAGTCCCCCCCTCCCCAAAAATGCAGGTGGCACACTGGGAGCCCAACTCAGTGTGCCCAAAGGAAACCTGCAAAAAAAAAAACTTCCAGTGACATCTTTTGTTTTTTGTTTTCTCTGAAACAAAGAAAATGGTCCTAGCCATCGGTCCCCTCCCCAACCGCACCCACCCTCTGCTCACCTCACTTCCCACCCCTCATCCCATACTTACCCCCGAGCTGGGCACGACAATCTTCAGTGGACCAGGAGCACATCTGCCGTCTTCAAAGCCGACGGTGAACTGAAGAAATGCCAGTAAGCTGAATAATGGCATAAATGCTTCTTTTCCCCAACTTATGTGGATATCTTGGCCATGTTTTTGACTTTGGCACCAAATTTTCAACATGGGGTTCTTGGGACCCCTTCTCATGAATTCAGTCACTGTCATGGTGTTATTCAGTCATGAAAGATGATTACGCGGTCACTACGTGGAATCACCTTTCGGGACTGATTAACAAAATGACAGTGCCACTGTTCATGAGGTGGGCTTCCAAAAAGTGAATGTTGCAAATTTGGTGAAAAAATTCCAAAAAAATGACTGTATTACAAACATGCATTGCACAGTTTCCACGCACGCTCATAACTTTGAGAATTTTTAATATTTTCACTCCAGATTTTCCACATTGCCATTTTTACATATCTCCATATCAACAGTACAGCTGGCATTGTTCACATTCTGCCCAAAATGTGTTGTCGCACATCCAGTGCACAATGGCACGGTCACTGTGGGAAATCAACGTTCGGGACAGAGTAAGAAAATCACAGTGACACTGTTCATCAGCAGAGGTCCCAAAATGCCTATGTTGAAAATTTGGTGAAAGAAATAAAAAAAAAATGACTGTGTTATGAGCGTGCATTGCAAAGTTTTCCCACATGCTTGTAACTTTGAGAATATTTAATATTTTAACTCCAGATTTCCAACATTGCCGTCTTTTCACACCTCCTTATGAATGGTACAGCTGTCATTTTTCACATCTTGCCTGAACTGCAGTTTAGCATATCTGGTGCAGAATAGCATGGTCACTGTGGGAAATCAATGCTTGGGACAGATTAACAAAATCACAGTGCCACTGTTCATGAGCAGAGGTCCCAAATGCTTTCATCAAGTGGGGATCACAAAAAGGCCATGTTGAAAATTTGTAATGCAAATGCCAACAAATACCCAGGGCGTTAGGGATTTCTAACCATAACGTCCAACCCTGTACAGACTGACAGGTGTCAGGGGTGTGCCTTTGGATTGCCGGCTGTCATGCTACTCCACCCCCACCATGCAGCCAGTGACAGGCATCGAGGTGTGCCTTAGACTTTTCAGCCCCAGAGTGCACCCCATTCTCCTATACTGCACCCATTTCAGCATATGTCCTTATGCAATGGGGTGACTGAAAAGCCGAACACCCCAAGGCACACCTCAACACTTTTCAGTGCCTGCAGGATAGGGTGCGGTGAAATGGAATGAGTGTTATGGGCAATGACCCAAAGGCATACCCCAATGCCTGTCCATCTCTGCAGGGTGGAGGTGGGGTTGACATGAAGTTCAATACTTCACTACCATTCCTATTCTACATCTGTCTAACTCCTGCACTTCCAATGCTAATACCAGCAAGCAAACATTCAGCATTGACAAATGCTTGTTCTATATTGGTATCTAATACTGTTACTGATGTGGTCTTACTGTTTTTCTTTTTCAGCATCTCAAGTGTTAACTCCAATCAGAATTGTTTGCCTCTAGCTTTGACTTAATTTTCCATTCCTGTTTCATGTCGTATTATGTTGGAAAGTGCTACTATCTGTCAGGGTACTTGATCACTTAACTTGTTTTGGCTGATATATGACTGCTAATCTGCTCTGCAGTGACCAAGGGGGAGCAGTTGATGTCACCTACCTTGGCTTCAGCAAAGCTTTTGATACTGTTCCACATAGAAGATTGATTAATAAGCTTGGTAGGCTCAGGGTGGGTTAGACGTTGGTCAACTGGGTGGTAAACTGGTTGATAAGTAGAAAACAGAGAGTGGTGGTAAATGGTATACAGTAAGAAGAGATGCAAGTAACAAGTAGAGTACTTCAGGGATCAGTCCTGGGGCCAGTCCTCTTCAATATCTTCATCAGTGACATTGCAGATGGGCTGGAGGGTAAGGTTTGTCTGGTTGCAGATGACACCAAGCTCTGCAACAGAGTAGATGATCCATATGGGGTGGACAGAATGAGAAGAGATCTGGATAAACTAGCAAAATGGTCGGAAGAGTGGCAGCTGGGGTTTCATGCAAAGAAGTGCAAGATCATGCACATAGGGAAGAGAAACCCTGAAGCCACCTATAGCCTGGGAGGGGAGTTGCTGGCAGTCTCAAGAAAGAAATAGACTTGGGTGTCATCATCACCGATGACCTGAAATCATCCAAGCAGACCACTAAAAGCAGCAGGTAAGGCTAGGGGGATGTTGGGATGTATTAGTAGGGATATCACAAGTTGGAAGAGGGAGGTAATAATCCCTCTTTACACGACACTGGTTAGGCCCCATCTGGAGTACTGCATGCAGTACTGGAGGCCACACCTTCACATGGGCAATAACCAAATTGAGGCAGTCCAGAAAAGGGCAACCAAAATGGTGCATGGACTGCATCAGAAAATATGTGAGGACAGATTAACAGAGCTCAATATGTATACTCCCGAGCAAAGGAGGGAGAGAGGTGATATGATCGAAACATTCAAAAACCTTAAGGGCATTAACAAGGTGAAAGAGTCTAACATGTTTCAATATAAGAAAAATAGCAGGACAAGAGGACACAGCATGAGATTAGAGGGAGGCCAATTAAGGGGTTATGTGAGGAAGTTCTTTTTCACAGAAAGGGTGGTGGATGCATGGAACAGCCTACCTCAGGAAGTGGTGGATATGAATACAGTGAAGGGCTTCAAACAGGCATGGGATAGGTATAAGGGAGCAATATAGATGAGTATGAACAGATAGGCCATTGACAGAGCAAAGACTGATGGCAGATTCATAAGGTAGAAAAGAAATGGGCAGACTGGATGAGCCTTGTGGTCCTTATCTGCCATCAACTTCTATGTTTCTATGTATTTTATTTATTTTTCCTTATTATCATCTATGTTATGTTATATTTGCCTCTGCACCCACCTGAGATGCAAAGCAAATGAACACATCCCCTGTTGCCACTGGAATAGCTCTGCATTTGACCCCTCCTTCATTTTATAGCTACTTCTCTTCCATTCCACTTTGTTTTATTTTTATTAACGTCATTTCTCTCACTTAAATTATGTGTTATGTGGAATAACTCCCATTGTTATTATTTTTTTTTACAAAAATTGTCAACTGTGCAGATGCAGTTGTAGAAAATGAATTATAATAGTGAGAATTTTTGAAATGTTATTTGATTTATCATACTCAAGCTTGTCTACTCACTTACTCAGTCTTCTACTTGTTTCTGTCCTTGTACTAACTAATTCCTGTTGCTTCATATCAAGGGGCTGTTGATGTTCATATTGTGTGTGCCTGGGGTGGAGCTGCAATAAAAGATAAACTATGCAATACTCTTAATAACACACCTACCCCAGTTTACTTTTGCCTAACACTCATTTCTTAGGCCTTGTACAGTAAGATCTTTCTTCAGGAGAACAGCTTGTAATGAAATGTGTAAGATTTACATTGACATTTGGGTGTATGCACTTTTATATAATAATTATGTGTGCGTATGTGTGTGTGTGTACTGTATAACAATCTCTAAAAAAATCAAACACATCAAATGTCTTTGTAAACATGTCTCAACACTGTGTTTATCTTCCACCTTGTTGTTTGTAGTTAAGGTACAGTACCTTCATGTATATGATGGCCCGGTTCTGTTGAGTTGATTGCTATAACAATGCATAGAATAAAATGTAAAACATATAGGTAACTGTAATACAGATGGTGGCATTATTTTTTTATCTGCCCTTTCTCAATATACCATACTTTGATTCAGTTAGTCTATGCAATGGCAATTCATGTATATGTTTAAGGCCATGAAACACCCTTATCTAGTTAATGCACTTGTAGCCGTAGTGGCTGTGCCAGATCTTGTTGTATAAGTGAATTGTCAAGGCACCAATGAAAATGAGCTTCAGTGCAATGCTTGTATCATCTTCCTTGTTCGTAATAATACAAATTATAATGATAGGTTTTAAAGTTAAGTTTGGGGAATGCATGTTGAGTTTAAAAGATAACACCTTGCATGCACAGAAAGATCCCATGTGGAACGTAGCTTCATTATTTAGCAAAGCTATGTCTCACATTATGTGGGAATTGCTTTGGTATATATGGTGTTTGATGAGCCATAACTTTACATAAGTGTTTCGTTTTCATTCTGTTTATGGCGCCTTCTTCTTGCACTGGCACTGAACCCCCATTGCCACTTACCTGCAAATCATCCACTGGCCACCATGTAGCTACAGTATTGTCCCTCAGGTGGGGTTGGGGGCTGGCAGGGCACCCCCCAGACAGGACATGCATATTAGGTCTTTCTGTGGGACACCACAGTCAAGATTGCAGGTCAAATATACCAGGATTGCTATCCACCAGTGCCCTGTTTTCCCATTTTCTTTGGTACTGAGGTGACACAGGTGATGATGTCATGATGTGTGCATGCAAGGCATGCTATCACTTCAACATCTGCAGCCACCACCTCCCCTGTAAGTTCCTCCATTTGCACTACCACCTGTGATTGCCCAGGTGGCAGTGCTGCTGCAGGGGAAACAACCCATTCACCCTGGAGGAGGAGGATAGAATCCACTGTGATGCTCAATCCACCCCCCCCAGCCAGCCCCTGATGACTCGAGATTGCTACTAACAGGTAAGCATTTTTACAAAATTTCACCTCTACATTGTTGAGTTAGAGCTTTTGTTTAGATATAGATTATATTGCATTTATTTGCAATTAACATTGTGCATTTCTTTGTTTTGTACTTGTGTGACCACTCACATGTAAATGCAGCTTACTGGGTTTGTTGTATGTGCCATCATATAAGCGTAATGAGCAGGGGTTTTTATATACCCTGTATCTAGTGGCCCCACCCCTCTCTCATCTCTTTTTATGACTGTGGGCAGAGCCTACAGGAGTATTGTATGTACAAAAGGAGTATTGCATGTACAAAAGGAATGATGTCATATTTTCTGTCCATGGAACTGACTGAAGGTGTAAATAGTCTCCTCCGCCTTACCCTCCTCCAAGAAATGTTTTCCACCCTCAAATAAATACACTTTCATGTTAGCCAGTGGTAGCAGTTTACTATTTTCTTCCTGAAATGAGTGATACAAGAACTGGAACCTGAGTAGTGGGAGGCAGCATTGTTTTCTTGGGGGAAGTAAGGTCCCACCCACCTCTACCCAAGAAGCTCCAAAAGGTCCATCCCACCTTTATTTTATTCATGTGGGAGGGGCATGAGGTGGATCGATCGTCCTGAAAGACTCACATGTTTGGGATGTGGACCAAGGAACAGAAGTCTGTGGAGTCCCTACATTTTGTTAAGTACTAGAACAGAAGATACTTAAAATGCCTTCAAACTGACTTAAACACCCTTGGAACAAATGATTATCAGAGTCACCTGGTGTCGCAAAAGGAAGGACTAAGAATTGTCTAAAAATTAAGGAAAACAGACAGCTTTCTGGTATTTCTTAAACATTAATATACTGAAAATAAAGTTCAGCTTTTGGGATTAACAATATTTGTTTACCATATTCTATCTATCTATCTATCTATCTATCTATATATATAGTTTGTCTTTTTAGTAGTTTCAAAATCTTGAAAGCATTGGCGTTACTAATGCATTTAGAAATACATTTTTTAATCGTCTTTACAGATAAATCATGCATGTTCATGTGAGGGCACATTTTTGGGGGGATGGGGTTCAAATTATTTTAATCATGGGCACAGTGCTTGGTAAACACAGTCTGTGATGAAGTGTATTTTTCTTGTTAAGTTTGAGAAGTAGAGTTGACTTGCACAAATGGATAGTACAGACACCTATTAGAAGTAGAATGTGTTAAACACTTCCTGGAACTTTCTGCATAACAAGTTCCCCATGGCACCTCACAGCATTTGACACTACCATCCTAAGAGCAGTCAGTGTGTTACTTTACAGGACATTGCATAACAAGAGACCTAGCCTTCCCTTTTTCAAATAATATACCAACTTCATTCTCAGGCAGGCAGTTCTGGGCTACTGTTTATATTCTACTGAATCTTCTTAAAGGAAAACTGCATGTTAAAATCAGGAATATATGTATTACTACCAGTTTTGAGTTCTCACTTCAATCCAGTGTTTTGTTTCTGCCTAGGCTGTTAGATGAGTTTTTCTAATTTTCCCTGGGTGTTCTATGATGTCTGGGGGCTGTCATTCAAGTCTGTTTTATTGCATCTTCTTCAACTTAGTCTTCACAGAGTACCCTTTGGTTTGATGTCTAATAGCCCCTACAGCAGGCCAGTGTCTTGTTACAGTGTCTTGCTTAGCCACAGCAGAGAAAAAACACTGCAGCCAGGATTCACAGTGCTATACAATATACTATAGAAAGTTACATGTTTAAACACACACACACACACACACACACACACACACACACACACACACACACACCAAGCAGAACACAGCTGGATAAGGTACCAGTATTTAGGAAACTTGTGATACTTACCCAGAGTCTAGCAATGTGAATTCTGGCTGTGACTATATGTCTTTACAACTGAATGATAATAACCACATTTGCTTCACTTGCAAATAGGTAGGCATTTGCATCTAATTTCTGTTTGGCTTACTGTAGGTTACACATAGAATCTGAAAAATTCATAACATGCTGTATTGTGATTCAATGAACTGATAAATGGGGATTTTGGTTTCTTTTACAAATTAATTTTTCCTTACCATGGATATATTAAAACAAAAATTTCTCAACAAAATGTTTTTAAATAAAGAGTTTAACTCACAGCAACAGAAGAAGAGGCATGTTGGCATTAAAAGCTTAGTGGTGTGGATGTAGAGGCACCAGTATTTAAGCATGCCTTTGGTAGAGGATTAATTGTGACTGGAGGGTGAGGGAGGGAGGGAGTCTTGATATTTGTAGCACAATGGTTTCCAGAAACTTCAACCTTCAATGGGTTAGACTCTGCAGCCATCTGTACAGTATATCACTAAGCCATATGCAGTGTGGTATGGGTAAAACCCAGATCACCAGACCAAGACCAGTGCTGTAAAATCTGCACTGGGCACAGCTTGTGCAAATATTGCTGATCCAGTGGATCAAATAAATACGTGCAAATAAATAAATAAATACTCAGCTTCGCCTCGTGCTTCAACCCACCCCAGAAGTGACATTATTACATAATAGCGCACACCCTGTCATGCCTTATTGCTTAAATATGCCCTTTCTCAATGTACTATACTTTGATTCAGTTAGTGTATGCAACAGCCTTCATGCGAACACTCTGGGCTTCTCTTTGACTCCTGATGTCTATTTGCTTTAGCAATTGTATATTGTTTGAATTGCTTTGGTCTTCTTGATGTGGTGCCTGTGTGCCTAATTTATGTAATCTGTTTATCTACTGCTACCCATGTATCTCCAGTGAATAATTATTATAATTGTCTGCTCTCTGAGCCATTGTTTTTGGACTTGTTAACTGTGCTGCTTTGTATTAGTTTCGATGAGGTGCCTTTATAAATGAGTCTCTGACTCAAAGGTTTGTAAATCTGATATTTTTTAAATAAATAAATGTAACCCCCACCCAGGTATGCCGTTTCTTTCTTGACTGCTCTACCTGGTGGTCTGGGTTCGGGGAGGAATATGTCACTGAGCACATTGGCTAGGTTTGGCTACTGTGCAACAGGGACACCCAAGTAACTCCAGACAAAGGAAGCAATAACTGTAATGTCCAATACCAGAATTGGGATTCTAAAGTGTTACTTTTATTCACATCCAACAGAATAAACAAAGCATAGATGGACCCCCACGGGGCTACACTCTTGGTAATGCAGATTTAGGGAGACCAGAACACATCCTTATCACTTTAGCCCTCAGGCTCTGAAACACACTGGACACACAGCCCGAACTTGTACGCTGCTCTGGGTTTTCCCTGGCTTGGCTTCCTTGCTAGTCACTTGGACACTTTCCATATAGCATGGAAACATTTACTGGTGGCTCCCTAAACCACCTATGAGCACTTCTGCTCCATCAGGGAATCTTCCTCATAAATCCCACATCTGGGTACTTTTCCCAGGCACTGGCCAAGTACCTGAGAGAAAGCAACAGGTGTCCCAGAGCAAATCTGTAGAGGTGAATGTGGTTACTACTGATGGGGGGTCTCCCACCTCTCGCTCCCATAATTCATACCCGGCCATTTCTCTGGACTGTAACACCTCATCCTTTAAAACACTTTGCTGTGTAGATTCTTTTTAAATGTATTTCACATTCAATCTACTGTCTTTACATCCCATTTGTGCTGGACTTGAACATACTTAATAAGTAGCTTTGTCCATTACTCTGGACGCCCCACAGAGTTAAGCAGTCCAACCCCCACATCTTCCAAACTGTACTTGGCTGTCTTTTCCTGACCTCACAGCAACAGTCACTTTAGTTTCAACTTGTTTCAGGTGAAAACACATTGGCCCTGTAACAGAGCGAACTCACTCCTTGGTTGCAGGTACCCACAGGTGTTTTCTCTTCAAAGAAATCTCATCCAGAACTTCTGGTGCCTCAGCATGAACTTAACTCAGGCAGCTTCTTTTTCCCTAGCCAGACCAGGGGAGTTGCCCCTGGAAGTAGACTGATTCCTTCCCCCAATCCCCACAGGGATGGGGCCCTGAACCACTGAAAGCAGTCTCTACCACTTCCCTGGGCTCTTCTTGTGTTCCTCTTCAGGTGAGAAAACACACCTATACAAAAAAAAATATCTCTTTGACAGAGCTTAGGACTCTGAGGGCCTGCTTACAGCAGAGCACCTCCTTCCTCTACTGCAGACTGCAACAGACTCTTACAGACTGACTTCAAATTCCCCAACATTCTACTCTAACCTCCAACTGTAACATTCCAGTGTGGCTTATGCAGCTGCGACAGTTCTAAATGATGTCATCCCTCAGTCTCAGCTGAGACTGAGAACAGAGTGAGACAGTGTGAAATCCATTTAACTGGAGTTTCACAAGCTGCCTTCCCTGCCTACCACTAGGTCTTACTGGGATTCTAGTAACCCCAGGTAACAGGGAGGTTACATAAATAAATGTTTATGTTTAAGCCCATGAAGCACCCTTACCTAGTTAATGCATTCACAGTCATAGTGGCTCTGCCAGAACTTGTTTTAAATGTATTCCCTGGTGTCTAGTGTTCCACTGCACCACCCCAATATAGCCAGTGTCCCCCTAATGATGATGACTACTGCATCCATCACTCACCTCCTTGCCTGGCTGCCACCAATGTAAAATAATGATAATATGTAAAATGCTATGTCATATAGCACATTGTGTGACATCTAAGTGCAATCAGGCAAAATGCTATATTGATGTAGTGTTTGGTATATTGGTAAAGCAGTTTACATGATTTTACTGAAATATCACATAAGCTGCTGTATCAATATACCAAATATTATATCAGTATAGCACTTTGTCTAATTACACGTGGACATCATGCAAAGTGCTACATGATATAACATATTGCATATATTTTTCTTTATATTATTTTTAACTGGATAGGCAGCCAAGCACAAAAACTTTTTTTTTCAAGGGGTCCCGTAGTGAGGGAGGGAGGAAAAATACAAAATATAAATACAGTAAAGGTCACATGAGTAATAAAGAACAGAAAGAGAATAAATAACCATAAAAGAAAAATACAACTATAGAAACTATTTATACACACTAAATGAAGCAACAGCATCTACTGTAACTAAATTTTGAGGCAAATAATTCCAACCTTTGGCCATGATCTAGGAAAAAACTCTTCAACCTTGTGCAGTTTTTTGATAAGTTATAGTCAGCAAACACTGATCAGAACTACATTTTACATGATTAGAATTTGGGGAGGGGGAGCTGCTGACAGTAACTAAGGAGGAGAGGGACTTGGGGGTCATAATCACAGATGACTTGAAGGTCACTAGGCAGATGGCATGGGTGGTGGGAAAAGTCAGTGGGATTTTGGGGTGTACTGGAAGGCGAATCACAAGCCGAAGGAGGGAGGTAATAGTTCCACTGTACAAGATCCTGGTAAGCCCTCACCTTGAATGCTGTGTACAGTTCTGGAGACTACACCTTCGAAAGGACATTGACAAAATAGAGATGGTGTAGAGGAGGGTGACCAAAATGGTGAAGGGATTACATCACAAGCCTTACGAGAAGAGAGTGAGGGGCCTCAATTTGTACATGCTGGAACAAAGAAGGGAGAGAGGTGACATGATAGAAACATTCAAGTACCTCAAGGAAATTAATAAAGTGGAAAGGGACTATATATTCCAGATTAATAGTAGTACCAGTACAAGAGGACACGACATGAGACTGAGGAGTGGCCACATAAGGGAAAATGTCAGGAAGTTCTTTTTTACAGAAAGGGTGGTGGATGCATGGAATAGCCTGCCCCAGGAGATGGTGGCAGCCCATCAAGTGCAGGCTTCAAACATGCATGGGACACAAAACAAAAGAATAACAGAGATAGGAAGAAAACGCTAAAGCCAATGACCAGATAGGGTCACTGGATGCTTCGTTAGGCAGCTTAAATGGGCAGACTGGATGGGCCTAGTGGTCCTTATTTGCCAACAGCATCTATGTACCTATGTATCTAGGTGAGAAAAAGATTAGGAAAAGAAGAAGGTCCAATCCTTTTAAAATTTTTCAAACAAAAGGAACACCCAGATTTTATTTATTTTTTATTTATTTCGTTTTTGTTTACCGGGTAAGTGCACTAGCCATAGAGATGACCTTTTTCAGGCATGACCCAGGAGATTACAGTGTAAAACATTACAGATGTACAAAAAAGGTGGTTACAGCAAGGTATAAGTAATAGTGTTACACAGCAGGTTCTGCAGCATTAGGATACAGTGTGTTGAGAACCAGGTACAGAAACATAATTTACAGTTATAGCATAGGGATGAGGCATATTTGCGATAAGGGAGTATGGATTACAAAATAAAGGAAAAATCTAAATTAGAGAATACAGTGGGCAAACAATACAAGAAAATGGACATGCAGCAAATAGGACCCTGTAGGAAGACAAATAAGCAGACAGATAAGGAAAGGGAAACAGGGCTGATAAGTGCTAAGAGGGTAGGCGCAGGAGAATAGGTGACTGGGGAGAGAGGCAATAAGTGCAAAGGGGGCTGGATGCAGAGGATAGTCAAGGTGAGTTTGGAAGTGAATGCCTGCTGAATAAGGGTAACCTGAGGAGGAGCATGAGGGGAGTGTCATAATGTGGTATTATGCAGAAACAAGGTAAGAACTGCTGCCAGGGATGGAGAACCGGAAGATAAGGAGGTTTAAAGCAGGAGCATTGGTTGGATGAGATGAGGTGGTGATGGAGTGTTTTTTTAAAGGTATCATGGGTGGGTGCTAGGCGGACCTCGAGAGGGAAGGAGTTCCACAACCGTGGAGCGTTGTGGGCAAAAGCACTAGCACCTCTGGTAGTTGTGTGTTTGGTACACATAAGAAGGATTTGTCTATTGAGCAACGTCCATAGTTGGAGGTCTGTGGAGTGAGCATTTCAGCCAGTGATTTGGATGTTTGAGACCTCATAATACTGTCTATGGTGGAGCCAAGAGAATAGAGCCTGGTGGCATTTGGAGATAGCCAATTTAGATCAGAGTAGAGGAGGCAGTGGTGTTTTCTCCTATGGGATGAGGCAGCGTACCATAGAAACATAGAAACATAGACATTGACAGCAGATAAGGACCGCAAGGCCCATCCAGTCTGCCCATTTCTTTTTCTACCTTATAAATGTGCCATCGGCCTTTGCTCTGTTAGTGGCCTATATATTCATACACATCTGTATTGCTCCCTTATGCCTATCCCATGCCTGTTTGAAGCCCTGCACTGTATTCATAGCCACCACTTCCTGAGGTAGGCCGTTCCATGCATCCACCACCCTTTCTGTGAAAAAGAACTTCCTCACATTCCCCCTTAATTGGCAGATTATTACCTCCCTCTTATGAATTGTGATACCCCTACTAATACACCCTAACATCCCCCTAGCCTTACCTACTGCCTTAGAGGTCTGCTTGGATGATTTCAGGTCATCGGTGATGATGATGCCCAAGTTTCTTTCTTCCTTTGTGACTGCCAGCAACTCTCCTCCCACCCTATAGGTGGCTTCATGGTTTCTCTTCCCTATGTGCATGATCTTGCACTTCTTTGCATTAAATCCCAGTTGCCACTCTTCTGACCATTTTGCTAGTTTATCCAGATCTCTTCTCATTCTGCCCACTTCATCTGGATCATCTACTCTGTTGCAGATCTTGGTGTCATCTGCAAACAGACAAGCCTTACCCTCTAGTCCATCTGCAATGTCACTAATGAGGATATTGAAGAGGACTGGCCCCAGGACTGATCTCTGAGGTACCCCACTTATGACTTACATCTCTTCTGAATATATACCATTTACCACCACTCTCTGTATTCTGCCCATCAACCAGTTTGCCACCCAGTTGACCAACTTCTGACCCACCCCGAGCCTACCCAGCTTATTTATCAATCTTCTGTGTGGAACAGTGTCAAAAGCTTTGCTGAAGTCAAGGAAGGAAACATCAACTGCTCGTCCACTCACTCTGGTTACCCAGTCAAAGAAATCTATGAGATTAGTTGACAGGACCTTCCTTTGTAAAACCCCTGCTGTCTTGGATCCTGTGCCCTCATGGATTCCAGGTGTTGCACTATCCTTTCCTTAAGGAGTGCCTCCATAATCTTGCCCACTACTGGAGGTAAGACTGACTGGTCTGTAGTTTCTGTCTCCTCCTGCTACCACTCTTGTGGAGCGGGATCACATGAGCCCTTCTCCAGTCTTCTGGGACCTCTCCTGTGCTCCGAGACTCACTAAACAGTTCTGCTAATGGCTCTGCTAGTTCCACCCTTAGCTCCTTAAGTACCCTGGGATGTATGCCATCAGGTCCCATTGCCTTGTCCACCCTGAGCTTAGTGAGCTCTTTTAGGACCCTTTCTTTTGTGAAGGAAGTAGTGCTCACCTCCCTCCCCTCCCCGTGTCCATGGTGCTGAGCCGTGAAAGTATCTATTTAGGATACTGTAGATGCTTTTACAGGGTCCTCCTCCTCACATGCCCTCTTTTCTCCTTTGAGCTTAGCAATACCCCCTCTGGACTTTCTCTTTTCACTAATGTATCTATAGAAAGTCTTGTCACCTTCTTTTACTGTTCGTGCTAGTGTTTCCTCAGTTTGGACTTTGCCTGCCTACTGCCTCCCTGCTTCCCTTAGGGCAGTTTGGTATGCCTCCTATCTTCATCCCGCTGTATTCCCTTTTATTTCCTGAAGGCCAGCCTTTTGGCTCTGGCCTTTTCTGCTACTGTATTTGAGAACCAAAGTGGTTTCCTTCTTCTTTTGCACTTCCTTTTCTGTCTAACACAACGGGATGTTGCTTCAAGTATTGCATCCTTAATGCTTGCCCACTTTGCCTGCATCCCCTCACCTGTGTTTCTTTTTGCTAGGGCAAGCTTAACTCTGTTGGCCATCTTATCAAAGTCAGCTCCTCTGAAGTCCCATATTTTGCCTTGGAATGGGATGATTTAGATGTAGTAATAAACTGAACCATACCATGTGATGGTCACTGGCCCCAGGTGACCTTCTACCTGGAGATCTGTGATCCCTTCCCTGTTAGTCAGTACTAGATCTAAGATAGCCCTGTCTCTTGTGGGTTGTTGTACCAGTTGTTTGAGGCCCTCCCCCTGCTGGGAATCCACCATGTGTCTAGTTCTGGCAGATGTTCCTGCTGGTATTGACCAATCTGTATCCAGCATGTTGAAGTCTCCCATTATCAGAACCTCCCCTTTAGCTGTCATGTTTTGTATATCTTCTAACAGTAATGTGTCTATGTCCTCCCCCTGGTCTGGGGGCCTATACACAACCCCAGTTCTTATGGCTGTCCCATTTCCTGATTCCAGGGTGACCCACAGTTCTTCTGGCTCCTTATGTGTATTCTGAATTTCTGTAGCTTTGATATTTTCATTGACATACAGGGCCACCCATCCCCCCTTTTTGCACCTCGGTCTCTTCTGAACAATACATAGCCAGGTACTGAAGTCTCCCAAGTGTGGTTACTGGTAAACCATGTCTCACTAATTGCTACTATGTCCAGTTTAGCCTTTGACATTATTGCCTGCAGGTCTGGGATCTTATTTCCAAGGCTGTGAGCATTTGTGTACATGATTTTCCATTGGCCAGATTTCAGTGTTTTAGTTGTTGGGTGAGGTTTGGCATTTCCCTCGTGTGTCATATGGGG
This sequence comes from Neoceratodus forsteri, assembly GCA_016271365.2. Taxonomy (NCBI): domain Eukaryota; kingdom Metazoa; phylum Chordata; order Ceratodontiformes; family Ceratodontidae; genus Neoceratodus; species Neoceratodus forsteri. The sequence continues at coordinate 1,689,469,478 of CM028130.1, read as the reverse complement.
AGATGGACCTTTTTTCTTACCTGGTGATGAAAATGAACTGCAAACATGCTGAATCCAGCATATATTATTATAGGCCATGTCCCACCTGTGTAGGTTTTTTTAGGTATGGTGGCAAATGAAGATATCCCATAGGTAAGGGTCGCCAGGAGAATGCCTCCGCCAATAGCTAGTCTTGCTGAGGGGGTTAGAACATAGCTAGTGCGGTAAGCTACACCTAGCTTGGAGTTCACAGACTTGTATATGTTAGTTATATGATGATCGAAGTTTAAGGATTGATCCAACGTGATTCCAAGGTATTTAAAAGAGGTAACTACACCAATGGGTGAGCCATCTGAGTAGCAGTCCCTGAAATTGTTTTGATTAGATTTGAGTTTTGAGGGGGTACCGAATAGCATGGACTGGCTTTTGGTCTCATTTAGAGCAAGTTTCTTATCCGAGAGCCAGATTTGTATGCGTTGGAAGTCAGCAGAGAGCCGTAGATTGATGTCGGTTACATTTTTCGCATTGATATAGAATACAATGTCATCTGCATAGAGTATGGAGGAAGAGAAGGAAGAGAGTTTGGAGGCAATATCATTAATAAATATTGAAAAAAGAAGTGGACCCAGGATAGAGCCTTGGGGAACTTCAGTATTCACTGTGGCCTTATGAGAATATGATGAGCTGAACTTAACAACTTGGACCCAGTTTGACAGGTAGCTCCTGAACCAGCTGACTACATTAGGCGCAAAGCCTATAGATTATAGGGTATCAAGGAGAAGGAAGTGGTTCACCAGGTCAAAAACTTTTGTCATATCAATGAAAACAGCCCCTGTAAGAAGAACTGAGTCCATGACAGACAGAGTGTCTGTGGTAAATTTAGCAGTGCACTAGAGGTGCTGTGGCCTTTGCAAAAACTGTGCTGGGCTGTTGTTAGTAGGTCATGTTTGGAGAGAAATTCTATGGTTTGGGTTGCGACTAGTTTTTCTAAGATTTTGCTTAGCACTGACAGGATGGCTATGGACCTATAGTTCAAGGGGTCATTGGGGTCACCCTTTTTGAAGATAGGAGTGACTCTTGCTATCTTCCAAATGTCAGGTACACTACTTTGACACAGGGAGAGGGTAAATATTTTGGCCAGAGGAGCTGCAATAAGAGGTGCAACTATTTTTAGTAGCCTGGGCTCAATACTATCTGAGCCTGTGGCTGTATTATCAGATACTGAGCTAAGAATTTGTGTAACCTCCTTTGGGGTAATAGTTCTAAAGTGAAAGGGTGGAGGTACTGGTGTTCGGCTAGAAGAAATTGAAGATGTATTTGTTGGGATGGGGATGGAGTATATGAATTTTGTTAGGTCTGTGAATTCATTATTAAGGAAATTTGCAATGGTCAGAGAATTGTCGCAGTGAGTTCCGTTCAGGACCATATCATTGGTAGAAGATGACTGAGTGGATCCCAGGAAAGTTTTGATGTGGGACCAGAACTTCTTTGGGTCATTTGAGGAATTGGTTAGAAGGTTTTTGCAGTAGGAGCTTTTTGCCAATTGTATTGCCTTTTTACAAGAATTTCTTAACATCCTATAGGTGTTATAGTCCTCTGGAAGTCCAGAGGACTTGAAACAGCTCCAACTCCTATCTCTTTCTTTTATCTTGGTTAGTAGATCTTTTCTGAGCCATCTAGTATGTTTTCCCTTGACACGGTGGGTTATAAGAGGGGAGTGAATGTCTTGTAATGCCGAGAAATTAGTGATAAAGATGTCCAGTGTGGTTTGGACATCTTGAGTACTATAGAGATTGGACCAATCAGTGATGGCCACATCTTGAAGAAAATTTTGCTGATTTAGGTTAGCATAGTTTTGAAAGGTGATGAGTCACGGCTTTACAGGGAGGGGGGGGTCGAGCTCCTGATGCAGAAAATAGGAGCATGGTCAGAGATGGCATCTGCAAGTGTTCTGGCAGATTGGATGTGCTCAGGGCAGTTTGCTAACATCCAGTCTATAAGGGTGCCAGAATTACAGCGAGAGGCACACCTTGTGGGTTCAGTGATAAGCTGATGTAGGTTATGGCACTGTATTTTGGTGAGCAAGGTGGTCTGGCATGTCCCTTGCCAGTATAGATTGATGTCACCTAGTAAGATTGCTTCATTTCTGCCAGAGAGTAGGGACATCTGGTTTAACAGCTCATCCAGGCCAGTGAGGCCACTTTTAGTGGGGTTGTAGGCACATATGATATGAAGTTTTTTATCCCCAAGAGAAAGGACCGCATGTAGCAACTCACAGTGTGTCAGAGGATCCGTGTTGAGGGCCATGAGATGAAGGTGGTTTTTGAAGTAGATGGCAATGCCATCTCCCCTTTTAGAGGATGGTCTGTCCTTCCGTAGGAGGTTATAGGATGGTATCGCAGTGCGAGAGCTGGGTATAGAGGATTTTAGCCATGTTTCAGACAGGCATAGTATGTCAGGCTTGTAGAGGGTGATCCAGGCTTCAAGCTCAGTGAAGTTATGCTCTAGGCTTCTGATATTGTAGTGGGCTATAAGGAGACTTTTTGAGGTCCTTTGTAGCACATCTGAGTTGGAGAGCTGGCATGGAGGGCCTGGGTTTGTCTTGATATCCCCGGATAGCAGGATAGCCAGGAGCAGGAGGAACCATAGCTTCTGCTGGGTGCATGGGGAATGGATTAGGTGATGGAGGAAGCATTTTTTCAGACTGAGTGTGGTTCGATATATTATTCCCTTATATACCAGGAGTGGGGTAGAATCCCATGGTGTGTCATGGAGGAGAAGGAGGTTAGAGAAATGGAAGTCATCTAGGGACTGGATGATGGCTGGGTGGGCCATATTAGCAGTGTATCCATCCGAGGATGCTAGGTAAAGCAGTGATAGAACCGTGGCAGTGGTGCTATAAACTTTAGGTGACCCATGATTTTGAGGTAATTTTCTGTGCCTCGTGGGAAACCTATGTCCCGTAGTTGTCTGTGTTGAGGGTTAGCAAAAGGCAGAAAACTACCCAAGATTGCTGCCTGGTGGTAGTTGCAACAATTAAGTGGTCAGGGTTGAGTGAGTAGGACCGTTTGATCAGAACTAGAAAATAATAGGTGCGTGGAAGCTACCTTGTATCTTGCGTTAGAGGGGCAAAGTATGTGAAAGTAGTTACAGCTTGGGCTACAGGAGAATATTTTTAAGATAAGGGTGTATACTTTAGAGTGAGATTAAAGAAAAAACAGGGGACAACGCAGGGGTAGAAGGGAAAGAGTAAGGGCACTGGGGGAGACAGAGTAGGTAATTTTGTTTAGTAGTGCCTTAAAAAAGATGGCAGTGAGAAATAGTTTGGTGTGGCATGGGCATTAACAGCAGGACAGAGAGGTAAAAGATCAGATGGGAGGGAGAGAGAGAGGGAGAGAGAGGTGCAGCTCGTCGGAAACCTGTGTCAGTCAGACACTGTGGGGAAGGGTTGGAACCAATTAGAAGGTAGAGATGAGAAAATGGGAGGGGCAGAGGTGTATTTAAGAGGCCGAGGCCGGGTCGGGTGGGTGGTGTGAAGAAAAATACACTTAAAGTGGTCTCAGATAGACTGCATTTTTGAAAACAGCCATGCTCGGTCCAGGAGCAGGCTCAAATGGCCAATGGCAGAGCGGGCAAAGGCAGCAGGGCCAATCCTAGTCTGGGTTTCCAAGCCTCAGGGAGCCATACCTGTTTACCGGAGGTTTCGGTGACTGGAGAGAGGAAAGTGGCAGCCAATGGAGCTCCACGCCGCACCCACCTGCAGCAGTGTGCAGCCTTTTGGGTTTGATTCTGAAAAGAAGGAAGAAAGGGGCAGATTAGCAGCAAATAGGGACTGAAATAACACAGGACTGGTGCGATCGGTAATTGTGGGAGGGGCAGACAGGAGGCCCCTAGACAAGATCAAGGAGGATAGGTGCAGGCAGTAATTTTAGAGCTACAGGGCTATTTAGGTGGTGAAAAGGGGGGGGCTAGTGAAAGATCAGCATAGTAAGAGATGAAGACAATTTAGAGAAATGGACCAGGGTGGTGGAGAGGGAGAGATAAGAAGTGGCAATGCGGACCAGGAAAAAAGCACAAAGAAAAAGCAGGGGAGCTAAGTACACACAGTGTGGCTAGTGGGGAAGGCAGGCGATGGGGGGGACTCAGACAAGAGGAAGGAGAGCAGAGCAGAAATCCATCGGCTGCAATCAGGCAGCTTGCCTTGACTCAGGTACTTAATCTGTTGTTCCAGAGGGAATCTATGAAGGGCCTCATATGACAAATAGTGATGAGTCATCTTGCCAGCCACCGAGACAAGGCAGCACACACTGTTCAGGAACATGGAGACCCTCTGTAGAGAAGAAGCTGTAGCCTTACTGTATATATCGTGGTAGTCACATAAAAGTTGACTGGTAGCACAGTAAACCAAGTGGTGTCCAAGCTCGTTACCCATTGAATAACATGTATAGCGGTACTATGCAATGATGCGCACAGCATGGTGCTTGTGCTGGTCAACCTTTGCACGACTACCACTGCAGAGAGGGCATAATCAATTAATGAAATGATCAAGCCATTAGCAGCCAATTGACGTGATTCTGGAATCAAACAGTTTTCAATTCCTTATATTAGAACATATCTACAGTGAGCTGCTTGAGTAGTCATTGGGCCCAATTCATGAAAGATGCGGATGGGCTATGATCCGCGTAATACCAGCACAGAGCCCACCTGCACCCACATTTGTGAATAGGCACCCTGGCTGCGCACACTGTGCCCCCCCCGTGCACTATGCAAGACCCCACTACACCCCCCTACATGTCTGACACCCTGTCTGAATGCACAGTTCTGCATGGGGGTGGGTCAGGGCCTAGCACAGGAGGCATGTCCACACTTCACACCATTCTTGATGTTGCAGGTGCAGTGTGCGGGGCTGATGGCTACACCTTCAGAAGGCAGCCATAAATGCTATACTTCCCCCTGGGATGCCGTCATTGGTCGCAGCAGAGATGGTGGGGCTCAAAGGACCCCAAACTGATGCAACCCCTGATGTGGGGCACATTGGGATGGCTGTGTGACACTCTTCTGGGGACTCCAACCCCCTGTGCCATAGGCGTTTTCACGCCCACCACCAACATTGTGCCCCAGGGGTGCATGGGATGTAGCAAGGACCTAGGATGGGCAGCTGATTGACTGCCTGCCCAGGTCCGCAGCTACACACTGGGCCTCCCCATGAACCTGTGCACCATGGGGTGGGGTCACGGATGGAAGCCACATGTTGACCAGTGTTCGTGAATAAGGCCAACGTGTATAACTCCCAAGGGTGCATTGGTGCAAGGGGGGGTTGGGCCTTTTGCACATCCCCCCACCCACTTTTGTGAATAGACCCCAATATGATTGACATAAGAAAGAGAAGAATCCAAAATCAAACCAAGATATTTAAATTCATTTACATGCTCAGTAAGCTGACCATTATTAGTTCTGTTCTCTGGGGGCAGAGGTACATCCCTTTTTTATGACCATGGAAAACCATGCCTTTAGTCTTTTTTACATTAAGAATCAGCTGGTTATAGATAAGACCATTTTGAACATAGTCAAAAGCCAACTGGATGTTCTTCTGGATAGTAATCTGATCTTGGTCCTAGAGAATATAACTATATAATCAAGTATAAAGGATTGAGATTTTCGTATCTCTCAACTTCCCAGCTTGCTAATGTATGACAGAAGGGCGGCTTTAAAATGTGTGACAAATGGAAAAATGTGTAAACACAATTTTTCATAGCATGCAGAGTGGTGCGCAGGGCCATTCTGAATACCCTTCAGGTGGCATGCCTCAGACAGCTAGTTTTGGAACCTACTCATGAGGGAGCAATCTTAGACCTCATACTCTCAAATGGGGACAATGAAAGGATCTCAGATCTAGAAGTGGGTAGCCATTTTATTTATTTAGTTTTTGTTAACCAGGTAGGTACACTAGCCATAAAATGACTATTTTCAGGCACGACCCGGGAGAGTTCAACAAAAGGACAACAGTTGAACAACAGTAACATGGGTACAATAATACAAATAGAGGAATAGTACAGCAGTGCTACAAAAATACAATGGGTAGAAACAACAAAAAATAATGGCAAGCATTATACAGAGAATGGCAGTAAGATATATAATAAGTGCAGAAACCATGGACCCGACCTGTGGAGTGAAAGGGTTACTAAGATAATAAGGTTATATAGAGAGAAATGTGAGGAATGTTCAAACATAACAAGAAAGACTGACAGAAGGAAGGTCAGGGGTGGTAACTGGAAAAACAACAGTGGATGGTCAGCAACAAGGTTCAAGAAGGAAGAGAGCTAGTAGTCAAGAAGTTATTTACAAAGAGAAGGAAAAATATGGGGAGGGGAAGAGGAGACAGTCTTGGAGCTGGATTAGAGCAGGGGTGACATTACTGGTAAGTCTCAGGAACTCGGGAACAAGTGACCACCAAACAGTTTGGTTCATGATAAACTCAGCTACAGAGTCAAGCCATACAAAAGTGAGGGTTCTGGACTTCAGGAGGGCTGACTTTGGCAAGATGGGAGAGTGCCTTAGAAAAGCACTAGCAAACAGGCTAGAAGGAGGGGTGGAGCAACAATGGGGAAATATCAAAACTGCCATCACAGAGGCAACAAGCCTTTGTGTGAAGCAAATAAATAAATCAAAATGAAAGAAAAACCCACTATGGTTCTCAAAAGAGGTGGCGGTGAAGGTTAGGGAGAAAAAGATGGCATTTAGGAAGTATGAGGAAGTACAGAAGGAGCAGGACACATAACCGTACTAGTTAAGGCAGAAGGAAGCAGGGAGGGTAGTCAGAATAGCAAAGGCCCAAACTGAGGAAAAGATAGCCAACTTGGTTAAGGAGGGAGAGAAAACCTTTTATAGGTATATCAGGGAGCGTAGAAAGACAAAGGGAGGGATAGTGAGGCTGAATTGAATGGATGGTGGGTGGGCAGAGAGGGACAATGAAAAAGCTGGGATACTGAATGAATACTTCTGTTCAGTATTCACAAAAGAGGAGGTGGGGAGGTGCCTAATCCAATTAACAGAAGCACTCTGGAGAGGGGGGTCGATCCCAGTCCTTTCACAGAAGAAAGGGTTCTGAAAGAACTCCTAAAACTGAAGGTGGACAAAGCAATGGGGCCAGATGAAAGACACACCAGAATTCTAAAAGAAACAGAGAACTAGTGACACCACTGACTACCCTTTTTAACAAATCATGGGAGGATGGTGTGGTACCTGAGGACTGGAGGAAGGCAAGTGTGATTCCCCTTCACAAAAGTGGGACCAAGACAGAGGCAGGAAACTACAGACCTGTCAGGTTGACTTCTGTGGTAGGGAAAGTGATGGAATCACTTCTGAAGGAAAGAATTGTTGTGTACCTAGAGGCCAGTGGTGCATAGAACCCAAGGCAGTATGGGTTCACAGTGGGAAGGTCATGTCAGATGAAGCTAATTGATTTCTTTGAGTGGGTAACCAAAGTAGTAGACCAGGTAGGGGCTGTGGACATGGCCTACCTAGACTTTAGCAAGGCATTTGACACTGTCCCACACAAAAAATTAATAGTCAAATTAACCAGCATGGCAGTGGGTCCCAGGGTGGTAGCCTGGGTAAAACATTGGCTGGACAACAGGACACAGAAGGTAATTGTAAATGGAGTCCACTCTGAAGAAAGAGGGGTTACTAGTGGGGTACCGCAGGGTTCAGTACTGGGTCCAGTCCTTTTTAATGTCTTTGTAAGTGACATTGCAGAGGGACTGGAAGGAAAAGTATGCCTCTTTGCAGATGACACAAATATCTGCAGCAGGGTTGATACATAAGGAGTCGTGGAAAGGATGTGAAGGGACTTGGCAAGGTTGGAGGAATGGTCAGAAGTATGGCAGCCTGGATTTAATGCAAAGAAGTGTAAAATAATGCATCTGGGAAACAAAAACACAGGGGAAGCTTACACAATGGGGGGAGGTAGTAACAACAACAAAAATGGACAGGGACCTGGGGGGTAATCATTTCAGATGACCTTAAGGTTGGCAAGCAATGTGAGAAGCGGTATGGAGGGCTTGGGGATAGTGGGATGTATAGGGAGAGGCATCACCAGCAGAAAACAGGAAGTTGTTATCCCCCATACAGACAATTGGTGAGACCCCATCTGGAGTACTGCGTCCAGTTCTGGAGACCCCATCTCCACAAGGACATAGACAGGATGGAGGCAGTTCAGAGGAGGGCAACTAAAATGGTGCAGGGTCTGCAAGAGAAGCCATAAGAGAGGATACTAAAGGAGCTTAATATGTATACCCTTGAGGAAAGGAGGGAGAGGGGGGACATGATAGAAATGTTTAAGTACCTCAGTGGAATCAATAAAGTCCAAGAGGGTAGCATCTTTCAGTAAAAGAGATGTGTAAGAACAAAGGGACACAATTTAAAGATCGAGGAGGGGACAGCTCAGGAGCAATGTGAGGAAGTATTTTTTGGATGGAACAGCCTTCCTGAGGAGGTTGCGGGGTCTAAAACTGGAAGAATTCAAGAATGCATGCGACAGACATAAGGCAATTTTTGTGGGGAGTAGGAAAAAATAGGCTGTTGGTTAAATAGGATTTGCAGCTTATCCTCTAGGTAGGGAAATGGGCAGACTAGGTGGGCCAAGTGGTCCTTATCTACCATCAAAGTCTATGTTTCTATGTAACCAAACACCTGCTGGCAGCTGCAGCCAATATTTAAACAAACTCTGGCCAGAGCCGATGGGGTCGCAGGAAAGGAATCTGGGTTAAAAATATTGAAAATAATTTGTTTTTTAATGTTTTTACACCAGATGTTCAACACAGCCTTGTGTTGACCATGCCTCATAAAGAAGGGCAGAGAAAACATTCAACTCCTGGCCTAAAGGTGATGTCATGCAAGGACTGCAAAATCAAAGCTACAAACACACATTTTGGTCAGGAGCTGAAAAATGACAGCTGTCACTTTCATGAGTCAATGTAATGAAATGGCTATGTTGAAAATTTGTGATAAAAATTTTGAATATTAACAATTATGAGCCCGCATTTGCAAAATTAAACATTGCCTCATAACTTAATAGGTGAACATTTTAGAATCATAGAACTCAAGAATGTGCAAAGTATACAGTAATACAATGCCATATTGCATTTATTGAAGGCCAGGGAATGCATTGCTACTCTTTTAGTTTGGCATTGAAAATATTTAACTTGGTACACAGGGAGGAAATTTGAATACAACTTTACTTAATCAAGCCCTAAATATCATGATATCAGGGCAGAAAGGGGGTTAAGGTGCACTCAGATGGAAATGAGGATAAAATCAAGAAAATTTATTGTGGTACTGTACTCTATAAGACCCTGCTGAAAGAATGCAATACATACATCAAGCAGAGAAACACAAGTTTGGCATAGATGCAGAAATCTTTGGTGTGGCCTTATGATGCAGCAAGTTAAATGGTGTTGGTATTCATTTTTGAGTGGGTGATTATGAAAAATATCAGCTGATTATCAATTCTGACCCACCTTTTTTCTTCTTTGATGGCAAAATTGTTGCTTTAAGAAAATGGACTATGTAGAAAATTATGATCCATCATATTTTCAATAACCCCAACTTTTTACATGCTATGGGTCACTGTCTCACATAGGAAAACTGACCTTTTCACTCCTCTCTGAGTGCAAACCAAGCACCTTTTTTGTGTTGACAAATTCCCCCCCCACCCCCGTCTGCCATTTGCTTAGTGGCAGTGAATTTATGTAGCCTGTTTTAGTTCTGCATATTCATGCAGTCGAATACAACTGACATTCTTTGTAAGCAGCCCTCTATCAGTTTCTTCATATTTCATCCAGTGTTTACATTTACTGCAGCAGTAAAGAGAATGTGTTCAGCACTAAAAATAAAAAGAACTTTGCTGGTGGGCTTTCTGTTTAGATACCACTGTTAAAGAGAAGCTGCATTTTCAAAACAGGAATATCAGGAAGAACCTAACTGATACTATCCGCAATTATGTTTACTAGTAGTTGTTACCATCTTCTCCCTGTGGAACAAAGCAAATCAGATTCGGAGTGGCAGGACAAGTAATATGGTGCTCAGTAATGAAAAAATTGCAACAAGCAAAAGGATGAGGAGCACCCATATATGCAGAAAGCACCAGGACCACAAAAATGTTATTCAAAGTTATTTATTTAACTAAAACGCATGGTGCATCCACACTTAGTAAGCATAAAAAAATGGTGACTGAGCCTCTCCGAAACTAACATTTCTCCCGGCCCCTGTCAGGTATCATCAGAGTGAATCACTCTGATGATGCCTGGCAGGGGTCAGGAGAAACGTTAGTTGCAGAGAGGCTCTGCCTCCACTTTTTTATGCTCACTATGTGTTGGTGCACTATGCGCTGTAGTCAAATAAAGTACTTTGAATAATATTTTTGTGATCCTGGTACTTTCTGCATATGTGAGTGCTCCTCATCCTTTTGCTTGTCCTTCAGGCTGAGATGGGACATGATCTCAGTCTTCCCATTCTCAGGGGTATTGACAGGATTGAACATGTGGATATGATCTCCAGCAGGACACAGGGACATGCTCTAAAGGTCACAGATGGCAAGTTTAGGGGTAACATTCGGACACATATTTTGTCCCAGAAGGTGGTGGCCTTCTAAAATGACCTGCCAATGGATACCGTGGACATGAAGACAGTAGAGTGATCCACAGTTTTGCCCATCCCTTAGCTTTTGCCAGCACTGAAACCATCAGTGTGAGAACCCTGAACTGTCCTTGACCATGCTGTACCTATCCATGTCGATAAAAAGAGGGTTTCAGCCTCTAGTGCAGCCAGTCTGCCACCTTTCATCAGCACTATATCTGTCATAGTGCAGAAGCCCTCAACTGTCTGCTCTACACTGCATCTACCCCAGTGGATTTATAGAGAGTCTCAGTCTCCAGTGGTGTCAGTCCCTTGCTGTTCACCATTCACACACTGTACCTGTCACTGTAGATAAATAAAAGGCTTTAGTCCCCAGTTCTGGCAGTCTCTCACCATTCACCAGCACTAAACACAGACAGTGTGGAAACCAAGCACTGACCCTTCCCTCAAGATTCAGAAACTTCACCTGAAAAGCAGTGAACCACACCTACTGAAAAACAGGGGTTAGGTACTAAATCCCGACTTGTAAAATCCTAACACCAAAATCCTGACAACACAAAATACTGACATACCAAAATAACGACATGATAAATCCTGACATTACAACTGCCTGTATTCACATAATTCTGACATGTATAACAAATAATAAATTGTAACTTACCATCATTGATGTTCGTTCCATTCTACAGTAATCCAGTTATCCAGTCTGATCCAAAAATTCAGTAATCCAATTAATGACACCTTTAAAATGTATATCTTTAATTATATTACTAGTTAAAAGTTAAGTTAAAAGTTAAAACTCTGAGGCCGGGAGATCAGAGGGCTGTGGGTTCAGTTCCCACAGCTAGCACTTGGGTTAATATCCCAGTACTGACACTGTAGTGCAGCATGAGAGGGGTGCTGCACTTCTGAGGTGCTGTCTTTCGGATGAGATGTTAAACTGAGGTCCCATTGGCCTGGATTGGTGGTAGTTCAGGTGGATGTTAAAGATCCCATGGCACTTATCGAAAAGAGTAGGGAGATTTTTTATTGAAAACTTCACAACAAAATAAACAAAATGTATTACATCATACAAAATCATAATGATATAAATCAAAATCAAAAATAAGTATTACAGCATACATGAAACTCAAACATAAATAATCCGTATAATATGGGAATCCTAACCTCCAAAGGAACAATATATATCACAAATTAATCAAAGGAAAAATGCTAACAAACATGTATTAATTCAAACTCCCCCCTCCATAAAAAAAGAAACATATGTATCATATGAACAAAGTAAAAGATGCTTTAAATCATACATTGAAAGAAAAATCTCTGTCCCCTCCTCCGAAGGATACAACAATAAATGCCCTCATCAAACAGCATGAGTCTCCCACCTTACGGTACTAAACAGTACATAAATATTAATTCAATGTGTTTTCAATCTGTTTCCTATTCACAAACCGCAAAGATGCAGACCCACCCCTCAATCCCACCAAAATGGTGAGAAAGCCCCCATCAAATAAGAGCATGCAGGGAATTACAATAGTAAGAAAATAAAAGGATAGCCGACATGAACTTCAACCTATATCCAGTCAAGTCATCTTTCTCCACCAAAGCTTATATAAATCTGGGTGCACCCTCTCCCTTTCCAACATGTGAACATATGAACATACTAAATTTGCCAGCAGATAAAGGCCTAGAGGTCTATCAAGTCTGCTCGAATGTGCAGCTAGCACCCCTTATTCTGCAGCTGCCCCCCCTCCCCTTCATTACCCCCCCTTGTCCTGTCCCATCCTCGTTTGAAGCAGTCCACTGTTCTACTCCATACCACTTCTGCAGGTAACGATTCCACCCAGCCACCACCCTCTCCTGTAAAAGTGTCTCCTCATCTCCTCCTGAACCTTCCTCGCCCCACTCTCATATCATGGCCCCTGTGGCCCTCCCTCCCTTACTTTGAACAGCCCCTCTGTACCTGTCTTGTTTATTTCTTTCATGTATTTAAAGGGTTTCAATCATGTCACCCCTGTCTCTCCTCTCCTCCAGTGAGTACATGTTGAACTCTTCAACCTCCTCTCGTATGATAAGTCCCCCAGCCCCTTGATCATCTTTGTCGCCCTGCGCTGCACCCCCTTCAGTAACTTAATGTCCCTCTTCAGATATGGACGCCAGTACTGCACGCAGTACTCCAGGTGTGGTCTAACTAATGACCTATACAGTGGCAGAATCACCTCCTTCCTCCTCGAGGATATACCCCTTGCAATACAACCCAGCATTTTGTTGGCCTTTGCAGCTGCCTTCCTACATTGTGCCGAGTTGTTCATTGACCCTGTAATTAGCACACCCAGATCCTTCTCCTCCTCTGTCTGGGCTAGCTGCACTCCCCCTAGCTGGTAATTCCTCCTTGGGTTCTTCATCCCAAAATGCAGCACCTTGCACTTTTTGGCATTAAACCCCAGTTGCCAGGTGTCTGACCAGGTTTCAAGCTTTGCCAGATCATCCTGCAACCCCTGCCATCCCCTAGGTCATCCACCACCGCGCCAACCTTGGTATCATCAGCAAACAGACTGATCTTGCTCTTGATGTCCCATGATATGTCTGCAATGAATATCCCAAACAACACTGGTCCCAACACCGAGCCCTGTGGGACACCGCCACTGCCCTTGGGTGTGAGAGCTCCCCACCCACCACCACCCTCTGTTGCCTTCCCTGCAGCCAGTTTCCTACCCATCTCACCAGCTTTGCACCCGCCCCTGTGCCTACTAACTTCCCTTCCCAGCCTTCCATATGCACGAGTGAATGCCTTACTGAAGTCCAGATACAGGACATCCACTGCATGGCCCCTTCCAGTTGCCTAGTTACCCAGTCATAGAACTTGACCAGGTTGGTTTGGCAGGATCTGCCACATATGAAGCCATGCTGTCTGCTGTCCTGTAGTCCTTTGGCCTCTAGGAGGGCCACCAGCCTCTCCTTCAGGATAGTCTCCATTAGCTTACCCATGATGGATGTGAGGCTCACTGGTCTGTAGTTTCCCGGTTCATCCCTAGGGCCACTCTTGTGGAGGGGCACCACATGAGCCATCCTCCAGTCCTGAGATACACACCCCGAATGTAGTGAGGCATTAAATAGGTCTGCCAAAGGTCCTGCAAGGACCTCTGTCAGCTCCTTCAGTACCCTGGGGTGGATGCCATCTGGGCCTGGCGCCTTGTTCACCCTCAGTGCCTTCAAACCCTCTCGACCTCTGCCCTCCATGATTTCCCCATCTGTTACCACTTCCCCCCCGCTTCTGCCATTTATCCAACCTTGGGTGTCACCCCCCTCTTCTCTTTAGTAAATACTGAGTAGCTCATTTAGTGCTTCACTATCATCGACCCTGCCTCCACCCAACTCTTCCTTCCTAATCCTTACTATGTGGTCCTTACAGCTCCTTTTTCTCCTTGATGTACTTAAGAAGTCCTTCTCCCCTTCTTAATGCCTTGTGCCAGCCTGAGTTCCATAGATGCTTTGCTCCCCTTACTGCCCTTGTCACCTCCTTCAATTCTGTCAAGTACTCCTCCCTGTCCTCCCCCCTCCCTGTTTTCTTGTACTTCCTAAAGGCAGCTCTTTTCCTCCTTACCTTTTCCATGACCTCCTTGCTCAACCAGATCAGTTTCTTAGCCCTAGCCTTCTTGTTCTGGGCTTTGCAGCAGGTTTTGGTTGCCTCCACTATCCCCAGCTTTATGAGCTCCCACCTCTGGTTAGTGTCCATACTAGATTGAATTCTGGCCAGGTACCCTTTTAACACGTCCCCCATCCTCCCAAAGTCGGCCCTCCTGAAGTCCAGCACTATTGTGCCAGATTCCACTCCTTCCTTGCCCATATCCAATGTGAGCCATACTGAGCGGTGGTCACTCCTTGACAGCGGTTCCTCCACTGTAAGTTCTCTCACAAAGTCCCCATTTGCCAGCACAAGGTCAAGGGGATTTCCTAACCTAGTTGGTTAACTGACCATTTGCAGCAGGAAGCTGTCCTGGAAGGCATCCAGCAGTACCTGCTCCCTTCTGTTCCTGGTTGTTGGGGTGCTCCAGTCCACTCCTGGCATGTTGAAGTCCCCCACAATCACCACACTACCCTTCTCGCAGGTCCTCCTGATCTGTTACGCTAGTTCCCTGTCTAACTCCTCCATCTGAGATGGTGGCCTGTACACCACTCCCATTCTAAGAATCCTATTCTTGGAATCCTGGATTTGCACCCAAAGTGACTCCGTACTACCCTCCTCCCCTTCCTCCCTTACACACTTCAGTCCTTCCTTCACATATAGTGCCACCCCCCTCCTTTCCCAATCACTCTGTCCCTACAAAATAATCTGTACCCTGGTACAGACAGGTCCCAGTCATTGTATTGGGTGGCCCATGTTTCCGTGATGACTGCAATGTCCACCTCTCCCTCTGCCATGAGAACCTGTAACTCTGCAGTTTTTCTCCCAAGGCTCCTAGCATTAAAGGTAACCACCTTCCACCCTTCCCCCCTCCTATCCTGCCCTCCTTTCCTAGCATCACCAACAGTACTTGCCATTTGTCCTTTGTCACTGTTATGGGGGGTAAGCTCATATGGTTTCCCAACCTGTGGTCTCTGCATATCTCTTCCCCAACTGCCACTCCCACTCTAGTTTAAATTCCCAACTTCCTCTATGTACTCCTCCATCCTCTGTTTCAACACTTTCTTTCCCTCTCACTCAAGTGTAGTCTGTCCTTGGCATAGAGACTACTGTCCTCCCAGGTCCCTCCCACCCCCAACAGCCCTTACCCTTTAGCACAACACCAGGTTCTTAGTCATCCGTTAAATTCTCTATTCTCAGCTTTCTTGTTGTGCTTGCCTTTGGCACAGGAAGTATCTCTGAAAAAGTTACTGATCTTCCTGCTCCCTCACATAATTGTGCTAGTTCCTCAAACCTCCTCTGGACTGTATCTACTGTCTTGCCAGCCAGGTCGTTTGTCCCAAGATGTATAATTAAATGAGACTTGTCCCTACCCCTTCTAGCATATTTCAGAACAGACTGTCCCACCCTTTCCACTGTCATTCCTGGCAAGGCCTCCACCCAAATGCGACTATGCCTCTCCCCCTTGCTACCCCACCTAACTCCTCTTAGTATTGAGTCCCCCAGCACTAAGATTCCACCCTTCTTACTCCCTGCTTGCTTCCATTCATCTCCTCTCTCATTTCCAGCTCCTCTTCTTCCTCCTGCACATTATTTCCCCCTTTTACCCCTGTTGCAATTCTCCCAGCAGAACTTCCCCGCTCCAGTTTGGTCCAGGCATTTATCAATTACTCCTCTAATTTCATCATTTCCCTCCTCCACCTTCTTCTCTCTAGCAGTGCACAACTATTTTCTGAAGGCCCTTCACAAATGCCCGCTCCCTCTCTCTTCAGAGTAACCTGTTCTCTCCTTTCCACTCCATGACTTTTGCCACTTCTTCACCTCCCCTCACAAGTCCCTATCTCCTCCTTCCATTTGTCTTTTGTCTCTTGATCTGGTTTCCCCGGTATTTGTTCTTCCTGGCCTGGGCCCCTTTGTCTCTGCTTCCCTTCTTCTGACCCTCTCCTCACCACTGTTGGCTTAAATCGCCCTCCCCTTCTTCCTCCCTCCAGTATTGGGCTAAACCCACCCCCAAATTTCTGCCTTGCCTGTCTTAGTTCTTCCTGCAGACCCTCCATCTCCTTTCTAAGTTTTTCTATGTGGTTGCACACTAAACATCCTCCCACACTCCAGGCAATTTTTAGAAAGATTGGTGAACCGCAGTTGTTGCAGCCTACCACCCTACCCATTGCTGTTGTTGCCCACCAGCGACCTCCCACCCTTCCAGATGCAGGATACCAAACACTCCCCCAAGTCTCCCCTCTCCTCTATCAGTGCAAAATATTTTCTTTATTTCCCTTACCTCCTTTGTTGCACATGTTTAGATATATTGAGCAACTGCTTTTTATATTCCTATCCTTCCTATCCACACTCAAAAACAGACTTTAAGTAGCCATTGCACAACCTTCTTCAAACTCCTACTCCTCCTTTCCCAATGCAATATCAATGTGAAGAAGTAATAATGAAAGCTCCTAGATTTGCATTTACTTCCTTCCACTGAGAGCAGTCACCTCTTCACTTGCTGCTGTTCCTTTCCTGGATGTCTGCTTTTGCTATGACAGGTGCATATCCTTTGCCTGTTTGAGGAAGTGATGTCAGAACCCCTGGTATAAAGGAAATAATGGACCAAGGGTGGACCAGCCCAAGTCTTCCAGAAACAATCAGGTAGCTGAGGCCTCTGGTCAGACCATTAGCACCTCCCCACTCTGCACTCAAACTTTGCAGCTAGTGAAGCCAGCAACAATGAATCACAATTCTATTCAAGGCCCCCCAAATAGGTTTGCTACCCAAAGAAACAGGACTCCAATTCAAACAGCTTCACCAACAACACATCAAAATAGGCTTGGAATTAGAAGATATATGTCTCCAATTCAAAGATACAGACCCAGTTAAATCACACCAATTATGTTTTAAAACAGAAGAAATAGGTCTGTACAGATGCAGCCTGCCACACAGTGAATCAAACAAATGAGCCCACTTATAGCTACCAAAACAGGTTTCAAAATTCCAACAGCCCCAAACAATACCCTGCTAGCCCCTTAGTAGTAAGAAAGAAAAGAAATAACCTTCTACCAAGTAGAATCCACAAGAAACAATGTAAAACAAAAAGCTACTGTACTGTAGATCTGATCTTGTCCCCCTTCTAGTTCCTTCTGAGAAGCCAAAGCACTGAGTTCCAAACTCTGTGATTTCCCTTGTGCTGCTTTCAAAATCAGACAGTTCCAAACTCTGTGATTTCCCTTGTGCTGTTTTCAAAATCAGACAGTTCCAAACTCTGTGATTTCCCTCGTGCTGCTTTCAAAATCAGACAGTTCCAAACTCTGTGATTTCCCTTGTACTGCTTTCAAAATCAGACAGTTCCAAACTCTGTGACTTCCCATGTGCAACATCTGCCACTTTATCACATCTTTCTTAATGTTGAGCAAAATCTGGCTTTCTGTTTTCAACTGTTTTCAAAGCGTCACACTACAACAAGCCTGCCAAAGCTAATAGCCTATAAACCCCATCAGAAGTCAGATCGTGGTCGCGTCATAAATCACCCATGAGCCAGGAAGCACACCCTCAGTCCATATATCTGGCATCTGTCCTTTAAAAGGGTTCAGTGGCCAGGTTACATGAAAGTTAGACCAAAAAGACACAGCAAAAGGGCAACCAATAAAAAAATGTGACAAAGATTCAAACACGCCTAGACATGACTCTTCTCTGGGGCAAAACCTCTCTGATAAGTTTCAAATTGCCCTTCACCCCCAATTTCTTGTGCATACAGAGCTGTGAAAAGTCCCATAAATATTTAGGGATTCTCTTACTAGTCAAAAACCTCAGCTTGGAATTTTGGTCAGCTATGGGCAATTCCAGGAACCACAGAGAAGCATAAAAGAAAGCTTGTACCACTTCAGTATAAAACTGTTTTCGAGAATTTAAACAGAGGGGTCTTTTAACTATTTTCCAGGCCTTGAATTTCCCAATCATTCCCTGAAAATGACTAGGAAACTGAGACTCCCTTGTCTGTCAGGGTAAAAATTCAGAAAGGTCCCAATTGTCTAGCAGTTGACCTATACCATCCTCCACCAATGGTGTCCATACCTCGTTCCCTCCCTTCAAGAGAAGTATCAAATTATAGAAGATAAAAGTAACATGTAAATATACTACAGGGTTCAACATCCCCAGTCCTCCTTCACTGATAGGTAGATATGTGATAACCCTCTTTACCAGGTTCAATCTGCTCCCCCATAAACACAGGAAAAACACCCTATAAATCGAAGTCTCCAAAGATTGTGGGGGAGGATAAACCACCACTAAAAACCAAAAATATGGCAAGAAAAATTTTCTGATTAGGTAAATACATTTAGCCTTCGACATCTGTCCCTTATTCCAAAGGACCACCCTATCTCGAGCTGCCATCAACTGCCTATCCCAGTTACACCTGTGAGCATCTTTTTTTTTATTTTATTTATTTAGTTGTTTAACCAGGAGTAACACACTAAGCTGATAGCTTTTTTACAGGAGCGACCTGGGAGCACAGGGAAGTTAAGTGACTTGCTCAGGGTCACACAGTATGCAAATGGAAGCTGTGGGATTGAAACCCAGGTCTGGTCTGCTGGATGTCACCAGATTTGCAGCTCAGAGCCTTAAGCCACTGCACTATACTACCTCTGTACCACCAAAGTAGATACCAAGTATTCTTCTGTATTCTAAATCTACAGGCATATCCCAGATCAAGGCAACATCAGCAGCATCATAACCTAATGGTAGGATCCCACTCTTTAAATTATTAATAGATGGTCCAGAAACTTCAGAAAAAGTCTTCGATATCAACTGAACTGCTTCAGCAGAAGAACTATCAGCTAAAACCAAAACTAAATCATCTGCATATGCAACAGAAACAATCTGTTTATCTTCACAAACTACAGATAGGCCCATAACTCTTTCTGTCATGTTCAGGGCATACAGCAAGGGGTCCAAGGACATCACATATATTAAAGGGCTCAGTGGACACCCCTGTCTCACACACCTATGTACCATGACCTCTTGCCCTATCCAACCGTTAATACAGGGTAAAAAACTAGTGCCTCTCTAACATGTCTTTAACAAGCCTATAAATTTAAAAGGTAAACCATAATTATGCAGGGTCTCCCAGAGGTATGCATATTCCACCTGATTGAAAGCTTTCATTTGATCAAGGCAGACAAGATGACCAAATACCTCCTGCGAGACCCCCTTATATAGAATCTCCCGGAGAAGAATAAGAGCATCCTGTA
The DNA here is from genome assembly GCA_016271365.2 of Neoceratodus forsteri. Taxonomy (NCBI): domain Eukaryota; kingdom Metazoa; phylum Chordata; order Ceratodontiformes; family Ceratodontidae; genus Neoceratodus; species Neoceratodus forsteri. Next base: position 1,689,450,005 of record CM028130.1, on the reverse strand, counting down.
CCCACCTTTTTGGGACCCCACTAAATTGAGAGAGATGTAGCAAGGTATCTAAAACCCTCCGTAGACAATTACTCAAAACCTTCTTCAGGATTTTATAGTCTGTATTAAGAAGCGACAAAGACCTCCAATTTTCCAAATTTCCCCTTTCCCCTTTCCCCTTTTTTAAATATCAATAACAAAAGACCCCGTAGCATACTTTCAGGGAGATTCTCAGTCTGCAGTCCAGCATTCAAAACCTCACCCAGTTCTACTCCCAAAACTTCCCAGATCTCTTTATATACTTCATGAGGGAGCCCATCAGATCCAGAGGCTGTCCCTGCTTTAAGTGACCAGATTACAGACCTGAGTTCCTCTTGCGAGATGGGTTCTATCAGAGTATCCTGCAATTCTGGTGATAACTGAGGTAACTGCTTACTAACCAACCTATTTCGCATGTGATCCATCGGAAGGGGTTTGCTCATAAAGGATTTAGAAGCATAAGTTTGTATTTCATGGAAAATGTTCTCATTAGACGTCACTCACCTTCCCCCTGCAGTGTTTAAATATGTCATGCTATGGGATTCTCTTAGAAGCCATGCTGATTCAAATGGTAATGTGTCCCTTTTTTTCCCAGAAATCCCATACTTATGCATCTGTTCCATATTACTCAAAACTTTCAACTGCAACTGAGCCAGTTCAGCTTTTAAACCTTTAATCTTGTTATGGCACTCAGACCACAAATGCTGTCAAAGATTTGTCCAGAATTTAATATGGTCCCTCAAATATCTTAACTCATCATACCTCAGTTTCCCATTAATATGACTAATCTTCTGAAAATATACCCTTATTTCTTTTTTAGTGTCCTCCCACCATTTATCCGTACCATCGTATAGAAAAAAAACTATCTGGCATGCAACCGAAAGAGAACGAAACCCCTCCCTCACTAGAGGGATATCCAGCAAGGTTACATTTAACTTTCAGATCCCAGGACCTCTCTGGGTCTCAGGCACATCACATAGTACAATCTTAAGAAGCCTATGGTCTGATGTAGCCACTTCTTGTCATGATTGCGACTGTACAATAAATCCAGATGAAAGAAAAAAATAATCTATCCTGGATGCCTTGGGTCCACAAAAATAGGTATTGCTGTTCCCATCAACATAAGACCCAAAAGCATCGACCAAGCCAATATCAGTAATTATCTGAGCTAAACAAGTTGCATCACAATAAACCTTCTTCCCCAAAGCAGAAGGTATCTGGGAGGGTAATTAAAATTTCCCCCCAGAAGAACTGGATAGGAAGTGCTCAAAAATGGGTAAAGGGATTTAAACAAAGCAACCCTATCAAATTTATTTTGGGGGGCATATACATTTAATAAACGTAAAAATGTAGTACCCCACTTAATATCCAATACCAAAGCTCTACCTTCGAAAATCTGTATGTGATGTACCACCTGAATATGAGAAAGAAAAAAACAAATCCCAACCCCACTGCATAAATCCTTCCCCTGAGACCAAATGCAGTCTCTCCAGATCCACCTATTAGTAGCAGCAGCCCAGTCTTCAGAGGAGTGTAACCTAAGAAAGAAAAGCAATAACATTGAGGGAATCAAAACAGGAAAAAAGGAAAAGTTAACAGCCAGCAACTAACCAGAATGTCTAAGAAAGAGGCAGACTAACCCACCCACCCAACATCATGCCATAAATGCTGTCCCACTACAGACCCCAGAGTATGAAACTCATATTCATATACTTTATCCAGATCATTCTGAAGGTGAAAAAAAACATCCTGCAAGTTAACAGTTTTATTCTGAAGACAGTGTAAACATCTTGCATACCAGATAGCCCATTTGATACAAGCTAGAACCACAAAAACCGTACTCCAATGCCATTTACACCACTCTATTGGAATCTGTCCCAAAATTAGAATATCATATGTCATAAAGCGGAACATAGGTTCACCCCAAAAATTCGCCAGTGTTGTCCAGAATCCTTGCACATGAACACAGTCAAAATACAGGTGATGTATAGTCTCTAAACAGCCACGACAAGAAGGTTCATAACAGTATCTGTCTCCTAACTGTTTATGTTTCTGATTATTTCTCACATTAAGCTTCTGATGCCCACAAAGCTAAGCCATATCTTGCATTTTCAATGGAATCCTAGGCTCTATTATGCTAGCAAGCAATAAGTCAGTTTTTACTGTAGCGGGAGCCAAAAACAAAGGATCTTCAGTATAACATGAGTCTACCACATGTTTATAGAACAATTTTTTTTATGAGAAAGAAACCAAAAAAGCTCAATCTTCCACATTCTAATATATTTAAGAGTCAACCTGACATAATCGGGAAGCAATTTCTCAGACTGATGCCATTTACCTCTACCGCAGACCATCAAGAACTCCTTACCCCATAAGCTCATACACAAAGATCCCATATCCTCAGTAGCCAATAGCTTCGGTTGAATAGTGCTATAAAAAAAATTACCAAAAAAAACACTAATGGTTGGATCATATTAAGACAACCTGACTTCCAAGCTCTATAAGTATGAGCCTGTTTGACAGGATTTAACCTGCTCCCCCATAAAAAGGAGAAAAAGAGGCCCATAACCTTCGTATGTATACCATAAGGGAGAGGGAACACATGTGAGACATATAAAAATATCGGGGTGACATACAACTGAAGAAGAAACACCTTTTTTTCCACGAAATTTTCCAAGATTGCCATTTTGCAACTTTCTGTTGAGCCACATCAAAAGCCATATCCCAATTGCATTGCAAGGCAGTTGAAGTACCATAATAAATACCCAATAACTTTACATTATCCTTAACTATCGGGATTACGAAAGAACCAGGAACCAAGGTGGAGCCCAAGACCAACATCCGACTTTTCGTAAAATTAATCTGGATACCAGTGTAAGGTTGCAACTCCTGAAGAGCTTGAAGAACTCGCATTCCTGAATCCAAATTAGCTACAGTGAAAATACAATCATCCACTTATGCTAAAACTTTTCGAAATATACAACCTTTTGTAGAAGTAATAGGCAGTACCTGTGAGTCTACATCTGTCTGCCTTAAGATAGGATCAAGACCAAAGACAAACAACAAAGGACTTCAAGGACACCCCTGTCACACTCCAATGTTAAGATGGACAGGAATGCCCAAATGTCCATTCACCAAGGGAGTAATTAATGCTGCAGAATACATAGTTACCAACAAAGTAAGGAATGATTCAGGAATACCATCAAATTTTAAAACTGCCCAAACATGTTCATGTCGAATAGCATCAAATGCCGTTTCCTGATCCAACGACAAAAGACAACCTGATAGAGTATTAGAAAAAAACTTGCTCGACCAATTCCCTTAAATAAGTCAAATTATGTACAATATTCCTACCAGGAACTGCACATATTTGAGTCATAATAAACAGACTCCTTACCACCTTAGAAAGTCTATTAGTTAAAATTGTGGCCAAAATCTTATAGTCTGAGGTCAAAAGGCTAATAGGTCTCCAATTCGTAAGCTGTTTGGAATCCCCTTTATTTTTATAATGAAAGATCATTATCCCGTTACACATATTAGGTGTGAGTCTATTTTCTGACCAGATGGCTTGAAAAAGGACTCACAACCATGGAAGTACACTATCTGCAAAAGTTTTATAAAATTCATTCAGAATACCATCAATACCCAGGGTAGTACGAGTTGACAATTTAGTGATAGCCAATAAAATTTCTGCTTCAGAAATAGGTGTCATCAAAGCCTCGAGATCTTCAGGCAGTATAGGAGGAATAACCAAATCATGAAAAAAAGAGCTAGGTAAAGTGGTGGAAACATCCTGAAACTTAGATTTAACATAAGTTTGGACAACCCGACAAATACCCCTCACATCCTGCTCTAAGGTGTCATCACTATCTAGTAAAGCAGTCATACCAAACCGTTCCAACCTTTGTGAGGAAAGATCATAAGTATTAACTTGCTGCTTAGTACCTGAAAGCAAATACTTTTGTTGGCAAAAACATTTGTCTTCTCTAATTTTTAAGAAATCATACATTTTATGTTTAATTTCTTTTAGTTTTGGAAAAAGGGAACCATCTGAAGCCGACACCTGGTGCAGGAGTTTAATATACTGTGCCCTATACCCCAAATATTCTAAATAATGGCTTCTAGCCTTATACCTCGAAATTTGAAGAAATAATAATTTCAAGTCCAATTTGGTAGCCTCCCACCATTCAATGGGGCTATCATACAAAAAGCAAAGATTGGCCTGGGGAGCAAATAGATCATTCACCTGATCTACCGACATGGCATCATGTAACAAAGCTGCATTCAATTTCCAAAAAGCATGACCCATAGGAAGCTTTTGATATGGACCTATCCAAATTTTAACCACCATATGATCCGAGGTTTCCATACGCAGGATTGCAACCTCTATACAAGTAAGTCTCCTAGATAAAAACCAAAAATCAATGCAGGACAACAAAACCCTCCTAAAGAAAGTATGCTGCAGAGAAACATTCAAAATATCATACACGTCTTCTAGATTATTGTGCATAAGTACTTCACGAAGCATATTTGTGTCACAGAAGATCTTCTGAGTCTTCCTACCCCAATCCCGCGGGCCTAGGCCACAATTAAAATCACCCCCCCATAACACTAGTTTAGAAGTATGGAGATATGGAGAAATCCTCTTAAATAAAGCAGCCCTGTCTGCCTTCTGTTGGGGAGCATATACAGTAAATTAAGTAAATGATATACACAATTGGAATGAATGAAATCAACCAACAGTGCTGTACCTGGCAGAATATCAAAAATCTTCAGAATTTTAACATTTATATCAGAAAACAATATGCCCAACCCATCACATGTATCCTCCCCCAAAGACCATAAAGAAATACCCCATTTCCAGTCTCTTTCTACTGCTCTCAATTGTAATCAAGAATGCAACCGAGTATCCTGAAGCAGTATTATATTACCCCGGCATTCCCTTAGACTAACAAAAGTAACCATTCTTTTATGGGAAGATTTAATGCTATTAACATTAATGGTGAGCAGGACAACACCCTGAGCCATTGGTAATAGACTAGAGATGAAAAAATACTAGAGAAAAAGGAAGCCAAACATGCAACAAAAACACATAATTTCCTTTTCTTCCTCTTCTTAGGCTTATCACAAACACCTATGTCCACAACCGTCTCTGCATGCGAGGAAGCTACAGAAGAGATGTCTGAAGCCAAACCATCCTCTTCCTCATTCTGATCTTGTAACGGTGTGTAAGTGGTTTGTAAGGGAAGGGAATCGGAAACATCTAGAATGTCCGAATGAGCTTTACTTGATTTGGAACGAGTTACCCGATGGAAGGATACCTCCTGGTGCAGATCTGGAGGAGGCATACAGGATGCATCTGCAGAGATTAAGGGGTCAGCAAGGGAGCCCAAGTCCATATCAAGTACAGTGGTAGCTTCCACTGAAAAAAACACAGGCACTGATGGAACATCTAGCACCAAGAGGGCTGGATCTAGCACCAGCTCTGACACTAGGGGTACAGCAGAAGAGATGGCTTCCAAGGGGGCTGAAGAGGTCTCTGGTGCAACCAGAGGTCATGGGGGGAGACCACAGGGGAGGTCTGGGGATGAGTAAGTAGGTCACGAATCTTCTGACTTTCTTTCTGGGCCATTGCCACATAAACATCTTGCTCTGCTCTAACAGCCTGTTATTATGGGAAGCCCAGGAACAAGTCCGAAAAGTATGACCAAGTTCATCACAAAGGTTACACTTAGGAGAATTCCTACAATGTGCACCTATGTGTCCCAAATCTCCACATAGGCCACACTTTTGCTGGTTGCGAACATTACTAAGATAGCCCAAAAACTCCACTCTTATAACAGGTCCGTGGTTGGCTGGGGTAAAAAAATCACCCCTCTATCTCTCCCCAGGACAAAACAATTAAGCAGATGCCATGTCAAACCATTTTTCAACTACAAATCCACCAAAAATCTCCATCCCCCAGTCCATAAACATTCCTCATCCAGAATAGGTTCTGGGAGTGCCCTAACCGCACAGTGCTGCTGTAGCCAATAGGTAACATCCGCCACATTGACTCCCTCATTACGAAACAAAACTGATTTTTTTTTAGACTGGCTTTGTTAAAGGAATAGCAATGAAAGGACTCCATAATGGAGTATGCTTGAGAAGCTGAAATTGTTTCCAAAACCTATCCAAACCAGCAGCATGTTTAAAACTGATATCAAAGACAGTATCCCCAGGCATATGGATCAGAGCATAGATTTCATAGGCATAAAATTTCATACTGCCTTTCACCAATTCCCGTCCAACAAGCCACCTGTTAGGGACCTCTGACGGAGGACCCCTAAACTTCAGATGCACTGCATTATGCTGTGCTGCAGGTTCAGAAGTAAGCCCAAAAGTGGCAGGGAATAATTTTTCCTTAATACCAGTATGCCAAACCGGAGATGCAGCAGCCGATGCAGGTGCAATGTCCACAGGGACCCCCACTAGGCCAGTAGAGGATAACTGCTGTGCAGCAGGTTGAGAGTCCCCAAGAGGTGAGAGAGGCAAGGTGGGGGAGTAGGTGAAGAAGCCTCTCCCTCCAAACACTTAATATCCTCCAAGAGAGTATCCAAAGCCTCTGCAGCAGAAGACTAAGGCTGTATAACAGGGGAGCCTTGTCCCAAAGGGATAGATGCACTCGGAGAAGTCTGCTCCAAGTCAGTAGGCAATATGTCAGAAGGTAGGGGCATAAGGTTTGCATCCCACCCCTTCCCATCTGGGGATTTCACCCACCCAGCCACCTCCAAGGCCTGGGAGACCCACGCTGCTGGAGCTGCAACCTCCCCAGAAGGGAGGGCACCGGAAGCGGGTGCTAGCAACGATGAAGCAGGCAGTTCAATAACATCTGACAAATACGAGTTCAAAGTACAAGAAGCAACACCAGTAAAAAGCCGTTTAGAGTCAGTTCCAGACAGGGAGAATTCTGGACAGCAGGCTGGGAATAAGATAGACCAGAATTGTCCATGGAACCCTGTGAAGAGTCTGGCAAATCACTCGATCCATGACATGCGCCAACTGTCCCTGACTCCGAAATATCAGCATCAAAAGCACTTACAGTATGTTCCGGACAAACCAGAGGGGAGATTACCAGCACAATAGTATCAGGCTGAACCATTTCAGACATGCCAGGTGCGTCAACCAGCATTCGTTCCTCGATGAGGGGAAGTTGAGCCACTTCCTCTTCCTGTATCATCGAACTAGCCTCCCGTGCATGTTCCAGATCTTGCAGTAAACGGTTTCTCAAAGCTAGAAACCTACACTCCTCCTGAGCCAGCTGTTGCTCTAACAAATCCACCATTGAACCGGCATCCCGATCCATGGACTCCGACCGAACAATGGTAAAAGCCGCACCAACACTTACTGGAGTCAGTACTGTAGAAACATCCCCTGTCAAAGAGTCGTCCGATGCCATAATGATCACGAGCCTGAGAAGGAAGGTCAAGGAGGTGATCAGCACCCCAACCCTCCACACGTCCTCACTCCTCGCTGTCCCAGCACACACTGATCCCGATGCACAGAGTCGCAGCGCCCTCCACCGACAGAGTAGGGGAGTTTCCCCGGTGTCCCTGCCAAATTTCTCTCATTCACTAAAAATACCATCTACAGCTTAATCTGGTTCAAGGTTGGTTGGCATTCATCTGTATGCCCCTCCCCCGGGTCGTGCCTGAAAATAGGCAGGATTTGTCTAGTGCACTTATTTGGTCAACAAAAACTAATAAAATAAATAAATAAATAAAAAACGCTGTAGTTAAAGTATTTATAGTATTAAGTTATGCACAATCACCCAGAGATGATCTAGGCAAGCTTCATACGATCTTCTCAATTGTTGTCTCAGCAAAAGATTGAGATAAGCAACCAAGGGGATAGGCCAAAAGGGGGCAAAATTCAACAGAAGGGTAGACAGCAGGGAGAACCAGGGATAAAGGACAACCAGGGAAGGGGCTGGAGTAGAACAGCTAAACAGTCCAGGGAGTTCACATCATGGAAAGCCATGTCTGCCAATGCCAGGAGCCTTAGCAACAAGATGGATGATCTGGAGGCTGCCATGGTGCAGTTGGACCTGGACATTGTGGCAATCACAGAGATCTGGTGTAATGATAACCAAAACTGGGAGATGGCCATACCTGGCTACAACATATTCAGAAGAGACAGGGCAGGTAGGAAGGGAGGAGGAGGAGAGGCACTTTATGTGAAAGATGGCATAAAGGCCACAGAGATCCAGGAGGAACAAAATGGGGGAGAGATACTATGGGTTAAGCTGGAAAGGAAAATGGAGTCAGCCATCCGCACAGGGATGGTCTACAGACCACCATCCCAGGGGAGAGAAACAGATACGGAGTTGATGCTAGCCATTCAAAGGATAGCAGACAAGGGGGAGGTGGTGATGGTTGGAGACTTCAATTTTCCAGATGTGGACTCTCCCAGTAGCAGCATCAACCAGGAGCAGATTTATCCTGGACTCCCTTCAAGGTGACTTCCTAAAGCAACTGGTCAAGGAACCAACTCGGCAGAAGGCAGTACTGGACCTTGTGCTCACAAATTGGGAGAGAGTGATATGGGTAACAGTGAGGGAGCACCTGGGGAACAGTGACCACCAGTCACTGTGGTTTGAAATCACAGGAGGAACAGAATCAAGCCTTACAAAAACACACGTATTCCGAATTTTAGGAGGGCAGACTTTGGGAAAATGGGGAGATGCTTGAAAGAGGCATTAATGGGAATGGGAAGGGAATCAGGGGTTGAGGAACAGTGGGCAATATTTAAAACAGGGATTATAAGAGTAACAGAATTATGCATTAAGCAGGTTAGCAAGAGGAAAAGGAAGAGGAAGCCATTATGGTTTTTCAAGGAGGTAGCGCAGAAAGTGAAAGCCAAAAAGATCGCATTCCAGCAATACAAAAAGACACAGCAGAAGGGGATAGGAAGAAGTACCAGGAGAAGCAAAGGGAGGCAGAGAGGTCAGTAAGGGAAGCCAAAGCTCAGACAGAAGAGTGCATTGCAAATCAATGAGTTGAGGGAACAAAACCTTTTACAGGTACATAAGTGAAAAAAGAAGGGCAAAGGGAGGGATAGTGAGACTGAAGGAAAGGACAGGGGCCGCGTAGAGGATGATAACAGTAAAGCTGACATACTGAACAGATATATTTGCTCAGTCTTTACTGAGGAGGAGGAGGAGGGTAATGGGCCTGAAGGGAGTACAAGGGGAGGGAATGGTACAGAAATGGACACAAATCCCTTTACACGGGAAAGAGTCCTAAAGGAACTGGAAGGAATAAGAGTCAATAAAGTGATGGGGCCAAATGGGTTGCACCCCAGGGTACTAAAGGAACTAAGAGAGGTGGTGGCTGAGCCTCTGGCACTCCTGTTTAGCCAATCACTGAAAACAGGGGAGGTACCCAAAGACTAGAGGACAGCAGATGTAGTCCCCTTATACAAAAGCAGGAACAAAGAAGAAGCAGGGAACTACAGACCAGTCAGCCTGATCCCGGTAGTAGGGAAGATCATGGAAGCATTACTGAAAGAGAGATTGGTGAAACATCTGGTTACCAACAGAGTACAGGACCAAGGCATATGGTTTCACCGGGGGGGGGGTCATGCCAGACCAACTTCTTTGAATTTTTTGACTGGGTGACAAGGGAGGTGGATCAGGGAAGGCCAGTGGATGTGGCCTATCTGGACTTCAGCAAGGCCTTTGACACAGTGCTGCATAGAGAGCTATTAAACAAACTTGGGAATATGGAAGTGGGCAGGACAGTAGTGCAGTGGGTGGGTAATTGGCTGGACGGCAGGACATAGAGGGTGGTGGTAAAAGGCTGTTACTCCACAGAGGGAAGCGTGACCAGTGGAGTACCACAGGGATCAGTGCTGGGACCAGTCCTGTTCAACGTCTTCATCAGTGTCATTGCACAGGACCTAGAAGGCAGAATTTCCTGTTTATTGATGACACAAAGCTCTGTAACAGAATGGACACTCCAGAGAGTGTAAACAGAATGAAGAGGGACCTGCAGAATCTTGAGGAATGGTCAAGGGTTTGGCAGTTGAAATTCAACGTGAAGAGGTGCAAGATAATGCATATGGGGCACAAAAACCCTGTAGCAACATATCAGTTAGGTGGGGAGGATATAGTATGTACCAAACTGGAAAGGGACCTTAGGGTTATCATCTATGATCACCTCAAGGTAGGGAAACAGTGTGACAAGGCAGCAGGTAAAGCAAATAGGATGCTGAGATGCATAAGCAGGGGCATCACCAGCAGGAAAAGGGAGGTCATAATTCCACTATACAAGACACTAGTGAGGCCCCACCTGGAGTACTGTGTACAGTTACATAGAAACAGAATATGACGGCAGATCAGGACTGCTTGGCCCAGCTAGTCTGCCCATTTTCCTACCTAACAATAAGCTGAAGATCCTAGTTAACCAACAGCTTACTTCCTCCTACCTCCCACTAGGACTGCCTTATGTCTGTCCCTTGTATTCTTGAATTCCCCCACTGTTCTTGACTCCACGACCTCCTCAGGGAGGCTGTTCCATGCATTCACAACCCTCTCCATGAAAAAATACTTCCTCAGATTACCTCTGAGCCATCCCCCATCCCTCTATCTTCAAATTGTGCCCCCTTGTTCTTGCACATCTCTTTTTCTGAAAGATGCTAACCTCTTGGACTTCATTGATTCACTTGAGGTACTTGAAAGTTTCAATCATGTCCCCTCTCTCCCTTCTTTCCTCAAGGGTATACATATTAAGCTCCTTTAGTCTTTCTTCATATGTATTCTGGTGCAGACCCTGCACCATTTTGGTTGCCCTCCTCTGGACAGCCTCCACTCTGTCTACGTCTTTGCAGAGATGGAGTCTCCAGAACTGCACAGAGTACTCCAGATAGGGTCTCACCAACTGTCTGTACAGAGGGCTAACAACTTCCTGTTTTCTACTATTGATGCCTCTTCCTATGCATCCCAGTATCCCCCCAGCCTTCCTTACTGCCTTCTCACATTGCTTGCCCACCTTTAGGTCATCTGATATAATTACCCCCAGGTCCTTTTCCATTTTTACTGTTGTCAGTTTCTCACCCCCTATTGTGTACTCTTCCCCTGGGTTTTTGTTTCCCATGTACATTACGTTGCACTTCTTTGCATTGAATCTGAGCTGCCATACATTTGACCATTCCTCCAACCTTGACAAGTCCCTTCTCATCCTTTCCACTCCATCTTGTGTATCAACCCTGTTGCAGATCTTTGTGTCGTCTGCAAAGAGACATACTTTTCCTTTCAGTTCCTCTGCAATGTCATTTATAAAGACATTAAAAAGGACCGGTCCCAGTACTGAACCCTCGGTACCCCACTAGTAACCCTCCTTTCTTCACTGTGTACTCCATTTACTACTACCCTTTGCGTCCCTGTTGTTCAGCCAATTTTTATCCAGGCTCCACCTTGGGGGCCCACCTCAAGGCTGGCTAACTTGTGTAATCTTTTGTGTGGACTGTATCAAATGCCTTGCTAAAATCTAGGTAGGCCATGTCCACAGCCCCTCCCTGGTCTACTACTTTGGTCACCCAGTCAAAGAAATCTATTAGATTCATCTAACACGACCTTCCCATCGTGAATCCATGCTGCCTTGGGTCCTGTGCCCCACTGGCCTCTAGGTACTCAACAATTCTTTCCTTCAGAAGTGATTCCATTATTTTCCCTACCACTGAGGTCAAACTAATTGGTCTGTAGTTTCCTACCTCTGTCCTGCTCCCACTTTTGTGAAGAGAAATCACATCTGCCCTCCTCCAGTCCTCAGGTACCACCCCATCCTCCCATGACTTGTTAAAGAGAGTAGTCAGCGGTGTCACTAGTTCTACTCTTAGTTCTTTTAAAATTCTTGGGTGAATCCATCAGGCCCCATTGCTTTGTCCACCTTCAATGTTATTAGTTCTTTCAGAACCCTTTCTTCTGTAAATGGACTGGTATCGATACTTCTTCAGAGTGTTTCTCTTTTTTGGTTTAGGTACCTCCCCCTCTTCTTCCTTTATGAATACTGAGCAGAAATATTCATTCAGTATCCCTGCTTTTTCACTGTCCCCCTCTACCCACATTCCCTCCCCTTTATTAAGCCTCAGTGTCCCTCCTTTGGTCTTTCTTCGCTCCCTAATGTACCTATAAAAGGTCTTAGCCCCCTTCTTAACAGAATTAGCTATCCTTTCCTCGGTTTGGGCCTTTGCTATTCTGACTGCCTTCCCAGCCTCTTTCTGCTTTAACTGATAAAGTTCTCTCTCCTGCTCCTTCTATGTTTCCTTATATTTCCCGAATGCTATCCTTTTCTCCTTAACCTTCTCAGCCACCTCTTTTGAGAACCATAGCTGTTTTTTCCTTCGTTGTGTTTTATTGATTTGCTTTACACAAAGGCTTGTTGCCTCTGTGATGGCTGTTTTGATTACTCCCCATTGTTCCTCCACCCCTCCTTCTTGCCTGTTTGCTAGTGCTTTTCTAAGGCACTCTCTCATTTTCCCAAAGTCAGCCCTCCTAAAGTCCAATACTCTTGCTTTTGTATGGCTTGATTGTATGGCTGTGTTTATCGTGAACCACACTGTTTGGTGGTCGCTGTTCCCAGATGGCTACCCACCTCTAAATCTAAGATTCTTTCTCCATCCTCATTTGAGAGTACCAGGTCTAAGATTGCTCCTCTCCGAGTGGGTTCCAATACTAGCTGTCTGAGGCATGCCCCCTGTAGGGCATCAAGAATGACCCTGCTCTTGGATGTGCCTGCAGCAAAGGTGCTCCAGTTAACATCTGGCATATTCAGGTCCCCCATCAACAATATCTCCCCTTTTTCTGCTATTCTAAGGAAGCCTTCTATCATTTCCTTGTCCATTCCCTCCTCCTGAGATGGGGGTCTGTATACAACCCCCGTGCAGATTGTGGTGCCATTTTCTGTCTCCAGGGTGACCCAGATTGCCTCATCTGCTCCCTGTTTACTCTTTAGTTCTGTTGCTTTGATCCCTTCCTTTACATACAGAGCTACTCCTCCTCCTCTTTTACTCTCCCTGTCCCTCCTGTAGATTGTGTGTCCTGGTATGGTGACATCCCAGTCATGGTTCTGGAGACCTTACCTACATAAGGATATAGACAGGGTAGAGAAGGTTCAGAGGAGGGCAACAAAGATGGTACAGGGGTTGCATCACAAGTCCTATGAGGACAAGCTGAAGGACTTGAATATGTACTCCCTGGAGGAGAAGAGGGAGAGAGGGGATATGATAGAGACATGCAAGTGCCTTACAGGGAGGAACAGTGTGCAGGAATACATGATTTTTCAGCGAAAAAGATGTTCCAGGACTAGAGGGCATGGGATGAAGTTGCAGGGAGGGTGATTCAGAGGAAACATGAGGAAGAATTATTTTCACACAAAGGGTGGTGGACAAGTAGAATGCCTTGCTAGAGGAAGTGGTGTTGGCTGAAACAATCACGGGATTTAAGAATGCATGGGATAGACATAAAGAAATTCTGGAGGTCAGGGATATGGGGCAACAGATTTCTAGAAAAATATTGAGGGAACTTACAAGCTCAAATGGGCAGACTGGGTGGGCCATAGGCCCTTATCTGCCGACAATATCTATGTATCTATGTAGCAAGCATTGCCTCCTTTTGCAGCTGAGCAATGAATCGGTTGATGCCCACATGTGAAGAACCTATTAATGCACCCAATCTGCGGTGCCATGCTTCTATGTTGTTTTCTGTGCATGGAATTCCATTGTCAACCTGGCCATGGACAGATCAGAATTGAGATGGGAATAGAGGTGGGCTTCTAATAGCAGTTTTGTTCCTCACTTATCTCCTGACTGCCCAAAATATAATTTTCTTGAAATCATGCCAACAGTGGAGCACTATTGTCTGGCATATAACTTTTCACTGCCATACTGTGGTGCTAAACCCAGTCTCTGTATCATTCTCCACACTATTTATTTATTTATTTATTTATTTATTAAACATCAGTTTACAACCTTTGAGCCAGAGGCTCATTTACAAAGGTACCTCATCACGGAGAGGACAAAACAGTGATAACAAACAGTTACAGAAAAACAATGTACAAATTTTGAGGGAACAGGAGTACATAAGAAAGCTACAATTTGCAAGGTTACAGGACTGATGAAGTTAACATTGGTCAAGAAATCACTAGAACATCAAGCAAAACAGAGGAGGGACAATACAGTACAGTGTGGCGGAGTCAGCAGAGAGGTATCAGGAACCAAGGGTAGAGGAGGTAAAGGATTTGAGCAGCCACTCGGGGAGCTTTGTCAGACAAAGGAGCAAGAGAGCTTAGAAACAGCAGCAGCTGCGAGTAGTGATAAGGTGATTCCAGAGGGTAGTTTTAAAACGAGAGATCGTGGGGGCATCAGCGATACTGGTGGGGAGGGTATTGTACCAGGATGGGGCACGGTAGTGGTAGGCCCTTTGTCCATGAGAGGTCCTTGCCCTAGGTACCTTCAACGTGGTTTTGCAGGAGGACCGCGTTGGAACTAGTGAATTTACTTGGTGGATAAGAGCAGACAAACCAGGTGGAGATTGCCCAAGGAGAGTTTTTTTTGTAAGGAGGCAGGTTTGGTACCTAAGATGTTCATCAAGATCAAGCAGATTTGCCTGGGCATATAGATGGCAGGTATGCGTAAGTCTGGGAACCCCGGTGATTAGCCTACAGGCCTTATTTAAGGTGAGGTGGATTTTGTTTAGCGAAGTCTGGTCAGCAGCCCCATAGACTGGTAAACCATAATCTACTAGTGACAGAATAGAGGACATAACTGCGAGTCAGAGGGCATCAGGGGGGAGACAGTGTTTGTGGTGGTAAAGGATACCCAACCTAATATTGGTGGCAGAGGTTAGGGCGGAGATGTGGGCATGGAACGAGAGGGCAGGGTCAAAGGTTATCCCAAGGTACTTGTATGTGTAAACTTGTTCGCGTGAGAACTTAGAGCCGGCGAAGACTTGAATTGGGAAATTACTAGCTTTGTTTTGGGGGTGGGTAAAGAGCATAGATTTAGTCTTTTTAAGATTGATTACAAGTCTATGCTCTTTAAAGCAGGCGTCTGCATCTTTATAAGATAATTGCAGGGATTCCTGGAGGGTGGTGGGGTTACGGTCGGAGGCAAAGATAACAGTGTCATCTGCATAAAGTAGGAGTTTACCAGTACAGGCACCTGGCAGGGTGTTGAGATAAAGGGAAAAGAGCAAGGGCCCAAGAATGGAGCCCTGGGGAACCCCAGATTGAATAGGGCAGAGGTCAGAGAGTGTCCCATTGATTTTAACATGCTGGGACTGGGCAGACAGATAGCTGGAGCACCAGG
Organism: Neoceratodus forsteri; assembly: GCA_016271365.2. Lineage (NCBI taxonomy): Eukaryota > Metazoa > Chordata > Ceratodontiformes > Ceratodontidae > Neoceratodus > Neoceratodus forsteri. The sequence goes on along the minus strand of CM028130.1, from coordinate 1,689,434,642 downwards.
AGACAGGCCCTGCAGCAAAGCCAGTGTGGCTGAGTGCATCCAGCAGGAGAGGATGGGAAACAGTGTCAAAGGCTTTTGACAGGTCAATGAACACTGCGCCAGCTAGAGAGCCCGAGTCCAGGGAGGAATGAAGAAAGTTAGAAAACTCAATGAGGGCGGTGTTGGTACTGTGTCTAGCACAGAAGCCGTGCTGTTCAGGGCAGACGATACTGTATTTGGTAAGATACTCTGAGATTTGGGAGGATACTACTTTTTTCTAAGGCTTTTGAGAGTGGTGAGAGGATGGAGATAGGATGATAATTGCCAGAAAGGGACCTATCCCCACCCTTATGTATAGGAGTGACAGTGGCGATTTTCCAGGCAGATGGAAATTGCCCTAGACAGAGTGATTTATTGAAGAGGCTGGTGATTGGGAGCGATAACCAGGTCCAGTACCTGGCAGAGGAGTCTGGGTTCCAAGGAGTCACTGCCAGTGGTATTGCTCCTTAAGGCCTTGGTTAGATATGGTCTGACTTCATTGACAGTGACCCGGTGAAAATGGAAACATGGGTGTGAGAGAACAGGGTCAGGAGTGTTGGGGGGGGTCAAAGAAGTTGTTAGGTAGTACAGGGCTAAGGTCAGTAAAGGATTTATTGAGATGGTTGGCGATGAGGGTAGGATCGGTGGTGATAGAGCCCTCAATGTTGATTTGGGATGGCGGAGGAGGGCGCGTACCTCCATTTAGTTGTTTGATGTTATCCCAGAAGGTTCTGGCATTCCTCCAGGACAAGGTAAGTGAGGCCCGATAGTGGTCAGCCTTAGCCTTGCGTATGGCACAGGTACATTTGTTACGGGCAGCTGCATACGCCTGCCTGTCTGCAGGATGGCCAGTTTCCGTGGCTAGGTGCCACAGGTTATCCCTGTGTTTAAGAAGCTGGAGCAGGGAAGGAGTAACCCAGGGAGCATGCTGTACTTTGGAACAAAGTTTGGTTAGGGGTGCGAAGATATCACAGGCTTTGTTAAATATTAAGGTGAAGAAGGCCAGGGCCGTATCAAGGTTGGAGGCAGTCTCAATGGGAGACCAGTCAACTTGGGCTAGCAATTGCTTCAGGCCTCTCAGCCCACCTGGTCGTAACCGCCGCCATAGGGTGGGCTGTGCAGTGGGTTTGGGTAGGGATGTTATCCAATGGAAAAGAATAGAGGAGTGGTCACTGATTCCATCCGGAAGGACTTGTAGATTGCAAATTTGGCTAGGTCGGTTAGTGAGGACCACATCAAGAAGAGTGCTCAACCCCATTCTGGGATTCATTCTTGTATGTTGGGCAACAAGTTGTGTTAGGTCAATAGAGGTGAAGGAGTCACAGGTAGAGGAGGATGAGGGGCTAAGCCAGTTGATATTTAGATCACCCATAAGGATATGCTCAGAGGAGTGTGGTAGAGAGGTGAGATACTCTATTAGTGGGACCAGGGCCTGAGCTTGATTTTTTTGTGGGAATATAGGCGGAGGTTAGAAAGAGGGGGCCTCTAGAGGGATCAGGGGTAAGTTTTAGGGTTAGGGCCTGAGCCCTGAGGTTAAGGACTGGGGCTGGGACGGCTAGTCCTGGAAGGGAGTCTTTGATATAAATAGCACAGCCTCCACCCTGTCTACCTACCCGGCCCTCTTGATAAAGGGAGTAGCCAGGGAGTGAGACAAGGGAGTCAGGGGTCAAGTTTGATAGCCAGGTTTCAACTAGGGAGATGATGTCAGGTTTGTGGACAGTAACCCAACATTGGAGCGAGTCAAATTTCTTCAGGAGACTGCAGATATTCATAGACGCAATAAGAAGCCCAGGGGATCTTGTCGAGGAATTATTGTGGGTCGGGCCAGGGTTGGGATGAATATTCCCGGACAGGAGTAGGAGGATAAGTACAGCCCTGGACAGGGGGCCGTGGAAGGCGTGTTTGCATCGAGCAGTATAGTATGAGTAGGGGAGCTTAGGGACACAAGGAGTGGGCAGGGAGGTACAGGATGGGCAGGCTAGTACAATAAGTTGCCAGTAGGAGCAAGGTGGGGAAGCTAGGTGGTGACTGGGGGAAGGGTATGATAAGTTAGGGTACAAGGAGATAGTAGAGAAGGAGGGAGGTGACTCAGGGGCACCAGAATGGAGGACCTGTGAGGCCATGGAGACACCTGCGTTGGATGGAGGCCACAAGAGGAGGAGGAGGGAGAGGCATGACAAGAGGAGGTGAACAGGCATCTTAAGGTGGGTATGCAGACAGCAGTAAAGAAACGGATAGAAGAGGGTGAAAGGCCTACCCATAAGCGTAGGCGCCACTTTGGTACAGTGGTAGAGCCCCCGCCTCTAGTGCACAGGGTACCAGGATCAAGGCTTACCTGGGGTGATAGGAAATGGCCCAGGATGGTAGCTGTGATCCATGGTCCAGATGCAGACCACCGGCAGTGAGCGGGCACGAAACTAGGGTGCTAAGTAGCAACTCCAAGTGGCCAATGATATAAATAGGCTATTATGGGGAAAGGTAAAATGGGAGTCCAGGACCTACAGGGCAGGGAGGGAGACAGTGGGAGGGGATAGAGGGGGCCTAGAGATAAGAGAGATGGGGTGGTAGGAATAGGAGGGGAGAGAGAGAGGGGTAGGTGGGTAGTGGAGCCGCAGGGATAGAGCCGGGAGCAAACAGGACAAGGAATGTATTTAGAGAGGGGAACACAGTGACCCATAGTGGCTAGTAGGTATAACCTGCAAATGGGAAAGTGGGGACTTAGTATTCTGGCAAACAGGAAGTGATGTAATGGGGTGGGCCAATAAATTGAGGGCCACCCCTGGGTGGGTGGCCGGGGTGGGTGGGGCAGATGACACGCAGCATTGTCGGGCTAGCACCCCACACCAGTGTTCCAGGAGAGGATCGGTAATCCTTTACCTCAGGGCTTTGAAAAGGCGTCCGTTTGTAAAATTCAGTTCCAGGAGGGAGCGAGGAGCTTCCACGATGCTGCCACGGTCGGCAGTCCAAAATGAAACAAACACCCCTTATTAGATGTTTCAGTATACTCTATTTTGCAGGTATTTACTGCTGCCTGCTCAAAATCCGTTATTATAAACTCATTATAAAATCAGTCTCATCTGCCAAGTCATGAAGGTCCTGGAATAGTCAATGATGCTAAATTACAATTTATTGTTTGTTATACATGACGGGATTATATGAATACAGGCAGTTGTAATGTCAGGATTTTTCATGTCAGGATTTTGGTATGTCAGTATTTTGTGTTGTCAGGATTTTACATGTCGGGATTATGGTTGTTGGGATTTAGTACGGATCCCGGAAAACAGAATGGCTTGATGTATCTGTCACTGTGCGTGACCATTCAGTTTCATGTGGGTCACTGACAACATTTACAGTTTGCATTTCTGTTATTGTTCCCTTTTGAGACCACATGCTTACTTCATTTTGCAGTTGGAATATAGACTTTGTCACTCTGACTACACTTTTCCTGGTCATATGCTGCCTGAAATTTAGTACGAGGCTGGCATTTTTGAGTCTTATTTTGCACTGAGCGGTTGACATTGTTTTGTTTTTTTCCCCTGGGGAGAAACTCCGGGTTTCGGGAGGGGAAAAGGATTTTGGGGTGGTTTTGGATGCCAAAATGAACAACTTGGAGCAGTGTAGGAGGACGGCGGTGAAAGCAAATAAAATGCATGGGTCCATCGCCAGAAGGATAACGTCGAGGAGATGGGAGGTGCTTCTCCTTCTGTATAACTACCTGGTTAGACCGCACCTAGAGTACTGTGTGTAGTTTTGGCATCCATACTTGAAAAGGGACATTGCACTTCTGGACAGGGTACAGAGGGGGCAACCAGGATGATGCAGGGTCTGGGGGAAAAATCCTATGAGGAGAGACTTGAAGAGCTCAACTTGTATTTCCTAGAGGAGAGAAGGGAAAGATAGGATATGATCGAAGTCTATAACTATCTAAGGGGAGTAAATACGGACAGACTAAATTGGGTGTTTCAGCTGAGAGAGGAGGGGACCACCAGGGGGCACTCAATGAGGCTGGTTGGTGGGAGGCTCAGGGGCAAGGCTAGGAGATGCTACTTCACCAGGAGGGTGGTGGATGCTTGGAACGCACTGCCTGCAGAACTGGTGACTGCTAATACAGTGGAGGGATTCAAGAGGGGCTGGGACAGGTATAAGGAGAGAGTTAAACTGAGTAATGTCAGATCTGGAGGTGTAACCCCGATGGAAGATGGGATTGGGGGGGTTGGCGGAGGTGGGGAGGGCAGTAACGGTGTCCTGGCCGGGTGCTGATTTTCAAGCAGACTCAATAGACCATTGGGCCTACTCTGCTGGCATCTTAGTATGTTAGTATATAAAAACAGTAAGACTTGTGAATTTACTTGGCGTTCTCCCTTCCCCTGCAAGTCCTGACTTTTCCATTAACAGATTATATCTTCTAGCCACTAAAGGGCTATATCTCTGGTAGAAGTGAAATTTACTGTGTCCACTCCACCATTGGTAGGTTATACGTAGCTGTCACTAGGGGCTTCTATCCTAACTGGCACATCATGTACCTACCTAAATACAATAATGCTGACTCATCTGCTCTCTCGCTTATTTGTGCTCTCATTGCTGATTTCGTACACTAGCATATTGGGAGCCTGCTACCCCTCCCAACCTCCCTACTACGTGCTCAATAAAATCTACCTTGCTCTTGGTACTCTTGCCTCCTATCCTTTCTCAGCACATAGTAACTCTATGCCTTATGACTGGTTTGACGCTTACATCAGTGATGGGTAACATGCACCCATACTTTATCACTCTCCCCGCTATCCCTCATGCCCACCCTCTCGGAATGATGACAACAACTAAGCTGGGACACCAGACAGAGGTGGACAGCAAGACTTACCTACAGACAGTTAAGATTATGCCTGCTCAAACTTATACTTATGTTGTTACTGCTGTCTGGAAATAATCACCCAAACCCTAGCTCCAGCCCACCACATAAGGCAGCCTCTTTAATGCAGCCAGGGTTACTTACTTTAGCAGCTATGAACATCTGCAGTCTCCTCCCTAAACTGGCTGTTCTACAAGTCTTTGTTAAGCAACACAATCCAGACATCCTGACAATTACTGAAACATGGCTCACACCAAAAATCCCTGATATGGCTATTGCCCTGCCAGGTTACACCATCATCAGATTGGACAGGACTACCAGGAGAGGAGGGGGATGTGCAATCCATCTCAAAGAGTCACTCATGGGACACCCCTGCTAGTACCTACTGCTGGTTCAACCACACAAATAGTAGCCATCAAAATTCTGCTAGGTGCTCATAATAAGGCACTTACTGTAGAATTAGTGTACATCCCTCCTAAAGAACAGGGAAGGGGTCTCAGTTCTGTCATGGACTTTATAAGAAACCAACCCCCTGGCTCAGAGTTAATTCTGATGGGAGATTTTAATATTAATTGGCTTGCACCTGAGAATGGGAGCTTTAAGGATGCCATCTCTGCCACATACTTTTTACAGCTGGTTAACTCCCCGACTAGATCCAACTACAAAATGGGATCAAGCAGCCTACTGGATTGGGTCTTAACCAGTCATCCTGATCTCATTACTAACAATACAGTCCTCCCAGACCTGCTCAGTGACAATTCCTCTGTCATCTGCCCCTGGACAAACAAATTCTGCAAACCTCCACCAAAGACAATCACCAGCAGGGTCCTAGCACGGGGTCCTCTTGAACCCCTTAAATCCCTCCTTAGAGTGCAAGATTGGACTCCAATCAACAGTGTGAAGGATGTCAACATGGCACTTGATTATTTCATCAACACCTTTAATGCTGCCCTCGATTGCCATGCACCCATAAAAAAGTGGAAAATCGAAGGCATTTGCAACCCCTGGCTCTCTGCCGATTTATTAGCTCATATGAAATCTAGGTACCACCTCTGACATCAGGCTCGAGCTGCCGGCACGCAATCAGACATTCAAAAATACAAAACAGCATGGAATGATTGCACAAGGTCCATCCATCTTGAGAAAAATAAATACTACAAGGGAGTGCTTACTGACACGTGGGGCAATGGTAAAGCTTTCTGGAATAATATCAAAGAGGTTACAGGTAAAAACCCCAAAACATCACCGACTTTATTTGACGTTGATGGGACTACAACTCTGGACCCCTTAACTATTGCCAATACCTTTAATAATGCATTCACAGACCTTAACAGTGTTCTTCCACCTGACTTTTTTGATGCAGATGTCACCCTGGTCAATCCTGTAAGCTCTCCCCCAATGATCAGTCACCTGCCATTCTACTTCAAAGAAGTCTCGCTGCATGGAGCCCGAAAATACATCCATAAAGCAATTGGTAAATCTAGATGCAGTGGGGACTCCTTTGACTGCAAACTGTTGTCCCTCACCCTTGAGGAAGTGTTAGCACCTTTAACCAGGATCTTAAACCTCTCACTCAGACTCACACAGTTCCCCGATAAATGGAAATTAGCCAAGGTTATCCCAGTCTACAAAAGTGGAGACAGGACTCTTCACGTGAACTACTGGCCTATCTCCATATTACCACTTCTCTTTAAGGCTCTTGAACACATTGTAGCTGGCCAGCTTACTGAATATCTTGACAAACATAAAATCGAATGTGCCCAAAAACATGGGTTCAGAAAAGGGCATAGCACCATGTCAGCACTTATGGAATTCATCGGTTCTATACACAGCTCCCTGGAGCATGGTCGATTAGTTGGTGCTGCCTTCATTGACTTGACAAAAGCATTCAATATGGTCCATCATCCTCTACTACTAAAACAACTGCTTAATGCAGGGCTCTTCTCTGACTCCACTGCCTGGTTTAAAAGTTATCTGGATAACCGCACTCAACAAGTCAAAATTGTCAACGTCCTTTCTGACTCAAGACCTGTTCACTTTGGGGTTCCTCAAGGGTCCATCCTGGGCCCACTCCTTTCTAGTCTGTTTCTAAAAAGTCTCCCAAGCTCCTGCCCTGAACAAATCCTACTCTACACAGATGATGCCATAGTTTACACAATTCACCCAGAGCCTATTCCCTTGAGAACCAGCCACAATTCAGATTTGCCTCAGTAGAGAAATGGTTTAATCATCACAAGTTGATACTAAACTATAAAAAACTGAGCTCATGCTCTTCAGCAGCTCCCATAACAAGCACAGGAAACAACCTCTAACTATCACTAACTGCCTTGGTACTGCCCTTGAACAGGTACAATTCTTTAAGTATCTTGGAGTTACCATAGACAGCAACCTATCATATAGGTTGTATAGATAATGTTGCTAAAGCTGTAAATATTTGTATTTATCTACTCTGCAGACACAGGTGATCTCTGACCCCTGAAACCTTAAGGATAGCTGTACAGATCTCTGTTATTTCTATAATTGACTATAGACTGATCATCTATGGCTCTGCGACTGATACTGCCCTCCGACATATCTCCTCTGCTTTTAACAAGGCATGTCATTTCATCTCAGTATCCCACCATCTCACCCACATGTGTGACCTCTATGCCCTAGCCGGTTGGCTACAGCTTAAAAATCACATCAAATACCAAACATGCCTGATGGCCAAGAAAATATCCATAGGCCTCTTGTCACCTGGAGTACAAGATCTTCTAACCTTCCCTAATAATCCACACTGCACCCGAGGTTCTGAATCTTCGTTCCTTCAGGTCCCTTGTCACTAAACCACCCAGGGGCAAAGATCAATTTGCTATAGATCCCCTTCCTGATGAATGCCTTCAACAGTGACATCACCTCTGAAACTAAGCGGGGCCCATTTAAATCCAAGCTTCAGTCACTACTTCTTACAGCTAGCACCTGTGACTGTCTCCCTTAACCATGTTTTCCCAAACTTCGGCCTTAGCACTTGGCTTCTTTCATAGTAAATTGGCACTCTTGCCTCCTACCCTCCCCCTGCATCCCCTACCCTTCTCTCCACCCTTCCTCCCCTCTCCCCTTGCCCCACCTCTCCTTACATCTTCTCTCCCACCCCTCTTACTCTTCCCAGCCCACCCTCCCACATCCCTTCCTACACCTTGTGCCCTGTTTGTCTTGACAAAGCCTGCTGGTCAATATCAATGTACTGTATGCATTTTCCTGTGCCTGAAACTGATTAGCATAATGTGTCTGTTGTTTTATGTTGAGTGTCCATTATGATTTTGTGTCCATTATGATTTTTGTACCTCCTATTTACACTTTATTGTACTGTACTTTACTGTCCTGTCTAATCTGTTGTCCTTTCTACTGACATGGAACTTTTATAAAAGATCTCTTAGCTCAAAGGTATATGTGTAACCCCTAGATGGCGCTATCCCAGGGGCTACTACCCCTGCCTGATTTGCCACTAACAGGTTGAGGGGCCTGGATCCGATGGCGGGTGCCTCCACCCAGAGGTCAGGGTTTGCAATAGTTAAACTAACTTGGTCACAGCCCTCTGGGAAACTGCAACCCCCCTTTCTTCCCACTAGTGGCCCACAGTATATCAAATTACCTTTACAGTATACACTTCTACCCCAGGACTGGTTCAGGCACTGGGACCCCTGTAAAATAAGAAGATACAGTGCAACAATCACAGTACAATACTTTAACACAGACTAATACCTCAGGCAGTATAACTTTGCTGAAACAAGCAGCTCTGATTTATTTAGGGATTTAACAAGGGACAGGGAAATCAGGTTAATTAGCTTATCACTTTACTCATCTACCTATGGCTCTGTGCACAGGCCTATCCCTACCAGTTACTGTCCCTGGGTACCCAAGCCCTAGTGGCTAGTCCAAACCGTGGCAGCTGGTAGGGTCCTTTCACACAGAAAAGAAAATTAGTTAAACAGTCAGCAGTACAGTAATTCCATTTGGATTTAATGTGGCAATTCAACAGGGAGCGACTGCTGAATTAGTACTCACGACCTCCTAAAACAAGATAGGGTCCTTCAACGTCAGCAGGGCTACCCTTGAGCTCCACGAGACTCCTCACACATTTATACGGGAAACAGTAACAAGCAAAAGTCCTTTAATGGCAGCAGGATTCACTTGAGCTACACAAGCCTCCTCACACATTTATATGGTAAACAGTAACAGGCAAAGTCCTTTAATGGCAGCAGGATTCACTTGAGCTACACAAGCCTCCTCCACATTTATATGGTAAAAGAAAGTACTATACCAGGCAGGCTGCTTCTCTATCCCAATCATAATTACTGCACAATACCGGGAGAACACACAGCAGATTCAGTTCCTGACAGACCGACTGTTACAACAATTTCTCAGTCTTCTACAGGGTGAGTCTGGTTTCTACTCTTCAGATATCCTTTGATTCTCTTCACAGGATGGATTCAGTCCTAACAAGCAGTTACACAAGCTGTGAACCCGAACTCGAGGCCTTACACATGTTTCCCGACTAAAACTGCACACTGAAAAAGCACAGTGCTCCTTCCCTCTTCACTGCCAGAGCTCAACTGAAACTCCAGCAGACAAAACCGGGCACTTCCTTTGAGTTCCTCCCAGTTCTTGGCTGGATTGGCTGTCCTCACAATAGACTGCCCTGTTGGTCCAAAGGCACTGAAGTCAAACTACATCTCCCAGAGTCACTGCCCATACAATCATCTTGTGGCTGGCTCAGATTACAAGTCCAAGTTCTGAGTCGTCAGGCACCATTTTAGAGCTACCTTAACCCACACTGATTGGTCCAGTTCAGCAGTTCAAAACTAGAACGGGAACTAGGCAAACACAGTTCTGACTGCAAGAAAGCAGGTTAGACAAACTGTATTTCATTATTACTCTAAATGATTTCTGGCAAACAGTTACATCTTTCAGATAGGTTCCTTTGCACTCTAGTGACTGCAAAATGGAGTGAATTGGCAGCAGCTCGAGTGGTACTCAAGCAGAGAAACACACAGTCCCCCCATACAAACTAATTATGTCTGCAAGCAGACAGCTCTTAAATAGACAGTACCAGAGGCTCTAAAAACACTCTCAGATAAATGGCTTAAACACCAAACACCATTCAGGCTTGGAGCATTCAAGCAAGCTCCTGGAAGTCTTTTGGGAACCCCCATTTGCAGGGGGGGTTACACCCTTCCTGGCCTGGGAAAGCTTGACGTCCGCGTCAAGAAAGTGCCCCCATAAGTTTCAATTGCAACCATATACATTGGCATTATGCTCACACATGTAATCATCAGTCAGTATATCACTTTACCAGAAACACATTTCTGAAACGTTGCACTACGTCACTCTTTACACAGTATTACACACACATTGTACCATAACTCAAGCTTACCTCTTGTACATGGAAACCTGAAGAGGGGCGCTCCCTATCAGTTACCTTGGGGCTGACGGGGCAAGGACACCATACTGAGGCAACACAAGTAGCAGGTTAGCACTGATGCTCAGTTTGGGCAATGAGCTGGGGACACATACACTCCTTTATGGACAACATTGCAGGCAGAGTCCACAGGCCTCCCAAGGGAATCATAACTGAGGTGCACCACAGGCTTTACATCGACCAGTCTTTCTAGGGGGAACTGTTACAGTCTCTGCACTCTGAGCCTCATTTCCAGCATTGTCCTCACTTGTCAGGGAGTCTCCATGGGGTGGGAGGCTAGAACTTGGGGCACTTTCAGCTCCAGGAGTTACAGTTTCTGAGTCCACAACATTTGGCTCACATGAGAGCTTTGGACACTGGCAGTGGACTGTCAGGGCACTCAAATACTCTTCTTGTTCTGGTGTATCACCAGTCTGCCCCAATCCATCATTTTCCTCCTAAGCTCAAACAGTTCAACCATGCCAATGATTCCATTTCATCTGATCTGATCTGATGCTTTGCACTTCACTTTCTGGGAGCATTGGCTCCAGGGACGAAGCTGGGGGCTTAGACAGTCCAGAAGGCCCAGCTTCGTCTCCAGTATTGACTAGTGGATTGCCCCGAAACAATTGACTCAGTTCGTAAGAAGGATAGTATTCAAAGTCACTCTCACTTTCTTCTGATATGGACTGACAGTCATGCTCAACTGGGACTTGTGGAGGGGAACACTTTAACTCTGCTTCTGTAGGTGCAGACTTTCTAGATCTTTCTTAACCAGCTGTCACTGGTCCAGAGAGGCATCTTCTGGGGACTCAGACTCAATCAAGATTTGTCCAATGGGCAGTAAATGATTTCTATGCATTGTTTTACATCTTTTGAATTATTCTCAGGCCTTACTTTGTACACTGGCAGATCATCTGGTTTGCCCACTACAATGTGAGGGAGATGGTGCCATCTGTCAGCAATCTTGTGTTTGCCATGCAGTCCCAGATTTCTTAGCAATACCCGATCTCCCTCCTGGAGTTCCTGTGCTTTCACCTTTTATCATACCTTTCTTTGTTGTGAATTTCTTTTTGGCAGCCATGGTTTGAACAGTTATGCGCATAGAGTTAGCTGGGCATTTAACTTTTGCACATACTGAAAATAGTTGTCATCTTGAACCCCATCAGGAGAGACCCCAAAACACACATCTGCCGGTGTTGAGCTTCTCTTCCAAACATCAAGTGAGAGAGAACCCAGTGGCGTCACTTTTGGTGCAGTTATAAGCATGTACCAGGGTGCTAATTTGTTGGCTCCATCTAGGCTTGTCCTTTGGATGCAGGGTACCTAGCATATCTAGCAAAATGCGGTTGAACGTTTAGGCTGTGGATCCCCTCGAGTGGTAAGGAGTGGTTCTGGACTTTCACACTCCCCACAGAGAAAGCATCTCTTTGATCAGACGACTCTCAAAGTCTCTCCCTTGATCAGAATGGATTCTTTGTGGGCCCCATAGTGAACAAAAGAAGTTTCTACAAGTACTTTGGCACAGAGGATGCTTTCTGGTCTTTGGTGGGAAGCTTGGGCATATCTCGTGAAATGGTCAGTGACCACCAGCACATTACTGATATTTCTTTGATCTGACGCCAAACTCAGAAAATCAATACAGACCAGCTCCATGGGTGCACTGGTGGTGATGTTAACTAGGGGCAGCCCTCTGGAACAAAGCTTTCCTCTGTGTAGCGACTACAAGTTTGAATGTGTTGCTCCACATCAGCCCCCATCTTAGGCCAATAGAATCTGGATCTCACCAAGTCAAGTGTTCTGTCTATACCAAGGTGCCCCATGTGGTTGTGCAAGGACCTCAATACTGAGTCTCGAAAGGCAGTGGGCAGCACTAGTTGTTGTTTGTCTACTTGTCCCCCTCTGTCTACTGTTTCTCTGTATAACAGTTTACTGATCAGTTTCAACTTAGGACCTTCTTTGTATAACAGTGTAGTTCTCAAATCAGTGGAGCGTAATTTGGACACATCTTTTCCTGCACAGATGGCTTCTAAACTGATTTGATCATGGGATCGTGGGACTGAGCCATCGAATACTGTCATTGTCCAGCTGAGGCAGTGCACCAATGTCTATTGCAGAAAAGTGGCAATAAGCAGCAGGTATGCAATTCTCAGAGGGTCCAAACAATCCACCATGCAGTCCACTGCGTCCATGGACATTTGTTTCCTCCTGTCAAACTTCCAGAGTGCCGAATGTCAGGTTCTGCCAATCTGACCCAATCATTCTAGGAAACAGGCCTCCGGGAGAGCATCAGCATCTATGTGGTTCAGACCTGCTCGGTATTCGAGAGCATAGTCGTATGTAGATAATGCAGAAAGCCACCTATGGCCAGTGGCATCCAACTTAGCTGAGGTCTGCACATAGGTCAAAAGGATTATTGTCAGTTTTACTAGTATTTTAGCCCCATACAAGTACTCATGGAATTGGTCAACAATAGCCCACTTCAAAGCTAGGAACTCTAACTTATGTACAGGATAGTTCTTTTCGGATGGGGTCCAGGCTTCTACTGGCAAAGGCCACTGGTCTCAGGCCATCTCGTGCTCTTGGTACAACAGCCCCCAACCCTTGCAAGCTAGCATCAGTGTGCAGGGACGTAAGGATTTCTTGGATCGGCATAGGCTAGCACTGGAGCATGGGTAAGATTGATATAGATCTCATGAAAAGCAGTCTCACAATCAGGGTCAGTGGGCACCAAATACTTCACTCAGATGAAAATACACTCTTTCAGTCTTGAGGGATGCTGACTTTTAGTATTTTTGTGGGTTGGGGATACCCTTGAGTAAGGTTAAGTAAGGGCGGATCACTCTTGAATAGTCCTTGATGAAATGCCAATAATAACCACAGAATCCAGGAATCTTTGCAGTTCTTTTTAGATTTTTGGGCTGTGGTCAGGTGGTCAAAGGCCTCAACTTTACTTAGGTCGGTCTCTATTCCCTCGGTGGATACTATGTGTCCCACATACTTTACTGATATTTGAAAGAATTGGACTTATCAATGGACAGTTTAAGGCCAAAGTCCTCCAGTCAGTCCAATACCTTAAATAATCTGCTCTCATGTTCCTCCAGTGATCTGCCAAACACAATAACATCATCTAGGTATACCAGGCACTCTAGTAAGTTCATGTCCCCCACTGCACGCTCCATCAATCGTTGAAAAGTGGCTGGGGCACCTGAAATCCCTGGAGACATCCTCATGAATTCATAGAAGCCAAGCGGACAGATAAAGGCTGTCTTCTCATGGTCCTCTGGGGCCATCGGGATCTGGTAGTACCCACTGCGGAGATCCAGCACAGAGAACCACTTGCTCCCGTTTAGGCAGTCCAAAGCATCCGGAATGCAGGGCATTATGTACTGATCAGGGATAGTCCGCCGGTTTAAGGTGCGATAATCCACGCACATCCTTACTGTCCCATTCTTTTTCCTCACTACCACAATGGGGGAAGCATAAGGGCTTCTGGATTCTTGTATTACACCAGCAGCTAACATCTCTTGCAGATGCCGTCTCACATCATCTATGTCAGCAGGTGCCAGGCGTCGAGACCTCTCACGAAATGGTCTTTCGTCACACAGCCGGATATTGTGCTCAGCTCCTTGCATGCATCCTACGTCCCATTCCTTTAAAGAAAACACCTGGTCTCTCTGGGCAAGTTTCTCACTGATCCTCACTTTCCATTCAGCTGGCAACAGGGACTCGCCGGATTCAAACAAGTCAGGCGTTACTCTGTCATTCTCCCTCGAACTCTTGCTGCTGGGTAGCACTGCAGTGTCTGCACAATGCACGTAGCCAGGATGCAACCTCTATTTACTCGAATGTCTCTTTCAGACACATTATGAACTTGGACCATTACCCTTCTGGCATAAGCATGGGCTCTAGCGGCAAAATACTAGGCTTGACCAGCAGTCCCTCTGGCAATTTTCCATCGCCTGGTGCATCCAACATTAATATTTTATTCTTAACATCCTTTCTGATACGGAACTCTCCTGTAAGGTACACTGGGCATTTGGCGCCAGGATCAGAGACTCAGGATCCTTCTTCCATACAATTCCGACCAGTTCCTCTGGTTCTATTTTTCAGCATCTCTCTGTGCCTCATAGGCCTTCTTAATTAAAGCCGGAACTCTTAAAGCTCTACTAGTCTTTGACCCTGTTTTCGTAAACACAACTGTGCCAGCATTCGAACATATGAGCATTTGTTCCAATCAACAAAGGGACACCATCATAAAGTCCAGTGGGGGACACACTAAGGCTAGGGTCTCTACTTGTTAGCCACTCCAGCCAAGGTGGGGAAAGACAGCCAAATTCGGATATACCCAGAATAAGGGTGGCCTTCTCCTTAACCCCCATACATGCAGCCCTTCTAATGGTTGTAAGGTACGTCTGACAAATGCTTCTGATACCAATCCTGGAACATAATTGTCACTTGGGAGCCACTGTCTAATACAGCTCTTGTAGACACTCCATTCACCTTTACAGTGGTCTCCATGGAGGACCCACTATTCTGGACCAGTCTGGAGAGGCGGTAGTGGGGCCTGGGCAACTGACCTTGCCACAAAAGGACGTGAGTTAGCATTTTTGGTGCCCTCACTGGGATCATTTCGTGCACCTCTTAACCACTGATTTGTTCTCCGAAGCTCTCCTTGTAGCCTATATGCAACTTTGTCATTGTCTGTTGGGTATCGGCATTCCCTTTTCATGTGCCCATCCTTCCCACAATTATAGCAAAACATACTTTCTGGAGTTTGAGCTGGCCGAGGCGCCACACTGGGAGCCAGGGCTGGGGTATTACTAATTGGAAACCTTGATGCCATCTCTGTCTGCGGTGTGATAAGCATTTGGAGACATCTCGTCAGTTTCTCCACTTCCATGGTCAAGGAATCGAGTTTGGAGCCGTTATCAGCAGGAGATACATGGGTGGGTACCCCCACCCCCATAGCAGATGCAGTCGGATATGAGTCTGGGCCCGTACTTGCAGGCGTGGCCTTCATAAAGGGACTGTTTTTGAATTCCCGGATCTCTCTCAACAGTTCGCCCCATTGTGGCATATCTTTTTCCTTGTCAGAGCACTCATTGACTGCCAACCTCTGCTCCTGAACTTCACTTGATGGGTCACCCTCAGTCACTTTCGGGTCGTAGCCGCAGCTATTAGTGCAGGTCCTCCCAGGTCGCTTTTTCTCAACTCCTCGAATTTCTCTCATTAATTCATCATAGGAGGGTGGAGTTCAGTCGATTTGCCAGGTGTAACTGAAGCAACAGCAGTTCTGAGAGGGGGCGGACTTAAGGATCCTGTCAGCCTGGTTCGGTCCAGTTCAATCACTGGCAAACTACCCTTTCTGAGGCATTCTTGCAACAATTTTTCCAGCCGAGATACATACACAGACAACAACTCCCTTGGTACTGTTGTGCATTTCTTACTCTCCACCATAGGTCCTCATCAGAATCTGGGCTCCCATACACATTCTCCAAGGCCTCAAGATAGGCCTGTGCAGTCGCTTCAGGGTTACTGGCCCATTTAGCACGGATGGTAGCCAGGGCAGGACCTCGGAGGCTCTCACTAACCCTCTTTCGCTTTTCAGCTTCCGAGCATTGCCATTCTAGCACTTGGGGGGCAACATAGTCTATCCAGGTCTCCCAGTCATCCTCCCATTGGGGGGGAGGGTGCTAGAGAAGATCCTCAACCTTCATAGATACATAGATACATAGACAGTGTCAGCAGATAAGGGCCTATGGCCCACCCAGTCTGCCCATTTGAGCTTGTAAGTTCAGTTTGTTTTCCTAGAAGTCTGTTGCCCCTTACCCCTGACCTCCAGAATTCCTTTATGTCTATCCCATGCATTCTTAAATCCCGTGATTGTTTCAGCCCCACCACTTCCTCTGGCAGGGTGTTCTACTTGTCCACCACCGTCCTGTGAAGAAATTCTTTCTCTTGTTTCCTCTGAATCGTCCTCCTCCAACTTCATCCCATGCCCTCTAGTCCTGGAACATCTTTTCGCTTAAAAATAGTGTTTTCCTGCACCTGTTCCTCCCTGTAAGATACTTGTATGTCTCTATCATATCCCTCTCCCTCCTCTCCTCCAGGGGTACATGTTCAGTTCCTTCAACCTGTCTTCATAGGACTTGTGATGCAATCCATGCACCATCTTTGTTGCCTCCTCTGAACCTTCTCTACCCTGTCTATGTCCTTATGTAGGTATGGTCTCCAGAACTGTACACTGTACTCAGGTGGGGCCTCACTAGTGTCTTGTATAGTGGAATTATGACCTCCCTTTTCCTGCTGGTGATGCCCTCCCTATACATCCCAGCATCGTATTTGCTTTACCTGCTGCCTTGTCACACTGTTTCCTACCTTGAGGTCATCAGAGATGATAACCCCAAGATCCTCTCCTGCTTGGTGCATGCTATATCCTCACCCCCAACTGATATATTGTGCCAGGGTTTTGTGCCCACATGCATCATCTTGCACTTCTTTGCATTGAATTTCAACTGCCAAACCCTGACCATTCTTCAAGTTTCTGCAGGTCGCTTCTCATTCTGTCCACACCCTCTGGTGTATCTACTCTTTACAGAGCTTTGTGTCATCAGCGAACAGTGAAATTCTGCCTTCTAGGTCCAGCGCAATGTCACTGATGAAGATGTTGAATAGGACGGTCCCAGCACTGATCCCTGTGGTACCCCACTGGTCCTCTTCCCTCTATGGAGTGACAGCCATTTACCACCACCCTCTGTGTCCTGCCACCCAGCCAGTTACCTACCCACCACTACTGTCCTGCCCACACCCATATTCCCAGTTTGTGTAATAGTCTTCTATGTGGCACAGTGTCAAGGCCTTGCTGAAGTCCAGATGGCCATGTCCACCCCCTCCCTGATCCACCTCCTAGTCACCCAGTCAAAAATTCAACTAGGTTGGTCTGACATGACCTCCCCTGGTCCTGTAGTCCATTGACAACCAGATGTTCCACCAATCTCTCCTTCAGTAGTGCTTCCATGATCTTCCCCACTACCAAGGTTGAGGCTGACTGATCTGTAGTTCCCTGCTTCCTCTTGTTCCCACTTTTGTATAAGGGACTACATCTGCTGTCCTCCAGTCTTTGGGTACCTCCCTGTTTCCAGTGATCGGCTAAACAGGATGTGACAGAGTTCAGCCACCACCTCTCTTAGTTCTTTAAGGACCCTGGGGTGCACCCATCTGGCCCCGTGCTTTATCAACTCTTATTACTTCCAGTTCCTTCAGGACCCTTTCTCGTGTAAAGTGACATTGTGTCCATTTCTGCACCATTCTCACCTTGTGCTCCCTTCAGACCCATTACCCTCCTCTTCCTCAGTAAAGACTGAGCAGAAATACCTGTTCAATATGTCAGCTTTACTGTTGTCATCCTCCACTGCCCCATCCTCCCCTTCAGTCTCACTATCCCTCCCTTTGTCTTTCTTTTTCACTTACGTACCTGTAAAGGTTTTGTCCCCTCTACCCACTGATTTTGCAATGTGCTCTTCTGTCTGAGCTTTGGCTTCCTTACTGACCTCCCTGCCTCCCTTTGCTTCTCCTGGTACTTCTCCCTATCCCCTTCTGCCTGTGTCTTTTGTATTGCCTGAATGCAATCTTTTGGCTTTCACTTTCTTTGCTACCTCTTTGGAAAACCATAATGGTCTCCTCTTCCTTGTCCTCTTGCTAACCTGCTTAATGCATAATTCTGTTGTTCTTATAATCCCATTTTAAATACTGCCCACTGTTCCTCAACCCCTGATTCCTGTCCCATTCCCTTAATGCCTCTTTCAAGTATCTCCTATTTTCCCAAAGTCTGCCCCTAAAATCCAGGATACGTGTTTTTGTGTGGTTTGGTTCTGCTCTTTCTGTGATTTCAAACCACAATGACTGGTGGTCACTGTTTCCCAGGTGCTCCCCACTGTTACCCCTATCACACTGTCCCTGTTTGTGAGCACAAGGTCCAGTATTGCCTTCTGCCGAGTTGGTTCCATGACCAGTTGCTTGAGAAGGCACCCTGAAGGAGTCAGGATAAATCTGCTCCTAGTTGATGCTGCTGCTGGGATGCTCCAGTCCACATCTGGAATATTGAAGTCTCCACCAGTACTACCTCACCCTTGTCTGCCATCCTTTGGATGGCTAGCATCAACTCCTATCTGTTTCTTCCTCCTGGGCTGGTGGTCTATAGCCACACCTGTGCAGATAGCTTTCCCATTTCCTTTCCAGCTTAACCACAGTATCTCTTCCCCATGTTGTTCCTCCTGGATCTCTGTGGCCCTTATGTCATTTTTCACATACAGTGCCACTCCTCCTCCCTTCCTGCCTGCTCTGTCTCTTCTGAATATGTTGTAGCCAGGTATGGCCATCTCCCAGTCATGGTTATCATTACACCAGGTTTCAGTGATGGCCACAATGTCCAGGTCTGACTGCACCATGACAGCCTCCAGATCTTCCATCTTGTTGCTAAGGCTCCTGGCATTTGCACACATGGCTTTCCATGATTTGACCTCCCTAGACTGTTTCACTGTTCTACTCCAGCCCTTCCTTGGTTGTCATTTATCCCTGGTTCTCCTTGCTGTCTGCCCTTCTGCTGAATTTTGCCCTTTTCTGCTTATCCACCTCTTGGGCACTAATCTCCATCTTTTGCACACTGCTTTGCAGGATAGCCAGTCCTCTGGTTCACTGGTTCCACTGCTAGCTGTGGGAGGTGAGCAAGTAGGTACCCTCCTTGCTGGCCTGCCACCCCCTTTGCTAGTTTAAATGCTTGTCAATGTAGCATTTAAACTTATCATTAGTGCTTGGATTCCCTCAGGATGGATGCAGGCCGTCAGGCTGAACAAACCTCCATCCTCCAGGTGGGTCCCCAGTCACCAATGAATCCAAACCCTTCCTCACAGCACCAGTTCTTCAACCATGAGTTAAAGTTCCTGGTGCATGCACTCCTATCTCCTTGCCTCTCACAGGTAGTACTTCGAGAAAGTGACAGAAGTAGCTACTTGCCTGAGACCCTCCCAATTTCCTAAACTCTTCCTGAACTCCTTTGGCTCCCCATTTTCCAGGTCATTAGTACCTAGGTGGATAATGACATCCAGCTCACCCTCCCATCTTGCCTCCCAGTGATCCTAGGATCTTCCTTCCATCCTCCATGCCGTGGCACCTGGTGGCACCTCACCTCCCTGTCCTCCCCTCCTGTGTTCCTAGCTGGATCCCTCTTATGATGGAGTCCCCACCAGGATTGCTTCCTCCTCCTCTGGGGTCACTGTTTTCCCTGCTGAGGTCACCTCCTGGCTAACCTACATCCTTTCCTTCCACTTCTCTGGGTACCTCTATTTGGTTGTCCTCATTTGCCAGTGTGGCATATGGGTTCTTGAGTGGAATAGGATCTGGGATGTGCCTCTGCTGAACCGCTCTAACCCTCCCTGAGCCCACTGTCATCCAAGTGCTCCTCGTTCTTGGCATCCTTTGAGGCAGTTGCATTGGACTGGGTGGTCCCTGGATAGGGGTGATGGTACTCCTGACCCAGTTTACTTCCGCTCTGAGTCTGGCTACCTCCTCCGCAGTCGAGAGATGCATGCAGATAGGGCAGCACCTCAGTGTCCAGAAGGTCTGCCTGAATATGGCTGCCCACAGCCACTGCATTGCACCACTCCCACATTATACTGCAATTCCACTACTTGTCTGCTACTTGAAGCTCTCCTAGTTCCCTTTTTATTAATTTACTGTCCTAAAAATCCTGCCACTGATCCTCAGATAATTTTTTTAAAGAAAAAGAAACCAATAAATAAATAAATCAAAACACTTGTGCTGAGGGTGGGCTTCTTCCCCCTTATGCCCCTCCTACTTCACACCCCTTACTATACCCTGTGTTTAGCTCCTGTCAATAAGATTTAAGAGGGTATATAATTAAGACTTGGGGGATGGGGGGGCGAAAATTTGCAGCAACTAAAGACAGCACAGAATTACACCACTACTATGTTTTAAATTGTCAACAGCCCAAAAACAATTATAAGTAAAGACAACAAAGAAAGTATAGTGTCACTAAAAGCCCACAATCTAAGTTTAAAAGAAAAATAGCAATTACCAGTTACTCTAAAGCACTGAATTGAATATGTTTCCTTCCTTCCCCTTCTGGCTTCTTCTGAGAAAATAAACTCTACTTGCTACTTCAACTCTGACTAAGCCCCACCTCCAGTTATCACGTAGCTGAGGTCAGAGGCCAGACAATTAACACCCTTCACCCAACTACAGGGCAGTCAGACAAGCCAAGATAAAATTTGCAGCAATTAAAGACAGCACAGAATTACACCACCACTATGTTTTAAATTTTCAACAGCCCAAAAACAATTATAAGTAAAGACAACAAAGAAAGTATAGTGTCACTAAAAGCCCACAATCTAAGTTTAAAAGAAAAATAGCAATTACCAGTTACTCTAAAGCACTGAATTGAATATGTTTCCTTCCTTCCCCTTCTGGCTTCTTCTGTAAGAGTCATGACTAATGGCAGGTGCAGAAATAGGA
Organism: Neoceratodus forsteri; assembly: GCA_016271365.2. Classification (NCBI taxonomy): domain Eukaryota; kingdom Metazoa; phylum Chordata; order Ceratodontiformes; family Ceratodontidae; genus Neoceratodus; species Neoceratodus forsteri. Next base: position 1,689,413,808 of record CM028130.1, on the reverse strand, counting down.
GTCTGCATTGGTTCAGCCACCATTACGGGTACTGGACCGGGAGAGGGTGTTGGGGGAGGAACACCTCCAGGTGGCAAGAATAGTTTCTTCAAGTCCTTCACAGTTTTCACTTCCCCCAGCAACCATTTAGCAAATTTCTCCTCAAAAGTTTCAGATAGTGGTGGGGGCTCATTCCCCACCCGGGTCTTTACTGTCCTTAGTTATCACTCTCCAAGCAGTGAGGGCTCCCTCTGGGAGTAATGGTCTGTGGCACTTTGGAGCTATCTATGGGATCCTTAAACTCTACTAGTGCCAGGAAAGTGTGGGTGAGCAGATTAGCATGCCAACCCACCACCACAGGTTTTGTAAACCTTCCACCTTGGAAAGTACTCCTGTACAGTGTCCGTATTGATACAGGGGATGTCAGGATAAGCATAGCATTTTGGGGTCGATCTCCTCCAGTACCCACTCCACCAGCCGGTGCACAGCCACTTCTGTCGGGTACCCATTTTTTTCTTAACAGTGGTTTGTAAATATGGCCACTAGAGGACACACAATCCCAGTGGTGAGCCTCCAAGATGTAACCCCTAGATGGCGCTATCCCAGGGGCTACTACCCCTGCCTGATTTGCCACTAACATGTTGAGGGGCCTGGATCCGATGGCGGGTGCCTCCACCCAGAGGTCAGGGTTTGCAATAGTTAAACTAACTTGGTCACAGCCCTCTGGGACACTGCAACCCCCCTTTCTTCCCACTAGTGGCCCACACAGTATATCAGAATTACCTTCACAGTATACACTTACCCCCAGGACTGGTTCAGGCACTGGGACCCCCTGTAAAATAAGAAGATACAGTGCAACAATCACAGTACAATACTTTAACACAGACTAATACCTCAGGCAGTATAATTTTGCTGAAACAAGCAGCTCTGATTTATTTAGGGGGATTTAACAAGGACAGGGGGAAATCAGGTTAATTAGCTTATCACTTTACTCATCTACCTATGGCTCTGTGCACAGGCCTATCCCTACCAGTTACTGTCCCTGGGTACCCAAGCCTAGTGGCTAGTCCAAACCGTGGCAGCTGGTAGGGGCCCTTTCACACAGAGAAAGAAAAATTAGTTAAACAGTCAGCAGTACAGTAATTCCATTTGGATTTAATGTGCAATTCAACAGGAGGCGACCTGAATTAGTACTCCGACCTCCAAACAAGATAGGGTCCTTCAACATCAGCAGGGCTACTCTTGAGCTCCACTAGACTCCTCACACATTTATATGACAAACTGCAACAGGCAAAGTCCTTTAATGGCAGCAAGTTCACTTGAGCTACACAAGCCTCCTCACACATTTATATGGTAAACAGTAACAAGCAAAAGTCCTTTAATGGCAGCAGGATTCACTTGAGCTACACAAGCCTCCTCACACATTTATATGGTAAACAGTAACAGGCAAAAGTCCTTTAATGGCAGCAGGATTCACTTGAGCTACACAAGCCTCCTCACACATTTATGTGGTAAAAAGAAAGTACTATACCAGGCAGGCTGCTTCTCTATCCCGATCACAATTACTGCACAATACCCGGGAGAACACACAGCAGATTCAGTTCCTGACAGACCGAGCGCAATTCAGCAATTTCTCCAGTCTTCTACAGGGTGAGCCTGGTTTCTACTCTTCAGATATCCTTTGATTCTCTTCACAGGATGGATTCAGTCCTAACAAGCAGTTACACAAGCTGCAGACCGGAACTCGAGGCCTTACACATGTTTCCCGACTAAAACTGCACACTGAAAAAGCACAGGGCTTCTTTCCTCTTCACTGCCAGAGCTCAACTGAAACTCCAGCAGACAAACTGGACACTTCCTTTGAGTTCCTCCCAGTTCTTGGCTGGATTGGCTGTCACTCACAATAGACTGCCCCTGTTGGTCCAAAAAGGCGCCGAAGTCCAAACTACATCTCCCAGAGTCACTGCCCATACAATCCTCTTGTGGCTGGCTCAGATTACGAGTCCAAGTTCTGATTCGTCCAAGGCACCATTTTAGAGCTACCTTAGCCCACACTGATTGGTCCAGTTCAGCAGTTCAAAACTAGAATGGGGAACTAGGCAAACACAGTTCTGACTGCAAAGAAAGCAGGTTAGACAAACTGTATTTTCATTATTACTCTAAATGATTTCTGGCAAACAGTTACATCTTTCAGATAGGTTCCTTTGCACTCCTAGTGACTGCAAAAATGGAGTGAATTGGCAGCAGCTCGAGTGGTACTCAAGCAGAGAAACACACAGTCCCCCCATACAAACTAATTATGTCTGCAAGCAGACAGCTCTTAAAGAGACAGTACCAGAGGCTCTAAAAACACTCTCAGATAAATGGCTTAAACGCCAAACACCATTCAGGCTTGGAGCATTCAAGCAAGCTCCTGGAAGTCTTTTGGGAACCCCCATTTGCAGGGGGGGTTACACATGTAATCTAAGACAATAAATAAATAAAAATAAAAATGCAGGCAGTTTGGAGCAATCTTGAGATACGGCTCTCTACAAACATTCTTGTGGATATATTTTAGCTTTAGTATCCATTTTTACAAGAGGTTATTACTATTACTACGGCTATCAAAGTATTACATGTAAGCCTCTTTATCATAAAGCAGCACCACCCACCTCGGGTGTGTATTACAAATAGAATAATAGATGGGTTAGTGTGTATTACAAGGCTGTAATTTCATCGAGAGTTTCTGGGGACATAGATAACCTTGAAAGCGAAGCTCGAGAGGTTTCTATGTCCCCAGAAACTCGAGATGAAATTTCAGCCGAGTAATACACACTAACCCATTTGTTATTTTTTGTAATATATGGATTAAGGAAGTTGGCGAGTTCTTACCTGTGATGACTTGAAAGCTGAATCAGGAAGTTGATAGAAGAATTAGCAAACTTCGTAAAAGTTCCTTGTAAAACATGAAAATACATACGTTTTTTTTTTAAATAGCCAATGATTGCGGCAAAAAGACGATGAACTGAGGTGCGAACTGAGTGTTGTTACTCAGACTCAGAGTCTGAGTACATTACGTATCTTCTTTTTTTTGGTTTAGGAGACTTCTGGATGTTGATGGCAACGTTTCCGAAAAAGTAGGAGTGGGAGCCAAAAATATTGCCAGACGTCTGAGAAAATTGGGCACTTTTATTGGTGAGAGTCTGAGCTGCTGTCATTTCCTGTGCGACAGTGTGTGCATCACTAGTCGGTTCAGACATGGATTTTGGAGATGCATTTTGTGGCGGGGATCGGGAGGTGGAAGGCTGCTCGAATGCTAGGATTGAGCACATTTTCTTTTGCTTTGTTTCAGACAAGGTAGAGTAATTATTAATACTCTGAATGTTTTTGTGTCCAGACAGCTGAGCAACATCAGTGGGTGGTATGTTCGAGTCTATGAGCATCTGTATTGCTGTTTTTCTTGTAGAATGGTTTGTGATTCTTTTTTCTGGGGGAAGACCTGCTGTTTGTTGAAGAAGCTTCATTATACTTTGGATCTTGTTATCTCCTATAGTCATTGCTCTGTACCAGTGGCTTGAGGGTTTGAACTTCAAATTTGGAGCAAGGTAAAAGGGGGCTTCTGGTTTGTTCATCGATGGGGGTCTCTTGGAAGCATATTTGTGGTAGGCAGCTAAACATCTCTTTCTGGGTACTGTGTGTTTTGGTAGAGTCTGGGAGCCACTGGTCTGACATCGCGGATATTTACTCCTGTTCTTGTTTTGGTGGCTCGCTCATGATAGTGTAAGTATTCTTTGCCCTCCGTGTCTATGCCTGCCACAATGTCACTCCAGTGCAGTTGGTACTGTTCGCTTGTTCGGAGTGCAAAGTGGAGACCTATGTTGAAAAATAAAAGATGTAAGAGAGCAGTGGGTGTGTTGAGACCGAGGGTGCCTGTGGTGTACAGTTGATTTATTTCACTTTCAGCGAAGTATGCGCTTTGCTTAGGTCGATTACCCATGCCCAGTTTTGAGGTACTTTTGCTTGGCTATGAGTGTGCTGTGGGTCTGTTTGAAAGTTACAGTTGCAGTTTGGAATATTGAGTCTGGGTAGTTTTTTTTAATTAAATAACGGTCTATGCTGCTGAGAATACCTCTGAATGTGCTAGGTTCGTATTCTGTACCATCCTGTTTTTTTAGTTGGAATATAAAGTCCACTAGGAAGGTGTCCAATTGCTCCATTTTAATGTTTTCAATACAGTGTGACTCACCTATGGTTGTGAGGTAGTTGTTGAGGAGTTTTAAATCGAAGGCTGTTTTTTTTAAAGTATTTTGATTTTCTTGCTCAGAGATAAATTGAAGTCTGCTTTCTGTAATAGTTTGTGGCTTTGATAGTGCCATGTTTGCGATTTATACTGAGAAACTGAAGTGAGTGTTACTTTCCCGCAAATGACTTTTTTAAAGTATTACAGCTGTGAGGTGATTAAGCTGGCTCGTGGTCGGCGCGAGGTTGAGGGGTGCGCTTGCGGTGTGCTGTTGCAGTGATAATACTATCGTTCGTTAGAACGATAGTATTATTGAGATTGAAGTGTGGTATTATTGAGTGCTGTGAGATGGATTACAAGGGATTTTTTTGATCGTTTTCAATAGTATTATTTGGCAAATCCATATATTACATTGTTATAATTAATGGGTCTTCCTTTTTGCCATAGGAAAACCATGGCATTATTTGCCATAATAAAGGAGTGTTGATTACAGCAAACATGAGCATGGTTTACCATCGGTCTGCGCATGTGCCCACTGCAGGTCTTCCTCACGGACCGTCGACCACCTAGTCCCTCTCACGGAACCACCACTTGGTCTTGGTGGTAAGTAATGACTACAAAGAAAACCAGCGAATAACTAAACTTTCACCTGCTGATAGAAAACATTTAAAACATAAATACAAATGACTGCAGACCAGCACTGGAACCAGAATAGACCATGGCTGCACAGGATTCAAGAACATCTTTTTTATTATTTTATATAATTGCTGTGGCCAAAAAGAAAGACCTAACAATTATATAAAATAAAATATGGGGTGCTGTGTTTAAACTCAAAGTTTACACACACCCCAGGGTTTGAATCAGTTCATAAACCCCTCAAGCTTTGCTCTCTGGGTTTATATAGCATCTAACCCCTTGAGTGTGAGTAAACTTCTCATTACACACAGCACCCCATTCTTTGTTCTATATGTAATACACTCCACTCCATGCATTATTCTCTGTTCAGCAGAAATGTATTCAAAACTTTGAACATGCTTGTTTTCTTGGGGGGTAAGGGGGTAGACACGTTTTCTAAAAACACCCATATATGATTTGCAGCTACAGTATGTGCTTTTATGAACTTTGAGAATGTATTTAAGCAGTTTGGGTCTGCCTCTGCCTATGTAACTGTGTTTTCCCCACCTTTTCTCTTTGTTTATATAGTATTATTGCCTCCTTTCTTTATCCTGTTTCTTATGCCTCTGTCTTTCAATCAATCAATCAATCAATCTCTTTATTTAACCAGGTATAAACACCATTAAGCAAGCTCATTTTCAAGGTGGTCCTGGGCATTAATACAATACAGTACACTTCATAAGATTACAATTACGGTGGACAGCGGTGCAAAAAAACAAACAAAAAAAAAACATTGTAACAGTGCCGGTCAATATGGGCCTATACATACCGGTCAACATAATTAACATGCAAAGGTACATAATGATAAGCTTTACTAGAATGAGAAGAGACAACAATCCCATATAGTCTCCGCTAAGTAAGAGCTCATAGCTAAATGATAAAAAATAAGGAGGTATTAAGGAATAGGGTAGAAATTGGAGTGAAAGAGTAGGCAGCCAAGAGGGAGGCCAGAATAGGTAAAAGGTAGAGAATAAGCAGGGCCATCTCAGTTTAAGGGAACTAGGCTTGTAGATCCTTGGTTTCTGTTGTTAGGAATGTGGGGTGGATGAGATACTTAGGTGTAGGATTTGAGAGTGGCACCCAGGGCTTAGGGGTTATAGGCATCTTTCACCACATTCAAGAAATGCAATGTTTGCCATGGAATACAGGGATTTAAAATTCTGCTCAGTTCCACTTGCAGAATGTTTCTTCTCCCAATATACAGTACCCATACACAACATAGAGGATTGTGTATGAGCAGTCATACACAACAAGGCTGTGTTTTCATCGATGATGTTGTGATGATATTGTAGAGACCTCGAGAGCAAAGCTTTTGAGAGGTCTCATGATGTCAGCATGACACTGAGATTGAAACACAGCCTTGCTGTGTATGGTTACCCATATACTGTTTTATACAGTATATGGAAGCCATCGATTCAACACAGATTCTGTTAAGATTCTTTTCAAAAGTGTACTTATCTGTGTCCGTTTTCATTCATGTTCCTTGCTCCTGCTGGCACTGGCACATCACTGGTACTCCACAGTAAGTCCTGTGTTCCATCACTCCCACTCGTGAGTGGCCACAGTGTTAATTTTTAAAATAAAACACAAAATAAAAAAATCTAATAAGGCAGCTCAGTTTGGTAATGTGGAGCCATCTATAGGTGTCTGTGTATACACTGAGTACATCCACTGTTCAGCGCTTGTTAACTGCCCTCACCATTCTGCCCTGATGTTTTTTCTGAAGAGAGTCTTCAGCCAATGATGTGTGTGGCAGGGCAATACAGAAAAGTTGTACTATCGATGTGGCATCAGAACGATAGTACAACAACTTTTACGACATTTGAACTGTTCTACAACAAGTTTTCGGGAGCTGCAGAAATCTGTGGAGAATCGAGGGCTCCCATATACTATAAGCCTATTCTAGGGATGGAATTCCATCCACAACAGCATTCTACTGTACACTATAAAAGCTTAGAAAATGGCAATGTAAATGCTAGCATTTTGATTGGCTAGGAGACCAACTTTAGTGGGTAGGTATTTTCCAAAAGAGCCCACTAAAAAAACAAGTACCAATTTGGGGTGCCGCATTGCTTGGGGTATCATTGGGGACCCCGAATTTTCAAACAGACCAGCTGCCAGTTTTTGTCTCTCACTTAGCAAACAAACTGGCAGCTGGACTCCCAAACCCCAATCCCAACAAACAGCAATAAAAGACAGTCAAAGCACTTTTTATTTTGTTTTAAAAATGGAACCGACTCCAATGCAGCCACAAATCACCAGTAGCCAGCAATGCATCTCATTCCGGCCCCCTCTCAAACAACTCCAGCAGCCACTTCATTCAACTCCCCCTCCTATCTTTTGTCAGTCTGGAATAGGACCACACTCTTCCCTCAAACCTGCACAAAATACCCCCTCTAAAAAAATGTTTGGAAACGGAAAGAGTGGATCACTTAAAGTAAAGATCCCCAACCCCCCTCTCACGCACCGGTAACCAGCAGCATCTCACAATCTACGCTCCTCTGCCCCTCTCACACAACTCCAGAAGCTGCTTCATTCAACTCCCCCTCATATCACTGTGCTTCTTTCTCACGCAACTCCAGAAGCCGCTTCATTCAACTCCCCTTCCTTTCTTCTGTCAGTGTGCTACAGTACCATGATGCTCCCTCAAACCTGCACAAAGTAACCGAAAAACATACTTTTGTCAGGAAAGGGCGGATAACTTACAGCAAATTTATCAGTCACCTAAGTTTTCCTCTTTTGACGGGACCACGCTTCTCCTTCAAATATGCACAGAGCAAACTAACACTAAGTACAAACTTTTATAAAGAAACAGCAACTCACTTCTGCTAAATTAATGTTCCTCTTGCACACTGAAAAAAAAATGGACCAGAATCCACCACTACAGAACTACAAGTCCCATAAATCCTGCGGCTGCTAAGCACTCAGTTTACTAAATATTGGCACCCTGGGTTTTCTCTCAGTTTTGCTCCTTTCTTAAGATCTGCCCTCAGAAGGACCCTTCCCAACCACTCATTCGCAATTCCAGTATTAAGATAGGGGGCTCCTGTCTAACACAAGACTGGTTGCCTCATTTAAGAGAGGCCTCAGTAGCTAATCTGTACTTATAAGACTCTCTTCTTTGTTCTACTGACATCATTTTGAAATTTAATCTAGATCAAGTGCACATCTTCAAGACCTTCCAACTCTGACACTTAATAGGACAGCTATTTGGTACTACCCCTAAATTTCCTAGTCTGCCTCCCATCCTGACTCAATTAAAAGATTTAGCACATAGGTCACATGGTATCTTATTACTACACGCCTACCTCCTGTCTCTAGACCACCTTGAACCACCTCCAGGTTCTAAAATCTGGGATTTCAGGGTACCCAACATGTCTCTAAATTGGCCACAGATTTGGAAAGGTCTCCATACCTACATCCCCCAGGATAGTCTCAAACTCACCCAATTTCATATTCTTAATGAGATGTACTGCACTCCTGTTAAACTTGCCAAAATTGGGCCCCTTTCCTTCCCTGTCTGTTCCAGATGTGGCAAATCAGACAGGAATATCTTGCACATTTTCTGGCAATGTGAGACGGTATCCTCCTTGTGGCAGAAAATTCAGTCCAAACTGAACCCCCTGCTAGGCTTGGATGGTCTCTTTAACGTTGAAACCTGTATTTTGGGTGTCTATGATAATATCAGAGTGAAAGAAAGAAGGTACCACATGGCTTTGATTTCGCTGGCTGTCAAGAGATTGGTTTTGTGTCACTGGATGGACCAGACCGTCATCTCCTACAACGAATGGCTGAACAAACTTTCTGTTTGTTTTCAAACTGTGCATCTGATAGCTAGTTCTAACAATAATCTCAAATCCTTTGATAGAAAGTGTGGTAAACTCTATGCACTGTATCTGCATTAAGATATACTTATTTGTAACTCTTCATTTGCTTCATCTCTATGGCCAAGGCGAGTAAAACCATAACTTTTTCTCCTATTTAGTTATTTAAGATAGGCACACTCCTGGGGTGGCATGGGAAGGGGGGTGGAGGTTAGATAGGTGTTGTGGCCTGTACTGATCTCCTCAACAATGCATTCAAGTACTGTTGGTTATTATAAAATTCAATAAAGAGGTTGAATTTCAAAAAAACAAAATAAATAAATAAATATCAGTGCCCTTCTGGCAAGCATACCACAGTACATGGACTACTTTACAAGAAACACATCTTCTGATTGTTTTTTAACACTTACTTGACTTCTTATTAATACTTTATTTTCTTGTATTAAAAATGTTACATATGGGCCATTTTCTAAGTGCAATAATACCCTCCAGGGTGGGCGGTATTGGGAAATACTGGACCTTCCAGGGGCTATGAGGCCATCCTCTTGTGACGTCAGGCCTCATTCCCACCCCCCCCCGGGTGGTCCAGTATTTCCCAAACCTGCCCAACCTGTCAGGTATTATTGCTTACTTCATGTGGAGCCAGAGCCTCAATTTTTCCCATCAGTGTAAGCAGCAGAGAATTCCCTGATAGGCAGGTAAAGATAGAAGGAGGAGTTTTCATTGTCAGTAAAGAAACACTCATCATGAAAACTATGAACAATACTTAATGTTTCTAATTTGTTTATGCGAGTAAAAAGAGTGTAATGATCAGGGAAACAACATTTAATTAATTTGTTTTTTATTTAAGGTAGTCTTATATTTAGGGCCTAGTTGAAGTTTTTTAGTAGGTAAAGGTAGCAGCCACATTTGTGATGGAAGATCAGTTCTTGTTTGCAGGGGGACTGATCTGATCATTGTGTGATGTGGCTAATAACAAATCTGGTTAGGTTTATGAGCAGGATGACTGCACAGTATGCTGTATTAATAACTGGTTAGCATTTTTTCCAACAAGGAAGCCCAGTTATAATTCACTGTTATAACCTGTGGGTTATAATGGCAAACACATGCTGGGTTTTTCATGTTCCATGCATGCACCAGCTACCATCCTTACTTTCCACTGCACCATTCCTTAACGCTGGTCACGTCACCGCCACTCACACTTAGAAGTAAGTTAATTTAAAAAAAAAAACATTAACTGGACTCTTTTTGCTATTACACTAAAGATTTAAAGAAAAAAAATGAAAGAGAGGGAAATGTTTTGTTTCATCAGCCACTTTCAACCACAGACAGAGCTGAAATCTGACTGGACAATGGCCTCACAGGGATGGGTGTTAATTTTATATAATTGCTGTGGTGAAGAAAACCCTCCCCAGCAATTACATAGAAAAAAACATGGGGTGGTGTGTTTAACTCAAGATTTTATACACACCCTATGTGTTGGATGCTTAAGTAAACCCCTTGAGCTTTGCTCTCAGGGTTGATGTGGCATCCAATACCTCAGGTTTGTGTAAAATCTCGTTAAACACACCACCCTATGTATTATTCTATATATAATGCATGGTCACCCAACTGGTTTTACCCAATTACATTTCTTTGTTTTCCGGATCCATTTTGTAATATCGATTATATACTCATATGTGAAAAATAAGCATGGTAAAATAAAATCTTAAATGAAATGTTGTGATAGAGTGTATGTCCATCACACTCTCTTCACTCATAAACTGATTCACAACTCTGCAACACAGGCAATGCAGGTTTTGATTGGGGCTGTGGTGGGAGTTGTACTACCCCCTTTTGTTTTAAAGCTGTCCCTTTAAGATCTCACTGCACTGGATGTTCGACTTGCTGGCTGTAGAGCCCATGGTCAAGGAAGAACCAAACACAGACATACCCAAACTTCCTGTTTTTCTACATAACTGAACCGAATCAGAATCCCCCTTTGTTTATCAAGAACTGAACCGGAACTGAACGCGGACCGGCAGATTTTCCTGGCAAGAACTGATATTGTTCCATACAACCTTTGTCATCAAACAGTCCATTTCTTTACATGATTGTCAGAATGTCAGTAACTTATCTCATGACTGCATCTGCTGAAATTCAGATAATGTCAGACAACTGCCTTGTCTGAAATGCTTACTCCTCATAGCCATGATTCAGCCGTGATTTATATAGTATGCTACCCAGTTATGTCTTATGTCTGGTATAGTATAGTATAGAATCTCATTTTGCGTTGACTAGCAATTTACTATGCAGGACAAGATGTAAAGCTTTAGTGATGTTAAGACAGCCGGCAAATTTACAGCTAAACTCCCAACAGTCAAGTCAAAATGTAAGAGACTGGATCCGTAGTTTCGGTGAAAGAGACCGAGCATAAAGTAAGATTTAATAACTGTTTTGTTGGACTCTGTTGATTGTGCTTAACATGCGAACTATGTCTGGGCTCAAGTATGGAAAAATGAGACCAAGTCCTATTTTCTTTGCTGCGGCTCTACATTTCTGTCCAGAGTAAGATAAGCATCTGCCTGCGGTGACTCCCCCCATCCATGCCAAAATCACAGACTGGCAACTAAATGAGATTGAAGTAAAGGATTGTAACTGCAGGTGTAGACAACCAGTGGGGGCAGATTAATTCAGGCAAATGCCCTTAGAAGTAAATACAAAATCACACATGCCCACACAATGCAAAGCATCATGGGCTGCATATGCAAATCACCATAGAATGTTAAGCTGGTTCAACTTTAAGCAGAATTGCATGGTGCTGAAAGGCCTCTCACACAGTTTGCAAAGGGTGCTAACGGATGTCATCGGTCACGGACTTTCCACAGCATCCACGCTACTCTGTGCCGGAACTGCGAAAACAGATTTTGGTCAGGATGTGAAAAATGACAGCTGTACTCTTCATTAAGAGGTGCAGAACAGAAGTTTGCGAACGTACGAGCGTACGTGCAAACTGCGCAATGCATGCTCGTAACACAGTCATTTTATGAAGTATTGTCACCAAATTTTCAGCACAGGTGTTTTAGGACCTCTGCTCATGAACAGTGTCACAGTTATTTTCATAATGTGTCCCAAACACTGATTTCGCACAGCGAACGTGCTATTCTGCGCTGAAAGTGCGAAAACACATTTCTGCAAGGATGTGAAAAATGACAGCTATACAGTTCACAAGAAGGTGTAGTAAAATGCCAAATTTGAGAATCTGGCATGAAAATATTGCGAATGCACTAAGTTATGAGCGGTGTTGCGCAGTTGCTACACATGCTCGTAAAACAGTCACTTTACGGAGCATTGTCACCAAATTTTCAACACAAGCATGTTAGGATCTGTGCTCATGAACAGTGTCACTGTCATTTTCATAATGTGTCCCGAACACTGATTTTGCACCACATCTGTGATATTCTGCACTGGAAGTGCGAAAACACATTTCGGCCAGGATGTGAAAAATGACAGCTGTACAGTTCACAAGAAGGTGTGGTAAAATGCCAATGTTGAGAATCTGGTGTGAAAATATTGTGAATTCGCTAACTTACGAGTGTGCATTGCGCAGTTGCTATGCACGCTCATAAAACAGTCATGTTTTTGATTTTCCCCGCCAAATTTGCAACATAGGGTTTTTGAGAGCCCCCCTCATGAACAGTGGCACGGTCATTTTGTTACACGGTCCCGAAAGGTGATTCCACGCAGTGACTGCGAAATCACCTTTCGGGACCGACTAATGCCATGACAGTGCAAGAATTCATGAGAAGGGGTCCCAAAAACCCTATGTTGAAAATTTGGGGCCAAAATTCACAAAAATCTATTACATTATACAGCTTACCACCATTTCTTCAGTTCGCGGTCAGCTTTGAAGAGTGCAGACGTGTTCCCAGTCCACCGAAGATCGTCGCACCGGACTCTGGAGGTAAGTATGAGGTGAGGGGGTGTGGGGAGGCAGGGTGCACAGAGGGTGGGTAGTGGTGGGGAGGGGGGACAGAGACTATGAGGGACCGTTTCCATTTTACAGGTTAAAAACAGAAAAAAACCTTACGGGACAGTTTTTGTTTTGCAGAGCATTTGGCAAGCTGGGGTGAGCTCCCAATGTGCCACCTAACTGTTTGGGGGGGTGTCTGTAGCTGATGGGGGATTGGGCACCCTCATTAGCAAACAACACGGAGGTGGATTTATGCCGACGGGGATTGGGCACCCCCGTCGGCATACAAAGAAGGGGGGGTGCAGAGCCGATGGGAATTTGGCACCCCCTCAGCATTAAACAATTGGGGGATGCTTTATGCCAACGGGGAGTGGGCCCCCTCATCGGCACATTCACAGGGGCAGGGAAGCTGACAGGGATTGGGCACCCCAAAGTCAGCAGTTCTGTAACCAGTGTCCGCCATGTACATAATGGTGGCGAGCACGGCAAGCGACCGCAGATCTGGACAAGCTTTGCTCGGATTGCAGCGGACCTTTTCTTAGATGTGCTTGCCACATTATGTATGCACGATGTGGCGCCGGCATGCAGGCTGATTGGGGAATGTGGGACGCACCTACTGTTGCATGCCCTGCATTTGCCCAACAGCAACCGTGCCTCTAAAACTGCACTGTCCCACGATGCTGGCTGCACAAGCACGCCAACATAAAAATGACTAAAATTTAATTTTTATTACTTTTGGGGTAAAGTAGTCCCTGTATCTACTGGATTGGCAAGTAGAGGGCTATTTTATGTTTGCCAGGTATTTTTGTGTGCTGGATGTGTCTCCCTGTTCCCCCATTTACTCTTCATCTTTTTTTGATGCCCCTGCACTTGTTTTCTTTCTTTTTTTTTTCTTCCTCCCGGTTGTCTTCACTGCAATCTGCCCGCTTTGTTTTGGTAGCCAGTGGTTCACTGATGAGAACATTGTTACTGTCTCTCTTTTGTATGCCTGCTTGGGGGACCATGTTGTTGTTAGGGGAAAGGATTTGGTCTGCAGCAGGGTGATGGCTCGGAGGATGTGATTGGTGTAGAAAAGGCAGAGTGGCTCTGGTTGTCATGTAAGGTGTTTTTAAACAAAATCTTTTGGTGTTTTGAGTCCTGCGAGCAGGCGATTGGTGGTGGTGTTGCTTCAACAACAGTTGAGTCAGCACGAAGAGGAGAGACAAGCATTGAGCGTGTGACAGGCCAGCGCTCCTGCCTTCCTTTTAAAACTCTTTTTTTTGTTTTGGTTTAGAGAAAACGCTGAGCATATAAATTTGTTGATAGCATAGAAATTTATTCTGGTGATTAATTTGTATGTGTCTTGCAGCAGCACTTGAATGGAAGCAGTACTGAAATGGAGCAGAGCAGAGTGGGGTGGAGGTCCGTTCTGTTTCACCATTTTTCAGCAAAATTAAAAATGTACTAAGAACTGTCACAGGTTCTGTAATTAAAATGAAATGGCAGTGTTTTATATCTTGTTTTTCCTATGGTTATCTGTGGGGTACAGAGCTGGGCTGTCGACATGAATCTGACTAAGTGAGACAAAATAACATGGTGGCTGGCCAGTTTGGGGTGCTCAAGAATGCCTTAAGTAATGGGGCACCCAGATTTGGCACTAAATTTCTACCGGGCATCTATCGAAACTAAATGTCCCCCCACTGTGTACCTGTCAGCCAATGAGAAAACTCCTTGTGTCTAGCTCATTTTCTAAATTAGCATAATCCCCCATGTTCTTGAAAGGCTAGTCTTCATCACACCCACCTAAAAAAGTTCATTGCAACACTGAATGTAACCAGATGTGAATAGCTGCTATCACTTGTAATGTTTAATGTGTTGCTTCCAAGTTGCATGTGTCTAGTCTCCATTGTAATTATTAGTGTGCAGACCATAATTATGCATGGAACACTCTAAGTTGAATGTATGTAATCAGCAACTCTGTTAATGTTTGTATGATACTCAATAAAAATGATTAACCTCAAAAAAATTAAATGAATGTGGCTAAAACAGAACTGCTGATGCATGGTAAGGTGAACCACTAAAGCCTGTGAAAGATATGCCCCATACATGAAAAGTGTCATTAAGGGACCGTCCACCTTTTGGATTACTCATTCTCTATTTGACCTTATGCGCCAGCGTGACTCCCACTGGCAAATTGCCCTTGACACTGGCAAGCCTGCAGATCGACAACTGTACTTTGCTATGAGAAACAGATGCACCTGGGAAATCCATAAGGCCAAAGCAGTTCTACAAGTCCTCCCTTACCTCCTCCTGGGGGCCCGGCAGAAAATTCTGGAACAATCTCAAAGAGCTGAATGGGAAATCCACATTCCTCCCCCCCACCATCTTCACCAATGGCACTGTCACCACTGACCCCAAGCACATAGCAGATATCCTTAATATGTCCTTCTCTGATCTCAGTAGTATACTCCTTCCCCATTTTTTCAACCTCCCGCACCTCAATTGTAGCCCCATCCCCCTCTCTTCCTCCCCTTTTGTTTCAGGATGATCACCCCTCGTGAAGCCAAGCCCTACCTCCTAAAAGCTTTAGGGCATGCCTGCTTCAGCGCGGACACTCTTGACCTCAAGCTTGTATGCCTTACCCTTGATGTTGTCCTCTCCCCCTCACCTCTATCCTCAACCGCTCCCTCTGTCTTGGGACCTTCACTTCCAAATGGAAAGCTGCTGTCATCACCCCAATCCACAAAGGCAGAGACTGCACCTCAGCTGGAAACTACTGACCCATCTCTATCCTCTCCCCAATCCAAGGCACTTGAAAGAATTGTATCCGACCAACTCACTGAGTATCTCACCAAGTACAATCTTCTATGCCAGCAACAACATGGTTTCTGACATGACCATAGCAGCACCTCTGCCCTGCTGGAACTCACCTACTCCTTGCACTCCACCCTTGACAAAGGCCAGCTAGCCAGTGCTGCCTTTATGGATCTGTCAGAAGCATTCAACACAGTTAACCATTCCCTCCTCCTCAACTCTCTTTCCAACATTGGTCTCTCCCCAGATGCCCCGGGACTGGTTGTCCGATTACTTATCCAGAAGAATGCAACAAGTCAGGATTGGTGATGCCCTCTCCTCCTCTCCTCCTCTCTCCCAGTCAGGTCTGGAGTCCCACAAGGCTCCATGCTCAGACCCCTTCTTTTCAGTATTTTCCTAAACACCCTCCCATCCTCTTGTTCTGGGCAGTTGTTACTCTATGCAGATGCTGCGGTCCTGTTCACCTCTCACCCTGACCCCTCCCAGCTTCAACTCTCACTGCAAAAAACATTCTCTGATGCTGAGACCTGGTTTACTGAGCACCGCCTAATTCTAAACTACAAAAAAATGAAAGTAATGCTGTTCACCAACCCACAGAGCAGGCATAAGGACCTTACCCTCTGTATCCTTAACTCTCAGATGCAGCCACATGACCAAGTGAACTCCTTTAAGTACCTTGGTATCTTCATGGACCCTGCTGTTAACTTTCACAGCTACATACACCCCCTCTGCACAGCAGTTAACACCAGAACTGGCTTACTCTACCGTGTCAAGCACTGCCTCACCCCAGAAGCTCTCTGACTGACAGTCTCCTCCTCTATCCCCACCCTCATTGACTACAGCATTCTAGTCTATGATGCTGCCGACAACACTTCCCTCCAGAGAGTTCAGGTAACCCTCAACAATGCCTGCTGGCTTGTCCTTGGGTGTGACCATACCACTCATACATGTAAAATCTACTGGCAGTCCAACTGACTCAACCTTGACAAAAGGGTAAGATACCATACTTGCCTCATGTTCTACTGGCCTGACCTCCCCAGGCTCTCTGCCCTCCTGCAACCAGCCCCACTTACCAAAAACACCCGCAGCTCCACTAAATCCTCCTTCCTTGTCCCCCATTTCAGGATATCGATGGGGCAAAGAACCTTTTCCTACAGAGCCCACTCTTTAGATGAACTCCTTTCCTAGCTCCATAACCTCTGAATGTAAGCGCGGCCACTATAAAACTCTTCTCAGGGATCACCTTCTGTTCGTTAATGTCTGTGACTCCTTCAACACTACAATTGACCTCCTTGCTCCCCTCTCCCCTGTCCCCCTCCTTCTGTGTCAATTGATGAGACAATTTTCCCTCCCTCTCCTCAGTAATACCTTGACACAGCCTGGCCATGAGACTAGGCTAAGTTGCCTGATAGTTGTAGCCATTATGACCCGTTGTTCTGTAATTTTACTGTATACACAATTTTTTTGTCTGTCTCATTTTACTGTGTAAATTGTCATGTGACAACGAGCCTTTGTAAATGAGTCTCTGACTCAAAGGTTTGTAATTCCAAAATGTTCAATAAATAAATTAATTAATTAAACACTGCTGAAGCAGATACTGGAACCAAAAGGGCAAATATTCTAGTCTAAAATAGTTGGGGAATCTCATGACCAAACACTTAGTAGACATTCAAGACAAAAACTATGGGGATTAATTTCAAAAGTGAACCTGACTTTAAACTATGAGAATATTGTGAATCAGAATTTCTAGCTGTATAAAAGACAGTGCAATAAATATGGGGTGGGATATTCAAAGCAGTTACTCATGGCACAACTGAGATGCACCTGCGCAAGTGCGGAATTGCGCCAAAGAGCAATATTCGGCGGGAGCCAATGCCTGGCACAAATTGCAGTGTGCCAATGTGCAATCCTAATGAATGCATGCACAAGTGCAGGGGGCGTAGCCATGAATAAGTGGTGCAGTGCGATATTCAACAGCAAGCTGACAGCTCAAGCACAGAGCAACAGGGACATGCATGGAGCAAACTTGAGCCCATAAAAAGAGGGAGCAAGCAAGGGACAGAGGCTTGCACCACAGGGGAGCAGGAGAGAGAGAGAGAGAGAGAGACATTGGCCAGGCAGGACAGCAGGAGGGGTGCAAGACAGAGACAGAGGTAGGAAGTGCAGTAGAGTGTGGGACAGGGCGTGTGACCCTGAATGTGCTTGCGTGTGTGAGCGTCTGTCTGTGTGTGTGTGTGTGTGTGTGTGTGTGTGTGTGTGTGTGTGTGTGTGTGAGACAGCAGTGGGGGCAGCAACTGCAGCGTAAGCCTGCGAGCCTGGTCATAGGAGTGACAGTGAAAGTGCCTGGATGGGTGGGAGGAGGAGGAGGTCACAGCCAACAGGCCGCCAGCAGGGAACCCTCAACACAGGTGTGCGCCCAATGCAGGGGCACACGCAGCAGCACACAGCCGGGGGTGCCTGGGGAGACAGCCACCTGGGGGGGGCAGGATGGCCCAGGCCATGGCCAGTGCCATCTTCCAGATGGAGGCAGTAATGAGGGGTGTGAGGAGGCAGGAGGCAGAGCGGTGCAGCCATGGAAGGGCCCGTCGGCAGTATGCCCGGAACAAGTGGTACCATGCCCGCACCACCTTTGAACAGTACAGTGACATGAGATTGTGGGCCAGTACCAACTGAATTGGGCAATTCTGAGGCAGATCTGTGAGCTGTGCAGTGATGAGATGCAGGCACCCACAAGACGGAGCCACACCCTGTCGGTGGAGACCTAGGTTACAGCCATCGTGTGCCTGCTCACCACGGGTGCCTTCCAGAGACCAACAGGGGACACCACAGCCATAACCCAGTCAGCCACATCACAGCTGTCACACAATTCCTCAATGCACTGCTGCTACGTGCTGTGGAATACATCCATTTCCCCAGCACACAGGCAGAGCGTACAGCGAACATGCAGGAGTTCCACAGGGTGGCAAGTATTCCTGGCATGCTAGGGGCCATCAACTGCACCCACATAGGCATCCGCACACCACCTGGGCCGGAGGGGGTAGCCTATATCAACAGGAAAGGCTCCCCCAGTGTCAACTTTCAGGTGGTGTGCGATGCCAGGGGGTGCATAATCAATGTCTGTGCCACACACCCTGGTGGAGCACACGATGCCTTCATCTGGCACCAGTCAGCACTGTGCCACAGGTTTGAGAGTGGGGACATCCCCACCGGCCACCTAGTAGGTGAGTATGCAGCTGGAATGGGCAGCCTGGCACAACAGGGCAGGGTGTGGGGGATGCTAGGCCAGGTGTATCAGAGGGTGTGTCTGGGAAGGCAGGGGGCAGCTACACAGACCACCATGCTAACCACACATATCAATACACAGGTGACAATGGATACCCCCTCTGGCCCTGGCTGCTCACCCCATACCGGCGCCTGTTGACCCCAGTGCAGGAGTGATACAATGAGGCACATGCCAGCACACAGAACATCATCGAGTATGTGTTTTTGCTGCTGAAGGCCCAGTTCCATTGCCTGGACATGTCTGGTGGTGCTCTACAGTACAGCCCCTCAAAGGCCTGCAGCCTATTCCTGGCCTGTTGTATGATACACAACATGGCCACTGACTGTGGGATAGCTGTCGAGGTCAAAGAGGGGAACAGCAGTGGGGACAACGTGGCCGCCGGGCCAGGTGGTGGTGGGCAGCCCCCCGTGACGAGAACCCCAGTTGAACAGGATGGCCCAGCAGCACCGGGACACAATTTTAGAGGAGCACTACGGTGCACCCAGGTAGGTGAACATGACCACACACATGTCACAGGGACAATGGCACAGTATACAGGCATGCAAGGCAGGGCCCCATGACAGACACGGCTGGAGGGTAGTGTGGATGGGCATGGGACTGAACTCCATAGAAGCATCCTGTACAGCACTGTAGACCCCCCAACACACCCGCACACACATGCACATGCACACGGGCACCCACATGCGCATACCCAGAGGCCACCAACGGGCATGTGTCAGACGCTGAACACCAGTGCACAGTAGCGGCCATTGTTGTGTTGGCATCATCATGCACATGCCACAGTGGCCAGCAGCCAGGTGGGTGTGCACAAGGTGGGTGTGTGGTGTGGACCATGGATGACATGTCCCTGGAAGGTACATGCAAACGCCACACCAATGTGCACACAGGGCAGTAGTGGACATGTAGGGTGGCAAATCAGGACCACTGTGTGGTCACACAGCCACTGCGGACACGTGGACAGCCCCGCTGAGACCACCCAGCAGATGCAGGCTGTGCAACGGCCACAGGTAGTGTCTCTGATGGTCCCCCCAGGTGTCTCACTGTGGGAACATGACCAGTCCCTCACAGGGGTCTGAAGGCTCCCAAACATGCCCGCTCCAGACGTGCTCGAAATGCCCTCAGCGGATGCCGGCATTGACACTGAAGGGGTTGAACAACGCCGTGACTGAACAGTTGAGAAAGTAATTTGCGGGGTCTGCGGTGGATGGCCGTGCACCAGGGTGGCCAGTGGTGCTAGGCTGGATGTGACCGCAGTGGTAAGCTGATCCAGAGCTGCGGTCGTGTCCTCCCACATGTGTGTGGTCTCAGACAGGAGCTGCCCATAGTCCTGGTCATGCCTCCCTGTGGACTGGCGCAGCCCTGTACGGAGTGCATGCACCCCTGCCACGACCAGCACCTGTTGCTTCATGGAGGCCCGTAGCAGATGTGTGTGCTTGGTTAAGCGGTTGGTGTCCTGGGGGGCATGGGCATTGCATCGACCCATGGGTGTTGCATGACCCCTCATTACAGCCCCTGCACTGGTGGGGGCTGCACAGTGGGGCCCTTTTGGGGCTGATCGGTCTACAGTGCAACATCAGCATCCACTGCACCTGGCCCCCCGTTGACCCCATCCTGCTGCCTCTGATGCCCCTCTGGCTGCTATGTGCGTATCGGCGCTGGGGCGGCTGCACCATTATTGCCACCCTCTTCAGACTGCACTGCACCATCAGCGCTCACAGCCTCACTGGGCGTGGTGGCTGGTGGGTGGACAACCACCACCAGGGCACTGTCTACGCTGCTGTGGTGGGTGTGTGGTATAGGTGCCTCCCCCTTAACAACAACACCACTATCCATGATAATAGTCATGTCACCATTATCAGTCCCAGACCCCGCCCCAATCTGTGTCTCTGCATACTGGACACCATGGCTGCGTCCTGCTGAAACATAGCCAGGGCCTCATCTGCAACCACGCCACAGGCATCCGGTTGGACAGTGGAGATGGGCTGCCTGCGGTCCCGACCCCGGACACCGGTGGAGGTGGATGGACGGTCCTCCAGGTCCAGGAATGCTCCCATGGTGGTCACCCTCACCTCTGCTGCTGCATGCAGGCACTCTGGAGCTGAAAAGGAACACATTCGTGTTAGTGCAGCTGGCACACACCCCTGCCCCCCTTCCCCAGGCACTGCTGCACCCACCATGCAGTGATGGGCTGCCCCCCATCTGGAATCCTCCACC
The DNA here is from genome assembly GCA_016271365.2 of Neoceratodus forsteri. Lineage (NCBI taxonomy): Eukaryota > Metazoa > Chordata > Ceratodontiformes > Ceratodontidae > Neoceratodus > Neoceratodus forsteri. Next base: position 1,689,392,869 of record CM028130.1, on the reverse strand, counting down.
AGGCACTCCCTTGATGGCGCTGTGCTGCATGGATGCCACCAATAACTCCTCCTGTGGCATCAGCTGTGGCACATCAGGCTGTCCACCACCCATGGCAGCACGTGCAGCCTGGATGGTGGCCACCTTATCCTTAATCTTCCTCTGGTCTGTGCCTACTTTCTTCTTGCACTCCTGTGCTGTCCTCTGATGGCTGCTCTGCTGGTTCACAGCCCTGGCCACACCCTCCCATGCTGTTGCCTGGGCCTGTGGCATGCCTACTGAGCCACTCAGGAGAGGCTCCTGGTCCAGGTAGGCATCGAATAGGGCATCGGTCTCTGCCCTCGTGAAGTTGGGCCTGCTATTCTGTGCAGGCCTACGCTCCTCAACCTCTTCCTGATCCATCATGGTTATTCCTGTGGGTATGAACATGTGGTCAGTGATGGCTGTAAAACACAATGCCCTCCCAATCCACTGTCCCGATAGGTCCACAGCCTGGTGATTTACCTCTGAAGGATGCGATACCGATCTGGTGCCTGTGCAGTCCCGTGGCGCATTTATAGTGCATCACACGCAAATGAGGGGATGTGCAACTGAACTGAGATGCAAATTCCTCCGATGCACCATGGATATGTTAATCAAGCCATCTGCATATGCCAGCTGAATATCACAAGTTGCGCATTGCGCAGTGGTGTTGCTCAAGCCATGGTGCAACTGTATGATGTGCGCAGTAGGCCTGGCAGTGCACATGCACACACTGCCATCACGTACAACAGTGGCACATCCTACACACATTGGGCTATGCACAGTACAGCACTCTGCCACTATTGAGCTTGTGACACTCATGTGCTATATGCCGTATGGTGCCCATGCACTATTGTCCCATGGTCCGTGGGGCCCACATGCCCCTATTGCGCACCATGCATGGCGTGACCTATGGCGCTGTCGCGCATGGTGTGCATGCTGACCTTTGACCCCATGAGTGCCCTTTGACCCTCTGGGTGCTCTGCAGCACGTGCCAGTGCTGCCCCAGCTGTATCGCGCAGCAAAGTGGATGCGTGATTGGAAATGGCAGCGCATCACCAAGCGAGTCACGCACCCACAGTATGTGTGGCTCATGCGCTACTGGGCACCATTTTGGTTGTGCAATTGCAGGAATGAGCATGCCATGCTGTAGCACTGCAAGGGCACCCAACTGGTCCCAGGTAGAACTGGTGAACCTTGTGGCCCTGGTGGAGCCACATGTGGGCTGTCTGTATGGCTGGGTGCCCCTGGATCGGCCATGAACAGAGATGTGGCAAGAGATGGCTGAGGGGCTGGAGGAGGCCACTGGGGCACAGTGCAGTGGTGAGCAGTGCCACCACTACTACGGAGACCTGCAGAGGAGGGACAAGGAGAGGCTACAGGCACTCCTGGCACATGTCCTGAGGGGCGCCGTGCCATGTCCAGGTGAGTGCACTAGGCCCATGTCTGTGCCATTCAAGTGTTCTGTGGGGGCCAGCAGGGTGTCATACCATGCTACGGGGGGGCTGTGGCTGCATGCTCTGTTGGCCATGGCAGCACACAATGGGAGTGCTGTGCCACCGCACTGCTGCTGCGCAGGGCCAGGGGGCAAGCTGTGCTAGAGCAGTGTATGGGGTGTTGCCAAGTACTGATGTGTCCTTGTCAATGTCTCCCTACTAGGCCCTGAGGATAGAAGACATGCATGGCTGGCTGGCACTGCAAGTGGGTGAGGGTAGGCCAACGCAGGGGAACTGGCACAGGATACAGGCCACATGGATGGTGCCACTGGACAGGTGCAGGGTGCACCGCAGCAAGCAGGTGGGCACTCTTTCAAGGTTTGATGATGTGTAGGGAGGGAGTGGGCCACAGCCCCCTGTGCACATGGCCATTCCAGCTGTGCACCGCTGGTGGGGTCCATAGCACTATGCCGTGGCTATCGCACATGTGTGTGGCTGCTACAGGTGGGCTGTGGGTGTACCCCGCATTCCAGCTGTGCCACTGCCATCCCGCCACTTAGCCCTGTTGCCTGCCCACCATGGTTGTGATGTGTGGCATGTAGGTGGTGTTGGTGTGCAGTGCTCTGCGTGGCTGTGGATAGTTGGGATGGTGGCTTATGTGGGTACACATGCTGCAGGTGGCTGTGTGCCATCTCAGGGGCACATGTCACCACTGTCTGCTGCGCACGGTGGGTGGGCTATGGTTGTATGGACATGCACTGATACGATGTCCCCTCCTTTGTCCTAGGTGTCTATCGAGATGATGTTAACACCAGGCTCCTGTGGTAGATCCCGCAAGTCACCACTGCCATGCTCCAGGCGGCACGACTGATATGGCAGGCTGCAGAGAAGACAGCTCACTAGGTGCCAGTAGGGTGTGGATGCCCATAGGGCCCATTGGCTTGCACCCCCTTCCCTTCCCTGCCCCATCCCTTTCCCTACCTTGTGTCCTTACCCAGCCATGTCCCCTGTACCCCTGCCTCCCTTCCCCGGCCTACCATTTTGTTTGTGGCCTCCCCATTCCCTGTTCCCTGTACCTGTTGTTTGTTGTTCTGTACATAGTTTTTTCTTGAATGGTTTTAATACACTTTTCTATTGATAGCCACCTGTGCCTGTGTCTGCTTTGCGGCTGGTGTGTGGAGCCATGCTGCAGTGGTGTGCATGGTGGCCAAGTGGTACATCTGGGGTTGACTGGGGATTGTGCCTTGTGGTCTGTGCACAGTGGCTGGTGGGTGTGCCCTGGGGCATACGTGTGCACTCTGTTCATGTTGAGTGGTGTATGTGGTGTGTGCTGTTGGCATGTGTGTTGCCAGCTGTGGTCCATGTGGCATGTCCTATGCCTTCCTATAGGTGTTGCCGATGGCTGTTTGCCAGTGGACATTGGTGCCACCCTGCCTCCGTGCACCACTGTGGTGTGCATGATCAGGGGCCTGCAGCCATGTGCCTGCCATGCCTCCCTCCTGGCTTCCTCTGCACCCTGGCCATCGTCTATCCCAATCTGGTGGCATGCTCCCTGCTGTGTCTATTGTCCTGTGTCCTGGTCCATGCACCTCTGACCCTTGCACAGCCCTGGTTGCGCTATGGTGCATCCCTGCGATATTCAGCCGTGTTGCGCTGGTGCTTGCCGTTGTGTGCAATCTTTAAATATCACGTCCAGTGAGCACTGGTGCAGTGTACTTGTGCTGTGCCACTACTGCGCCTGCAGCTGGCGCATTTCTGTATATCCCACCCAGGAGATACACAATGGCCAGATGCAGAATATGTCATTTATCATTATGAGTGAGGGGGTAGGACCATATCTCACAAGTGGCAGAGCCATGAGTGAGTTATGCAAGTCCTGTCCCCTCACAAGAAATGATAAATGTCATATTCTGAGTGAGAATATGATGTCCATTGTGTGTACAATTTATATACTCTATTTTAAATTGTAAGGATTTGTTCTTTTAATGAAGAATACACTGTTTTGGTTTGATTTCACTGCTCTGTTTTGAGTGCAGCAGAGGTAATTGTGATGTCATCAGACATTGTCCAATCTGCTCTTTCACTGGCTAAGAGCTCCTTTTTGATGAAATGTTGAAACATAGAAAGTGACAGCAGAAGGGACTGCATGAACCATCTAGTCTGCCCATAAGCCTAGTCCCCCTCCCTTAACTGCTATTCAGTGCTATAATACCTTTGTGCCTATCCCATGGCTTTTTGAATGATCCGACTGACCTAGTCTTCACAAGGGAAGGAAACAACTCCTGGGGGGGACTCCATTGTTAGGAAGGTAGAACTGGGAGAGGAAGGGGAGAAGGAGGTAAGGTGCCTGCCTGGCACCATGGCTTGGAGGGACAGGGAGCGAATCCTTAGGATTGCTGGAGCAGCTGCACAGGGAAGGGAGCTGGATGTCATTGTCCACCTAGGGACAAATGACCTGCCTAAGAAAGGGATTAGAGAAGTGCAGGAAGAGTTTGTGGAATTGGGGAGGGGCCTTAGACAAGTAGCACGCACGGTAACCTTCTCAGAGGTGCTGCTCATCTATGGCGTAGTAGAGGCTAGGGTGTTCTGCACCATGTGATTCAATCAGTGGTTGAAAAACTGGTGTGGAGCTCAGGGATTTGGCTTTATTGGGGACTGGGGTCCACCTGGAATGATGCAAGCCTATTCTAGCATGATGGGCTGCATCTGTCCAGGAGGGGAACCAGGATCCTAGGTGACAGGTTTAAATGCTTCATTGGCAAGCATCTAAACTAGCCAGGGGGAAGGCACTGGAAAGGATCAGGGAAATCCTAGCCCCCCCAAAAAAATCACGGTAGTAAGTGTGGTAAACACCAACATAGAGGTGTCGATAGGGAGAAGGGCAAGGGTAAGTGGAGAAATTGACAAAGGCAAGAAAGACAGGGATGGGGCAATCAGGAGTAAGGCCATCAGGAAATGGAAGGTAATGAGTACCAATGCCCGTAGTCTAGGCAACAAGCTCCCTGAGCTGGTGGCCTTGATGGAAGAGGGATGCCTGGATATCATAGCAGGCACAGAAACATGGTACACAGAGAACCATGACTGGGATGTTAACATACCATGGTACATAACCTACAGGAGAGACAGGCAGGGGAAAAGAGGGGGAGGAGTAGCTCTCTATGTAAAGGAAGGGATAAAGCAACTGAACAAAAGAGTAAACAGGGAGGAGAGGAGGCACTGTGGGTCACCTTGAGACTGGAAAATGCACCACAATCCGCACAGGGTTGTGTACAGACCCCCATATCAGGGGGAGGGAATGGACAAGGATATGATAGAAGGCATTCTTAGAATGGCAGAGAAAGGGGAGATACTGTTGATGGGAGACCTGAATATGCCAGATGTTAACTGGAGCACATTTGCTGCAGCCACATCCAAGAGCAGGGTCATTCTTGATGCCCTACAGGTGGCAGGCCTCAGACAGCTAGTTTCGGAACCCACTCGAGAGGGAACAATCTTAGACCTCGTACTCTCAAATGGGGGCAGTGAGAGGATCTCAGATATAGAAGTGGTTTGCCATCTGGGAACAAGTGACCATCAAACAGTGTGGTTCACATTAAACTCAGCTACAGAGTCAAGTCATACAAAAGTGAGAGTACTGGACTTCAGGAGGGCTGACTTTGGCAAGATGGGAGAGTGCCTCAGAAAAGCACTAGCAAACAGGCTAGAAGGAGGTGTGGAGCAACAATGGGGAATCATCAAAACTGCCATCACAGAGGCAACAAGCCTTTGTGTGAAGCAAATAAACAAATCAAAATGAAAGAAAAAGCCACTATGGTTCTCAAAAGAGGTGGCTGTAAAAGCTTGGAAGAAAAAGATAGCATTCCGAAGTATAAGGAAACACAGAAGGAGCAGGACAGAGAGCTGTACCAGTTAAGGCAGAAGGAAGCAGGGAGGGAAGTCAGAATAGCAAAGGCCCAAACTGAGGAAAACATAGCCAACTCGGTTAAGAAGGGGGATAAAACCTTTTATAGGTACATCAGTGAGCGTAGAAAGACAAAGGGAGAGATAGCGAGGCTGAATAGAATGGATGGCGGGTGGGCAGAGAATGACAGTGAAAAAGCAGGGGTACTGAACAAATATTTCTGCTCAGTATTCGCCAAAGAGGAAGTGGGAGAGGTGCCTAATCCAATTAACAGAAGCACTCTTGATAGGGGGGGTTGATCCCAGTCCTTTCACAGAAGAAAGGGTTCTGCAAGAACTCCTAAAACTGAAGGTGAACATAGCAGTGGGGCCAGATGGAATTCACCCCAGAATTCTAAAAGAAATAAGGGGGAAACTAGTGGCACCACTGACTACTCTTTTTAACAAATCTTGGGAGGATGGTGTGGTACCTGAGGACTGGAAGAAGGCTGATGTGATTCCCTAGAAACATAGAAACATAGACTTTGATGGCAGATAAGGACCACTTGGCCCACCCAGTCTGTCCATTTCCCTACCTACTAGATAAGCTGCAGATTCTAGTTATCCAACAGCCTACTTCCTGCAACCCCCCACTATAATTGCCTTATGTCTGTCCCATGCATGTTTGAATTCCCCCACTGTTTTAGACCCACCACCTCCTCAGGAAGGCAGTTCCATGTATCCACCACTCTCTCCATGAAAAAAAATTTCCTCACATTAACCCTGAGCCGTCCCCCCTCTATCTTTAAATTGTGCCCCCTTGTTCTTACACATCTCTTTTTCTGAAAGATGCTACCCTCCTGGACTTTGTTGATTCCCTTGAGGTACTTGAAAGTTTCTATCAAGTCCCCACTGTCCCTCCTTTCATCAAGAGTATACATATTATGTTTTCTCAGTCTCTCTTCATATGGTTTCTGCTGCAGACCCTGCACCACTTTAGTTGCCCTCTTCTGGACTACTTCCATCCTGTCTATGTCCTTGCATAGATGAGGTCTCCAAAACTGCACACAGTACTTCAGATGAGGTCTCACTAACTGTCCGTATGGAGGAGTAACCACTTCCCTTTTTCTACTTGTGATGCCCCTTCCTATGCATCCCATTATCCCCCTGGCTCTCCTTACCGACTTTTAACATTGCTTACCCACCTTTAGGTCATCTGATATGACTTCCCCCAGGTCCCTTTCCATTTTTGTTGTTGTTTGTACCTCCCCTGATATTGTGTACCCTTCTCCTGGGTTTTTGTTTCCCAGGTGCATTGATTTGCACTTCTTTGCATAGAATCTAAGTTGCCATATGTCTGACCATTCCTCCAACCTTGCCAAGTACCTTCTCATCTTTTCCACCCCCTATTGTGTATCAACTGTGTTACAGATCTTTGTGTCATCTGCAAAGAGGCATACCTTTCCCACCAGACCCTCTGCAATGTCACCTATAAAGATGTTAAAGAGGACTGGACCCAGTACTGAGGTCTGAGCTACTCCACTAGTAATCCCCCTTTCTTCGGAATGTGTTCCATTCACTATTACCTTCTGTGTCCTGTTGTGCAGCCAGTTTGCTACCCAGGCTACCACCCTGGGACCCACTCCCAGGCTGGCTAACTTGATTATTAATCTTTTGTGTGGGACTGTGTCAAATGTCTTGCTAAAGTCTAGGTAGGCCATATCCACAGCCCCTCCCTGGTCTATTACTTTGGTCACCCAGTCAAAGAAATCAATTAGACTAATTTGACATGACCTTCCTGCTGTAAATCCATGCTGCATTGGTCCTGTGCCCCACTGGCCTCTAGGTACTCAACAATTCTTTCTTTCAGAAGTGATTCCATCATTTTCCCTACCACTGAGGTCAAACTTTCAGGTCTGTAGTTACCTGCCTCTGCCTTGCTCCCACTTTTGTGAAGGGGAATCACATCTGCCCACACCCAGTCCTCAGGTACCACCCCATCCTGCCATGATTTGTTTAAAAAGCGTGGTCAGTGGTGTCACTAGGTCTTCCCTTAGTTCTTTTAGGATTCTGGGGTGAATCCCATCAGGCCCCATTGTTTTGTCCACCTTGAGTTTTAGGAGTTCTTTCCGGACTCTTTATTCTGTGAATGGACTGGTGTCAACCCCCCTACCCAGAGTGCTTCTATTGTCTGGTTTAGGTAACTCCTCCTCATCTTCTTTTGCAAATACTGAGCAAAAGTATTCATTCAGTATCTCTGCCTTTTCACTGTCTCCCTCTGCCCACCTCCCCTCTCCTTTATTAATCTTCACTATCCCTCCCTTAACCTTTCTATGCTCCCTAATGTACCTATAAAAGGTTGTATCCCCCTTCTTAACTGAGTTGGCTATTTTTTCCTCAGTTTGGGCCTTTGCTATTCTGACTGCCTTCCCACTTCGTTCTGCTTTAATTGATACAGTTCCCTGTCGTGCTCCTTCTATGATTCTTTATACTTTTTGAATGCAGCCTTTTTCTCCTTAACCTTCCCTGCCACCTCTTTTGAGAACCATAGTGGTTTTTTACTCCACTTTGTTTTCTTTATTTGTTTCACACAAAGGCTTGTTGCCTCTGTGATGGCAGTTTTGATTTTTCTCCATTGTTCTTCCACTCCTCCTTTTTGGCCATTTGCTAGTGCATTCTTCAGGTATTCACCCATTTTGCCAAAGTCAGCCCTTCCAAAGTCCAGTATCCTTGTTTTTGTATGGCTTATCTCCATGGTGGTGCTCATTGTGAAGCACACTATGCAGTGGTCGCTTGTTCCCAGATGTCTACTGACTTCAAAATTTGTGATCCTCTCTCCATTTGAGAGTACCAGGTCTAGTATTGCTCCCTCCTGAGTGGGTTCCAACACTAGCTGTCTAAGGCCTGCCCCCTGCAGGGCATCGAGAATGACCCTGCTCTTGGATGTGGCTGCAGTACATGTCATCCAGTTAACAACTGGCATATTCAGGTCCCCCATCAATAGTATCTCACCTTTTTCAGCCATTTTGAGAATGTCCTCTATCATTTTCTTGAATATTTCCTCCCCTTGAGATGGGGGTCTGTATACAACCCCTGTGTGGATTGTGATGCCGTTCCCTGTCTCCAAGGTGACCCAGAGTGCCTCTTGTCCTACCCCTTTACTTTTTAGTTCTGTAGCTTTGATCCCTTCCCTTATGTATAGAGCTACTCCACCTCCTCTTTTACCTTCCCTGTCCCTTCTGTAGATTGTGTACCCTGGTATGTTGACATCTCAGTCATGGTTCTCTGTGTACCATGTTTTCATGACTGCCACAATATCCAGTTGTTCATCTTCCATCAGGTCTACTAGCTCAGGAAGCTTGTTTCCCAGACTATGGGTATTGGTATTCATTGCCCTCAATTTAAAGTTTGCTTTATCCTTTTTCCCCATCCCTGCTCTTATTGCCCTTGTCTATTTTTCCATTTACCCTTGTCCTGCCCTGTGTTGAGCTCGGTACCTCAGTGTTTACCTCACTACCTGCCATGTTTTGTGGGGGGAGGCTTGACATTTCCTGCCTTTTATCAGCACCTCCCCCCTTGGCTAGTTTAAAAGCTTGCCAAGGAGGCATTTAAACCTATCACCTAGGAGCTTGGTTCCCTTCGTGGACAGATGCAGACCATCATGCCAGTATAGACCATTATCTCTCCAGGTGGATCCCCAGTCCCCAATGAAGCCAAAGCCCTGTGCTCTGCACCAGTTTTGCAACCATTCAATAAACTACATGGTGTGCAGTACCCTAGCCTCACCCCTGCCATGGACTGGCAGCACCTCTGAGAAGATTACTGTGCTTGCTACCCATCTGAGGCCCCTCCTCAACTCCACAAATTAATTCTGCACTACACTGATCCCATGCCTAGCTAGGTCATTTGTCCCAAGGTGGACAATGATATCTAGTTCCCTCTCCTGTGATGCTGCTTCTGCAATCCTGAGGATTTGCTTCCTGTCCCTCCAAGCCATGGCACCAGGCAGGCACCTTACTTCCTTCTCCTCTCCCTTTCCCAGTTTTACCCCCCTTACAATTGAGTCCCCTATCAGAAGCTGTTTCCTTCCCCTGTGGAGTCCCTTGCCACCATTTTGTGTGTCTCTCTTGTGGATGTCCTCAGCATTCTTCTGGGTCTCCACTGAGGGTGCCATCATAGAGGAACCTTGCTCTGCCAAAATGGCATATGATTTGTGTAGAGGTACAACTAGGGGGCTTCACCTCTGCTCCACCACCCGCACCCTCCCAGAACCCACTGTGGTCCAACTACTCTTTATACTTGGCAACCTCTGAGGCAGTGGTTGTGGCAGTGGTGCACTTTGGGTGGGGGAGGCCTCCTTAGTCCTTGCTAGTTCAGCCTGGAGGTGGGCAACCTCTTCCCTCAGAGCTGACAGTTGCCTGCAAATAGGACAGCAATGCAGTTTCCAGAATGTCCCCCGGAAAACTGCTGCCCCACAGCCTGTGCATTGCACCACTCCCCACATGTCCCTCTCCCTTATAATACACAATATAATATATATATATATATATATATATATATATTTTATTATTATTATTTGTGATGTGTACCTACCCTTTATGCACTGTGCTGGGTTATTAAGAATATGACAGTTCTGCCCCAAGACCTGTTAAGGAAGTGATGTCAGAACTTTGGCTATAAAGGAAATGCCATGCCTGGGGGTGTGGGAAGGGTGGGTGGGTAGTCCACAGCCACTGGTAACTGTTAGAAACAATCAAATACAAAACTGCTCCACCACCCTGGTGAGTACTGCCCTTTATAGTAATTCAACTAAAGCCACAATTTACTAGACTGCTACTCCTACACAAACCACTCTACTGAGTCCAGGGATAAAAATGAACTCACTCCTCAGCCAGCAGGATACTGTTAAAATGTTGCAAAAATATCCTTCCAAATCCTAGGTCTCAACCCCAGGAATCAAGCAAATTCAGTTGTATCTCACTCCCTCTGGTTATAAAATTACTACACTTTTAATGGAATCCTGCAATTCTCTGCTTAATGCCAATAAGGAAAAAAAATTAAACTTTTTGTAGAAAGCGTAGCTCCCCTTCTTAACAAGTCCCCAACAATATTATGCCTTACTAGGTTTGCAGGTCCTAAACAGAGTTATAGTTTGTTCTTTGCAGTGTAGCAATGTTCTCAGCTTCCAACAGAAAAATCAAAGTCAGTCTGACTGGCTTCTAACTGTGGAAGATGCCTAAGACAGCACAGTGATGAAACCCCACCCAGAGTCAATTGATTGACTAGTGACACCTGTGATGTAAGCAGGCCTTTCAATGTAGGCACTCTGCTATGTCTGATTCCAATACACAAAACCTTTCAGTGAAATCAGGGATAAAAACTTAACTTCTCAGCCAGCAGGACACTTTTAAAATGTTGCAAAAATATCCTTCCAAATCCTAGGTCTCAACCCCAGGAATCAAGCAAATTCAGTTGTATCTCACTCCCTCTGGTTATAAAAGTACTACACTTTTAATGGAATCCTGCAATTCTCTGCTTAATGCCAATAAGGAAAAAAAATGAAACTTTCTGTAGAAAGTGTAGCTCCCCTTCTTAACAAGTCCCCAACAATATTATGCCTTACCAGGTTTCCAGGTCCTAAACGGAGTTATAGTTTGTTCTTTGCAGTGCAGCAAGGTTCTCAGCTTCCAACAGACAAATCAAAGTCAGTCTGACTTCACAAAAGTGGGATCAAGACAGGCAGGAAACTACAGACCTGTCAGTTTGACCCCTGTGGTAGGGAAAGTGATGGAATCACTTCTGAAGGAAAGAATTGTTGAGTACCTAGAGGCCAGTGGGGCACAGGACCCAAGGCAGCATGGGTTCACAGCAGGAAGGTCAAGTCAGATGAATCTAATTGATTTCTTTGACTGGGTGACCAAAGTAGTAGACCAGGGAGGGTCTGTGGACATGACCTACCTAGACTTTAGCAAGGCATTTGACACAGTCCCACACAAAAGATTAGTTGTCAAATTAACCAGCCTGTGAGTGGGTCCCAAGGTGGTAGCCTGGGTAAAACATTGGCTGAACAACAGGACACAGAAGGTAATTGTAAATGGAGTCCACTCTGAAGAAAGAGGGGGTACTAGTGGGGTACCACAGGGTTCAGTACTGGGTCCAGTCCTTTTTAATGTCTTTATAAGTGACATTGCAGAGGGACTAGAAGGAAAAGTATGCCTCTTTGCAGATGACACAAAGATCTGCTACAGGGTTGATACACAAGGAGGCATGGAAAGGATGAGAAGGGACTTGGCAAGGTTGGATGAATGGTCAGAAGTATGGCAGCTTGGATTCAATGCAAAGAAGTGCAAAGTAATGCACCTGGGAAACAAAAACCCAGGGGAAGATTATACAATGGGGGGGAGATAGTAACAACAACAAAAATGGAAAGGGACCTGGAGGTAATCATATCAGATGACCTTAAGGTTGGCAAGCAATGTGAGAAGGCAGTAGGGAGGGCTGGGGGATACTGGGATGTATAGGGAGAGGCATCACCAGCAGAAAACAGGAAGTTGTTATCCCCCTGTACAGACAGTTTGTGAGACCCCATCTGGAGTACTGCATCCAGTTCTGGAGACCCCATCTCTGCAAGGACATAGACAGGATGGAGACAGTTCAGAGAAGGGCATCTAAAATGGTGCAGGGTCTGCACCAGAAGACATATGAAGAAAGACTACAGGAGCTTAAGATGTATAGCCTCGAGGAAAAGCAGGAGAGGAGGACATGACAGAAACTTTCAAATACCTCAAGGGAATCAACAAAGTCCAAGAGGGTAGCATCTTTCAGAAAAAGAGATGTGCAAGAACAAGGAGACACAATTTGAAGATAGAGGGGGGACAGCTCAGAGGCAATGTGAGGAAGTATTTTTCACAAAGAGGGTGATGGACACATGGAACAGCCTTCCTGAGGAGGTTGTTGGGTCTAAAACTGTGGTAGAATTCAAGAATGCGTGGGACAGACATAAGGCAATTTTTGTCGGGGGGGGTAGGAAGAAATAGGCTGTTGGTTAAATAGGATCTGCAGCTTATCCTCTAGGTAGGGAAATGGGCAGACTAGGTGGGCCAAGCGGTCTTTATCTGCCATCAAAGTCTATGTTTTTATGTTTCCCATGTATGCCTTAAAATTGTTGTATTCCCAATGTATGCTATTAATATTTCAGTTGGGTATTATTACTAGTGATGTCTATGACCAATGTGAAGTAGTTATTCTACCGTACCTTCTCTGTACCATATTGAATTGTATTTTACAATGTTTGCTATCCATTGTTCTCTTTTGTATTATTTCCAGTGATGTTTCTGACCTAATTGTGATGTGTTTGTATTTAACTTTCTGTACCATATTGTACTTATATTTTTCTTTGAATGTTCTCATTTGTACTTTCCTGGGTCATGCCTGAAAATATGCACTTTATGTCTAGTGTACTTACCTGGTTATCAAAAATGAAATACATTAATACATTTTCAGAAATATTACCTGTCCCAAAGGGAATCACAAAAGGAAAAAAAAACAAGAAAAAATCAGAGGCAGTAAGTGGATAGATGGATGGACATGCAAAAACTATTTTTATTTGATAAAACATTGGGATATTTTCTTAGGATATCAAAGTCTTTATGGTAAGGATGATCTGCATCTCAGTACTAAAGGAGCTAATATTCTGGTGTGGTGGAATGAGAAGGATACATGGGATAAAAACATTGAGGGATATTTGCTCTTCCAAAAATGTAGGAAGGAAAGAAGAGGTGGAGGAGTGGCAGTTTACCTTAAAGAAGATCTAAATGGTGTTGAATTACAGCAAAATGAAAACTACAATGTGGAATCACTATGGGTATCTGTAAACAACATCAAACTGGGAAAATTAATAATAGAAACATTATACAAACCACCAGGAACCAGCAGAGATCTTTATATCAAGTATTTGGATGAAATATCCCATTACAGCAGCAAGGGGCACATGCTCATATTACGTGATTTTCACCAACCAGACATCAATTGAAAAAACTTACTAGCACACACTTGACAGGTTTGCAGGGAAGCTTTCTATTTGACACCATTAGGAAAAATAGTTCTAAACAAATAATAAAACATTCCAAGTAAAACAATATATTGGACCTTGCAGTCTCTAATATACCAGAATCCCTAACTTACAAGATAATGGATCCATTGTTGTCCAGTGATCATTCAGTAATTTCCTTAACTGTTAGCAGAAGTTTCCAGCCTAGTAAGGGTAGGACAATATATATATAGAATAGTGGATGGTTGCCCATCCACAACAAGGCTGTGTTTCCCTCGAGGGAGTTGATGACATCATCGAGACCACGAGAGTGAAGCTCGAGGGGTCTCTCTGATGCCATCAACTCCCGAGAGGGAAACAGACTTAGTTGTGGATGTGCGACCATCCACTGTTTTATATAGTATATGGCTTAGGGCTTATTGTTGATGAACATTTTTTTGTTTCCATTGCGGGCTTGATTTACCATCATGTTTCTCACTTAAGCATCTCCCAGCTCCCACTCCCTTCAAATTTGTCCCACTCTTGCTGCCACTTGCTCTTGCTTCTCCCTGCTCCCGCTGGTGCTTGTTTCACTTATTGCTGCTTCTGCTCCCTCCAGTGTCGCCATTAGTACTTTTTAAAATAAAAAAAATCACTTTTGTGACATGGAGCGATGGTAGCTCCTCATGACAAAATGGGTAGAGTCCTCTACTCGCCGCTTGCTAAACTGCCACCACCATGTTTCCAGTATTTTTTTATGTTGAGCTTGTTGGTATGAGCCAATCAGAAGGCAGTTCAAAGCTAAAAGCTGTTGTACTATCGTTCTGATGTCACGTCGATAGTACAAGAACTTTTTTGACCTCTGAACTGCCCTACAACAAGATTTAGAAAGCCACCGGTTTTCGTCAACAATAAGCCCTAACCATATACTATACTACTATTATAAAAGAGCTGACTTCCAAGGTATGAGAGATTAACTTGAGACATGGGACTGAAAGACTAAAATAGGGAATATGAATACCAGTACAAGTTGGGAAATACTTAAAATTAAACTGTTAAAGCTTCAGGATAAATATTTGCCCCACAAACCTTGTTACAACAAAAATGAGAACATCCCCCTTGGTACACAAAAACATTGATAAATATCTCTAAAAAGAAACAAAAAGCCTACAAACTGATGATGTGTTGCTCTAATTCAGCTAATACTACTAAATATAAGGAACTGGTTAAATTACTTAAAAAGGAAACTAGGAAAATGAAAAGTGACTATGAAAATCAAATTAGCAAGAAACAAAAAGTACATAAAGGACTTCAATGATTATTTAAACTCAAGAAGGAAATTCAATCAATGGGTGGGACCATTATGTGTTAATGTCAAAATTACAATGGAACAGGACATTGCAGAAACACTTAGGGCTCGATTCTCAAAGGGCCCTTAGATTGATGCAAGCTGTGACAAAAGGAAGCTTGAGGCAATGTCTGGTATGCCAGGGACCCTGTTCCCAATTCTCCATTGGCTAAGGTCCTGTCATCTAAGTCCTGAAGCTTGCAGCAAAGGTGGCTGTGCAGTAAAGAGATGAAACGCTTGAGGGGGTTACTACAAGCTGCAGGGTGGCTATGTGGCACTCCAGGATTGGTGGAAATAGTGTAGGGGCATGCAGCTCATCAGGAAGTGGAAGTGCTTAGCTATGTTGTAACAGCACACCTATAATATACATTGTCACCATGGTAATAACATGACAGTAGTTACAGATGCTCCAGACATTGCTGAAGTATACCAGTATACATCTCCTGCCATGACACCCCTATAGTGACATGCGTTGCTGCTGACAACAGTGCCAGGTTACTGTAGGGGTTACCCTGGGACCCAGCAACATCTTTCCCGATCTTGCACCTCGTCCCCAAACCAACTCTGACTCGGAGTTGATATCTATAGAGACAGGGGGTGCAGGGGGTAGATCCCCTTGCATGGGATGTTCTGGGGGCAAAGCCCCCCAAAGAAAAACACAGACTCTGCTGTGTGCAGCTCCTTGCTGACCACAACTTGCAGTCAACAAGGAACCTGGCACTGTGATGCACATCAACAAGTTAGTTGTTGACTCGGCATTGTAGAGCCAAGTGTACCTAACATGCATTGCATGAATCATTGATAATTACTGTCAATTAGTCTTCCTGATGATTAGTGATAATATATGTGTGCTGTAACAACATACTGTATATATGCACAGAAGTGTGTGGCATATGTGCTGTACCACCCCTAGGAGGTAGCACAAGAGGACCAATGGGTGGCACACAGACAATAAAAGGTGTTTGGTTCTGGCAGCACCTTACAACATAGAGAATATGAGAAAAGGGAATGTTGCAGCATTGCCATGGCACACGGCTCCTTGCGCCGTGCCAAACCACTTTTTATGCCACAATGACGATGCAAGACCCCTTTGGCACATGCAGCCTGTGGTTGCTGCAGGCTACTTTTAAGAATTGCTCACTGCACAATTCCTGGCACAAGTCGTGCATTTCCTCATTCTTTCTGATGCAAGCTCCTTGCATCAGTCAAGAAGCTTTGAGAAGCAGGCCCTTAACGGCTACTTTTGTTCAGTCTACCAGACCAAAACAAAGATGAAGAAAGGAAAAAGAGAAATTGTTTAACCAGGAGAGGCACACTAAGTCAGAGCTTGTTTCCAGGTGCGACCTGGGAGCACAAGAAAATGAAGTGACTTGCTCAGGGTCACACAGTATGTAAGTGGGGGCTGATGGGGTGATTCAAACCCAGGCCTCCAAGTTTGCAGCTCAGTGCCCTTAACCACTATGCTATCATGTCTCCTTAAGGCATAGAACATAGAAATAGGTAATAATGATGGGTTATGCATTACAAAAAGCAGTGTACTAGAATTATGTTTCCAGATCTGCAGGACTGGATGGTATTTCTCCATACACTCTAAAGGTATTAGCCCCAGCTTTGTACCAGCCACTAGTACTCATATTTAATAAATCCCTTTCAATAGGTGAGGTGCCACAGGACTGGAGGCAAGCAGAGGTAGTGCATATTTTTTAAAAAGTCTGGAAGGAAAATCTCAGTAATTATAGACCAATAAGTATACCATTGCTAACTGGGAAACTTCTGAAAACAAAAATCAAAGAATTGATCAATGATGCATGTATCTCAGATAAATATATAGATAAAGCACAGCACTGCTTCAGGCAGGGGAGGCCATGCATGACAAACATAATAATAGAAACATAGAAACATAGAATATGACGGCAGAAGGGGACCTCTGGTCCGTTGAGTATGCCCAAGCTAGATATCCCGGGACCTTTTGTTCACCCGTGTTCTGTCCTCCAAGACACCCAGCCTAGCCCTTGCCAGTGCCACATGTTTGTTCCCAATACTTGTCCTACCTGTGTTGAAAGCTTGATGCTAGATTTGTAGCCACCACCTCAGGAGGTAATGTGTTCCAAGGTTCCACCACTGTCTCTGAGGAGTAACACTGCCTGATGTCCCTCTTGAACACTCCACCCTTAATAGTATCATAGTTTGCACAAAGCATATATAGACTTTCATCCTTGTCTGCTTGCTTAAAATTGTATTATCAACAAGTGAACTAATTAATAAACTAAGAACTTGGTTCTACTGTAATCATCCAATCTTATTTTAAAAATATCTAAAGTTGGACTACTAATTATATCATAGGGGAGAGAATTCCAGCTTGAAACGACCCTCTGACAAAACCACTGTTTTCTCTTTTGTGATTTCCACTTTTGTTGTTTAATTTGTCTACAATGAGCTCTTGTATTGTAATTTCTGACAAATAATTCAAATCCTAAATCTTCTCTGAGGATATTATCTTGTAATGATCTATAGGGTAAAATCATATCACTCCTCCATCTTCTATAAGCCAAGGAATACAGACCCAAATTGTCCAACCTCTCCTCATATGTCATATTTTTAAGTCCCATTATTGATTGAGTAGCCCTTCGCTGCACTCTCTCCACTCTCGCTATCTCACCCTTAGTGTAAGGGGACCAAACCTGGGAACAGTACTTCAAGTGGGTTCTAACCAACGACCCATGCAGTGGGATCAAAACCTCTCTACTTCTACTTACTGTATGTCTCAATATACAGTTAAGAGCCGTATTAGTGTTTTTTTTATAGTTTGATCACAATGGGCACTAAAAGAAAGGTCATTTTGTATAATAACATCCAAATCCCTTTCCTGTGTCACTTGTTTTAATTATTTATTATTGATAGTGTAATTGAATTCCAAATTCTTCTTGCCCATGTGTAGGACAATACATTTATCCTCATTAAGTTTAAGTCTATGGTCTACTGTCCATTTCTCAATATATTTGAGCGCTTCCTGAAGTCCAATATAATCTGAAGATGAATCTATTACTGCTCCCACTCTACAGTCATCGGCAAACTTGGTTATCCATACATTTACCTTATTATATTGTAATGATGATATATATATATATGTTGAACAGGCAAGGGCCCAACACTGAACCCTGAGGGACCCCACTTGTAACCGAAAGCCAATCAGACAACAACCCATTAATTACCACTCGCTGCCTCCTATTCTCCAACCATTCTGATATCCAATTTACAAGGATCCCATTTATATTTAGCACAAGTAGGGATTTAATTAATTCTTCATGTGGTAATTTATCGAAAGCTTTTGAATAATCTAACTGAATTACATCCACTGACCTACCATGATCCAAAAAGCTACTAATTTTTTCATAAAAACTCAATAGGTTAGTTTGACATGATCGTGACTTTGTAAACCCATGTTGACTGTGATCTAAAAGGTTGTTTACAATCATGTGGTCCTGAATATGATCTTTTATTATGCTTTCCAAAATTTTCCCAAATGTACAGTAGATGTTACACTAACTGGTCTATAATTGTCAGGGGAGTCCTTCTTTCCCTTTTTAAAGATGGGAACCACATGAGCTTCCCTCTATTTGCTAACAACTTCTCCTCTATCTAATGACTCCTGGAAAATAAAGGTTAATGGGTAAGCTATTTCCTCTGCTATTTCATAAATCAGTCTAGGATGTATATTGTCCTGTCCAGGGAATTTATTAATCTTAACTCTCTTTAATCTATCCATCACATCTTTTATATCAATTTTAATTTGTTTTTCATTTTTATATTATATTTAGTATTAGTTGTTACTGTATCTTTGGGGTTAAATACAGTAGCAAAATATTGATTTTGTACCTCAGCCATTTCCTTGTCATTTAGTAAGTTGCCACTGTTATCCCTAAAAGGGCCTATTGTTTGTCTATTCTCTTTTTTGTTATTTATGCATGCATAAAATGCTTTATAGTTATTTTTACTTCTAGTCACTAATTTAATTTCAAAATTTGTTTTGGCAACTTTTATTAATTTCTTTACATGTTTAACCTGTTCCTTATACTTTGATAGTAAATTTGTATGAAATGTGTCTAATCTGTACATTTTGGCCCGGATATTCAAAAGGGTCGCGCCATGCGCAACAGGGTTGCGCATGCGCAAGTCCAAAATTGCACCATTTTGCGATATTCAGAAGGAGGCAAAGTAGCCACGAAAACATGCTGAGCAACAGCGCAATGAAAATGAAGGCATGCGCAACCAAAGGGGGTGGATCCATGCATAAAGAGCGCAATGCGATATTCAAAGACTTGCGCGATGCGCAATAGCGGTACAGCCGGAAATTGCGCACTAGCGGAAATGAGCCAAAATAAAAAGGCTCAAGGAAGCAGCACAAGAACGCTACAAGGCTGCCAAGTGGGGAGAGAGAGACAGACAGACAGACAACAGACAGGCTAGGGCAGGCAAGGAAAGCGTGGGCCATAGGCTGTAGAGTCCAGCGGGAGTGCCCAGTGCAGTGGAAGTAGCAGTGAGGACAGCGGGGGTAACACAGCAACAGCAGCCACGGGGGTCAGAAGCCAGGGAGATGGACAGTGCCAGCTTCCACATAGAAGCTGTAATGAGGGGGGTGAGAATGCATGCTGCAGGGTACGTGGCCGTGGAAGGGCCCGTCGGTGGTATGCCCCCAACAGGCAGTACCGTGCCCGCATCAGCTTTGAGCTGTACACAGATGTAGAGATCGTGGGCCAGTACCACCTGAACAGGGCAATACTGAGACAGCTCTGTGAGCTGTGCAGTGATGTGATGCAGGCACCCTCACGACGGAGTCACGCTCTGTCGGTGGAGACCAAGGTGACAGCCTGCATGTGTCTGCTCACCACGGGCACCTTCCAGAGGCTGACAGGGGACACCACAGGCATCACACAGTCGGCCACGTCACGCATCCTCACACAATTCCTCAGCGCACTGCTGCCACATGCTGCGGAGTACATCCATTTCCCCAGCACCACGGCAGAGCGTACAGCAAACATGCAGGAGTTCCACAGGGTAGCACGTATGCCTGGCATGCTAGGGGCCATAGACTGCACCCATGTGGCCATTCGCATGCCACCTGGCCCCGATGGGCACGCATATAGGAACAGAAAGGGCTTCTCCAGTGTCAACTGCCAGGTGGTGTGTGATGCCACTGGCGCATAATCAATGTCTGTGCCACACACCCCGGTGGAGCACATGATGCCTTCATATGGTATCAGTCCACACTGTGCCATCGATTCGAGAGTGGGGACATCCCCACAGGCCATCTAGTGGGTGAGTACACATGTATGGAATGCAAACTCGGGCAAGGGTGGGAATGCCACAGGTGCCATGGTAGTGGCACACAGGGATATGGGCAATATGGACCTGAACATGAGACTGATCTCCACTATCTCCACACAGGTGACAGCGGATACCCACTCCGTCCCTGGCTGCTCACACCGTACCAGTGCCCCATGACCCCATCGCAGCAACGCTATAATGAGGCACATGTTTCCACACGCAACATCATAGAGCGGGTGTTTGGGATGCTCAAGGCATGCTTCCGATGCCTAGACACCTCTGGCGGTGCCCTACAGTACAGCCCCCAAAAGGCCTGTGGGATATTCCTGGCCTGTTGCATCCTGCACAACATGGCCAAAGACCATGGGATAGCAATACAGGTTGAAGAGGGGGACAGCGATGGGGATGCCAGTGGCACCGGTGTTTATGGTGATGAGCAGCTCCCCCAGGATGGCAGGACCCCCGACTGATCTGGCAGGCCCAGCTGCACCGGGACACCATCACAGAGGAGCACTATGCAGAACACAGGTAAGTCAAGGGGACATGTGCAACCAACACTGTCCATGCGCAAACCACAGGCACACAGGGTAACACACCAGGGGTGCATGACGGTCAGGGGAGTGGAAGGGTCCAGGCATACAAACACACCATCAGGAGGGCGAGCACTCATATGGACACACACACACTAGGCACAGAGCGTATATGGCAGATGCACAGCACAGCAGAACCGACATTGCTAACACACAGCACCACCGACCACCCCCCACCACCTGTACTGTCCAAGTACGTGTGTCAGATGCTGGGCACTCTTGCATCTTGGTGTACAGTACAATGCAGGCATCATCATGCACACGCACCTGTGGACAGCAGTTGGGAGGGTGTGCAGGTGGTCCGAGTGTCGGCGTGGTGAGCAGAGCACCCAGCAGTGCACTGCCCACCATGACACACATTGCACACATGCAGCACCAGACAGGGCCCGCACTGGGAGACGGCTTAGTCATGTAGCACTGTCCCACGGCCACCGCAGATGCATGGGCGGCCCCGCCGTGACCCAACAGCACTGGCAGGCTGAGCAGGGGCCACATGGGGTGGCACTGTTGCATCACCAGGGGTCCCACTGTGCGATTGCGACCTTGCCTGCACAGGGGTCTGCAGCATGCCGAACAAACCTGCACCAGGGGTGCTCGGGATGGCCACAGCAGAACCCGGCATCGACAGGCCTGGTGTCACACGACGCCGGGAATGGGGAGTGGAGAGTGAACTGTGTGGGGTGTGCGGTACAGGGGCACCTGACTGTGTGCCCAATGCATCCATGACAGAGACCACTGCCTGGGTCAGCCTGTCAATGGTGGCGGTCACATCCATCCGCATACACACCAGCTCTGCACAGTCCAGAGCACACTCCCTGCTGTGCCACTCCACAGCCACAGACAGTGCCTCCACGGACATTGCAACCCGCCTCTGCAGCTGTACTGATTCCCGCAGCAGGTGGGTGTGCTCATCCAATGGGTACTGTGCCCCAACGGCATCCTGTCTCCCAGGGTGTGGAAGGTCCTAATGCACAACACCCCTTGAGGGTGGGCGCTGTTCACCAGGACCAGGAATGGGCAGATCAAAGGGCGGCGGACATGTGCCACCACTTGACACTGTACCCCCAGACCTGGTGGGTGACTGCTGCTGCTGCCCCGCCAACTGCTGTGCCCCAGGGTCCACTCGTTCCACCGCTGTGCTAGCAACAGTGCCAGACACCTGCACAGCCACCGGTGCTGCCCCACCGGTGCTGACAGGCACAGCCTGGGACTGTGCCAGCATGCTGGTACACAAGTTGGAACCAGAAAGGCCCAGGGGCACGTGCTGGCCTGCTGTGTGTCCGTCATGGGACATACACCTATCACTGCCCATTGCAGTCCTTGCATCATCAATGGTGCAGGTACGTGCTACAGCCATAGTCACAGCGTGCTGGCATGCTTGCATGCCAGACTGCTGAGACACAGGCTGTGCACCCCCCGCACCTGAATCACCGACACCAGAGTTGGCGGCCCAGTGTGCATGCTGCTGCAGTGCCTGCTGGCTGGTGATAGAGGTGGATGGACCCTCCTCCATGTCCAGCAGGTCATCATCACTGCCTGGACCCACCACCACCGTCTCCTGAAGATGAACAGGATCTGTAACAGAAAGAGAGTACATGTGAGTGCATGTGAACAACCTTCCCCCCAACCCCCCCAACACCACCACCATGTCATACTGTGCAGTGATGGGCTTCCACCTGTCTGGAATCCACCTCCTGATACGCTCTCAATAGCGCTCTGCTGCATTGATCCAACCAGTGTCTCCTCAGCCGGGGTCAGCTCCAACACCACTGGCGAGCGCCCGCCAGTGCCAGCACGTGCCGCCCTGAAGGCTGCCACCTTCTCCTTAAACCTCCTGCAGTCTGTCCCCATCTTCTTCTTGCATTCCTGCACAGAGCGCTGGTGGCTTCTGTGCAGTTTCACGGCCCGAGCTACCCCCTCCCATGCAGCCGCACGGGACTGAGGGGTGCCCTCCATCCACTCAGTACTGGTCCTCATCCAGGTAGGCCTGGAAGAGGCCTCTGTCTCTGCTGGGGTAAATGGCCTCCTCCTACGCCCACCGTCCTCACCTCACCTTGGCTCTGCTCGGTCATGGCGATTGTAGTGGAGTGGACACCTGTCACTGTGCAGTCTACAGCATTTTCCCATGACCATTGTCAGAACATCACACAGCATGCAACTCACCTCTCACCTGCAGTAACCGATCTGGACAAGCGCAGCCCAATGTCGCATATTTATAGCGCAATGCATGCAAATTAGAGTGGAGCAACTATAATGACATGCAAATCATGCCACTGCGCCTTTGAATGGCTGATCAGATGACGGCATGTGTCAGCTGAATCTCGCGAATTTGCGCTTTGCGCAATACTGTTGAGTCGGCTGAGCCAATGGCGCAGATCTGTGACTGTGTGGTACACTGCGTCTACTGCGCTGCTGATGTGCTGTGCGCGATCGGCAATTCAGGCCATGGCCACCATTGTGCCAGTGGCGCTACAGCACTGGCCACTATATGGCGCTCTGGCACTACTGCGCAATAGTCCACTGTGGCACTGGTACACAGCTGGTCAGTTGCGCAGGATGCATATACGTCAGATGGCACTGTGCATGGCCTTGCGTCATTGCCCATGACCTTGTGTCTGACCTTTGCCCCCTGGCCCTGTTCGGCTGCCATGTGTACGGCCCTATTGCGCTGTCTGGTGACAGCGCTATGTGAAGTGATGGCGCTGTTCGAACAGTGCGATTGGAACCTGTGGTGGTCTATTGCGCAACAGCTCCACGTGGGGTTACGGCCAAGCGGGGTGCCATATTGCCTGCTGTAAAGTTGGTACCATGGCTCACAGAAGAGCAGTTCAGTGGATCCCAGTTGAACTGGCCAACTTGGTGGCCCTAGTGTAGCCCCACTATGGGGCACTTTATGGTGAGGCGCCCCTCACCATTGCCAGGATGCAAGTGTGGCAGCAAGTGGCCACTGACCTGGTGGGGGTCACTGGATGGTGCCGGTCAGCTGAGCAGTGCCGGCACCGGTACGGTGACCTCCGCTGGAGGGATCTGGAGCTTCTTGATCGGCTGCGGTCACGTGCCAGTCGGGTCATGGTGCCTAGGCCAGGTGGGTGTACCATCTATGCACCTGTATTCTCTGTAGGGGTGTGAGTGTGTTTTGGTGGCTGTGCATAGGTGATGGCTCTGCCATGGTTGGCTGTGTCAGTGTGTGCAGGTGTGAGATGCATGGGTCTGGCTGTGTGGGCAGGCACTCTCACTGGGGCAGGGGGCAGTCTGCTTTGGAGTCACACTGATGTTTGTCTCAACATATGTCTCCCACAGGCCGGGATGTGAGGATGCAGGCACGGGGTGAGGAGGGCCATGCCAGGGCCCAGGTGCCGGTGGGTGTTGCACCCCAGCAGCAGCAGCAGCAGCAGCATCAGTGCCAGACCCAGCTGCTTGAGGAGAGTGGTATAATCACTTCATGGATGCTATTGCATGCTGGAGGGCAAGACCACCAGCCATGCACAACACAACCATGCAGGAAAGGGAGGTCATAATTCCACTATACAAGACACTAGTGAGGCCCCACCTGGAGTACAGTGTACAGTTCTGGAGACCATACCTACGTAAGGACATAGACTGGGTAGAGAAGGTTCAGAGGAGGGCAACAAAGATGGTGCATGGATTGCATCACAAGTCCGATGCAGACAGGTTGAAGGAACTGAACATGTACTCCCTGGAGGAGAGGAGGGAGTGAGGGGATATGATAGAGACATACAAGTATCTTACAGGGAGGAACAGGATGCAGGAACACACTATTTTTAAGCGAAAAAGATGTTCCTGGACTAGAGGCATGGGATGAAGTTGGAGGGAGGACGATTCAGAGGAAACATGAGAAAGAATTTCTTCACAGAACAGGTGGTGGACAAGTGGAATACCCTGGCAGAGAGAGTGGTGGGGCTGAAACAATCACAGGATTTCAGAATGCACAGGATAGACATAAAGGAATTCTGGAGGTCAGGGGTAAGGTGCAACAGACTTATAGGAAAACAAAGTGAACTTACAAGCTCAAATGGCCAGACTGGGTGGGCCATAGGCCCTTATCTGCCGACACTGTCTATGTATCTATGTATGTATGCATGACACAGGTGACATGCATCACTGTCCAGTATCACAGCATGTCTGTGTATGCGTCACTGGTGGTCCATGCATGCACTGGGCACATAGCTGTGTAACTGGCATCGCACCACATTGCCGCATCACTTGACAGCTTTGTTTGTGCTGTGATGGACATGGGCAGTGTGTGTGTGCAGTGGTGCACATAGCTGGTGCCGCCTGTTTGTGATGGCCATGTGCATGTTCACTGTGGGTGGGTGCATGCCATCACAGGTGCGGGACATTGGGCTATATGGCTTGCAGGTTGGGTGGTGTTCAGGGTTGTGGTCAGCCACAGCCATTGACTGTGTTCCCATTTTCCTAGGCCTCAAAGTTCTCCGGAGGATAGATCGAGACATTCAGGGCCTGACACGGGTGTCCCTTGAAAACCAGGCCATCCTGGAGTCCATTAGGTGACATGGCCTGTGGAGGAGGCATCACAGGGGACAGCGGAACCAGGCGCAGGATAACCAGCCAGCTGGCCCTTAGGACACAATACCCTTCCCACTTCTCCCATCCCTACCACCCTGCCTTCCCTCTCCAAGTTGTTCATCCCTACCCCTTGAACACCCCTACCTTGTACCCGTCCCCCCCTTGTAAATAGTTCTTGTTTATTGTTTTGTTATTTGCTATCTGAAATTTTGAAAATACATATTTATATTTTGATATGAATACTGTGTTGGTCTCTGATTTGCAGCTGGCTATGGGTGCTCAGTTGCAGTGGTGTACATGCCATCTGGGGTGGTATGGTCCTGGTGTGTGTGTGTGTGTGTGTGTGTGTGTGTGTGTGTGTGTGTGTGCATGGGGAGGTATCTCTGGCATGGCAGTGACTTTCTGTTGGTCTTGCCATCTGCTGCCACCCACTGCTGGGTGCACAGGGTGTGTCTGGCTTGTATGCTTCTCTGCTGCACGGGGTTGACGTGTGATGGGGGATGCATGGTTTCCTGCAGTGCCAGTCACTGCACATGGGTGGTGTCTTGGGGTCATGGTGCAGGGTTGCTGTTAAAGTGTGACGGGGGCTGATGTGCACTGTGGTTGTCAACCCCTGTGTGTGGCACTCTCAGCCTGCCAGTGGTTGTGCTGGGGTGTCATGGCTCTGCTGTGCTTTGTTGGCTTGTCCTCATGGGCCAGTAGATCATCCGTCACACCCCCAGTGATGTTGTGCTTGGGGTGTGCAGGTGTCTTGTTGGTTCTGCAGTGTGTTCCTGTGCCCATGTGTGGCATGGCTGGCAGTGTGCCCTAGCCTGCCTCCCTGGATGTGCAGTTCCATTGCTCTGGGGGGGGCTCTGCTTGCACTATGGCACCTCTGCACTGCTCAGCTGGGCTGCCCTGGTTGCGCTATAGCGCAACATTTCTGCTCAGCTTCTCCTTCCTGGTTGCGCTATGGTGCAGTTAGTGTGATATTCAGACGTTGGCTGTTTGCGCAATTTGTTCTGCTCCATGTTTGAATATCGACCTGTTATGATATATGAATTGGTTTGTGCTGTCTTGCTGTTGCGCACATTTTGGACGCAGTTTGAATATCCGGGCCTTTATGTTTTTCTTTTGTCTGTCTTTTAATTTTGCAGGTTATCCATTCTGCGGAAGCACCCAATTTAGAATTTTTACTTATATGTGGTACATTTACATCTGTAATCTCTCTAATTTTATCCACTAGGATGTTCCACATTTCATCCAACATTAACCCAGCGAAATGTGATTTTCAATCCCAAGAAAGTAATGCCTGTCTAATTTTACGAAACTCTGCTTTTTTTAAATTGGGAATATTTATATTACTACCCTGTTGGGTAGCTAATTCAATTAGTTGGAAGAAAACAGTGTTATGGTCACTATTTGAGATTGGTGTTCCAACCTCAGTGACAATTCATCTGGATCCCATGTTTGAAAAAACAAGATCCAATATATTATAAGATCTTGTATTTTGTAAAACTAGCTGATCCAGTCCCAATTGATTAAAGCTTTCTAAATAGTTCCGTTCATTTAAACTAAATGTTGTCTGGTTTACCTAATCTATACCTGGGAGGTTAAAGTCTCTTGTTATGATAATATTTTCAGCTGAATCAATATGATCCAGACAATTTAGAATTTCTGCATCCAATTCCCTATTTGCTGAAGGGGGACAATACATGGCTCTCAACACAATTTTTGGAGCATTTTGAGGCAAGATTTTAACAGACAAATGTTCAATATTTTATTTACCATCATGTATTTCCATACCAGAAATAGATTCATGCACATAAATTGCCACTCCAACACCCTTTCTATGTATTCTGGATTTGTGATAAATATTAAATCCTAATATGTTTTTATCCCATGTATTGCCTTCCCCCCACCAAGTTTCCATAAGAATTGCTATTTTGATGTTTTTATTCTTTATAAGAAGCTTAAATTCATCAAATTTGCCATCCAAACTTCTCACATTTGACAATAAACAATTTACTGGTTCCAAGTCTTTATTTTGAAAATTTTGTTTATTGGTAGTGGAATTTATCTTAGTACATTTGCCACCCCCCACTTTTTCCAGTTTAAATGTTTCTCAATGATTTTATTATATGCATTTCCCAGAACCCTTTCACCCATCTTGTTTAAGTGAAGTCCATCATTCTTATATAATGATCCATTTCTGTAACTACAACCAGTATCAATAAACCCTATTTTATGTTCAAGGCATAACCTTCGCAACCTACAATTAATAGAAATAATATCATGATTGATGTGTTGCTGCAATCCCTAAGTAGGTAGGATACCAGTTACAATAATATCAGTGGTGTATTTATTCACTTCCTGAATTAAATCAGTATAATTTTCTAAAATATTCCCTTTTTTACTTGACTTTATGTCATTCACTCTGTTGTTTAACTTGCCCCATACATCCCTCTATTTCTTGTTAAAGTTCTTTAACTTTTATTCCTGGAAACATGCTAACCATTGTGTTATTATTCCTTCCTTTACATACAATTTTAATAGTACCCCTTATTGTAGAGTCACCTAATACTATAATTTCCCTTGATTTTAAATCTAACTGCTCACTATTATGGTAAACTGTGTCATTATCCCTTATTAAATTTAAATTTGGTTGCTGAGGCTTGGTAAATGCTAAAACTGGAGATTCAATTTCTCTTCTATCAATGTCCATGGGACATCCATCTTTAATTTTCTGGGCCTGATCCCTATCCTGGGGTTTGGTAGATGTTAAAATTGAAGATTCATTTTCCCTTTTGTCAATTTCCATGTGACATCGATCACTAATTTCCTGGGCTTGGTCCATATCCAGGACTGAAAAGGAATTTTTCAATTTCAGAGGTGCAACATTATATACTTGGTTACCTCTACATTTGCCCTTACTGTTTTTAATTGTGGCCTAGCTTCCACCTTCCTCTTCTGGAGTTTCTGTTTCAGCACCCAGATCGCTAGCAATAGTATCAATAAATTTATTAAGCATCTCTATGTCATGCTTAGTTTCCCATCTATTTCTTAATTCATTTATTTCTTGTAATAGTTCTCCTATCAACACACATTTGTTACATTCATATTCCTCTACATTTCCTAATCCCTGTACAAACATTAAACAATTTATGCACTGTGTAAATCGAGACTCCATACTATACGTTTGATTTCTGGTTTTGAGTTGTGTATCCAAGTAACCCCTAACTCTAACATAAATCAAAGTCTTTCCCCTTATTCCTTGTGTCCACCATGGACACAGCTAACATGTGCTGAGACGCGTGTGTCTCTGCATGCGTCTCCGTGCATGACCTGGCGCGAACCCACTTGAGCTTGCCCCACTTGCTCTTCTGATGGCTTTGTAAGAAGCCGACCAGAAGTTCACAACTCCTCCCCCAAGACTAATGTTGCCCTGTAGAGCCCAAAATTAAATTAAACAATGTGATAAAAAGTGCCCTCACTAGTCAAGCCACCTCATGCAGTGGTCTTGACTGTGATACCGGGTGCTGGTGATCTAAAGTTAAATCCCACGATTTTGCAAGCTGCAGTTAGGTAGTGCCCTGGCCACAGACTATCCCCCAAAGAGTCTCACAATGTCAATTCATTTTTAAAATGATTATTCTTGCTCAGGAATTTAGTTGTTCACTAATTCACATCAGAAGCTTTGAATACAGCCACACTCAATTTCATTCAATTCTGGGGAAGTTAGAGAAATGGTCCAAGGTCTGGCAGCTGAAATTTCATTCAAATTTGATTTTCACTCATGCCCTGTTGTAGTAGAAGTGATGTTCCTGGTAAAAAGCTGTGCTTCTGGCACCTTGTTTGATCATTTTTTATGAAGGGGTCAGCAGGTCATTGAACGAGAGTGACTTTGGATGTTATGTATCTGGACCTTAGTAAGGCATTCAATGCAGTACCTCATCACATACTAATTAATACAATCAGGGAAAATTTTCTTTAACATCCTTCCAATAATAACAAATTGTATAACCAACTGACTAACAGAAAGGACCCAGAGGGTCAGCCTAAAAGGGTACAGTTCAGAAAGGGTGAGGTGATGACTGATTCCTTCAGGGTTTGGTGTTGGGATCAGTGTTGTTCAGCCTCTTTATAACCAACCTGGGAATAGAGATGAGAAGCTGTCACAACAAATTCTTGGATAACACTAAACTAGGAGGAAGGGTAAGTAACATGGATGACTGTAAAAGAATATAGAATGACCTGGGCAGTGTGTTAAGATGGGCAGACACATGTGAGATGAAATACAATGAAAGTGAGTGCAATATGATACACTTAGGGAAAAACAATAAGCACAAGAGTTACTTCCTCAAAGGGGTCACACTAAATGAGGTCAAAACAGAAAAAGACCTTGGTAAATATCTTTAGACCTAAAACCCATAAATCATATCAATGATGTACTGTATTTAATAAGCTAGTCATCTACTGAACAACATCAAGAGTCATTTTAATCATAGAGCAAGGAAAGTCTTACTACCAACCTATAAATCATATATTAGACCCTTGACAGATTACTGTTCTCAGTTTTGGGGTGGACTAAATCATGGTAACAGAAATAAATTAGAAAGAATTCAGAAAAAGATAAAAAGAATGACAAGGGGTTTAGAGCACATGGAATATAACGCCAGACTAAATGCCCTATTGCTATACAGTTTACACAGAAGAAGGATGGGGTGGCTATTGCCATTTTATAATCTATGCAAGGACAGGGAAATTATGAAATATCTGGGTCTTACAAGCAGGCAGTCCAAACAGGTGGAAATCAACAGTTTCAAATCAGACAAGAGAAAATGTACTATGCTTGGAGAGCAACAGGTATATGGACTTTTCTACCAGCTGATATTGGAAGTAGCAGAACTCTATTGTTCTTTGAAAATAAATTAGACAAATACATGGATGGGGAAAACCTAAAAGATTATTACTTATGATTCTGAGATCAAACAAATATAGACATTTATGCCTATTGCTATCTCTAAATTCCAAGTATAAGTATAAACATAAGTTTATGTAAATATGCTCCATGTAAGTCGATAAGTTCTGAAACCCAGGCATGGCTGAAGATGGCCCCATGTGACCCAGCTCTCTGCCTCATCTAACTATAAATACAATAAAATGATTTAATTTCATTATTTTTTGACACTGGGGAGGAGAATCGGGAAGAACTCTGTTTGCGGATGGCCCAAAATCTGAAAAATAGTGGGCAGCGAAGAGGGAATAAGGTCACTAAGGGGGATCTGGGGAAGTTAGAGAAATGGTCCAAGGTCTGGCAGCTGAAATTTAATGCAACAAGTGGCATGTAATTCATTTATTTAGTTGTTGTTTTTGTTCACACAGAAAGACAGTTCTTCCTGTTTTCAGCCTCCTCCAGTGGTGATGCGGGGATTCAGATGCAAGCTGACATATTGAATCAGGTTAAGCACATGCACATAGGGGCCAGGAATCCGAGGGCAGAGTACAATATGAGTAGGTGTGAGTCTGAAAAAGGCAACAGAGGAGACAGACATTAGGATGATTGTAGACAACCTAAAACAATCATTGCCATGTAATAAATCAGTGGGAAGGGCAACTAGAATGCTGGGCTGAATATATAGGGGAATCAGTAGCAGAAGAAAAGAGGGAATTCTGCCCCAGTACGGATTGCTGATGTGGCCCCACTTGGAATACTGCATGCTGTTCTGGAGTCTGCAGCTGAGCAAGGACAACAGTAGGGTAGAGATGTTGCAAACGAGGGTGCCTAGGGAGGCAAAAAGTTATTAGAATGTATTTGTTGTATAATGTTTACTCATGATGAAATAATAGACACAAAGCTTGAATTTAAATGTGTCAAATGCCAGTATATATCTAGTTTAGAAATGGAGTTGGCAGAAGTTAAGGAATGTTTGAACAAAATGCATATGATTAATGAGATGGGGGCTTTCTGGAAAAAAAACCCCACTGAATCACATTCAAGCAGAGGAGAAAGTGGTTAAAAATACCAATACTGACATGGAATTTGAAGCAGGGGGAGCAATAAATGTAAGAGAGTTGCTCAGAAAGATGACAAGTATTTAGAAAGTGATTCTGATGAGAGCTGGGTAAAACTACAAGGGGGGATAGGAGGAAAAAGAGGAGAGTCATGGACTGCCACTTACTAAACCTATCAAATAGATTTAATTTCCTAACTGAAAATGTGAGGATGATAGGGACATGAATAATGATTTAATGAACACCCCCGAAAAAGAAGCCATTGACATTACAGCAATAGGGGACTCCATATTAAGAAATACAGATTCTATAATATGCCAAGACAGGAAAAAAATAACAGCTGTCCATTGCTTACTAGGGGCAAAATTGTCAGATTTAAAAAATAAATAGAAGGGGTTAATAAAACACTCAGGGGAAAAAAACAATAGTAGCCTTACATATAGGAACAATGATGGATTTTAAAGAAATAGAAAAGAAGTTAAGAGGGACAGGATGTAAGCTCTTAATCTCAGAAATACTACCTGTGCCAAGAATGTAACCTGTGGGACAGCAATGGTAATAAGATGAATGCTTCGATCAGGACGTGGACTTCAAAAGGATGGATCACATTTGTCAGACACTGAGACAGAATCAAAAAGGTTCATAACTTATATAAACAAGAGGGGTTATATTTGAATAATAAAGTAGCAAAAGTCCTGGTCGAAAGAGTTAACTCATAAGTAAAGATGACTTTAAACTGAAGGGGGGGTGCTGCCAGGTGTTTGAATGTACTGATGATGCAGACTGAACTGCATATAGGCAATATGGAAACCAGATTGCCTTATAATAACAAAAGGAACAAAAGGAATACAAATAAATCAAGACATAAGTAGAACTGTGTATTATGTTAAGCCAGGAGTATTAATAGTTAAAAAGGGAGTTGGAAGCATTATTTAATACAGAAAACATAGACATATTTGCAGTTACTGAAACCTGTTGGTCAGAATTGGATGCGTGGCCTAACGATTTACCTGTATATAATGGGCTTGATTCTCAATAGGATATGAATGCCGCAAGCACTGGGTATGTCGAACGAATGGTGCACGGGGCTTGCGGCATTCCAGGGGTGGCAATCAAGATTCTCAATCCTCGACCCCCTGTGCACCACATGCAGTGAGTTAGACCAACCTTTGTTGGTCTAAGTTTGCCGACCTTTTTACGGGGTTTGTGCCAAGTATTTGGTGCAAGCCACCATAAAAAGGGTGAAGTGTCGCAAAGGTACACAATCTAAGAAAATAGGGCACACTGTGCAACAGTGTTCAGGGCAGCACATGGTTTAATGCAGGGCTTGTGAAAGCCCTGCATCAACCTTTGAGAATCAAGTGCAATATCTTTAGGAAAGGCAGAATTGAAAAAGAGGCAGTGGGGTGTCAATATATGTTAAAGGAGGTTTAAAGGTTGAAGAGGTGGGAGAAGAACTGAGTACAGACCTTAGAAGTATATGGCTTAGATTAAAGGAAAAGGAGAAAAATAAAAATACATATCTAGGCATTTGCTCCACACCACCAAATCAGACTTGGGAATCAGATATGATTATGATCCAGAATTTAATTTCCTGGTTAGAACATACATACATACAAACATATGAAGAAGCCAGCAGAAGAAGGCCATTTGGTCCATTAAGTCTGCTTGTATTGCAGGGTCCACAGCTTGAGCTAATGTCCCTGCCCTCCCTCCCCACTCCTTCCATCCTCCCTACCAATGATCCTTACCTTACCCCTATGCCTATCCCAGCCTCTCTTAAAGCTGCCTACTGTCTTCAATGAAATGACCTCTTCCAGCAGCACAATCCATGTGTCCACCACCCTCTCTGTGAAGAAATGCTTCCTGACCTCCCTCCTAAAGCTCCCACCCTCCAACTTAAGGCCATGCCCCCTTGTGTTATGGTTACAGATGCAGCAAATTTAAATGTCGCCAGTGAAGTAGCGGCCAAGTGGTCGATTTCATCATGCAGAGTAATCTGTGAATTTTTCCCATTGTAGCCCATTTATGCCAAGGTAAAATTTCACCTGCGGTAAGTGAAATTTTACATTGGAAGGCAAAATCTTGCCTGTGGAAGGTGAAATTTCATCTGTGTAAAACCAAAAATTTCACCTCGGAAGGTGAAATTTCACCTCTAATAGCCGAATTTCACCTTGGAAAGCAAAATTTCACCTTGCAAGGTGAAATTTCAGTGTTCCACAGGTGAAATTTTGCATTTTGCTATGCAAAACGGGTGAAATTCACAGATTACTCCACATAGCAAATTTTTTTCACTTTGCCCACCTCTAGTTACGGTTGCCACTCAGCTTAAAGAGGCTCTCCTTATCAACCTTACTTATCCCTTTCAAGTACTTGAAGGTCCCAGAAAAGGGAAGTATGATATTGATGAGAGATATCAACTTACCCAGGATCAACTGAAGTACTAAGGACACTCAAAACAGAATCAAAAAACAATTTCTAAGGGGCTTATCAGAGAATTATCTGAAACAGCATGTTACGTTGCCAAGAAGAGTGGGAAATATCTTAGACGTAGTTGTCAGCAACATGTCAAATGAAATCAATGAATGTGTTCTCAGGGAACCTTTGGGAAACAGTGACCACAATATGCTACAATTTAGAGTAAACAAATTATTGCTTACTGAAAAAGAGAGCAGAACCTGCAGACATTTTTCAATAGCAAATTTTGAGGGCATGAGAATGGAACATGAACAATGGAATTGGAAAAAGAGAATTTGAAGGGAAGGATACTAATACAATATGGGGTATGTTTAAAACTAAACTTAGCAAGTTAGAGCAAAAGTTTATACCTTGTATAAGAAAATACAGTAGAAGGGGTAATAGGCTGTCATGGTTAAACATAAGTACTAAAGAGGCAATCAATAAGAAAAAAAATTGAACAAGATTGCAAAACATAACAACAGGAGTAGTGACTGAGAAAGTTTTAAGGAAGTTTAGAGACACTCTAAGTTCCAAATTAAAAGGGCAGAACAGAGGTTGGAAAATCAGATTACTAAAAAATCAAAAGCAATACGAGAATTTTATAAAACTCTGTATATTAAAAAAAATTCCCTTGTTGAAATGTAGGTCAATTACTGGAGGAAGGAAGGATGATTGGGAAGGAACATGAAATGGTTAACTTCTTGAATAGATACTTTTGTTCAGCATTTAACCCAGCATCAACAAATCATACAAATAGTACAGAGGAAAATGATCTTAAAATCAAAATTAATAAATATGAAGTGGAGGAGAAATTAAAGTGTCTAAATCACTTTGTCAGTTGACCCTGGCAATATTAACCCCCAGGGTCCTTAAAGGAGTAGTCCACCAAAAATAACGAATAATACTACTAAAATGACAATGTGTTTCTATTCTGTTAGCTCCTGGCATTCCTATTCTGTCTCTTTTTTTTTTGTTTTGTTTTGTGTTTTTTCCTTTTGAGTGACTGAGTTTTATTGCCTCTGGGGATCACCATCCAGGCTTTATTTATTGCTCCTTCATCCATTGTCTTGTCCCAGAATCCTTCTGTGAATGACATCCCCAGGCCCGTCTCAAACTGGCTTTGTTTCAGAATAGCTTTTGTTTCAGTGTTCCCTGTGCTGGTCTATTGGGAAGTCCCTTTGTGGCAGTCTTCTAATGTGAACTTAATAAGTTACTAATAAAGATTTTTTTTTCTCAAATCGTGTCTGTCATTTATTAAGACAATCTATGTGTGTGCGTGTGTGTGTGTGTGTGTCTTCATGCATTTGGGATGTATGCCTCTCTTATGTCAGTTGCATTCACCAGTTTCATGCTGCTAGCCCTCCAGAGCGCTGTATGTGTCTTGTCCTGACAACTAAGTACAGCGACCAAAAATCCACTTTCATCTAAACTTAGCAACATAGTGGCATAGCTTCTGATTTCTTGCTGCCATCTTTAGCTCAAAGTGAAGGCATTCTTACTATCATCCTGCTTTCCTTTTTTTGCTCTTCAACCCTCCGTGGCCAATGCTGTGTGCACCCTCCATTGTCAACACTACATTTCCTATGCTCTGAACCTCATATTTGCATACTGCTTTGAGTCTGCCGTACAAACCCATGTAGTTTACCTTGTAATTATGCCCATGTTTACATTTTGATGTGTTGCATTGCAATACTTGCATTCCTTTGTTTATTTGGCACCAATTCTAATTGCCCTACCCAATTCTAATGTTACGGTTCAGAACATCACTGCATCACATTCTGTTACTTTCATAGGATTCATAGGATAGACTACTTGGTCAAATAGCTTTAGCCATATAAGACCTGTATATTTTAAGTTATGAATTGGAAACACCTGTTGCCATGATACTTATCCAATTCATTTTTAAACCCTCTCATAGTGTCACTAGATACTACCTCAGATGGTAAAGCGCTCCACTTTGACACCACTCTCTGGGAGAACCAGTGCTCTCTCTGTCTTTTTTTCAACAGACCTCTTCCCAATTGAAACTGATGCCCTCTATTTTTTGTGGTTCCAGTTCTCTTTTGGAGCCCCAAGCATTCCCACAAATCTCTTTCATGAAATGCCCTGAACACTAGACATGTCACCTCTGTATCTATGGTACTAGAATGAGTATTTCCCCAAGTCTAATACTCTTTCCCCATATGTTTTTTCATCCATTCCCACCACCATCCTTGTGGCCCACCTCTGAACCCCCTCCAGTCTTGTCACATCTTTCTTCACATAAGGTGACCAAAACTGGCCGCAATACTCCAGGTGCGGGCGCACCAGTGATTAATACAGTGGCATTATGACCTCTCTGGCCCTACTTCTGAAGTTCTTCCATATGCAAGCCAAAATACCATTTCCCTTCTTTGCTGCCATAACATAATTTTCTGAAAAATCTGAAGTGTTTGCTATCTGGACACCCAAGTCCCTCTGTGAATCAGTAGTTTTAATTAAGTACCTTTTATATTGTAACTAAATTGTTTTTATTTTCCTCAAGTGCATAATCATAGTTTCCTAGACTGAAGCGGAGTTTCTTCCTATCTGCTGTTCCTACTAATTAATCAATATTTTCCTGGAATATTTTTGTATCATTTGAATTTGTCACCAGTGCTCCAATTTTTATGTCAACAACATTTTTTTTCCGACCATGCCCCATTTATAATTGTTAATGATGACACCAGGATGTTAAACAATGTGGGTCCCAATACAGATCCTTTGGAAACTCCATTGGTTACTGGTGCATAATCAGGCATGTACCCTTTTATAATCACTTTCTGCCTCCTATTCATTAGCCATGCAGAAATTAATTTTATTAAACCACCATCTAGGTTTATTTCCTTTAAGGCATTGATAATCTCACCATGAGAGAAGCTATCAAATGCCTTCTCAAAGTCAGTATATAATATGTCCACTGAGTTATCATTATCCAGAGCTTCACTAACAGGATCAAAGAACTGGATTAAATTGGTCATACATGACCTTCCCTTTGGAAAACCGTGTTGATGGATGTCATTTTTCCCTTGATCCCAAATACGCTGTTCTATCTCATCCTTAACAAAACTTTCAAAAATGTTTCCTATTATACTAAAGAGACTGATTGGTCTGTAGTTTGAACACATAGATTTGGTCCCTTCTTATGAAATGGTATGATGTTTGCTATAATCCAGTCCTTGGGGATCTCTCCTGTGTTCATGGATTTCTGAAAAATGGCATTTCCAGAGTACTGTCAAGAGTTCCTTTAACAACCTGGGATGTAAGTTGTCTG
Source organism: Neoceratodus forsteri (assembly GCA_016271365.2). Classification (NCBI taxonomy): domain Eukaryota; kingdom Metazoa; phylum Chordata; order Ceratodontiformes; family Ceratodontidae; genus Neoceratodus; species Neoceratodus forsteri. The sequence continues at coordinate 1,689,355,968 of CM028130.1, read as the reverse complement.
GTCCAGCTGATTTTGTGGGATACAACTTCTGTAGTCTATTTCTTATCATTTGAGTGGTGATCAACATATTACTTTCCATATTTCCCTCATTTACTGTCGGGAGGTTTTCTCTGGGGAGATACACACTTTGAAAGTATATATTAAATTCCTCAGTCTCCTCTGGCAATTTGATCTGATCTGATCATCCTTTATGAGTGGGCCTATAACGGTATTACTATTTTTCATGCTACGTACATAATAATTAAAGGCATTTTTATTGTCTCCTACTTTATTTACTGTACAAGTTTTAGTTACGTAGATTTTTTGGCTTTTTTAATTTATTGTTTGAGTTCCTTTTGTTTTTGCCTATATACTGTAAATCTTTATAGTGAGTACTTTCTATTTCTTTAAATTTATGGTAGAGTTTATGTTTGGTTTTGATAGGTTTGTTCATTTTTTGATTGAACCATACTTGAATCTTACCACTATGATTGTATTTGATTTTAATGGGTATACATTTTTCCACTAAATCATGTTAGAACATTTTAAGAGCTTCCCACATTTGTTGCACTTCAAGTCCTTGTAGCTTTTTTCCCATTCTCATAATTTAACTAATGTTATAAGCAAGTTGTAATCTCCAACATCATATCTCTTTATTTTATGAATACCTATTTGATCATCTTTTTTGGTATTTATATAAAATTCAACCTTGCTTACTTTGTTTCTTGTGTCAGTATAAATTGTTAGAAACATTTCCACCATTGGGTTTCACATTGCATTTCAACCTTTTCGTTCCTCAGAGCACAATGCTAAATGGACCCCCCCCCCAACATGGTCACCACAAATCAAATATGCCATTCTGGTGCTTTTATGGTCCCATAACTACAGTACATCAGTATGTTCCCCTTGTACACCCTCCATCTACCTACTTTCCCAGTTGCATTGTTACTTTGTCCATTGTGAATGGAGCAGATGCCATTCCCCAATGGGAAAGTTCTGGTCATGCCTCTGCATCTCCAAGTAAGTGTTGTGGCTGTTCACCTTCAGTTACCCATTGTATTTCGTGGTGCTCCATGGTGCAGACTGTCTTGCAGTTGCATAGCCCAAATAATTTGACATCCTTTGCTTGTGACTATGCTGAAAGTTGCACTGGCCCTAAGACAGAGTGTGTGTGTGTGTGTGTGTGTGTGTGTGTGTGTGTGTGTGTGTGTGTGTGTGTGTGTGTGTGTGTGTGTGTGTGAAACTGTGAGTGTTTGTGTTGGGAGGTAGGGGGGGTTCAAGACATCTCTCCCAGTTATCTAGTGACTCCATACCCTGTGCAGCTGTGGGGGGGGTCGTGGGAAATATTTGCAGCTGATCTTGCACTCTTCAATGCCTATCTCCTCCACACCTTCACTTTCTATTATTGTACGGATGCAAGATTTGTGCCTAAATCTGTCAGCTAGTCAGCCATTCTGTGTCGTGACTCGAATGCATTTTAAGAAATGGTACTAGCGTTTGTTATGCTCTTGTGCAGCTCAGTACCAGATTCTGTCTGGGAATGTATGCAGAGTTTCAGATCAGTGCGGACAGGTGTGGATGTCTTGAACAGCGTCACATTCAGTTTTGGATCATCCTGTGTGGATTCAAGCCTGTGGCTGATTCACAGTGACAGCAGTGGTAGAATATTGGTGGTGGTTCATAAATGGCCCAATGTACACTTACTAATGGCTTTTAATAGCACTGTTCACTCGTTCCCTACCAGTGTACCTATACGTATCCACAACACAGTTTTTCACAATACAGTCATGTCACCTCACAACCCCGGACCAAAGGGTGCCAGCATGAGTGGTCCTTTGTGTAGTACACAATAATAATATGTCTGTATATTGGGTCTTCCACATTGCATGTTGTGCTTTCTGTCCTGCAATGCTGCCTTGGGTGTGTGTGGGGTGTGTGAGTCAGGAGGGGGGGAACGTAAATACAAGTGGATACTGTTTCCATACATCTGTGATGGTATGTACCTCAGTCTTTGCTGATGTTGTTCTCTACTACTATTTATAATGCTTTTGCAATGCTTTTCAGCCACCTTAGTCACAGGGCAGCATTTTATGTGGAACACGGTGAGGTGTTTACACTTGTGGTGTCAATAGTCCAACTGTGGTTTGCATAGACAGGTGGAAAAGAAGAGGCAATTGTGGAGTAGTAACACTGCTTGGCAGCGATTGTTTAATTGAACACATGAATAGTGAATGGATGCTAAGAGTATAACTGGAGTGGGCCAGTGCTAGTGTCAGATCATGGGTGTGTGGTAGTAACAGGCCACACTATCTGGCTTCTGAGAGATGTTTGGGGCCAAGATTGCTACCTATGATGGTTGCAGCTCAGAGGTGTATTACTTTGTTAGTATACTCTTATAAACATATATTTTGCCAGCAGATACGGGCCGCCTGGCCCACCTATTTTGCCCATTTCCCTTCTGACTTTCATAGTGGATCCAAGATGATCAGCAGTCCACTCTCTCTTTCATATCACTAGGGTTGCCTTCTGTCTATCCCATGCATTGTTGAAATCACCAATCATTGTAGCCTCTGCACCATCCACCATGAGGCTGATGTATGCATATACCACCTATTCTGTGAAAAATTAGTTCCCCCCCATTTGCCCTTATGCTCCCCCCCAGCCTCACATCAATCAATCAATCAATCAAAATCTTTATTTAACCAGGCAAACACCATTGAACAAGCTCATTTTCAAGGTGGACCTGGGACATATAAATAGGTGGATACAATTTTGGTAAAGAACAACAATACAAATATAATTTTGTGTACAGCAATTGGGCATATGCAATACAAATACAAGTAAAAAGTGCAGATTAATGTACAACATTATTTTACAAATAGGCAATGCATACAGCAAAGATGGAATTGCAGAAACATACAGGCAGACAGTAGGTACAGAGTAGGCACAAGTAAGGATGATCCAATTGGCACCAAGAGGTACCTAGTAGCGAGATGAGTTCAAAGCAGGGGAAGGGGGAGGTAGGAGGAAGAACAGAAAAAAAAAGAAAAAAGAGGTTGAGGAGTCACATGTAAGAGGATATGAGGTATAAGCTATTAAGGGGAGTGATACGGTGAGGGCAGGAGAATGGCGAAGGTAGGCATGGGGATGGCAATAAATGGAGTCTAAGAACAGAGAGTGACCTAAGATCATGAGGAGGCAGAGACAGAGTCAGAGATCTGTGCAGGGAACATGTAAGGGATAAATGAACCTAGACCTAGAGTCAGGGGGTGCAAACACGAGATTCCTTGATATACAGTGAATATAAAGATTTGAAGGCTGCTAGACTAATGAGGTCATATTGTGACCGCTTGTTCTTGCACATCTCTTTTTTTGAAAAATGCTACTTTCCTGAACCTTGTTAATTCCCTTGAGGTACTTCAATTGTTCTTTCATATCCCTTCCCCTTTCTTCAGGGTATACTTATTAAGGTCTTTCAGTCTTTCTTCATATATGTTCTGGTACATTCCTTTCACCATTTTTGTTGTCCTTCTCTGGACCGCCTCCATTCTGTCAATGTCCTTCCATAGATGCAGTCTCCAGATCTGAACACAGTATTCAAGATAGGACCTGACCAATTATCAGTACAGAGGCATCACCACCTCCTGTTTTCTACTGGTGATGCAGCTCTCTATGCTCTCCAGCATCCCTCTGGAACTCCCCACTGCCATTTCATATTGCTTGGTCACCCTGTATCACTTAAAAGCCGCTGACCCTACTTGATCACCGGCTTGACCTCCTCATTCCTATTGCTAGGATTCTTCCCCTATGCCTGTCCCATGCATACTTGAATCCCCCACTGTGTTTGCCCCAATCACCTTTGTTGGGAGTATATTCCATGCAACCACCACCTACTTCCTCGCACTACCCCTTACTCTGCCACCTTCCAACCGCATGCCCCCTTCTTCATGGACATCACCATTTATGAAACATCCCACCCTTTGGTACCCTTTTTATGTCATTTAAATATATATGTAGGTTTCTATCATTTCTATCATATCTTCCCCATCTCTCCTCTCCTCTCCTCTCCTCTCCTCTCCTCTCCTCTCCTCCAGTGTATACAAATTGAGATCTCCCAGTCTCTACTCATGATTGTGGAACTTCCCTAGGTGGCACGTCAGTTGCTCACCATTAAGCACTCAGATAAGAGTCTTTATCCATTTACCCTCTGTACCCCACCCCTGTGACTGCAAAACAGTCATAGGGATATCGCTGCCCTGCCCTGCTACATTCCATCCCTATCATTGTCTCTTCCGTGCTAGAGGCTGACTTAGGTATTCAATTCTCCCTCCCATTCCCTGTCAATGCACCTCCGAGTAGTCATCCACTGCGCAGAGCCCCATCCCCACAGAGGCAGCACCACACTAGTGTGTAGCAGTCAACCAGAATGCCAGACGCAGGCATGCCTGCAAGTGTGTGAGTCTGTCTGGGGCTCCTCACCGAGCAAATACCATGGGCTGAACACTTAATCAGACTTTGTGGACCAATAAGGCCTGTTTGCTAAACAAGTGCTGTTACCTTTGTATATAGCTATGTACTCAATACATGCTCTTTCATATGTATCAAGTGAGGCATGAGGCACAGCCATGTGTCTTCATGTAACAGATGTGCATACGGCATCAGCAGATCTCACATAAGGTTTGCATAATAAATGCGCTCACAATTGTACATTGCGATGGAGCAATGGTATATGCTTGATAGTCTAAAATGTAATGCTAAATGCAGAGCCAATTAAGTTCATGTATTATATCACATATAGCAGATGCCAATCCAAAAAAGGTCTAGGACTCTCTTCTGTAAATTTAATGGTGACCATCTCCCGCCCATATTTTTTATGTTGCCTGTTGTCCCTCACCTTCTACTTCTGTGAATACAGAACCAACATATTTGTTCAGTACTGATGCTTTTTAAAGGTCCCTTTCCACTCATTCTCCTTTTTCCCCTTCAATTGCCATGCAGCCTAGTAACTGTAATACTTACTTTTGACCTTTGAGACTGTATATCTTAACACAGATTGTCATATACGAGTATTGGCACACCAGGTGATACACAAGTTTGCAGAATACAAGCTGTCTCCTTTGTACATACTGACCAAGTGCCCATGAATCTCATGCACACTTGCAGCTAGGCTGAGTGCAGGCTGACTGGTGTAATGTAATGTCTGGTATGTTCTCTTAGCAAATCCAAGAAGCTAGCCCAAAAATGTAGCACTAAAATTAATATATACTGTCAATAACAGTGTGTGTGGTGTGGCTAGGAGGGGCTGATTGTTTGGTTTTCATTCAGAACAATCTCAGTAACAGTTGGACCTAGCACTGAAAGTGCAATACAAACATTTACAATCCATGGTTGGTTGGCGCCCTGCTGAGTCTCAGAGTGACTGTGTAATTGTTCTACATACCCACTTCTAGTTTACTTCAATATGCAGACACAGCTCCAAAAGAGAATATTTAATATAGAAAGTACACTTCAAGCCATGTATGCTGTTTGAACAATAATTGCACATTCTCTTCAAGATGATCTTGGCCCTTGATTTAAATTGTAGTTCCTGTAATTTCTCCACTCTGTATGCATGTACTAGCACTTCCTTTGAGGGTTATGGTGTGTCTGAGCAGTATATAAGGAGCAGGATTCACAAAGCATTTGCGCACGGCACATCTCAGCTGCCCCAGCGCAACTGAGATGCACCATGCCCAAACCAGGGTATTCACAGAGGATGCACTGGAGGATGCCCCTGGTGCATCCCCTCTGTGAATACCACAGTTGTGCCCAGTCCGAGATGCACCGGTACAACCCCCTGGTCGGGCAGGGAAACCTATGGGATAGTGCATCACCAGAGGCCCTGTGCCCAATGTTGCCATTCACAGCCACAAACATGCAAATGGGGCCATTAGGTTTACAAGGCATAATGGGGCCATTTGTATGTCATTATGGCCCCATTTGCATGAGTATTGCAGGGATGTGCGTGGCAGAATACACTGGGTGCCCTATAAGGACTGTGAGCCACACACATAGCCCCATGTATTCTTGCTGTACCCCCAACCTGTCCCCAACCTGATTGCTGTCTGAGTGGCATCCGCAAAGTGTCCCTGGTAGCCTAGTGGTCCCCCCCCGCCAAAATCCCTGAAGTATCAGTACCTGGTAATGACCCTGGTAGTTCAGTGGCATTCCCCACCCTTCCTGTAGCCCTGTAAGGCACAAAGCTGTCCACAATCCCTGGCAGTCCAGTAGAACTTCCACCCATCCCTGACCTGATCACTGTCCTAGTGTCATCCACACAGTATCCCTGGTGGTCCAGTGGTCACCCCTGCCCAAATTGCGGCAATATCCATGGTGGTCTAGTAACCCCCCCCCCACATGCAGCACTGGTAAAATGGATACAGGGTAAAGCCCCCACTTACATACTGTGTAACCCTGAGCAAGTCACTTAACTTCCTTGTGCTCCCAGATTACACCAGTAAACAAGCTTTCAGCTTAGTGTGTCTCTCCTGGTAAAACAAAGGTAAAAAAAATGGAATGAATTGTGCCAATATCCCTAGTGGTTTGTTAGAACCCCCCTCCCCACCCTGACCTGAGAGCAACACCAACGGTAATCTTGACATCTCCCTGGTGGTCCAGTGGATCCTCCCACCCACTCAGGCACCCCCACCCCACCCCACTCCCCCATCCCAGCATGGTCCCACTGTCAGCAGGTAGCACAGCCCACCCACATACTGCCACAGCTGCCTGCCGATAGAGCTGTCTGTGACTGACAGCTACTGTATTCCTGGAAGCCCATTGATGGACCCTGTCGACCAATGGGCTTGCAGTGTGTATTGTGGTCTGTCATTCACAACATTGTGGATGACAGAGTACAGTAGATACTGCAAGTCTGTTGGTCAACAGAGTCCACCAATGGGCTTCCAGGTGTACAGTAGCTGTCATTCACTGACAGCTCTGTCAGTGGGCAGCCGTGTCGGTAAGCAGGAGGGTTGAGCTGCCCGCCAACGTTGGAAACATGGTGGGATGAGGGAAGTGGGGTGGAGTAGGGGTGTCTGAGTGTGCGGGGGGTCTGCTGGACCACTAGGGAGATCCTGATACTACCATTGGTGTTGCAATCGGGACAGGGCAGGGGGCAAGGGGGGGTTCTACTAGACCACCAGGGATATTGATGCAATTTATTCCATTGTACTGGTGCTGTGGGCAGGGAGGGGGAGTTTACTGGACCACCAGGGATATTGTTGCACTTCTGTCCTTTTTACCAAGGATGCTGGCACGGAGGGGGGTTCCACCATACCATCAGGTATATTGCAGCAATTGTCCTTTTTACCAGGGATGTGGGCAGGAAGGGGGTGCCATTGGACTACCAGGGTCATTACCGGATACTGTTACTTTGGAGATTCAGGCAGAGGGGACCACTGGACCACCAGGGATACTGTGTGGATGCCACTCAGATTGCAATCGGGCCGGGATGGGTGGGGGTTCTACTGGACTGCCAGGGCTTGTGGACAGATTCATGCTTTATGGGGTTACGGGCAGGGTGGGGGGAGGACACCGGACTGCCAAGGTAGGTAGGCTGCCGTGCTGCCCACTTAAGCCTACTTGTTGTAGACTTATTTTTGGGAGATACATCTCTGGACTTGCTCTGGAGTTGTTCCTCCACAGTGGGTTGTAAATTGGGCTGCGCACCATATGCATGGGCACAACCCCTCCAGATGCACCGCATGACATTATCGGTGGTGTGCAGTGCATCTGCGATGAGCCAGCGCATCGGCAATGTGTCGGCGCATCATTCCCCAATCCTGAATCACAATTGTGCGCAAGTCAGGGATGCACCGGCACATCTTGAATATACTTGGTGCATCCCTTTTGTGAATCCTGCCCAATGGATTCTTGAACTAATGTCACTGGCAATATTTGCCGGTGGCACCTACATAATGCAATTGTTTGTTGTTACTGCACTACCAAATTACTTGTTTACATTGCAGATTCACTTTGCAAACTAAGCCTGACTATTGGAAATGTTGACTATGCCTCATTGCCTCTCTTATGGGTGCTCCACACATATGGGGCACATGCCCACCATGGTATCTCTATTAATCACTTCCCCAAAAACAGCAAATTTGCTGAAATTTGGGTACAAAGATGTCATACGGATGTGGACAACATTCGTCAGTTTGTTAAAGAACTGAGGGACAAACCAGACAAGTACACTTTATGTTCTCTTCACTTCGAAGACAACATGTTTGGGTTGGACTATCAGATGTAGCTGTTACCACCAGAGATGCACCCTTGCAAGTTCTTCAGATGTCTAAAACTGGATGCTGTTCCCACCATTTTCCCAAATGATAAGACAGCGCAATGTCACACATCTATCAATCGCATTGGACGCACGGACCACAAATGGGTAATTATTGAATAAGGTCATGTTACTATTGTGATCCATTGTATTCTTTCATCAGTGACATGGTTCCTCTTACTGTACATCTGTGTGCATGTTGTGTGTCTTTCAGCTTGCTGATGAACTTCTGGACTCACGTGGAATGCACAACACCCACTTGACAACAATTAATAATTACTCCTCAGCAGCAGGCAAGATGTACTTATCACACTGTAACGTGCATATTGATTATCAGTCTTGGCCAGGAGTTGATCTAGCGTGACATAGTAGTTGTCAGCAGATTAGGAACACTAGTCTCACCTGGTCTGCACATATTCACTGCCCGTATCAGTGTCTTTGCACTTTATTCAAGCGTGTCAGATACTTGAAAGTCTCTATCATATTCCCCCTTCCATCTTATCTTCCAGCATATACATATTGAGGTCCTTATATGTTTTCTGACCCAACCCCTGCACCATTTTGGGGGGTCCCTTCTCTGTACCGCCTCCACCCGGTCTGTGTCCTTGTGATGATGTGGACTCCAAAATTGAACATTGGGCAGGATAAAAAAAACCTTTGTGCTCGGCGCATCTCAGCTTCCCCAGCATATACAGTACTGTATGCTGTCATTCACAACTGTGTGAATGACACCATTCACAAAGTTGTGAATGACAGCTAACAGTACTCACTGCAAGCCTATTGGTCGGCACAGTCAATCAATGGGCTGAAAGTAGTATAGTACGCTGTCATTTCCTGACAGCTCTGTCGGCAGGCAGCTATGGTGGAGTGTGGATGGGTTGAGCTACCAGCCAACATTTGGTGACTGCTGGGATGGGGGAACAGGGTGGGGAGGGGCTGCCTCAGTGGGTGGGGGATCCACTGGACCACCAGGGTGGCTTTGTTCTGATGTATGGTATTGGGATCGGGTTGAGGCAGGGAGAGGGCTCCACTGGACTACCAGGGAGTGCACGGATGTCTATGGACATTTACCGGGGATAAGGGCAGGGAGGGGGTACCACTGGACTACCAGGGACCGTGTGGGGTGCAATGTACCTGTACCGGGAAAACAGGGAGTGGGGGTACACCAGACTACCAGGGATGCCTGGAAGTATCATTGCCACTGTGGCGATATGGGTGGGGAGGGACCAGCACTTCAGTCCCCTTACAGAATCATGCTAGTGTGCAAGTCAGGAATGTGCCAGCGCATCTCAGATGCACTGGGTGCATCTCTTTTGTGAATCCTACCCATTGTATTTTAGATGTGTGCTGACCAGCCTTGTTTGCAATGGTGACACAACTTCCATTTTTTCTGTTGTTGACACTGCTTCCTATGCACCATGACATGCAGCTGGCCATGCAGTCTGCCTTGTGTCCCCATTTGACCACCATTAGGCCATTCCAGATGATTTTCCATAAATCCCCCTATTCCCTGGTGACTGTCAGCTATTCAACCCCCATACTGCCTTACTCCACCCCCAGATGCATGATTTTGCACTTTGTTGCCTTACATTTTCTTTGCCACACTTGTGACTATTTACCCCGCTTTCCCCATCAAACCTCATTCTTTTGCTCCGATCTGTAATGTCTACTTTCTTGCTGGCCTTGGTGTAATCAGCAAATAGGCAGATCTTCACCTCTAGCCCATCAGCACTGTCACTGATGAACACATTTAAAAGAACTTGAGCCAGTACTGATCCCTGAGATACACCACTGCTCTACTCTTTTTCCTCAGACTATGCTCATGCATAGCTATGGTGGGCGGCCTGACTGAGTCTGCCACCTTAATTTTGCAATTGAAATTTTTTTTATTGATGAAAAGATACATCATATACAACATGTATTCCTCATACAGTATCAAGGGATCATGGAATACATCTGTACTGTATCCATACAATTAAATTAGTGTCAGGTACAAATTGACATTTCCAGCGTTTCCTTAGCAATTTATGCACATTATCAGTGTTGATATTTTTATAAGCTGTGTCTTCTTAGACTTTCACGTCATAAGAATATAAGTTATATTTGAGTTAGAGGATAACCTAATTTCTCTTTGCAAAAATGGTACTTTCACTACAACTTACAAGGAATCACAAAGAGTGTTGTATCAAGTGTGCAATAAAAGAGAGCGAGAAAGAGGAAAGAGAGGTAGGGAGAAGGCATTAAGATGTGGGAAAGGAGGAGGGCCGGGAGGCACCTCTAACTCCCAAGCCAAGTCTTTTAGTGGAGAATTGACAATCTAGACTATTATGGGGATAAAGTACCTATAACCGATATTAGTTATTAATTCCTGAGTTACATGGCACAAATTTTGGGTAGTGATCCAGATGGTATAAAACCGACCTGTGACATCTTATGTCAGAGTCTGTCACCTAGAAACAGGGCTTGGAAATATTTCAACCACTTTGGGGTGTGGAACCATGCTGTGGCACTTGGGAATGTTCATGTTCAGATGTGTAATAGAGATCATTTCAGTGTGTGTGTGTGTCAGTGATATCTTCCTTTTGTGTACTGTAGTACATTATGCTCTAACGTTTGCTTTGCTATTCCAGTTCACTCAGGTTGATGTGGTTAATACTTTTCAGCTAAGGAAGTGGGTGCGAGCAAAGGAGAATAACACCACAACCATGGTAAGTTACGCTACGCTCCTTTAGTAGATACATAGATACATATACAGTGTCGGCAGATAAGGGCCTATGGCCCACCCAGTCTGCCCATTTAAGTTTGTAAGTTCAGTTTATGTTTTCCAGGAAGTCTGTTGCCCCTTACCCCTGACCTCCAGAATTCCTTTATGTCTATCCCATGCATTCTTAAATCCCGTGATTGTTTCAGCCCCCACCACTTCCTCTGGCAGGGTGTTCCACTTGTCCACCACCGCTCTGTGAAGAAATTCTTCCTCACGCTTCCTCTGAATCGTCCTCCTCCAACTTCATCCCATGCCCTCTAGTCCTGGAACATCTTTTCACTTAAAAATAGTGCATTCCTGCACCCTGTTCCTCCCTGTAAGATACTTGTATGTCTCTATCATATCCCTCTCTCCCTCCTCTCCTCCAGGAGGTACATGTTCAGTGCCTTCAACCTGTCCTCCTTAGGACTTGTGATGCAATCCATGCACCATCTTTGTTGCCCTCCTCTGAACCTTCTCTACCCTGTCTATGTCCTTACGTGAGTAAGGTCTCCAGAATCTGCACAGTGTACTCCAGGTGCGGCCTCACTAGTGTCTTGTATAGTGGAATTATGACCTCCCTTTTCCTGCTGTACAAGACACTAGTGAGGCCGCACCTGGAGTACACTGTGCAGTTCTGGAGACCTTACCTACGTAAGGACATAGACAGGGTAGAGAAGGTTCAGTAAAAAAATGTTTCAGTCATATACTTCCCCAGGAACACCGGCCATGCATGGTACCTATAACACACACACACACTTGATTATTGATATGCAGGGCCCCTACTGCTCTGCAACACATTTTCTGATTTTTGTGGCAGGGCTCCTGGGCTTCTGCAGCAGAATTTTCTGATTTCTACAGCATGATTTATTCATTTCTGTGGCAGAATGCAGTCCTACCATTGGCTAAAATATGATGTAATTTGTCATTGGTGACATCACATGCCAAGCATAGAGAGGGGCTTCAGGGTAAACAACATGGGTGCATGAGCCTGGCACTAGGGAAAAACAATGTATTTGAATGCAAACTCACCAAAAACAAAGAATTCTGCGGCACAATGCAAATTCTGCAGGAAATTCAGCAACCGCAGAAATGCAGAATTCCAGGGCCCTTGTTGCTATGTGGACTGTCATCACTGCTGACTCACAAACATGTGCTCAAAAGTTTTGTGAATTCTTCTTGGACTATCTGTCCTGTAAACGGAATGATGACCATCTCCCTCCCATATTTGTTCATGTTGCCTAACTGTGGTCCTTCACTGTCTTCTTCCTATGTCACCCCATGTGATAGAGGGGCAATGTGAGGAAGTATTTTTTCACAAAGAGGGTGGTGGATGCATGGAACAGCCTTCCTGAGGAGGTTGTGGGGTCTAAAACTGTGGGACAATTCAAGAATGCATGGGACAGACATAAGGCAGTTTTTGTGGGGGGTAGAAAGAAATAGGCTGTTGGTTAAATAGGATCTGCAACTTATCCTCTAGGTAGGGAAATGGGCAGACTAGGTGGGCCAAGCGTTCCTTATCTGCCATCAAAGTCAAAGTCTATGAATACAGAACAAAACTATTTGTTCATTATTGATGCTTTTTCAAAGTACCCTTCCACACACTCTCCTTCTTTCCCTTTAAACTTTACTGTTCCACCCCCTGGTTTGTCTCCTGTCACTAATGTACCATTAAGCAGTCTTGACTCCTTTTTTTCTTTTTACCTAGGGCGATAATTTTCTCTCGGTTGGTGCCCTTGTGCTCCTGACTGCTTTACCTGCCTCCCTCAGATACATTTCCCTGTCATCATCCCACTGTGTTTCTTTGTATTTCCAGAACTCTGTCTGCTTCTCCCTTGCCTTACTGGGCACTGCCCTTGAGAACAACAGTGTTTTTGTCTTTTTCTGACCAGAACCATGTGTACGTTATTCCCCCATGTCCATTTGCATTTGTAACAGTTTGTGCCATGCTTAAATATGTGGCTGGAAGTACATGGAAATTACACTGTTTACCTGTTCACTCAGACTCTCATGTAAAACAGGCCTCTTATGTATTTTGACCACTATGTTGGGAAGAGGCATGCCATGGCACTTGGGAATGTTCTCGTTCAGATGTGTACTGGAGATCATTTCATTGTGTCAGTCAATGATACCTTCCCGTTGTGCTCCATAGTACATTGTGCTCGTAACATTTGCTTTGATATTCCAGTTCACTCATGTTGATGTGGCTGGTACTGTGCAAGCAAGGAAAGGAGAATAACACTATAGTCAGGGTAAGTTATGCTGTGGTACTTTAGTCAAAAATGCTTTTAGTCATATGCGTCTTCTGGAACAGCAGCATGCCGACAACACCTACACTTGGTTACTGATATGTGGACTGTCTTCACTGCTGACTCTCAAACATGTGCTCAACAGTTTTGTGACTTCTTCTAGGACTCTCTCATCTGTTAATGGACTGGTGAGCATCTCACATCCATATTTGTTAGTGTTGCCTAACTGTGGTACCTCACCTTCTTCTTCCTCTGTGAGTACAGAACTAAAGTATTGGTTTAGTGTTGATGCTTTGTCCTGGTCCCCTTCCACAAACTCTCCTTCAGTCCCTGTTAGTCTTGCTATTCCACCACTGGTTTTTCTCCTGTCAATAATGTACCTAGTCTTCTTTTTTTACCTACTGTGCCATTGTTCACCTCCATTTGTGCCCTTCTGCTCCTGACTGTGTTACCGACCTCCCTCTGTTTATCCAGGCACAGTGCCCTGTCCTCTTTCGGCTGTATTTCCTAAAAAAAAAATGTTTCTGCTTTGCCTTATAGACCACCACCTTTGAGAACCACAGTGGCTTTCTCTTTTTTCTTACCCTTGTTTACTTGCCGAATGCAAAGGTTTGTAACCTACACCTTGTGTCCTTTCAGATGGGAGCACTGCTCCTCCATTCCCACCCAGCCCTTTGTCCCTCACTCTCAGGTCATTCTAGAGATGTATCCCCATTTTAGTAAAGTCATCCCTCCCTTGTTGCGCTCTAGCACAATCTGTTGCAATTAAATAGCCATAGTCAATAGCATTGTCTGATGTCACTACGGATGTTACATCTTCTTATTGTGGCATCAAACCACCATCCTTCATCTGGGATGCATGGTCCCAATGCTGTTGACAAGCAAAGGTGGAGCCCTAGATCCCATAACTTTGGGTCATGTTGGTAACACATGTTGTCAGGCAACAAGCACGGTCCGTAGGTGGTCCTGCCAGTGTGAGGGCAGCGGGTTGATTACACTGGATGCAAGCGATCGCGCATCTAAAGGATAGAGAGCGTAACCTGTATATGTCCCTCCAGAGATGCATCAACCAAAACTGGATATTTTGTCTTCGCACATCATTGTGACTTTGGTAACTGACAGCTATGTCCTCCCATATGACCACTCACTGGTCAAGTTCCTGTTTGGTGATCTTTTATGGCTGATGCCATCGCAATTCACATGTACATTGCAGCTTGCCCGGATTCCAACAAAGTCTTCCCCTTTCAGCAGCATAAGAGTTACTGAAGTAAAGAATGTAATGTCAATGGTACTTAGTCACTTTTGTCATGCATGAAACTGTGACACTGACAGGATGAAGCACAATGTCCAGCAAAAGGGACTAATCCACATTAAAATCACATTCTTTACTTCAATCACTCAGCTGCAGGATGCAGAATCAGGTCCAAGCCTGTCAAGCTACACTGTACTCATCTAGTGCTTTTAACTAACATGAGCTCTTAAGCCAGGAAATTTTTAACTATAATCTTAGCAGCGACACCACTGTGCACTCATGAGGTGTGCATAGTTCAATTCAAAAATGAACTATTTAATCACCAAACAGTGTGCCAGAACTACTCTGTTAATTAAGTCCCTTGTGATTACCTGACCTTTGATAAAAAACAACTTTGCAGACACCCAGAACAAAGGTCCACATCTGCCATAGTCAAAGCAGAAAGCCCACCTGTAATGGCAATTGCGTATGTATCCTTTCCCCACATGTATCCCACCTCCCCCAGGATGTACCATGAGATGAGCAATTTCGATTGCTCAGCATACTTTTCTAGTGAAACCTTTCAATAAATAAATAAAAAATAAATTAAAGAAAGCTGTTAAAAAACTACTGACACCTCAAAGAAAACTTTAAAAATATAATAATTATGTACAATACTGCCTGCTTTCCATTTACATTTTGTATATTTCTCTTTCCCATTATTTAGTACTAAGGAAATTTGAATGAATATATGATCATTATCCAGTTGAGTTCCTTTAGGGTCCATCTTCCTCTATTGCTTGCTCCCTACTTCAAGTCATAATCCACTGCTGTGACATCACAATCTGTTGCTATGGAGTAACTGTGATACCACAAGCAGTGCTCTATGACATCAGGGGCCAGATATTCAAAACTTAGCCCTGGGGCTAAATTAACACTGCACGGCATGCCAAATTAGCCCTGAACCAGTAGCCAGCTATATTCAAAGGAATATATATATTTTTTTTTATTTTATTAAACTGTAGGATTACAAGTACCTTTGAGCAGGAGCTGCTCATTTACAAAGGTTCCAAGTCAAAGGATGGGGGGAACATACATACAAAGGTTGGCAATGGCATACAATCAAAACACAGACAAGGTTGACAATGTTTTACAGTTGTATCACACTTTAGAAATAAAAGACATTACTAGAGAACAACTTAAATAGGCAGCGAGATGTGGTAACAGAGTAAGGGAATTAAGAAGCAAATGGACTATAAGCGTGAGATTGTATAGGAGAGGGACAGAAAGAAGTAGGCAGGCTGAGGGGCCACTGTCAGAGGGAGGGAGAGGGGGAGGAGGTCTAGTACAGGGGAATATGGTAGTGAGGTTTGAGGAGTGGTGTAGGGGTGTGGAGGGGAAGGGGAGGGGGTGGATGGAGGGATAAGGAAAGGGGTCATGTAGAAAAGCAGGAGCCAGAGAGAACAATGCTCAGGTAGGAGGCAGATCACTGGTCTTGGGCAACTAGGTGGTGGTTGGAGCAGTCCTTTATGAGAAGCAGTCACAATGAGTGGTAGAGGTGAGGTAAAGTCAAAGATTCCATTTAAAGGGTCCAAGCATTGCAGAGGAAAGTGCTTCTTTGTTGAGGGTATTGAACCAATGTGGAGCCCTGTGAGTGAAGGAGTGTTGACCAATGGAGGTACGACATCTAGGAACCTGGAAGGTTTGGTATTGGGCACTATGTGTATGCTGATTACCACTGTAGGCAGTGAGGAGCTCATCAACATGGCATGAGCCCAAGGAGAACCTTTTTGGTTAGCAGGCAGGTCTGGTATTGTATTCTGCTAAGGAGTGGTAGCCAGCCAGCCTGTGCATAGAGGTCACAGGTATGTGTTTGGCTGGCAACGCTCATTAAAAGACTGCAGGCTTTGTTGAGTGAGACTGAGATCCTATGAAGAGCAGTTGTAGAAGCAGAGCCATAGATGGCCAGACCGTAGTCATTGATAGAGGTGACAGAGCTGTAGATGGCCAGTCTAAGGGCATTCACAGACATACAGTGCTTGTCCTTGTGCAACAGACCAATCCGTATGTTGGTGGCCTTGGCAACAGTGTCAATATGCTGAGTGTAGGAGAGGGTACTATCCAGCGTGATACCAAGGTATTTGAACTCCGGGACATGTTCAAGTGAGTACCCAGCATGGTTCTTGATGGCGAGGGACAGAGATTTGTGCCTGCTCCATGGATTATAGGTCTTGACTTTGGTCTTGCTGTAGTTCAGGATGAGTTTATGCATGCCGAACCAATCTTTAACATGCTTGAAGTCAAGCTGCAGCTGGGTTTCTAAGATTTTAAAGTCATGGTGGCTAGAGAACAGGACTGCTTCATCCACGTAGAATAGCATTTATTGCTGGCAAACACTAGGGAGTCCATAGCATACAAAAGAATCAGTGCAAACAGGGCTGTGAGTGCAGTGCTAAAATAGCCCAGGAAATATGACAGCTCTGAATACAGCATCAGGGAAGTGCAAAATGCAACTGCAGCTCAGTGGACACAGAGGTGGAGTAAGGTAGAGTTGAAGCTGGTGGCCGATGTACGTGATAGCAATGAAGTGTTGCACAACAACTGCAAACAACAATGCAGGCCACACACTGCAGAACTGTGCAGTGCCTATGACAGGTTTGCTGGGGCTAACCCAATTGCACAGTGCTAACACATTAGCCTGGTGCAAAAGTTTGCTATATTCAAAGATCCAATGCAAATGAGCCTACTCAGGCAACCTGTGGTCAGACAGTCACGTTTGCATCTCATTATGGCCTGTGTTGCATGCACTCCCATGTACTGTGCCCAGCGCTATTGCATGGAGCTCACAGCAACACCTTGTTGGTTGGAATGGGAGTATAGGCTGGAAGCTGCAGGCTGGGGTGTGCTCACAGCAACATCCTTTTGGTTGGAATGGAAGTACAAGATGGGTGTTGCAGGAAATGGGTGTTTGTAGGCACATTCAGTGCATACCACTGGCCCATGCACTACAATGAGGGATACAGACATGCTGACTGAGGGGCAATAAGGGACATTGATTCTCATGATGAGGGACACAGCATCAAACATGGAGATACAAGATCAGAACACAGTGGAACCATAGCCTTTACTTGTACAAGGTGTACATCATTCTGTAGCAGTGTAGAATATTGCTAACTGCTGCCTTAAAGTATGAATGTACAGCACAGTCTCTGTGTGTGCAGTGCCTTGTCTATGAGGGAGAGGGGAATTTAGAGGTGTAAAATGAGGGCTGTCGAGGGGGGTCCGATAAAGGAGGTACTCGGTCTCCACCCCCCTGGGGAGCTGGAGGAATGCAGGAAAAGGCCGACTGGTAAGGTGCTGACCGGAGGAAGACAGAATCCCCTTGGGAACGTGAGCAGGGGAAATGGAAGTATATGGAAAGGTTGGAAAGTAGTCCTGCTAAATGCCAGGAGCATGGACAATAAAATGCCTGAGCTCCAGGCGATGCTAACTGAGGGAGAGGTGGATGTGGCAGCAGTCACTGAGACTTGGGCCACCGCAGGGCACGACTGGAACCTGAACCTGGAGGGTTACACCATGTTCAGGAAGGACAGGGGGGAGGGAAGGGGAGGAGGGGTAGCAATAATAGTCAAAAACTGCATTGGCATAGGAGGAGTGGAGGAGGCAGAGGGAACTGTGGAGGCAATTTGGGTCACCTTGATAACAAATGGGGGCAAGAGAGTAAAAACAGGAGTGGTGTATAGACTCCCTGCACTGGCGGAGGAGCTGGAGGAGAGTCTGATGGCAGATGTTGGGATACACTGCAAATTGGGCGGGGGAAGGGTGGTGGTGTTGGGGGACTTAAACATGCCAGGAACGGACTGGGAGACTATGACATCCCCGGTGGCCAGGGAACAGAGGTTGTTGGATGTCTTTCAGGATGTGTTCCTAACTCAGCAGGTGGGGGAACTGACCAGGGAGGCACAGATATTGGATGTGGTCCTGGAAGACAGTGACCAGATTGGGGGCCTGGAGGTAAGGGACCCGTTGGTAGGGAGCAACCATGCCATGGTCTGATTCTGCCTGGACCTAGGAGGGGTAGAAGGCTGCACAAAGACGGAGGTAACCAACTTCATGGGATGGATTTCAAGGAAATGGGAAGGATCCTTGAGAAGCATTTGGATGGGATTGGGCCAGACATGGACGTTGACAGTAGGTGGGAAATCATCGGGGGAGGTGCAGAATGCTACCAGCACCTGTGCAAGAGTAAAACAAAAATGTGGTAGGGCCTGTAAACCCTGCTGGTGGACCAGAGAGGTTCAGGAGGTGATGAGGGGAAAGAAGACGGCTTATAGGCATTTCAAGTGCCCAAGGAGTGAAAGGGATAGAGGGGAGTACGAGCTGATGGCCAGAAGGGCCACTAGGGTGGTGAGAGCAGCTAAGGCAAGGAAGGATCAGAAACTGGCCAGTGGAAATTAGGAGAGGGGAATAAGGGGTTCTTTATATACATTGGGGAATAACGAAGGGTGAAGGGGCAGATTAGCAGGATTAAAACAGGGAAGGGATGGGCACAAGATCCGGGGAGCTGGCTGAGGTACTAAATGAGTACTTTGCCTCAGTTTTCACCAAGGAAATGGGGGCTGCATCATACATGGGAGGAGATGGTGAAACTGAGGGGGGGCCTTGCCGGATTGTCGGGTCTGGGAGAGGATGGGCCATCATTGGCAGGAGGGAGAAGGCAAGCCAGGGGACGAGGTAGCGGAGGTGGAAATCACGGCAGAGAGAGTGAGGGAAGCCCTCAGGTCCCTTAAGATGGAGAAAGCACCGGGGCCAGATAAATTACATCCCAGAGTGCTGAAGGAACTGGCAGATGTCCTGGCGAAACCCCTGGCAGAGCTTTTCAGCATCTCTCTGAGGGCAGGGTGGGTGCCCCAGGACTGGAAGGTGGCGCATATAGTGCCTATCCCCAATGGAGGATCGAGGGAGGTGGCAGGGAACTACAGGCTCATCAGCCTGACATTGGTGGTAGGCAAGGTGATGGAGGGCATTGTCAAGGAGAGGCTGGGGGGGACCGGGAAAAGTCGGAGTGCCTGGATGATAGACAGCATGGATTCATTCCAGGGAAATCATGTCAGACAAACCTTGTGGAGTTCTATGACTGGGTGATGAGAGCCTTGGACCTGGGTAGACCGGTGGACGTCCTTTATCTTGACTTCAGTAAGGCGTTTGACTCTGTTCCTCATGGGGCCTGTTGAATAAGCTGGGAGAAATGGGGGTGGGGAACTAGATGATCAGATGGATAGGCAATTGGCTCCAGGACCGGACCCAGAGGGTCATGGTTGGTGGGATAGTCTCATCCTCAAGGAGGGTCATTAGTGGGGTCCCTCAGGGATCAGTCCTGGGTCCCTCCTGTTCAATGCCTATGTCTCTGACATAAGGAAGGGTATCAGGAGTGAAATGAGTCTCTTTGCAGATGACTCAAAACTGGGGGCTTTGGTAGATGGGGAGGAGGGAAGGGTGGCCCTACAGGGGGACCTGAAGGCTCTGGAAAGATGGTCTAGAAAGTGGAAGCTGAGGTTTAATGCAGGGAAATGCAAGGTATTGCATCTGGGACCCAGAAACCCAGGCCAAGAGTACACCCTGGAGGGAGAAATACTACAAGCCTCAATGGCTGAGAGGGACCTGGGGGTGGTGGTGGATGTCAAGATGAACAACTCTGAGACTTGTAGGAGGGCAGCGGCCATGGCCAACAGGATGCTTGGATGCATCACTTGGGGGATCACCTCCAGAAGGAGGGAAGTGATACTCCCCCTGTATAACTGCTTGGTGAGACCGCATCTCGAGTACTGCGGGCAGTTTTGGAGGCCACACTTAAAGAAGGACATTGAACTCCTGGAGAGGGTCCAGAGGAGGGCAACCAAAATGATCTGGGGCTTGGGGGACAGGACCTATGGCGAGAGGCTCGAAGAGCTAAATATGTACACATTGGAAGAGAGAAGGGACCGGGGGACATGATAGAGGTCTTCAAGTACATGAAGGGGTTAAATAGGGAAGAAGCAGTCAAGGTGCTCTGAAGGAAGGAGGCAACTAGAGGGCATGGGTGGAAGCTGAAGGGGGGGAGATTCAGGAGAGAAAGGAGGAGGTGCTACTTCACTGAGAGGGTGTTGGAGCCATGGAATGCGCTGCCCAGGGGGCTGGTGGAGGCAGAGACGGTGGAGGGGTTCAAGAGGGGGTGGGACAGGTACAGGGGAAGGGTTCTGGATGCAAAGTCCTGTGCAGTGGGAATATCTGGGACTGGGAAGGAAGAAGCCAAAGAGGATGAGGGGGGCAGCAAGATCAGCTCCCAGGGTGGGGGCTGACCAAACGAGCAGACACGAAAGACCGTTTGGCCTATTCTGCTGGCATTTTAGTATGTTAGTAGTATAATGAAGGACACTTGGGAGGTATGCTCCCATTCTGTACATAGTCCACTAAGTCCCTGGTAGTCTAGTGGCCCCCCCATACCTCTTAACTGTCCCTGATTATCAGGGATGTCCCTGAGATTGTCTCACAATGTTCCTCTGTCCCTCATAAAATTTGATTGTTCATGGCAGAACAGTGGGGGACTGTTAGCACAAAATAATGTCAAACATAAAAATTATAGGCTTGTTGTTCTTCAGAAAATGCATTTGACATGAATTGCCTTACGTTGACTGCTGTCCAAATGAATAGTACCAATATTTCAGATGTGTCCCTGAATTTGGGTCTTTGTCCCTGATTGTTTATGTAATCCCCCCCTACAAATGGTGGTTCCTAAAATGTCTTCCTGGGCTTGCCTAGTGCCCACTGCCAGGCTGGTGTCCTGTGTTTAAACAGTTTGAATGTGCTTTCATGGAAGTGTCCTGTTAGCCTCTGTGACTGTCTCCTTAAGAGGTGTCTATTTCATAGGTTATAATTAATCTGGGTGGGGGCTGAGTGGTTTCAGGCTCTAGTCCCACATGGACTGCGATACAGCCGCTTCACTCTGCCATAGCTAAGTGCGCAGAGGAAGCCCTACTAGGATCTGTGATTGTTTGTTGAGTATCTGCTTTAGTAGTAATAATAATAATATAGTAGTTTGTCTAACCTGCCTTCCTTTGCAGCATGGACTTTCTGCTAAGAGCCACCGTTTTGGTTCTGGACTGCCAGTCTGGACCAATCAGAACCTCGTAGGACCTTAAAATGGAGACTGTCCCCAGAGGTGTTGTGGGAGTGAATTTCTGTAGGAATTGTAGTTGCTACTGTTTGGCGCCTAAATGGACCTGGAGGGGGAGCCCTTTCTGTGACAGACAGATGGATCAACCCACCAAACCTTTTGGATCCGGGGATTTATTTAACTCTAAAAATTGATTGGCATTTTGCTCATAAAAGTGCTAAATCTTTGCCAAAATGCATAGCTCTTGCCTCACTGTGTTTAAAAAAACAGCACTTCTAGAAAATCTATATAAATACTTTCTGTACAGTTAGTATAGTCTCAAGAAAAAAACTGCTAATTAATTACCTGTATTTAAAACCCTGGGATCACTGGGAAATCCCGGAGCTGCCTGCAGCAGTGTGTCAGGGTAGAGTTGGAGTTTGGAGAGTGAACAGCTCAAGCAATTCGAGCAGCTGTTCTTGTGTGTAGCGTGGGGATTCAGTGGGAAGGCTGTGTCTGGCCTGCCTGCTACCATTTTCCAGTGTGAAGAAGTCTGCAATAAGATATCGGACTTTATCCAAATTGTTGATATTGTCACTGGAATCTTGAATTGTGAGAGAGTGAATTTCACCTGGTGTGGACAGAAGACTTGCTCCTGTCAGGAATTGAAGAGAACAGCAGAGTATATGGTTTGTGCAGAGACGCTACTTAATTGTAACCGGACTGTCATCCGAACTGTGGTATCTGGCTATTTTTACTATAGTTGTGCTGAATGTGTAGTGTGGGTCGCAATTTGGTTCCCTGCACCCCTGAATGTGTCACGCTAGATGGAAGCTGCATCCAACATCTAAAATGGATGGTAATCCGAACTGTTCACCTGGTCTGGGCCTCAACATCTTGGCCTAGATTGCCGCTCATGCCGCAGAGATTCATCCGACAAAAGACCAGCTTTGGGATTTGGCTCCCTGCTCAACACCATCGAACAGGATCGACCACCACACTGCGTCACATGGGCCCTGCTTCTCCCGACAAACAGCATACCATCCTGAGGTCTTCATCTCGCGAATCCTGCCTTCTGGTCTGGGTAGCGTGAGTAACCATCAGGGTAGCTCCCTGCAACAAAGCTCAAATTATTGTGTGCCATCTGATTTAATTGTTGTGGTTGATCATTATGAACTGATCCATCCAGCTCTGGAATACAAATTATGGGTTAAAGTGCATGTTGTTTTCTTTTCTAAGGATCCCAACAACAGCTGCAACACTGGCCTACCCTGGGCAGTGCTTCAGGCTAGCCTGAATAACAACTGGGTACCCAGAGTGTGTGTGAGACTGTGCTTGAGGGACTGGGACAGGGTACATGCATGTTTAACCTGACTAAATCAGATCTGAAATCAAATGCCAGATTGCTGCCCCACACTTTGATCACGTCCCTTGAATAAATCAGATTCTATTCTTTGTGCATTTAACTTAGCTAGTGTGTACCATTGTGGAGGGTGTACTGTATTGCCACTGCACTGTTCTATTGCAGATCTTGTTTTACAGGGGATCTCCAGGGCCAGTGCAGCTGATTCAGCCCTGGTGGTAAGTGTGCCAAGTGTGGGTTCCATATGGTATTTTGATGTTAACTGCGATTGTTTATCTGTTGACCAGTGTAAGCCACTAGAGGGGTTAGAAGGGGGGTATAAGTGTCCCAGAGGGCTGTACCAAGAGCAGCTACGCTATCCCTAAACTAACCTCTGGGTGGAGGCACCTGTTCACTGTGCTCAGGCTCTTCAACCTGTGCCTAGTCATGCAGGCAGTGGTAGTATCCCTTGGGATAGTGCCGCCTAGGGGTTACATTTATAAGCATTGTCCCTGATTTATGAGGACATAGATTGAGAGGTATGGTCCCCCCATCACACTCCCCAACTCCTGTTCAGTCAATATAAGCATATTTTACTGGTAGTCTAGCAGCCCCCTTTCACGTTCCCCGATCCACGTAAGCTGTAGAAACAGTTAACATCCCTGGTAGTCTGGTGGTTCCCCCCCCCATATTCAATCCCCGACCCCCATATGCTGTAGTAATAGATAATATCCCTAGTAGTCTAGTGGCCCCTTCATGATCCCTGACCCATATTAAGGACATATAACTATTCCTGGTAGTCCAGTGGCTCCCCACCCCCACCCCAACCATCCCTGAATGGATCCGCAACTGGTTCAACCCACCGCTCACCTCTGCAGCCAGCCACCGACTCAGTGATGAATGGGTGCATAGCCCAGTGAGTAATGAATGAGCACTTTTCAAGAGCACAGATCCTGTTTTCATACAAATCACCTCAGTAATACATAATGGAGAGGAGAAATACATCACTAATGGGAACTACAAGTTGAACTGTGTCTAAATAATAGGTTTTGTTAAAGTTCGACTGATCATGTTACCAGCTCTTTAACTAGTTCTGATGTTATCTGACTGTAACTGGAATCCCACTTGTCGCAAGCTAGCCAACTGCCAATCATTATTTGCAACATATATTTATGTTATGTATTGTTTTATGGGATTTCTGTGTATGCCCATGCCAATGTTAATTCAAGGCATAGGGAAAGTCTAGATTTTTTTTAAAGGGGTGACCTTTTGATCTGAAGGCCACCTGCTTTGCCAGAAACTGAGATTTTCATTCCTAGGTTCCTTTAGCTGAGTTGTTCCAAAAGCCATTTATCTGCCATAAACATGCACTACAGAAGCAGATTGTTTTTGATCTCAGGAACTATGATAGGATATAATATTTTATGAAGGAACAGGATGTTTGAGCCAGGAATTGGATGGCAGATGACCATTCTAGCAGTACTATGTGAAATTCTAACACGACACTGGTGAATTCGCTCACAGGATGCTATATTGATACATCAAAGTTTTAACAGTGACTGTCCTTTTACTAGTGAATTATAGAGGCAGACTTAATGTTGAAGCTGAGT
The DNA here is from genome assembly GCA_016271365.2 of Neoceratodus forsteri. Classification (NCBI taxonomy): domain Eukaryota; kingdom Metazoa; phylum Chordata; order Ceratodontiformes; family Ceratodontidae; genus Neoceratodus; species Neoceratodus forsteri. The sequence continues at coordinate 1,689,331,365 of CM028130.1, read as the reverse complement.
AACATCACCAGGTGGCCAGGAAATTGTGAGTCACTGGTGGGGAAAATTAACTAGTTTCCTCATGACTGGAAATCCGATGACACTGCAAATTTTAGAAAGGTAGTTAAGCTCTCCAGCACAAAGCAAGTGGGCCATTCTGGTTTTGGAATTCCTCCTGACACAATAGATCAGCTGCCAAGCTGCTACACAGAAAAAGGACTTTTAACAGTTTAATGTTTAAAGTAGAGATGTAGTTAAACAGTTTTAAAGCGTTTATACTTTCTTATTTGTTTCTTATGATGTAACCCAAATTAATGTATGTTCTCTTTTACTTGTAGCTGCATTTATTTATTTATTTATTTTAGTAGACTTTCTTTTTTCTAAAGAATTCTGCATGCGTGAGATTCCTTATATTGTATGTTTGACTGTAGAAGTGTTATTACAAACCTGTGACAACTGTTTATGCTTAGAAGGGTAATCAAATAGCAACCAAATTGAAAAGGGTCAGTATGGAATCCAGCAGGATTTGGGAGAGTAACAGAGTCTAATACAAGTCTGCAAGGATTGTGAACTGGGCTATTGCATGTCCTGTAGGGTGAAGGCCAAATCAGGTTTTTGTACTGCTGCCTTCCTCTTGTGTGTAATAACCTGAAAAAGGGTTCATATTTGGCCACAAGATTCAAGACTGGTATTGTGCCCTGATCCAAAGTATAGAGGGATGCTCTGGAACCTCATGGCAAGTGTTCTGTTGTAAACCCAGCAAACACTCTAGGTGGACATGAGGAAGATTTCCCTGTTTCCCCCCTCCCTGTCACAGATTGCACTTAGGGGTGAGCACTGCCAGCTCAGTGATCTGACCGTCATGAGTGGGTTCGTGACACCACCTACTTGAAAATTGCTGCTGTGGGTCCAATTATGTTCCTGTCACAAACTGCATTGATTTCTGCCTTCTATATATTCATAAAACAAACAACATTTGCATGAGTCACTGTGCTGTGCTGAATATGGGACAGTGTTCATCTGCTGTGTTTCTCCCTCTTCCTCTCTCTCTCCACCAATCCATCCTCCCCACACCCACTTTGCTCTCTCTATCTCTCTCTCATTTGTGTTTGTTGGGGGTGAGGAGATGGAGGGAGAGGGAGGGAGGGAGAGAGACAGACAGCAGAGGCTCACAGTTTCAAACTTCACAGCAAAGTGACTCATGCATATGTTAATTCTTTTATGAACATGCACATCTTATAAAATCATCTCATGCCTCAATTTCTCATATTTTTATGTTCAGCTCCTATATAGCCTATTCCATAGTTCTGTGTTTGAACTTTCAGAAGTGCCAAATACAGTCTGATTTTCACTGTTCAAACCCCCAAACCCCAAATTTCTTTGTATCACAGCCCAGGTTATGTGGTTAGAGGTGATTTAATGAATGGCTCGTGTGCTTTTACTGCACTCTGCCTCACCTTGTGCCTCTCAATGGTCAAGCGGCATGAATTATATAGCTATGACCATATGCCTGGTTGTTGCTTATTGCTTTCAAAACTTCCTTGCTATCGCATACATTTTTTCAGTGGACAACTGATACTCTTGGACCACCGTTGCCTATGATGTGAAACACATGTTCTAAGGGCACCTATCATACAACACTTTTCACTCGCTAAACATGTTTCAATTTGTCATTGCACTTTAGGTTTTCGATGATGAGGTGATCACAGAACTACTGGATGACATCAGTGACCTGTCTGTCTTGAATTCTGGTGCAGAAAATGTACCCAATTGCTGGATACAAATGTTTTAAGGAGTCCAAGATCAGGGACTATGTTGATGTTGGCACCCAGACAGATCCACCATCTGTGTTTTGTTGCAGCACTCAGACAACTGTGTTGTGTTGTGAGGTTGCAACACAATTCCCAGAGGAACCCATTAGCAGTAAGCAAGCACTGTTGAATCACAAGTACTGCCACAAAACTGTATGTGCATCCCTAAGTGACATGGAAGCAGGTGCGGAGGAGATTTTATGTCAAACTGCACCATACCAAAGCATGTCTTCGCCTGTACAAAGCACAACTCCATATCAGTTTAAACCTTGTATCTCCCCCCCTGCAAACACCAACACAGCATGAACATGAGCAATTGTTTGATCACAGCAACAGCAATGATGTGTCGGTCAGTGACTGTGCACTAGAAGACTCTGGTGAATACTATATTCCCACAGAGGAAGACTCCACTGACAGTGACGACTGCAGTGATGAAGCTGAAAATTATCAGAACATTGTCAATCAGCCAAAATACTGGGCTTTTGAGAACTGTCTGGATGTGTTGTTTGGGAAGCTGGTGTCTCATAGGTCTCATAGGTAATTACTAGGCCAAGAAGACCGAAGTCCATTACGGCCTGCCATATTAATATCCCGTAATACCTTGTTTAATCAAGCATTCATCCAAAGTTTTCTTAAATTCAGTCATGGTAGAGCTAGCTACCACCTCTATTGGCAGACTATTCCAGATTCTAGTAACCCTTTTACTAAACCAGTTTTTCCTAGTATTAGTACAATAGGAACTAATCTGTATTTGAAGTAGGTGCGCTGTAGTGTCATATAACTGCAACCTTAATTTGAGTCCCAGTTTTTGCCATAGATCATCATCCAAAAGTGCTCCATATACCGTATACCATACACATGTCACCACGGAGCCTACGGAACTCCAGTGAATGCAGATCTAATTCAAGTAGCCTCTGCTGATAACATAATCCATCTAGGCCTGCCACATGTCTGGTAGCCTTTCTTTGTACTTGCTCAAGTGATTTTATAGTCCCTTTTCCCCCTGGTGACCAAAATTGGGCACAGTACTCCAGATGTGGGCAGACCAATGCCTTGTACAATGGCATTACCACTAATCTATCTTTACTTTTAATATGCCTATTTATACAGTGCAAAAGTCCACTAGATTTACTTGTAATATGATTACAGTGTGTCTTAAAACTAAGATCACTGGTAATATAAATGCCCAAATTCTTTTCCTCTGTTGTCTCTTGTAACACTACTCCATTTAATGTATATTTATAATGGATATTATGTTTCCCCAGATGTATAACCCTGCATTTGTCAACAGTAAACGTGGAATTATTACTTATTGCCCAATATTCAAGTTCTTTTAGAGCTAATTGTAAAATATCCGCATTCTCCTTGGAATTAATCATATAACCTATTCTTGTGTCATCCATGAATTTGGATAACCACAATTGTGTTGAAGTTTGCATGGATGAAATATATAAATTGAAAAGGCAGGGGCCCAGAACTGAGCCCTGTGGAACACCACTAGTCACCTCTGCCCAATCCGACAGGGACCTCTTCAAAGAAACTCTCTGTTTCCGATCTAATAACCAGTTTTCAATCCAGTGAGAAATATTTGCATGTATACCATACTTGATTAAAGCCTCAATCAAGAGGTCATGTGGAACTTTGTTGAATGCCTTGGAGTAGTCTAGAAAAAGAACATCCACTGGATTGCGAGAATCAAGTGCTTGATTTACCTTGCCGTAAAATTCCAACAAATTTGTCTGACAGGACCTACTCTTTCTAAAACCATGTTGGTTGTGATCAAGATCTCCTGACACAGCTAACATGTCAGTGATGTAAGTTTTAATAATAGCTTCCAAAATGTTTCCCAATATTAATGTCAGGCTGATAGGTCTATAGTTAGATGCCTCCTGTCTTGACCCTTTTTTGTATATTGGGATGACTTCAGCCTGCCTCCATTCGTCTGGAATTTCTGCCTTATCTATAGAATGTTGAAATAAAAATGCTATTGGGGCTGCCAATACATCAATCAGTTCTTTTAACACCCTGGGGTGAAGACCATTGGGTCCCTGCGCTTTATTCTGATCCAAGGCTTTTAGCCTATCTCTCACATCATTAACCTCAATTACAAGTAATGAACCTGCATCCTTAGCCTGATGCTGCAAAGTATTATGAGTTTTTGGATTATTCACTGAAGTAAAGTATGCATTATAATAGCATGCAATATCCTTGCCATCTAATATTAAATCACCATTTGGTCTCTTTATGGGCCCTATTGACTTGTTAACACCTTTTTTATTATTTATGTAGGAGAAAAATGATTTATAGTTGTTTTAAACTTTAGTTGCCAATTTATATTCATAATCTTCTTTTGCTTTATGTATACTTAACCTACATTTTTTAAGTTCAAGTCTATATTTTGCCCTGCTTTCAGGCTGCCCACTTTTCTTGGCATTACTGTATGCCTTATTTTACCTTTTATATTTTTAACTATTTGTAAGGTAAACCATGGGGGTCGGAATTTGTAGTCTTCTTAAAACTAGGGATGAACTCTTGTACAAGAGATTTGATTTTGTTACTTAAAATGTCCCACATATGTTGTAACTTCAATCCCCTAAAATCCGTCTGCCAATCCCACGACACTAAGTGTTCACTTATGCAGTTAAAATTTGCCCTGCTGAAATTATATACCACTGTCCTGCTGACCGTCTTAGATGTAACCTTACTAATACTAAATTCCACCATATTATGATCGCTGGAACCTAGGGGATGTAAAACCCTACAATCCTGAATATCATATTCAAGATTGCTTAGTACCAAATCCAAGGTATGAGTACCCCGAGTATAGTCTTTAACATACTGTTCTAAACCATTTAGTAGAAAACACTCGAGTAATCTTTGCTCATTTGATGATTCTGCTTGGGGGGGATCCCAACTCAACCCTAGGAGATTAAAGTCACCTAATAACAAAGAATTTCCAGCCTGAGTGAAGTTTTGTATGCATTCTAGTAATTTAAGGTCATCTAACTGTGAGCTAGATGGTGGCCTATATACAACACCCACGTTTATTATTGGCATTTGGGGGGTAATTTAACCCAGGTTAATTCAGCAGTATCATATTTAAGAATATCTACACTTTCAGATATAATATGATCAGCTACATATAGGGCAACACCCCCACCCTTTTGAAGTGGCCTATCTCTATGATAGAGAGAAAACCAGGGATTTGTTTATCCCATGAGTCATCCTGTTTCCACCATGTTTCTGTAATGGCACACAGACTAATGTGGTATTTATTTAAAGTAAACACCAGTTTGTCTAGTTTATTATTAAGACTTCTTGCATTTAATAAGAGACAGTTCCAGTGTTCTGACTGTACCAGCCCCAGTTTTGTTGATGTTTGAGGTATACAACTCCCTTCCCCCCAATCTGGAAGTTTAAAGATTTGTCAATTTTCTGTTTTAATATTTGTGAAAGAAAGCATTTTCCTTGCCTATTCAAATGAATGCCATCTAATGCAAACAGTCTTGTATCATAGAAATTATCCCAATTTTCCAAAAACTCATAATCCTCTCTAAGGCACCACCTCTTCAACCACCCATTTAAACTCTCAATTCCTGATCTTTTATTAAAATTTACCCCAGGGCTTGGTATAATACCTGAAATAATCAGGTCACAGCCTCTAGCTTTTAGATCTGCACCTATATACTCAAATTCCCTTTGGATATCTAGCAATTTTCTCTTGCCCACATCATTAATACCTACATGTAACAACACCAATGGTTGTTTATTGTGTTCAAGGAGACCTGGTATAAGACGTCTAACATCTGAAGTTCCGGCACATGGTAATACACTGACAGTAGTTGAGGTGTTCCTATTTTTACATAAGATGGAATCAGTATATTTTAGCATTGAGTCTCCGATTACCAAGATGTCCCTCTGGACTGTACTAATTAATGTATCAACCCGTTCTACCTGATTTTCAGGACAGACCACATTGGGGTCCATAATGTGAATCTGCTGATTTTGTTGATATGTCTCCTGTTCCGTCGTGATATCTTGTGCTAGGAGGCTAAACCTATTAGGTGTTAACACATTTGATAATCCCCCAATATTCCGTCTTCCTTTCTAATTTATCTGGGGAACTTTACACCACTGCTCTTCCTTCTCCTCAACATATGGTGCTGATACTTGTACATTTTTATATGGACTTGTAACCACCTGAGAAATACTAAGTCCTACCTCATCTTCTACAGTATCTATGTAATCCTCTAAGCTGCTGATATCAGCTAATGTTTTTAATCTATTGCGTAGTGCTAAGTTTTCAGCCTGTAAAACTTCTATTAATTCGCACTTTTCGCAAGTAAAGTTGATTATGCACTCACCCAGTAGGAGCATTTGGCATTTGCTACGTGTACTGTTTAAGCACTGTCCTGGCTTCAGTGAGTCCATTGTTATAATCGTTCACTATACCTCCGCATTACAGCTTTCTATTTATATGGCCCTAGGCCCTATTGACCCTATTGACATGTATGACACATGCCAATGCGCGTGTCTCTGCGTGCATCTCCACTCGCGACGGCGCGTGCCCAGCTCGCAGCAGGCTGAGTATTTAATGAAGGAATACCACGGAAATGCTTCAGGGAGGTCATTGAATGCTCGCAACACAAGTTGATCAAAATAAAATATTTAAAAGCACCTTATGCGTCCCTTGCTCATTCGCAAGGCAGGCACAGGATAAAAAAGTGTCCCACACAAATATTTTAAAACACAATAGTGTTGTAGTCCTAGTAACTTCCCCAGAACTACCACTGTCTACCCACTTCCTATACAGTGGAATGTAGGGCTCAGGGATAGTTTCAAAATAGACACACTCGACTGTTTAATTACTGCAATGCTTTGCTGGACATGAACACTCATATATCACATACGTCCTACAACTCTGCAGTCAGCTAAATTGTTGCTTGTATCACTTGTGTGTGGAAGAGATAGAAAAAAAACAAATGTGGGCACAGTGTTGTCAGTCAGGGTCACCTGTATAAAAGGACATGAAATTTTACAATGGAACTCACAGCCATTACTGGGGAGAATGCCTGCTGGCAACTTACTGTCCACTGCAGCAGTTCTATTTAGTGGTAACCTATACACCATTATTAAACAATTTTGTGACTTTCTAGGCCTTGCTTTCCTCTCATTTCCTCATTCTTTGGGTTCAACAACAATACTTATTTCCCATTATCCAGCATGCATGCTGCACACAGCTGAAATCTATCCTTTCTGAACCACGTGGTCATCCACTGTCACTAGCAGGGGATGGGCACTGTGACATTCCAGGATACAGTGAAAAGTATTGCAGTTATGCAATGATGGACCTTGAAACAAATGCAATTGTTGATTTTTCACTGGAACAAGTTCAACCTGGCATCACCTCTGTTTGATTAGAGAAGAAAGGTTTTGAGAACTGTGTAAAGAATCCACATACTGTAACTGCGGTGTGCACATTTCCTTAATTGCCACAGATTATCACCGCTGCATTAGATGCCTGATGCTCAAAGATTACCTTGCAATACAACATCAATTTGACTTATGGCACATGTCCAAGAATATCGCTAAAAAAATCAATGCACAGACCAAGAAAAGGGGTAATGAGATCCTCATGGAGTGGAGCCACAGCATCGCAAACCATCTGCGGTGGTCTGCCAAAACTTGTGGTGGTGATGCAACAACCTTGCGTGAGAAGTGGCAGTCTGTGACAAATCATGTGACTGATGTTCACAGCTGGAGCTGGGGTGAGACATTTCATACATGCAGTCATCCTGTTCCATTACCAATCACTGAATGGCAAAAGTGGTTGACTGATGGTGATCAGGCCCATCATGAGCTGTCCAAAATCATTAATAACGCAACATTCCTCAAGGACCTGAAACAGGCCGCTGAGTTCTGTCACACAGGGAACACTGAGGTGTTCCATGTACTACTCTGCAAATACTGCCTGAAGTTTGAGAGTTTTGGTTATGCAGGCATGGAAGCACATACCATTCTCGCAATTCTTGATCACAATAACAAGCAGTGGTCACCAAACCAACTTCAACATTCAGTGCACTTGGTGAGAAATGGTACAATCTGGTGTACTCAAAGCAGGAAAAAAAATGCATAGCAAGGCCAGTGTTTGAAAGCGTCACACGACTACATATATGAGATGCTGAATCAGGTTTTGCAACTCAAGTGTCAGGAAATTTGTCTTCCCCCATGCATGTCCCAACAGTGCCAGACAATACTGCACATGAACCATGCCCACCAAAACATGACATCATAGAAGGACAAGTATCAAGATTTAAAAACGATAACTTGAAAGCAAAGTACATTGTCAATTGTGGTCAATAGTGCAGTGTTAATCAAGTGACGGCTTGCCATGTATTTTGGCACTTCATCAAAACACCTGGCATGCACTGATGATACTAATGGCTAGCATTGCATTTCTTTGGCTAATTGCCGTGGCATGGCTATACACAATTCATATCAGATCAATGAGTCACACATTGCCATTCTACAGTATGCAAAGAACACATATGTCAGCATTATCTAACAACATGGTATGTGCTTACATGGCCAAAATGCACCCTGCTGGATGTGTTGTGAGGCACGAGGAGCAGTGAAGTGCCAACACTGAACCCGTGGCGTATGTTAAATCCTCTGTAACCACAGACCCTGGAGTCTGTTACCGTGCTTACAACATGAGTTAGTCTTACAAATGAAAAATAAATGATAAACATACGTTTTTAGGCTATGTGAACAGTGAAAGGTTGCCAGTGCCCTGAGGACCAGAAAGACTAACCACACATGTCATGCATTTGTTATAATGTTACCAAACATACTTATTACAGAAGCGACTCATGAGACAATTTCTGGCATTTGTATGTTTATAACAGGAACATATGCATGGATCACTTTGCTGTTCTCACTACCATTCATAGAAACATAGAAGCATAGACTTTGACAGCAGATAAGGACCGCTTGGCCCACCTAGTCTGCCCATTTACCCTACCTACAGTATAAGCTGCAGATCCTATTTAACCAATAGCCTATTTCTTCCTACCCCCCACAAAAATTGCCTTATGTCTGTCCCATGCATTCTTGAATTCTCCCAGTTTTAGACCCCACAACCTCCTCAGGAAGGCTGTTCCATGCATCCACCACCCTCTCTGTGAAAAAAATACTTCCTCACATTGCCCCGAGCATTCCCCCTCTATCTTCAAATTGTGTCCCCTTGTTCTTGCACATCTCTTTTTCTGAAAGATGCTACCCTCTTGGACTTTATTGATTCCACTGAGGTGCTTAAACATTTCTATCATGCCCCCCCTCTCTCTCCTTTCCTCAAGGGTATACATATTAAGCTCTTTTAGTCTCTCCTTGTATGGCTTCTCTTGCAGACCCTGCACCATTTTAGTTGGCCTCCTCTGAACTGCCTCCATCCTGTCTATGTCCTTGCGGAGATGGGGTCTCCAGAACTGGATGCAGTACTCCAGATGGGGACTCACCAGCTGTCTGTACAGGGGGATAACAACTTCCTGTTTTCTGCTGATGATACCTCTCCCTATACATCCCAGTATACCCCCAGCCCTCCCTACTGCCTTCTCGCATTGCTTGCCAACCTTAAGGTCATCTGATATGATTACCCCTAGGTCTCTTTCTATTTTTGTTGTTGTTACTACCTCCCCCCATTGTGTAATCTTCACCTGGGTTTTTGTTTCCCAGGTGCATTACTTTGCACTTCTTTGCATTGAATCCAAGCTGCCATACTTCTGACCATTCCTCCAACCTTGCCAAGTCCCTTTTCATCCTTTCCATGCCTCCTTGTGTATCAATCCTGTTTCAGATCGTTGTGTCATCTGCAAAGAGGCATACTTTTCCTTCCAGTCCCTCTGCAATGTCACTTATAAAGACGTTAAAAAGGACTGGACCCAGTACTGAACCCTGCGGTACCCCACTAGTAACCCCTCTTTCTTCAGAGTGGATTCCATTTACAATTACCTTCTGTGTCCTGTTGTTCAGCCAATGTTTGACCCAGGCTACCACCTTGGGACCCACTTCCAGGCTGGTTAATTTGACTACTAATCTTTTGTGTGGGACTGTGTCAAATGCCTTGCTAAAGTCTAGGTAGGCCATGTCCACAGCCCCCACCCGGTCTACTACTTTGGTCACCCAGTCAAAGAAATCAATTAGATTCATCTGACATGACCTTCCCACTGTGAACCCATGCTGCCTTGGGTCCTGTGCCCCACTGGCCTCTAGGTACTCACCAATTCTTTCCTTCAGAAGTGATTCCATCACTTTCCCTACCACAGAGGTCAAACTGACAGGTCTGTAGTTTCCTGCCTCCATCTTGGTCCCACTTTTGTGAAGGGGAATCACATCCGCCTTCTTCCAGTCCTCAAGTACCATACCATCCTCCCATGATTTGTTAAAAAGCGTAGTCAGTGGTGTCACTAGTTCTCTGCTTAATTCTTTTAGAATTCTGGAGTGATTTCCATCTGGCCCCATTGCTTTGTCCACCTTCAGTTTTAGGAGTTCTTTCAGAACCCTTTCTTCTGTGAAAGGAATGGGATCAACCCCTCTCCCCAGAGTGCTTCTGTTTATTGGATTAGGCACCCCCCCACACTTTGTCTTTTGTGAATACTGAACAGAAGTATTCATTCAGTGTCCCTGCTTTATCACTGTCACTCTCTGCCCACTCACCATCCATTCTATTCAGCCTCACTATCCCTCCCTTTGTCTTCCTACGCTCCCTGATATACCTATAAAAGGTTTTATCCCCCTTCTTAACCGAGTTAGCTATCTTTCCTCAGTTTGTGCCTTTGCTATTCTGACTACCCTCCTGCTTCCTTCTGCCTTTAGCTGGTACAGTTCTCTGTCCTGCTCCTTCTGTGTTTCCTTATACTTCCTAAATGCTATCTTTTCCTTCCTAACCTTCCCCGCCACCTCTGTTGAGAACCATAGTGGCTTTTTCTTTTGTTTTGATTTGTTTATTTGCTTCACACAAAGGCTTGTTGCCTCTGTGATGGCAGTTTGATATTGCCATTGTTGCTCCACCCCTCCTTCTAGCCTGTTTGCTAGTGCTTTTCTACGGCACTCTCCCATCTTGCCAAAGTCAGCCCTCCTGAAGTCCAGAACCCTCACTTTTGTATGGCTTGACTCTGTAGCAGAGTTTATCATGAACCACACTGTTTGGTGGTCACTTGTTCCCAAATGGCTACCCACTTCTAGATCTGAGATCCTCTCACTGTCTCCATTTGAGAGTACAAGGTCTAAGATTGCTCCTTCACGAGTGGGTTCCAAAACTAGATGTTTGAGGCATGCCACCTGAAGGGCATCAAGAATGGCCCTCCTTTTGAATGTGGCTGCCGCAAAGGTGCTCCAGTTAACATCTGGCATGTTAAGGTCCCCCATCAACAGTATCTCCCCTTTCTCTGCCATCCTAAGTATGCCTTCTATCATATCCTTGTCCATTCCTTCCCCCTGACATGGGGATCTATATACAACCCCTGTGCAGATTGTAGTGCCATTTCCAGTCTCTAAGGTGACCCACAGTGCCTCCTCTCCTCCCTGTTTACTCTTTTGTTCAGTTGCTTTTATCCCTTCCCTTACATAGAGAGCTACACCCCCCTTCTGCCCTCCGTGTCTCTCCTGTAGGTTGTGTACCCTGGTATGTTAACATCCCAGTCATGGTTCTCTGTGTACCATGTTTCTGTGACTGCTACAATGTCCAGGCATCCCTCTTCCATCAAGGCCACCAGTTCAGGGAGCTTGTTGCCCAGACTCCGGGCGTTGGTACTCATTACCCTCCATTTCTTGATGGCCTCACCCCTTTTTGCCCCATCCCTGTCCTTATTGCATTTGTCACTTTCTCCATTTACCCTGCACTTCTCTCCTATTGACATCTCTATGTTGGTGTCTACCTCATGAGTACCCTGATATTTTGGGGCACTAAGTTTCCCTGCTCCTTTCCAGTGCCTCCCCCTTGGCTAGTTTAAATACTTGCCAATGAAGTATTTAAACCTATCACCTAGGATCCTGGTTCCCCTCCTGGACAGATGCAGACCATCATGCCAGTATAGGCCTGCATCCCTCCAGGTAGACCCCAGTCTCCAATGAAGCCAAATCCCTGAGCTCTGCACCAGTTTTTCAACCACTGATTGAATCCCATGGTGTGGAGCACCCTAGCCTCACCCGTGCCATAGACAGGCAGCACCTCCGAGAAGGTTACCATGTGTGCTATTTGTCTAAGGCCCCTCCCCATCTCCACAAACACTTCTTGCACTGCTCTGATCCCTTTCTTAGCCAGGTCATTTGTCCCTAGGTGGACAATGACACACACATTCCACACACTCTTTCACCGCCACCAACAAGCATTTACATAATGTGAGAGCGCATGTGCGCTGTCCGTGTTCTTGACAGTACTGCTTTCATGCATTTGTTTCATATTTGATGTCAGAATTCAGGTCTGGACTGTAAGGGTCAAATTGTTTGCTGTTCAGTTATGACATGCAAGCAAATCATGAAAAATGTAGATCAAGTTAACAGAACAGTGTATTCCTTGGAGCATGCCTGTGGTGTGTCATTTTTCAGTGTCTATGTGGAGTGATCTTTATTAAGGCCTGGTATTCACAATGGTTTTTCACAACACAGTTGCCATGACACAATGACTGTTGATTAGTCAATGTCATCAAATGTCATCTGATGCGCACTACAGCTGTCATTCTTTCACTCTGCATTTGTCAGGCACTGTGTCTACTTGTCAGGCATACACAAGGGGCCAGATATTCAAACTGCACCCAAAAAGTGTGCAATAGCAGGAGCAAGCGCAAGTCTCTTGCACCCATGCACAAGAGATGCGATATTCAAAAACAGAGCAGGCCAAATTGCGCCTATACTGTAGCTGACGACTGAATATCGCACCACCTGCACCATAGCACAACTAGGGAGGGGAAGCTGAGCAGATCTGATGCGCCATAGCGCAACCAGGGAGCCCCCTCCAGCTGCAGAGCAATATGACTGCACAATCAGGGAGGTAGGGGCCCACCACCCATGCCACAGATGGGCTCAGGAACACACAGCAGAACAGACATCGTCCCCCCACACCCCAAGCACAGCACAAGTGGGGGAGGGCTGGAATACCCACTGGCCCATGGAGACAAGCAACCAACCCACAGCCTGGCCATGGTGCCCCATCACACCTACCGGCATGCTGTGACTGGAAGACAAGGAGGGCAGACCACCCCGTGCCACACCATCCCCCCCAGTGCAGAGCACACCCTGCACCGTGACCCCCAGACCCCCCCCATGAGCAGTGACCACCACTACAGGAAACCTCTATGCATGCCACCATCCCCACTGTGTCAATTCAACCCTGTGCACCACAGAACCATGCAAGCCAGCCCCACCATGAGCACCCATCAGTGGGTTGCAGCACATGGCAATGCAACAACGGCAGACACAGTGCCACCATGCACAGTCCCCCTGAGGTACTGCTGAGAGACCAACCATGCGTTGACACAAGAGGTACCCCACATGGGACAGGTGTGCCCTTGACACCACCACCAGTGGTACAGCGCCCTGCACAGTATTCCAGTGACACACCCGGACCCACCACTGGCCACAACAGCCAGCACAGACACCCACAGTGGTGCGTGGAAGCATGCACCACACTGGATGCCACACAGGGTATGGACAGACACCCACCCATACCCAAGGGCACAACAACACAGGGACACAGTGGTGGGGCAACCAAGCCCCCATTGTGGGCTCATGTAAGCTGTGTACACACAACCCGCAGTCCACCATGGCACTGGAGTGCCAGCCACCCTGTGCCAGCACTGTGGACCCATACACCACCAGTAGTCACCCGGAGCACAAGCCACAGGCAGTGGGGCACATCCCCTACAACACACACAAGCCACAGCATGGAGGTGGGACAACGACTGTGTTGCCCACAGTGCCACCCGAGCCAGGTATGCACCACACCAGTGACAGGGGCAACCCAGCAAAGTGACGGGTACAGTGGCGGCCCTGCAGGGAATGCCACCACTGACATGCCAGTGGACCATGCAGGCCACAGACAGGCATGTATGTCGGCTGCACAGGCCATGGACGGGCTGATGGGTGCACCATGGACACAGAGCACGCGCCATGGACCATTGCACACAGTCATCCAGTGCACAGGGAACAACACACACAACAAAGACACTGACTGATATCTTCCCCCACACCATAGTCACCTCCACACAGACAGACACACATACCCATGACTGCACCACCCCTGATGCCATGCACACCACTGCAGCTGAGCACCTATAGCCCGCTGCAAATCAGAGACCACCACAGTATTCATATCAAAGTCAAATGTATTGTAAATATAAAAGTGAATTATGCACAAGAATAAAAACTATATACAAGCTTGGGGGGGACACAAACAAGGTGGGGGTGAGTAAGGGGAAGGGGTGGACAAATGGGATGGGATAGGAGGGGTGTGAGGGTGGGTCCAGGGTGGTAGGGGAAGTAATGGATCGAAGGACTTTCATCGGGACCGCCGTTCCTGGCTCTGGGACCTCCAGCCTCTGTGTCTCTGCAGCACCCCCGTCGTGTCCAGCCTCCTTAAGATGTTGATGAACTTGCCGTCCAGCTGTAGGAGCTCCCGTAAGGCATCCCAAATGTCCCTGAGATGGCGTGTACCTAGGACAAGGGAGCACAGTCAATAGGTGTGAATGCACAACCCTATACAGCCCACCCACTGTGCATGGCATACGACCATGGGACATACCACTGTGATGGTGTGTGACCACCCGCAGTGATCACGTCCACAGGACCTGCCCACCCAGGTGCATACAGCCATGTGGAATGCTGCACACACCCACCGGCCAAGTCAAGCACAGCACCACCATGGCCATTTAGTAACATGGCTATGTGGTGCAAAGGCAGTGTCACAGCCATGCACCTGGTGCACGCATAGACCTCCAGTGACGCACACCCAGCCATGCATTGCCACTGGACAGTGTTGACCGTAACAAGTTGCGTGCATGGCAGTGATGTTGATGAATGGTGGCCATGCCCCGCTGCCCACCCTGTCACACAGCATGCAGTACTAATCATGGATACATGGCACTCACCCTCATCGGGCCAGTCAGGTGGGCGGTGATGGCCCTCGCCCCACCTGGCTGCATTGTCCTCCCCCCTCCGCCGCTCTGCCCGCAATCTGTGGAGTTCATCCGGGTCTGTGGGGAAAAAAAGGAGAGAAGAACATCAGTACATTCCCGAAGCAAAGTCCCCCTGCCCCAAGGTGTGTGCCCTCCCACCCAGCCAGATCCACCGACCCCACACCCTGTGAACACTGCCACGGCCAACCCCATATGTTCCCTCCCCTATGTGCTGGACGCATACAACACTGTGACTCATATGGATGATAAAAGAGTGTTGACGGAACCCCTACCTGGACGTGGCACCGTGCCCCTCCTGGCACATGCCCGCAGTCGGGCCAGTAGCTCCAGCTCCCTCCTGTGCAGGTCACCATAGCGGTGACTGCACTGCTCTTTACTACGCCCCAGTCCTGTGGCCTCTTCCAGGGCAGTGGCCACCTCCTGCCACACCTGGGTCCTGGCCCTGTCCAGGGGGGCCTCCCGGAAGAGAGGCCCATGGTGTGGCTCAACAATGGCCACCAGATTGGCCAGCTCAATTGCTGTCCAGTGTGCTGTCCATCTGCGTGCCTTTCTAGCAGCTATAGTAGGCAATATGGCACTCTGCAGCGCAGCTCTCCATGTGCAGATGCTGCGCGGTACAGCGCTGCCATTCCCTATTGTGCTGTTACCGAACAGCGCTATAGAGGTTCACCTATGTATGACACATGGCGCCAAGGGGCCAAAGGTCTGGCACAGGGTCAAGGGTCTCTGGCATAAGGCCACACACAGTGCCACTGGATGACAATGCATGTAGCGCGATTGGCTGCCTATGTGCCAGTGCCATAGTGGACTACCAAGCAGTTGGGCCATTGCACCTATGATGGCCCAGTGCCACAGTGCCATGTAGTGACCATCGCTATAGCGCCACTGGCACAATGGTGGCCATGTCCTGCATTGCCTACAGCACACAGCATGTCATCAGCATGGCAGACGCCTGCGTCAGCAACCCGGGCATGCGCAGTGAGGTATACTACGCATGTCACAGGACTGTGCCATTGGCTCAGCATGTTCAACACAATTGCACAAAGTGCAACAGCGTGATATTCAGCCGTCATATGCAAATCATCTAATCAGCCATTCAATGGCGCAGCACTGCAATTTGCATCTACTTAAACTTGCTCCTCCCCTCATTTGCATGGATTGCGCTATAAAGGTGCGACAATGTGCTGCAGTGGCCATAGTTGGTTACTGCAGTTTATTAGTGAGTTGCATGCTGTTTGGGAGTGTGGACTGTGGATTCAGGGACATGCATGGGACTGCACAGTCACAGGTAACAACTGCCATTCTTACAGGCTACATAACGACCGAGCAGGTTGTTGGAGAGGAGGAAAACAGTGGTGGGAGGAGGAGGAGGCTGAACTTTACAAAGGCTGAAACTGAGGCCCTGTTCAAGGCCTACCTGGATCAGGAGCCACTGCTCAGTGGATGGTGGGGAACCCCTCAGGCCCATGCTGCTGCATGGGATGAGGTGGCACGTGCTGTGAACCTGCATGGTACCCGCCAGCGCTCCGTGCAGGAGTGTAAGAAGAAGATGGGCACGGACAGGAGGAGGGTAAAGGAGAAGGTGGCTGCCATCAGGGCAGCATGTGCTGCAACAGGTGGGGACAGCTGGAGGTGGTACAGCTGACCCCAGCAGAGGACAGGCTTGCTGGAAGCATGCAGCGCAGTGCCATTGAGGGTGTTCCGGGTGGTGGCTTCCAGACGGGTGGTGGCCCATCACTGCATGGTAAGTCATGGTCTGTCTATGGGGGGGCAGGGTAGGTCACACACAGTAATGTGACTTTGCTTTCCCTTACAGATCCTGAGCATCTGCATGGGTCAGTGGTGGTGGGCCTGTCCACTGCGGACAGTCGGATGGAGTCGGAGGTGGGACCATCCACCTCCACAGGTATATGTGGATCATTGTGACAGTGGGGCCGCCTGGCTGTCCACACTGATGTCATTGTGACAGGTGTGGAGGAAGCCCTGCCTGTGTCCCAGCATGCTGGTGTCCATGGATGCCAGCATGCTGTGGCTGTGGCCAGGGCAGAGTCCGGCACCAGTGATGATGACTCGACCGTGGGCAGTGACACGTGTGTGCCACAGGATGGCCACACAGCAGGGCAATTCACGCCCATGGCTGCGGGTGGTGCCACCGTGGAGGCCTGTGTGTCAGCACAGCCCCAGGCTGTGCCTGTCAACACCAGTGGGGCAGCACTGGTGTCTGTTCAGGACAGTGGGACTGTTGTGGCCACTGCGGCAGCACCACTGAGCCCTGGGGTGAGGCAGCTGGAGGGGCAGCATCAGCAGTCACCCACTGGGCTTGGGGGTACAGGGTTCAGCGGCGGCATCTGTGCACCACCTGTGGACATGCCCAGACCTGGTTCTGGTGCGCAGCACCCACCCTCAAGGGGTGCTGAACATCAGGGCCTTGCACACCCTGAGGGACAGGATGCCGAGAAGGCTGATGACCTCTTGGACAAGCACACCCGCCTACTGCGAGCATCAGTCCAGCAGCAGATGCGGCTTGTGACGTCCGTGGATGCACTGCGTGTGGCTCTGGAGTGGGCAGAGGAGCGTCGCAGCAGGGAGACCGCACTGATCCTGGCAGGGATGGACCATTTGCGAGAGGATGTGACCGCTGCCATTGACAGGCATGCACAGGCATTCATTGCTGTCATGGCTACAATGGGCACACAGTCAGGTGCCCATGCATCATGGACACCACGCAGTGCACTATCCACCCCCGTTCCCAGCGTCATGAGACTCCCACCCTGCTGATGCCGGGTTCAGCTGTGGGCATCCCGAGCACTCCTGGTGCAGGCATGTTCGGTGTGCTGCAGACCCCTGCTCGAGCACAGTCGCGTTCACACAGTGGAACCCTTGGGGGACCATCGGTGCCACCCCATGAGGCCAGTGGTCAGCCTGCCAGTTCTGGCGGGTCTCGCCGGGGCCACCCACGCATCTGTGGTGGCCATGGCACTGTGTCGCATGACTGACCTGTCTCCCAGTGTGGCTACTGTCTGGTGCTGCCCTGTGTGCATTGTGTGTGTCCATGGGCAGTGCACGGGTGGGTACCCGGCCCTGCACGTGGACACACAGTCCACCTGCACACCCTCCTGGCTGCTGTCCACAGTTGCATGTGCATGATGATGCCTGCATTGCACTGTACACCAAAGTGCAATGGTGCTCAGCTTCTGACACACGCACATGGACAGGCAGTGGGCGTGGTGGCCTGTGGACATGTGTGTTGCTAGGGTGTGCGTTCTGGGTCGGTGTGCTTTCTGCCCTCTGTGCACGTTTGTTGCATTGTGTGTGTGTGTGTCCTTTGTCATGGCATGTTAATCCTCACCCATCCCTGGTTGTGTGTGTGCCTCTGTGCCCTGCCACTTCTCTTGATGGCATGCACCCCCGGTGTGTGTCCATGCATGTTTGTGGGTTGTGCCTTGGCCACTGGTGGTTGCGCATGGCCCCATGACTTACCTGGGGTGGCTGAAGTGCTCCTCCGTGATGGTGTCCCAGTGCAGCTGTGCCAGCCGGAGCAGTCTGGGTCCCGTCTGCCAAGGGGGTGCTGCCCATCACCATTGTCACCGGCGTCCCCATCATCCCCATCGCTGTCCCACTCTTCGACCTGTATGGCTATCCCACATTCGTTGGTCATGTTGTGCAGGATGCAACAGGCCAGTAATATCCTGCAGGCCTTTGAGGGGCTGTTCTGTAGGGCAACGCTGGAGGTGTCCAGGCAACAGAAACATGCTTTCAGCATCCTGAACACCTGCTCGATGACATTATGTGTGGTGGCGTGTGCTTCATTGTAGCATTGCTGTGATGGGGTCATGGGCCGCCGTTAGGGTGTAAGCAGCCAGGGACGGAGTGGGTATCCACTGTCACCTGTGTGTAGAGGGCGGAGGTTAGTTTTGTGATCAGCATCGCCCTGCCCCAGGCCATGTAGGCCACTACCCATGCCACCTCTGGCCATGCTCCCCCAGGCCCTATGATTGTCCATGTGGTTTGCATACTCACCCACTAGGTGTCCAGTGGGGATATCCTCACTCTCAAATCTGTGGCACAGTGCTGACTTGTGCCAGATGAAAGAATCGTGTGCTCCCCCAGGGTGCGTGGCACAGACATTGATGATGCGCCCCCTGGCATCGTCCACCACCTGGCAGTTGATGCTGGCATAGCCCTTGCGGTTTATGTATGCAGCCCCCTCAGGGCCAGGTGGTGTGCGTATGGCCACATGGGTGCAGTCTATTGCCCCTAGCATGCCAGGCATATGTGCTACCCTGTGGAACTCCTGTATGTTTGCTGTGCGCTCCGCTGCTGTGCTGGGGAAATGGATGTACTCCTCAGCATGTGGCAGCAGTGCGCTGAGGAATTGGGTGAGGTGGCGTGACGTGGCTGACTGGGTTATGCCTGTGGTATCCCCAGTTGGCCTCTGGAAGGTACCCATGGTGAGCAGGCACATGCAGGCTGTTACCTTTGTCTCCACTGACAGGGCATGGCTCCGTTGTGTGGGTGCCTGCATCACATCACTGCACAGCTCACAGAGCCTCCTCAGAATTGCCCTGTTCAGGTGGTACCAGCCCACAATCTCAGTATCAGTGTACAGCTCAAAGCTGGTGCGGACTTGGTACTGCCTGCTGGGGGCATACTGCCGACGGGCCCTTCCACGGCCATGCCCCACTGCCACCCGCCTTCTCACCCCCCTCATTATGGCCTCCATGTGGAAGGTGGCACTGGTCATGTCCCTGGCTTGTGTTCACCCCTCCCGGCAGCTGTTGCTGTATTCCCCCCGCTGTCCTGGCTGCTACCTCCTCTGCACCGGGTACACCTGCCTGTGCTGGCCTCTGTGCTATGTGGTTCCCCACACCTTCCCTGTGCCTGGCTGTTCAGAGTGACCTTTCCCTGGCCTGCTCTGTTTGTGCTTCCTGCCCTGTCTGTTTGCCTCTGACACATGTGGCTTCCCTGTAGCGTTCTTGCGCCTCTTCCTTGCTCCTATTTATTTTGGCTCATTTCCACTATGGCGCAACTTCTGCTTGCTCCACTATTGTGCATGGTGCAAGTCTTTGAATATCTCACTGCGCTATTTATGCATGGTTCCTCCCCCTTCGGTTGCACATGCCTTCATTATCATTGCGCTGTTGCTCAGCATGATTTTGGGGGTGCAACTGCCTCCTGTTGAATATCGCAGAATGGCGCAATCTCGGACTTGCGCAGGCACAACCCTATTGCGCATAGCTCAACTCTTTTGAATATCTGGGCCAGTGTGTACAATTTTTTTGTTACCAGGCAGAGACAAGGCTATTGGTGACAATGACACCTTGGTGCACAACCAGCATTCTGCCTGTATCATGCATTCTTCAATTTGCCTACTGTTATGTCTATGTACTTTTCTATGGGTGGTTTGGAAATTATTAATTTTGGTTTAACTGAATTATGTAGTATAAAATAAATGATGTAGTCTGTGATCTATGGGAGTAACCTGTGCAAGGAATGGTGTGAAACTGGAATGCCAGATATGAAATTGTGCAGTGTTTCATGGGAAAAAAATAAACTATCATTAATTACTTGTACCTTAATTGTTAATTTGGGGATTGCACCTAACCAAGGGTGTTATCCTCAACCTTTACTACCCCACTGCGCAGTTCCTTTGCAACGTACTCCAGACAGGCTGCTGAGGTATAATCTTTCATTTACTAACAATTTTGTCTTTACTAATAATTGCAAAGTTCAAAGGGACTGCCCAAGGGCAGTTAGTTGGTGCTGAGGATGGCTGCACACCCAATACATATACAAAGAAAGAAAGTACTCAGCAGTCATGAAAACAATTGCACAAAGTCCCACACAGTTTTGCATGAAGTAATCTATTGTGGCTGGATTGCCTACAAAGACAGCGTTCACTTCCCCAGTGCTTCAACCCCACACAGGGCTTCCACAGGGGGAGGATCTGTGGAATGACAAACCGCACCATATTTGAAGTAATAAAAGTGATACACACCTCAAGTATTACAAGTAAATGGTGATAAGTGAAAAGCAACAACAGCTAAGTGAGGTAAGGTCAAGGGAATAATTGTGGCATACTATTAAACTCATTTCATGGTGAAACGCAGTTGTTGCATCATATTATGTATTTAAGCAAATGCTCTATTTTGTTGCCTAAAGCAGCTATAACTTATTGTGGCAGTGTAAGTCCTGAGAAGGATACATATATAAGACCTTTCACCTTTTTTTGTAACTTCAAATCGTACTTAAAGGAGCACAAAATCAAGAGAAATGGTAGTGGTTAGCCGCCGAGCTCGATGGACGCCTAATCGAGGAGCTCTTGCCTTTCCCACCGCATATCCGTATTAAGCCTGTTCCATACCTGCTCTTTGCATTCTCTCTCTTGCTCCGCTGGCTAAAGGAGT
This sequence comes from Neoceratodus forsteri, assembly GCA_016271365.2. Classification (NCBI taxonomy): domain Eukaryota; kingdom Metazoa; phylum Chordata; order Ceratodontiformes; family Ceratodontidae; genus Neoceratodus; species Neoceratodus forsteri. The sequence continues at coordinate 1,689,309,978 of CM028130.1, read as the reverse complement.
GTCCCGCCCTTCAGTAACACTGCTCTAGACCCCCTCTCCGCTCGGGAAGTACTCTGTTTTTCTGTCACTTGCTGACCCGTCTAGCGGCCGGGCCTACTGCAAAGATGGAGCCTGCTTCTCCCGCTGTGCCCTCAGAGGGCAGACTGGCTGAAATTCGGCTGATGTTCGCCGAAATCTTGAACCGCATGGACACTATCGACAGTGCTACCCTGAAGAATACTGCTGACATTGTAGATCTCTCACAGCGGGCTACTGTAATTGAACACAGGCTTTCAGAGATGGAAGATGGTTGCCGGTGAACTGGGGCACGAGTGCTGGACCATGATAGGCTCATTCAGCAGCTATGGACCAGGGTGGAGGATTTAGAAAACCGTAGCAGACAGAATAACTTGAGGTTTGTGGGCTTCCCTGAGGGTTGTGAAGGATCGGATGCTATAGGCTTTCTACAAAAGGAGGTTCTCTGTCTGCTGGGCTGGCACTTTAAACACCCTCTGGAGATCGAAAGGGCTCACAGAACGTTGGCACCCCGCCCGGCTCCTGGGGAGTGTCCGCGCACCATATTGGCCCACTTTCTCCGGTTCCAGGACTGGGAATCCATTACCAGGCTGGCACACCAAAGGAAAGAACTTATATGGAGAGGCCACAGGATCCAGATTTTTGCGGACTACTCCCAAGAACTCACTGCATGCTGTAGGGCCTTCACTGCTGCACGTCGGGCCTGTGCTGACCTGGGGTTAGAGTATTCACTGAGATACCCAGCTTGTCTCAGTATTATTCTGAATGGATCACAGAGACTATTTGACAACCCAGCAGCCACTGAGAACTTTTTGGCATCACAAGCTCCCAAGCTACATCGGGGTGAGCCTAGGGAATCTATGGACTCGGGGGCTACAGCTATGGAGACCTCTGCGCTAACCCCTACAACTCCCCCCCAGGGCCACCCAGCCTGTAGCCCTACAACCCAGGACCCCATCTCACTCTGCCCCTCAGAAATCTCTGGGGAGCAAAAAGAAAAACAGAAGGAGGGCTCATCTTGATGGGGCCCATATTGATAAGACCCTCCGGCTCCGTTCCCGTTCTCGGAGTCGCAGTGCCAGTCCTGACTCTGTGACCTCACGCTCCTCTATACAGCCTGACATGAGCAACAATCAGTTCCATGCCTTGATGGACCTTCTGACAGATGGATGTCAGCTGGACCCTCCTCTGCCGCCTAGACCATCTCCTAAGGGGAATAAATCCCAAGCTGCATGCTCGCTTTCCTGGGCAGATGCTGCAGAGTCACTAGCTCCAGAGATTTCCACTGCCATGGATGTTACCTCTATCTATCCAACACCCTTTGGCGCTGCGTCTGCCCCTGCTAAATCTGCAGGCTGAATGTGACTGAGACTGTTTTGTGTTGCTCTCTGTGTTCTTGTTCTCTCCCTCCTGTTATAATTAGTATTGGCGGTCAGCACCGATCTCCAGCCCCTGGTATGTGCCCAGTACACCCGGGCGTTCCTGGTGCTGCCGTCGGGGGGGGGATCCAATGATACTGTTTACACTCTGGTCGCTCATTTATTCTATTCCCTCTCAGAGGGGGCACGGCCAGGTTACAACTAGTCTTCTACAGGGCGGGACAGCCCCTCACTGTTTACCCTTGAGCTCTTCATAACCCTGCTTCTTGTAACTAATCTATGGTATGTTGGGTGGGGGCAAGGGGGGGCTAGTCCCTCAATGCCTGTGAAACAAATTTAAGGTGGAGGGTGGCTACTTTAGCCGACTTGTGGGTGCAGGCGCACTGTATTGGTGGGATATAGCGGAGAGAGTCTTCTGGGCAGTGGGCTGTCCTACTCCTTTTTCACTGTAGTTAGATAACTTCCTACCTCCCAGTGATTCCTTCTGGTATCTGGGCCGTAAATCGGTCAATGCGTGCAGCAGAAGCTGATCTGTTTAGGGGAAGGGGACTTGGGGAGGGGGGGGAAGGGTTTCTTACATCTGTGGTTATTCAAAGTTATGGTTGTTGTTTGTAGTTAATGTTCTGGGCCTAGTGAGCCCCTTTCAGAAATATTTAGTTCTGTATGTTGTTAGTAGTTTAGGCATTCTGACTTCTGAGATTTTGACCTATTTTCATCAAGGTTGTCCTAAGAGAAAAGGTCTCTTACTGGGAGGATTGTGTCTCTGGCCTTAGTGTATGTGGATGCATATAGGGTTTGCCATGATTCCGCCCAGGTCAAATGGAGACTAATTTTATCTCCTGGATTGTCCGAGGCCTTAATTCTCCCATTAAACGGAAGAAAGTCTTGCTCCATCTGAAGAAGCTCAGACCTTCGGTAGCCCTCCTTCAGGAGACGAAACTCTCTCTCAGCTGAAGCGAGGAAGCTCAGACAGGGTTGGGTAGGGGAAGAGATACATACCGTGGCAGACTCCCACAAGCGTGGGGTCTCTATACTTCTACATAAATCTCTGGGGTGGAAGGTTAAAAGACACACTCATGATACAGAGGGGAGATGGATCATGGCCAAAATGGCGACGCCAGAAGGCCCGTTAGTTTTAGTTAATTTATACGCCCCTAACCAGGATTGTCCCCTTTTTTTCCATATGGTTAACCAGGCCCTCATGGATTTCAACACTCACAAAGTCCCAATTTTACTGGGGGGTGACTTTAACCTGGTGCTTGACCACCCTCTGGATAGAAGCAACAAGGCCCTTGAACCACATAGGCAGGCCAAGAAAGCCCTCCTGAGGTTAATGGATGAACATGGTCTGTTGGACACGTGGAGAGCCTTACATCCTGGGGAGCAGGGTTCTACATGCTTCTCGCAGACACATGGTTCATCCAGTAGACTCGACTTGTGGCTACTTTCTACTGAACTTTTTGACAAAGTGTCTACCTCTTGTATACATCCTATTTATGTCTCAGACCATGCCCCTCTGGGAATTCAGGTTAAACTGGGACAGAACCACCCCCCTTCCTCCTCCTGGCATTTGGACCCCCCTTCTCCTGGAGGACGGGGACTTTCAGAAATGGCTGGGGCCTGCAATTGCCGAGTATTGGACTAACAATGATAATGGGGAGGTCTCGAATACTACCCTATGGGAAGCCTTCAAGGCTACAATAAGGGGTGAGATAATGGCTTTCGCTTCAGCTAGGAGATGCTGCTGCGAGGCAGATCAGAGGGCTTTAGTAAAACAACTATATTTCCTGGAAGCTCAATATAAATTGTTTCATGACAAACCTCCACCTCAGTCCTTACTCGCACAACTGGCGAGTACCAGAATTTCCCTGAATGCTTACCTCACCCGTCAGGCTGAACTGAATCTTAGGCGGGTTCGTCATTCCTACTGGGGGTTGGGGAAAAGGCTAGTAAAATCCTGGCATATCGCCTTAAACAGCGGCAAATGTCCAGGAGGATACATGCTTTAAGGGGTCACACTGGGGCCCCGTGTTACTCCTCGGTTGGGGTCAATGACATTATGGCTCAGTTTTATAGGCAGTCTGTCTTCCATCCCAAAATTCCTGGATTCTTTGCCCATCCCCAAGCTCTCCCCATCGGAGGTTAAAGCGCTGGAAGCCCCGATCACTGTGGAAGAAGTGGATAGGGCTATCCAATCCATGAATCTTCATAAAGCCCCTGGGACCGATGGACTCCTCATAGATTTTTATAGGGTCCAAGATGTTAACCTTGCTCCATACTTAGTTTGGATGTTTAGGCTCTCCCTACTCTCAGGAACCTTAGCCCTGTCCCTAAGGGAAGCTACTATTACTGTGCTCCCTAAGAAGGGGGAAGGACCCCTCTTTCCTTGGGTAATTACCATCCCATTTCCCTTTTCAATGCAGATGCCAAAATTCTGGCCAAGGTTCTTGCCAGTAGACTTGAGCCTTTCATATCAGGGCTGGTTCACCCTTCCCAGGCTGGCTTTGTTAAGGGGCATCTGGGGTCTGATCATCACAGAACCCTCCTTTCAATAATGCATTATTCCAAACTGTCAAAAAACACCTTGTAGCTCTAGCCGTGGACTTTGAGAAGGTGTTTGATTCAGTAGAATGGTCTTATCTGTTTCATACCCTTTCCTCCATGGGGGTGGGACCTGATTTTCTCTCCTGGATCAAACTATTATATACCTCTCCCCTGGCTAAGGTTTTGACTAATGGCAATCTATCGGCACCTTTGCAGTTGCAGAAGGGCACAAGACAAGGTTGCCCGCTTTCCCTCCCTCCTTCTGTTCATTTTAGCCATCGAAGCCCTGGCCATCGCGCTTCAGGAAGCGCCCTCCATCCCTGGAATAACGATGGGAGGCATTACCTCTAAAACTTTTTTGTATGCTGACGATCTGCTGGTCACTACAGAATGCACTCCACAGGTGATTCAATTTATCTTACGTATACTGAATGTATTTTCTGGAATTTCAGGTCTTAGGTTCAATCATTCCAAAACAGAGGTCCTCCCTCTCAACTCGATGCCCTCTGGCATAGATGTTGTGGCCGCGGGTCTCAAATGGTCCCCCAATGGCATAAAGTATTTGGGCATCATCCTACACCCTAACTTGTCCAAAATGCTCACAGCTAACTTTTCTCCACTGGTGGAGTCTATTAAGGAGGACACGGCCTGTTGGAAAGCCTTAAGGCTCTCATTAGCCGGGAAAATAGACTCCATCAAGATGATGGTGGCCCCCAAAGTATTGTTCCTGTTGTCCCATCTTCCAATACCTATTCCTTCGAAATGGTTTCAAAAATTGGATGCCGTCATTGGTAATTTCCTGTGGGAGGGCTCCCGTCCACGGTTTAGTAAGCTTAAACTTTGTCAGCACTGGAGCGGGGGGGTTGGGGCCTTCCTTGGTTTCAGGGGTACCACATGACCTTTATCTCCGTCCAGACCACTTTATGGTTCTCTAACACTGGCCCTACTTCACCTACCTGGCTCCCGTTGGAGGCCTCAGTATTACAGGCTCCCTCTCCTACGGTGGCGCTGTATAGTAAAAAAAAACCTTCCCTCTAATCTTTCCTCTCCCATTCTATTATCCATCCAATATTGTCAAAGAGTTCTAACACTGCTAGGCCAGGACGTAACTCCCTGGAGGTTTTTGCCTCTATGGAACAACCACGCCTTGGTAGTGGGTGGTAGTATGATCCGTTGGAAAGCATGGGAGTTACAAGGTATCCTTTTAGCTCAAGATTTACTGCACCCAGATTCTAGTTCAATGGATACTTTTGAGGCTTTAAGATCCAGATATCATCTCCCGGCCTCTCATTTCTGGAGATATCTCCAGATTAGAGACGCCATCACCCATCTACCTAATTTTCCCCGGAATAGAGGGTCGCAATCAGGATCCCATCCTCTTACATGTTGGTTATGTCAACCCAGGAACAGAGCCAGTGAGATCTATAGGGCTCTTAGAGGTGCCACTGCAAACCCTACTTTGTCAGCTAAATCCCAATGGGAAAAGGATTTTAATTCTTCTATCTCCGAGTCCCAATGGGACCATGCTTGGGTGAGATTGCATACGGCATGTAGGGATGGGTGCACCCATCTCATTATGAACAAAACCCTTCATAGGTGGTACAGGGATCTGGTTAAACTCAAAAAGATGGGGCTCCTTAAGCAGGACACTTGCTGGAGATGTGGTAATCAAGGTGCCCATCTTTTTCATATGCTCTGGGAGTGTCCCTATCTCCAGCATTTCTGGACAACAATCCAGGATATGTGTACCTTTCTGTTCCCTCAAGTAGTACCGGACCCCCCTCTTCTCCTTCTGGGTTGTGCCCATTCCCATACACCCAAGCACTGTCCAGGGGCCCAGTGGGTTACTGCTGTGGGGGCGATAGCCAAACGGCTTATTTTAATGAGGTGGCGGTCCCCAGAGGTTCCATCCTTCTGAGAGTTCCTTCAGGCTCTAGCCCTAGGAGCTATGTATGAGAGGCTCTCTAGTTTTGCGGGGGGTTCACTGGTCCAGTTTGACAGACGGTGGCAACCATATGTCAAGTCCAAGTACTGTCACGATGTCCAACCCTAGGTGGTCAGTAACTCCCGAGGGACCCTTGTCTGGTCTGAGTTATAGGCTTTCCGGTTTTATTCTTATACTTGTTAAGGTATTATTTTCTTATCTCAGAAGCAGTCTGCCGTTTTGGTTCTCCCAGTTTATGGTGTATATAGTTTTAATTAGCAGTAGGCCTGATCCAGGGCGCAACCCCGTCCACCATACATTGCCTTGGGCCCTATATGTTATTGTTATTATCTTTTCTTTCTTTTTTTTTTTTGTTTTCTTTGGACCTTTCAGTTTATTCAGTTTATATTTCCTGGCTTCCACTTGTTTGGGTGGGAGGCTCTAGGTAGGTTTGGATCATTACCTATGACAGTGCTTTTTATTCCTTTTTTTGTTTGTTTGTTTGTTTTGGTATCCTGCATGTTGTATCTTGGATGTTTGTATTAAGGTTGTGGTATGGTTGTATGTAACCTCTCAATATTGTACCTTTGCTTGATGCGTCCTGTGTGAAATAATAATAAAATCTTTAACTACAAAATCAAGAGAAATGTAAATGTAATTTTATTTATAACAATATAAATATAAGCCATGTAAGAAACCAAATAATTGTACAACTTCGTGTGATTATGGACTGACTAGCCAAATATGGATATCATTCTTTAGACCAAAATGTAAAGACAAAATTAAAGTTTACAGGGAGGTCAAAATCAATAGCAGAGGTCACATGAACAGAAGTTGACCTAAGGAAGAAATAGTTTAGGGGTTTTATCCACCAGCACAGATCTAATGTCACTAATGGCCTTTGGTTGGATTAGCCACATGGACAGAGTCTCCGTCTAAAACAAGCATGTAGCATGACCAATTTTTATTCAACATTACCTTAGTGCAGTTCTGGATAAAGCCCCTATACTATTTCATCTTTAGGTCAATTTCTGGTCATTTGACCTCTGTGACTGATTTTGACCTCCCCATAACATTTATTTGGTCTTTAGATTTTGGTCCCTTGATTGTTAACTCTATTTGCCTAGACAGTACAAACTCATACTAAGGTTATTGTTTTTTTGTTTCTAAAATGTCTCACATTTATAGTAATTTAGCCTAATAAAGTTTTAATTTTTCTTTATTTTTCTATCCTTTAAGTAAGATTTGAAGTAAAAAACACAAGTGCAAGGACATATGCATTATATCTAACTTATACTGCTTAAATAAGGTATAACTGCTATAGGCAAGAGAATAGAAGATTTGCTCAAATCTGTACATTTAAGCTCCCATTCAAATATGGTGATGGGCATTTCTCAGCTCCGCCCCCTGAGGCAGGCCCTGTGTGGGGTTTAAACACGGGAGAAGTAGGAGGCTGTCTTCATGTTCAATCCAGCCACAATAATTTAGGCTATACAACATTACTTTGGACTTTGTACGACTTCTTCCAGAGCGCAGAGTACCTCCTTTCTTTGTCTCTACAAATATATTGCTTACCTCAATGTTTCACCACTGATAACATTGTTAGTATTATTGACACAAGACTGGTCTGGAAACAACACATTGTCAATAGTAAAAGTAATCTTTATTTCATCTAGGCATTATTAGTTTCATACAGCATCAACCATATGCAAATGCATCCTAACAGTACTATAGTACATGGTACAGCAGCAGAAAATGTTTTGTAAGAAACTGTTCAACCACAAGTGGCAGTCCAGGTATGATATGCCTCCTGCTTCTCCCGTGAGAAATATAGGATCTTCTTGTCTCAGAACAGGACAATCAGGAGCTTAAAGGGCAGAGAGGCAGTAAGTAAGTAGAGAGAGAAGGGGAAAAAAAAACACAGGAAAGAGTAAGGATTCAAACAATAGTGAAGGGGCCAGAAATAAGACATGATGGGAGTGGTGCAGTGCAGTTGCTGTGGAGCAGCAGTCTTCCGGGAGACGTTCTGGAGGATGCAGTGTTGTCCCATCTGCAGGCACCTCTCTGGGCTGAGGAAGGAGGTTGCTCATCTCCAGGCTGAGTTGGCCAGGATTTGTGGGACCTCCTCTTCCATCCAGGGACTGCCAGGGCCACTGCCGTTGCCTCAGAGGTTGCCAAGAAAGAGGAGCAGTTGGACCACAGTGGGCTCAGGGAGGGTGAGGGTGGTGGAACAGAGGCACATCCCTCCAGTTGTACATCTCCACAATTCCTATGCCATTCTGGCAAAGTGTGGTTCCTCTATGGAGGCACCCACAGTGGAGACCAAGGATGATGCTGGGAACCTCCAAAAAGGAGACCCACAGAAGGGTGGCATGGTACCCCACAGGGGAAGGAAACAACTCCTAGTGGGGGATTCCATTGTTAGGAAGGTAGAACTGGGGGAGGAAGGGGAGAGGGAGGTAAAGTGCCTGCCTGGTGCCATGGCTTGGAGGGACAGGGAGCGAATCCTCAGGATTGCCAGAGCAGATGCACAGGGGAGGGAGCTGGATGTCATTGTCCACCTAGGGACAAATGACCTGGCTAAGAAAGGAATCAGAGCAGTGCAGGAAGAGTTTGTGGAATTGGGGAGGGGCCTTAGACAAGTAGCATGCACGGTAACCTTCCCGGAGGTGCTGCCTGTCTATGGCGTATGAGAGGCTAGGGTGCTCCACACCATGGGATTCAATCAGTGGTTGAAAAACTGGTGCAGAGTTCAGGGATTTGGCTTCACTGGGGACTGGGGGTCCACCTGGAGTGATGCAAGCCTATATTGGCATGATGGGCTGCATCTGTCCAGGAGAGGAACCAGGATACTAGGTGATAGGTTTAAATGCCTCATTGGCAAGTATTTAAACTAGCCTAGGAGGCAGGCACTGGAAAGAAGCAGGGAAATCCTAGCCCCCCCCAAAAAAAAGTCATGGTAGTAAGTGCAGTAAACACCAATATAGAGATGTCGATAGGGAGAAGGGCAGGGGTAAATGGAGAAAGTGACACAGGCAAGAAGGACAGGGATGGGGCAAAAAGGAGTAAGGCCATCAGGAAATGGAGGATAATGAGTACCAATGCCCATAGCCTGGGCAACAAGCTCCCTGAACTGGTGGCCTTGATGGAAGAGGGATGCCTGGATATCGTAGCAGTCACAGAAACATGGTACACAGAGAAACATGACTGGGATGTTAACATACCAGGGTACGTAACCTACAGGAGAGACAGGGAGGGGAGAAGAGAGGGAGAATTAGCTCTCTATGTAAAGGAAGGGATAAAAGCAACTGAAAAAAGAGTAAACAGGGAGGAGAGGAGGCACTGTTGGTCACTTTGGAGACTGGAAGTGGCACCACAATCTGCACAGGGGTTGTATACAGACCCCCAGGTCAGGGGGAGGGAATGGACAAAGATATGATAGAAGGCATTCTTAGGATGGCAGAGAAAGGGAAGATACTGTTGATGGGAGACCTGAATATGCCAGATGTTAACTGGAGCACACTTACGGCAGTCACATCCAAGAGCAGGGCCATTCTCGATGCCCTACAGGTGGCATGCCTCAGACAGCTAGTTTCAGAACCCACTCATGAGGGAGCAATCTTAGACCTCGTACTCTCAAATGGGGACATTGAGAGGATCTCGGATCTAGATATGAGTTGCCATCTGGGAACAAGTGACCATCAAACAGTGTGGTTCACGTTAAACTCAGCTACAGAGTCAAGCCATACAAAAGTATATACTGGACTTCAGGAGGGCTGACTTTGGCAAGATGGGAGAGTGCCTCAGAAAAGCACTAGCAAACAGGCTAGAAGGAGGGGTGAAGCAACAATGGGGAATCGTCAAAACTGTCATCACAGAGACAACAAGCCTTTGTGTGAAGCAAATAAACAAATCAAAATGAAAGAAAAAGCCACTATGGTTCTCAAAAGAGGTGGCAAGGAAAGTCAGGGAGAAAAAGATAGCATTCAGAAAGTATAAGGAAACACAGAAGGAGCAGGACAGAGAGCTGTACCAGTTAAGACAGAAGGAAGCAGGGAGGGAAGTCAGAATAGCAAAGGCCCAAACTGAGGAAAGGATAGCCAACTCGGTAAAGAAGGGGGATAAAACATTTTATAGATACATCAGGGAGCATAGAAAGGCAAGAGAGGGATAGTGAGGCTGAATAGAATGAACGGTGGGTGGGCAGAGGGGGATAGTGAAAAAGCAGGGATACTGAATGAATATTTCTGCTCAGTATTCACATATTCACAAAAGAGGAGGGGGGAGGTGCCTAATCCAATTAACAGAAGCACTCTGGATAGGGGGTCTATCCCAGTCCTTTAACAGAAGAAAGGGTTCTGAAAGAACTCCTAAAACTGAAGGTGGACAAAGCAATGGAGCCTGATGGAATTCATCCCAGAATTCTAAAAGAATTAAGGGGAGAACTAGTGAAACCACTGACTACCCTTTTTAACAAATCATGGGAGCATGGTATGGTACCCGAGGACTGGAGGAAGGTGGATGTGATTTCCCTTCACAAATGTGGGACCAAGACAGAGCCAGGAAACTATAGACCTGTCAGTTTGACCTCTGTGGTAGGGAAAGTGATGGAATCTCTTCTGAAAGAAAGAATTGTTGAGTACCTAGAGGCCAGTGGGGCACAGGACCCAAGGCAGCATGTGTTCACAACGGGAAGGTCATGTCAGACAAATCTAATAGATTTCTTTGACTGGTGACCAAAGTAGTAGACTAGGGAGGGGCTGTGGACATGGCCTATCTAGACTTTAGCAAGGCATTTGACACAGTCCCACACAAAAGATTAATAGTCAAATTAACCAGCCTGGGAGTGGGTCCCAGGGTGGTAGCCTGGGTAAAACATTGGCTGGACAACAGTACACAGATGGTAATTGTAAATGGAGTCCACTCTGAAGAAAGAGGTGTTACTAGTGGGTTACTGTAGGATTCAGTACTGGGTCCAGTCCTTTTTAATGTCTTTATAAGTGACATTGCAGAGGGACTGGAAGGTAAAGTATGCCTCTTTGCAGGTGACACAAAGATCTGCAACAGGGTTGATACACAAGAAGGCGTGGAAAGGATGAGAAGGGACTTGGCAAGGTTGGAGGAATGGTAGGAAGTATGGCAGCTAGGATTCAATGCAAAGAAGTGCAAAATAATGAACCTGGGAACAAAAACCCAGGGGAAGATTACACAATGAGGGGGAGGTAGTAACAAAACCAAAAAAGGAAAGGGACCTGGGGGTAATTATATCAGATGACCTTAAGGTTAGCAAGCAATGTGAGAAGGCAGTAGGGAGAGCTGGAGGTATACTGGGATGCATAGGGAGAGGCATCACCAGCAGAAAATAGGAAGTTGTTATTCCTCTGTACAGACAGTTGGTGAGACCCCATCTGGAGTACTGCATCCTGTTCTGGATACCCCATCTCCGCAAGGTCATAGATAGGATAGAGGCGGTCCAGAGGAGGGCAACTAGAATGGTGCAGGGTCTGCAAGAGAAGCCATATGAGGAGAGACTAAAAGAACTTAATATGTATACCCTTTAGGAAAGGAGGGAGAGAGGGGACATGATAGAAATGTTTAAGTACCTCAGTGGAATCAACAAAGTCCAAGAGGGTAGCATCTTTCAGAAAAAGAGACATGCAAGAACAAGGGGACACAATTTAAAGATGGGGCGGCTCAGGGGCAATGTGAGGAAGTATTTTTTCACAGAGAGGGTAGTGGATGCATGGAACAGTCTTCCTGAGGAGGTTGTGGGGTCTAAAACAGTGGGGGAATTCAAGAATGCATGGGACAAACATAAGGCAATTCTTGTGGGGGTAGGAAGAAGTAGGCTGTTGGTTAACTAGGATCTGCAGCTTATCCTGTAGGTAGGGAAATGGGCAGACTAGGTGGGTCAAGCGGTCCTTATCTGCCGTTAAAGTCTATGTTTCTATGTTTCTGTGTTGTGCCCAAGGTGTCTTCAGCTTTAGTACAAGTATAACATTTCATGTGTGGGCGAATGTCACATGGCTGATGTCTCCACTCCTGCATAGTAACAAACAGATACCTGGGTGCTGTTGTCAGTTCATGGCTCCTCTCGTAAGGAATCAGGGAACATACAGAACCCTTGGAATGGCAGGAAACCAACATAGTTGTCATCTAGTGCTGGGAATTCGCTGTGTATGGCATGTACAACACAGGACAAGATGATTACACAATTGCCATTCATTCAAACATACAAAAAAGCCAGAAGAAGAAGGCCATTTGGTCTATCAAGTCTGCTTGTATTGCAGAGTCCACAGCTTGAGCTAATGTCCCTGCCCTCCCTCCCCACTCCTCCCATCTGATCCTTACCTTCCCCCTATGCCTATTCCATCCTCTCTTAAAGCTGCTCACTGTCTTCAATGAGATGACCTCTTCCGGCACTGCATTTCAAGTTTCCACCACCCTCTCTGTGAAGAAGTGCTTCGTGACCTCCATCCTAAACCTCCAACCCTCCAGATTAAGAATGTACCCCCTCGTGTTATGATTACCACTCAGCTTAAAGAGACTCTTTTTATCAACCTTATTTATCCCTTTCAAGTACTTGAATGTCCCAGTCATGTCCCCTCTCTCTCTCCTGTCTTCCAGGGAGTATATGTTCAGTGCCCTCAACCTCTCCTTATATGCCTTACTCTGCTGACTGATTATCATCCTTGTAGCCCTCCCCTGGACCTTCTTCAGCAGGTTAATGCCCTTTTTGCAGTGTGGGCACCAGTAATGAACTCCATACTCTAGATGCAGCCTTACCAGTGACATGTACAAATGCTGTATAACCTCCTCTCTCCTACTACTGATCCCCTAGATATGCATCCCAGCATCTTGCTTGCCTTTGCTGCTGCTTTCTTGCACTGTGTGGAGTGCTTCAGGTCACTAGTGATCATCACCCCCCGGTCCTTATCCTCCTCTGATGCAGATACTCCAACTCCACTCAGATAGTACTCTGTCCTGGGATTCCTGGCTCCAATATGTATAACTTTGCATTTCTCAGCCTTGAAGCCAAGTTGCCATATCCTGGACCACCTCCAGATCTTCCTGTAGGTCCTGTATCCCTTCAGCTGTGTCCACTCTCCCACAGAGCTTGGTGTCATCTGCGAATAGGCACATTTTGCCCTTAATGCCATCTCCAATGTCATTGATGAAGACATTGAACAACACTGGCCCCAGCACTGAGCCCTGTGGGACCCCACTGGTTACCTCTCTGGTGCCAGATAACTCTCCCCCAACAACCACCCTCTGGGTTCTGTCCCTCAGCCAGTTTTCCACCCATCTAGCCATTTTTTCTCCAGCCCCAAGATCCACCAACTTCCTGAAAAACCTTTTGTGGGGCACAGATTCAAAGGCCTTGCTGAAAACAAGACAGAGGATGTCTACCACTTGGCCCCTGTCTACTGTCTTACTGACACAGTCAAAAAAGCCATATTCAAGTCTTCTACCATCATATAGCCAGAGGATATACTTCCAGTAAACCAAATGTATGTATAACCTATACAAAGGGAGAATATCATTAATTGTTAGTAATACAGAAGACACATCAACACACTTCAGAATTAGGCTGCAATATATATGGTGAATTTATGTCTACTGGGGATCTCAGTCACAGCATGGTTTATTGCTCCTTTGGGGGCGACATAGCATTCTGGACTATGTGGCAGTCATGCTCCACAAATTCAGGTTGTACTATACAGTAGATGAGCACAGGATGTACATGCCTTGACTAGATAGCTGTAATGCATTCCTTTTTTACCTCCTGATGTGTGTATCAGGTGTAGCCTGTAGTAGTGTTTCACATATAACGCTTGGTCTTAGATTAAAATACACACAGTAGGATACGGCACAGAAATCAACCACTGATCACCCCTGCCATTTTCTTACACATGTACCCACTCAATTAGCACTAAAGTATTTGCTGAACTATAAACGTAGCCATCAGTGATCCATGGATAAGGAAGGTTACACAGCTTATAAGTTTTCAGGTGTTTTGTGTCCTGGTTTTCTCCCATCCCCATCTCAGCATGAACACATGCATGTGGAGGCATGTACACATCACACTTGAGATGCCCTCCCATCATGCTGCCCTCTCCCACCTGCGAACCTCCACCCATCAGCAACCGAACTACTGGGTGGCGACAATCTCTTCGGGAGATGACAGCCACTGTTAGGTGGCTCGATCCAGCTCCCTCCATCCCTTCCCCGTGCTGACTCCACTGCAACCAGAGATCGTTCCTGAACCTGGGTTGCCAGCATGGCATGAGGTAAGGCATCCAGCACCTCAACCCTAAATGCCTCTGCACCGGTGCAGCTCCTAGTTTTTAAACATATTCTAAAACAATAGACTAACAAAATGGGCTGAGCGCTACAACATTATAGACAAAGCACAGGCAGGTTTTAAGATCAAGCATTCTACCATAGATCAATGCTTCATGCTGGCACATCTAGTCTATAAATATAAAATGGTTAAAAACCAAAAAAAAATATTGTACATTTATAGACTTAAAGGCAGCCTTTGATAAGGTGAACAGAAATTTGCTGTGCGAAAGACTGTCTGATACAGGAGTTGAGAGCTCCGTATTGGAAATGGTGAGATTATTGTACCAAGATAACTTCACAAGTATATGATGCAATGAACAGGGAGAAGTGAGCAACTGGTTCAGTTCTAACGTAGGGGTAAAACAAGGCTGCACGCTCGCCCCTGTTATTCAGTCTTTACTTTAGCACAATCCTGCAAACAAAGTATGATAATGACTTCCATATGCCTAAAATGGGAATTAGAGCAATGCCATATCTAGCATCTCCTGGTGATGTGGCACTATTGTCAACCAGCTATCTAGGCATAAGAAGAATGCTTGAACAATCTTATACAGAATGTAACAAAGCTGATTTACAGATCAACTATAATAAAAACAAGGTTCTGTTTTTGGAGGGAATAAAAAAATCATACAAATATATTTTAAATAATCACAAATTGGAGGTAGTATCAGAATTTTGCTATCTAGGTATAACAGTGAACCAGAAGGGGACCTGGGGCACCCATGTGAGGGAGTTAGAACTAAAGGCCAAAAGATTTCTGCTGATTTTATTTTCTTTTTGCTATAAATATGGTGGAAAATCTATTAAGGGGAATATAAGTGTAGCCAATGCAAACTCTGAAGTCAATTGCTATATGGGGCTGAAATACGGGGCACCCAAACAAAAATAAACTTAGACCCTTGTTTGAATACGTTTTATAAAAAAATATTGGGCCTTCCAAGCAGTGCCTCTTCAGTTTAGTAAGGGCAGAGAAAGGCCAATTGTCAGCGGAATATTACATGAAACAAAGACTCATAGTTTATTGGATTAAAACACTTGGGATGGGAGAAAACAGACCTGCGAGAATTTGTCTGGATGAAGCTATTAAATATCAAGGTTCTAACATAACCTTCCAGAACATGAGTGTAGCAGAAGATATTATCAAGTCGTATGGACTCTTACATACTATGACAGATAGCCTCAAATACCCTTTTGCTCAAATTAAGGAAACAATAAGAGGTAGGGTAAGAGACATATTTATGCTGAAGGACATGGAGACCTGCAGACAATCAAAAGCCTGCTCATGCCTTGCTAAAAATAAAAGAAGTCACAAAATGGAACAATGTCTACTGACACTTCAGAAACCTATCCATAGAAAAATGATAGCAAGATTCAGATTTTAATGTTTATCCAGCAATTGGAAAAAGGGCCAATACAATAAAATAGAGGGGAATAATCTGCAATGTGGGTGCAAATTGAGGCAGGAGAACCTATTACATTTGGTTGTTCTATGCCCACTCTATGAAAAATATAGACAACAACTGCTGGGGGGTACATTGGGGAATTTGGAATATGACCCCCAGCATATGCTAACTTACTGTTGAAAACACAGGATGCAGGAGTGCTGGTCGTTGTGGCCTCCCTACTTAAAATAATAGAAGAAAGAAGATTACATCTAAAAATATGAGGTGTCTAGAAAGATTAGAATGGATGAAATATGAATATCCCACAATTATGTTTAAACAGTTGCTTTTTGCACATCATTTTAGATAGTTGCTCAAGTAATATGATGTGCTATACACTGAGGCCCAGATATTCAAACTGCGCTATTCTGAGGCGCAAGCCCCTGCGCTGCTCAAAATAGTTGCGCAGGGGTGTGGCCGGGGTGATATTCAAAGGAGTTGCGCTATTGAGCAACTCCTTTGAATATCACCCCCCAGCCACAGCACTTGCGCATGGCACAGTGGAACTTGCGCCACCG
Source organism: Neoceratodus forsteri (assembly GCA_016271365.2). Classification (NCBI taxonomy): domain Eukaryota; kingdom Metazoa; phylum Chordata; order Ceratodontiformes; family Ceratodontidae; genus Neoceratodus; species Neoceratodus forsteri. Next base: position 1,689,293,810 of record CM028130.1, on the reverse strand, counting down.
CAAGTTGCCAGAGTTGAGCATTAAACTTGCAGTGGTGCAAGTACCATTGCGCCATGCTCAAATTTCCGATATTCAAAAGGTGACATGCAAATGGGGCCATAATTTATGCAAGGCGCAGGGGGGGCCATTTGCATCTATTTATTGCCCCATTTGCATGCCATTAGCATGTAGGTGCGTTGATCCCCGAGGACTTGCGCCTGACCGCCCTGCTGGGCAGCAGCCGTCGGGGACCGACGAACCCTGCAGCCCGATCGCGGGCATTACAGTTACATGAACCCCCACATATCTCCCACAGCCCGATCGCTGGGCATTACAGTTACATGAACCCCCACCCACACATTTCTCGAAGCCCGATCGCAGGCATTACAGTTACATGAACCCTCATATCTCACAGCCGATCGCGGCATTACAGTTACATGAACCCCCACAGTGATCGCGGCATTACAGTTACATGAATCTCCGCCCACATCCTCACAGCCGATCGCGGGCAGAACATGGGCGAATTTTGCACCGATCGCTGGCAACCCTCACCGGTCATCTCCCCGGTGGGTCCAGTGGACCGAGTTCATCGAGGCAGAATGTTATAAACCCCCCAAACATCTCCCTGGTGTTCAGTGTCCCCACTCACCGAAGCCTCACCGCCCGCAGCCGGCGGGCGGCATCCCACCCGCCGCCAGCAGCCGTCGATCGATCGTCCGCAGGGCTGCACGCCCATTGGCAGAGCTATAGCCACGGCATGTAGCTCATATCAGACATCATGTCCAGATTTGTGAATGAACATCATTCACAAATCTGGACTGTCGTACGAGCAGTTGCACGTTTGTGTAGAGTTACAGCTACCGGGCGGTAGCTCATAACAGACACGACATTCAGATTTTGTGAATGAACATCATTCATAAATCTGGACTGTCGCAGACGGTATGGGCTGCACGCCCATTGGCTGTAGCCTGCACCACATGGCGTGCAGCCCTACCGGACAGTCAGTCGGCGGGCGCGGGCAGCAGGCGGGTGGGATGCTGCCGCCTCACCGCTGTGGGGAGCGGGTGAGGGGGCTGTGGTGGGTGGGGGGGACACTAGACACCAGGGAGATGTTTGAGGGGTTGTAATATGATACTCTGCCCGCGATCGGGCTTTACGTCCACTGACCACCAAGGAGATATTCGGCTGGGGTTATCTTGCCCGCGATCGGGCACTGGGGGTTCATATACGTTCTGCCCGCTGACGGGCTGTGGAGATGTATGGAGGGGGTTCATGTAACTGTAATGCCCGCGATCGGGCTGTGGGAGATGTGGGCGGGGAGGTTCATAACTGTAATGCCCGGCGTCGGGCTGTGGGAGATGTGGTGGGGGTTCATGTACTTTATGCCCGCGACCGGCTGGTGGGGGCACAGGGACCGAGTTGGGGCCAGCCAGGTGGCAGCTGCTGTGTTGCGCCTGCATACACAGCAGCTCACCTGTGGTGGCCCTCAACTTGATCCTTTTTTGGCTCAAGGTTGTGCAGGCGCAGGTTGGGATGCGCATGCACAACTCTGCACAACCCGACTGAATATCGGGTTGCGAGGTTATGCATGGTTCCTCTCCTCCTGTTGAGCATGCATTCATTTGCATTGCTCTTTGCGCAACCTGTTGTCAGTGGAGCAACTGCCTCCTGCTGAATATAGCAGAATGGCGCAATGTGGGACTTGCGCCGCCCAGCCCTGTTGCAAGATGGAGCAACCCTTTTGAATATCTGGGCCTGAGTCCTAGTTATTCAAAGGCGATGTCTTAAACAGAGCTGTTCGCGCAACCCCGCATTGTCTCTGGTGGGATATTTAAAAGGCTGCCCAGTGCAGTGCAAATCCCGATGCTCCAGGACGCAATGATAATGTATGCTGCACAGATGCAGAGGGTGGCATGCATGCATATGCAGTGTGCTGCATAGGGGGGCTCAAAGTTGAGCCTGTGAAGAGTGGCAACAACTCCTGACCACCCACAGATGGGCTGCTGTATTGCAAGGTGCAACACAGCAGACGCCAGCCGTGGGTGGCCACCCGCCCACCCAGAACACTGTCCACAAGCATACATAGAACCCTGGTAGTCCAGTGGTATCCCCTTCCCTTCCAATTCCCAGGGAAATGTATACTTTACACATTCCCTGGTGGTCTAGTGGCCCCCCTCCCGCTTGAAGCCCAGAGACATGTAAATAAACCCAGTCCCTGGTGATCCAGTGGACCCCCCTTCTGATTCCTTGATCGCTGGTATATGTAGCCGTAGACACTCCCTGGTAGTCTAGTGGACCCCCAACCCACCAAATTCCCTGATATTTGGGACAGTCTAGTACAGCATGCCCTGCAAACCCACACTGTACCTGCCATTCGGCAGGCGGCCAGGCGGTATGCAGGTGGGTTGTAGCAGCCCTCCAAAGACCGGGGGGAGTGGGGTGGGCAAGGGGGCCTGTGTGGGTGGGGGGTGCCACTGGATCACTAGGGACATATGTTGCAGTGATTCACCACAATTGGAGAATTAGGCGGGTGGGGAGTCCACTGGACCACCAGGGAATGGGTTTATAAACATTTCAGGGGATTTAGGCAGGAGGGGGGTCACTAGACTACCGGGGAATGGGTTACTATACATTTCAGAGGAATAGGGCAGGAGGGGGGTACCACTAGACTACCAGGGACATGTGTTACAGAGGTTTACTGTGATTGCACCTATGGGGCAGAGGATGCCCCAGGACCCCCACTGTGCACACGTCATGCTGTGCAGGGCACCAAGTGCAGGTCACCGAGCTGCCCTGCACAAGGCATGCAAATGTGGCCATAATGACATGCAAATGGCCCCATTTTCACCTTGCATATATTATGGCCTCATTTGCATACCTCCACTGAATATCATGGGTGATGCGCCTAGTGCAACTGCAGTTGAGCTGGCATCCCGTGCTCTAATCCGTGGCTTAGCGGCTGGTGCTATTGCGGCTGTGCCATGTCTGTACCACATTCAATGGTGCTGCACCATGGTGCATCACCGTTTTAATATCACCTGGTCCTGATCCCAGTGCATCCCAGTTGTGCTGTACCCAGGCTTGCGCCACTGCCTGGCGCAGTCTGAATAACTGAGCCTGACTGTCTGTGAATGGCTGGACAATCCAGATTTTATGTATCATATATTGTTTTCTAATGTATGTGTCTATATGTATATGTATATGTTTTTAACTTTGATATCTGCTTCAAAATTTTGTAATGACTCATTTAAAGTCGAACAAATAAACTGAATTGATTGATTGAACATACTCTGAAAAATCACTGCTTTCTGAAGACATACTCCCAGCTATTGCACTGGCAGATGAGACCAGAGTTATTAATGGAACAAGGAGAGCAATAAACCATTCTCAGATGTAGATCCCCAGTGGCCTTAAAACTAGCGTCAAAACCTGCCTGCAAGATTTGGGAGAAACTGCGAATATCAGAGAAAGGGAAGGGCACACTAGACCACAACACATACCAATCTCAACACTCAGTACACCATTCATTTAGAAAATTTGTGGTGTACTGCTTCTTTAGGTGAATGACGGGTGGTGCTGCCAGCAACTCTGTCCACCCATGGCAACCAATCAATGCATACACCAGTGGTTCTGGAGGACCAGAGCTGGGCAGAGGTAGTCCCTCCTCACAAAAGTGGTAGTAGGGATGATGCAGGAAACCATAGAAAACATTGAAATGTCAATTGCAGAAAGGGTGGTGGTAAATGGGATCAAATTTGGGTAGAGGGGAGTAACCTGCAAATGACATCCCGGATCATACCTTGGGCCAGTCCTTGTTTATGTCTTCATTAGTAACATTGAAGTAGGGTTGCAGGAAATGGATTGCATTTTTTTATGATAACACCAAGATCTGCAACAGGGTGGATACCCCTGAATGGGTGGAGTGGAGACAAAGAGGAGGGACATGGTGAAGCATGAGAAATGGTCTGAGTTGTGTCAACTGATGTTCAATTCTGAGCAGTGCAAAACAATGCACCTGAGACTTGGAGTTTCTGGTAGTGCAAAGTAGGTTCAAGGAGTTTGGATGTTTGATGTCATTGTCAGAGGCGATACCAGTATCAAGAGCAAGCACAGCCTGCAAAAGAAAAATGCAGGATTTTAATGAATGGCTGAGGAAATGGTGCAGGGAGGAGATGTCCATCTGCATTGTTGATGGGGAGGAGACATGGTCAAACAAAGCACTCCTTTCACCACACAGGCTACACCTCAGTATGGAGTGTTTGAGGGTACTTGGGGACAAACTGGTGGAATACATAACAATCACACTTCATTTTAGCTTCCCAGGGGTTGTTAAACTAGGAGGGGGGAGGCGAGTGTGCAGCTAGTGTGCAAGGTCGCCAGATAGGGGATCTGAATGAGCTAACCAACCATGACAGCATAGTTTGTAATGAGATTGGGACATGAGGGAAGGATCAGGTAGGGGGGTGCGGGGAAGGAAGAAGGTGGGCAATGGGTGGAGGATGGTCTCCCTGAATGCGAGGAGCCGGGGTAGCCAAGTAGCTGAACTAGAACAGAAATGGGATATCATAAAGTCTGGGCTGAGGGAAGCTACTGAAATGTGCACCAGGACTCTGAGCAAGAAGGGCAGGGCTAAGGTGCCATACTGGATGACCAGGAATGTGTTGGGGGGGTGAGGGCCAACAGAGCTTCTTTTCAGAGACTGAGAAAAGCCAGGAGGGAGGAGGACAGAGAGGTGTATACGAGGAGGTCCAAGGAGGTAACCAAGTTAGTAAGAGAGGCCAAGGCCTCCAAAGAGGTGAGGCTGGATCAGGGCATCAGGAAGGGGGAGAATGAATTCTATAGATATGTGGGGGAGAAAAGGATCTGCAGGGGCAGGATAGTCCAGATCAAGAAGGATGGAAGTGGGTGGAGAAGGAGGAGAAACAGGCAGAAGTACTGAATGAATGCTGCTCTTTGATCGTGAGGGAGGTAGAAGGTCTGCTATCTCCATGGACTATGAGGGTAGTGATGAGGTGACTGACAGGGTGATTCTGGCAAGCAAGGTATCAGAAGATCAGAAGGTACTTAGGGTGAATAAAGCCCCAGACCAGATGGCATTTGCCCTAGGGTGTTAAGGGAGATGACGAAGGTGTTGGCTGGGCCACTTGCTGACCTGTTCAACACCTCCTTGGACACATGGTGCATGCCACAGGACTGGAGGTTGGGACATGTGGTGCCTATCCACAGAGCAGCTCAAAGAACGAGCCTGGTAATTACAGACCAATCAATCTCTCTTCCACAGTGGGTAAACTTATGGAAGCAATACAGGTGATGGAAGGCAGAACCTATGAAGAAAGGCTGAGACACTTAAGTTTATACACCATGGAGGAGAGAAGGGATCGGGGGGATGTGACTGAAACTTTCAAATGCTTGAGAGGGAACAACAAATCTGCCACAGAGGGGTTGTTTAAGCTGTGGAATCGAAGGGACATGAGAGGGCACTGGCTAAGACATGAGGTTTGCAGATTCAGGAGGGAGAGGAGGAGGCATTATTTCACTGAGAGGGCGGTGTTGAAATGGAATGCTCTACCAGAGGAGGTGGTGGCATGCAGAATAGTGGGCGGTTTCAAAAGAGCATGGGACAGGGCAAGGGGGGGATGCTGGGTAAACAATGCTGAACATTTGCCAAGGGTGAGAGGAGAGATGGGCGGTGGGGCAGCTGCAGTATAGGGGTGCTAGCTGCACATTTGAGCAGATATGATAGACCATGAGGCCTGTTTCTGCTGGCAAGTTTTGTATGTTCATATTTAAAATACTGTTGGGGGTGGGGAGGACAAGAGTCATGTGTCCCAAAGACTCAGAGTGGAGGAGGTCAGTGAACCTCCCCCCCACAGTGATGGGAAGACATCTGAGGGTGGAAGGAGGTGGATGGGGTGAGAACACAAGTAGCAAAAGTTACATTTCAGTGGGGCAGGATTGAGGGTGCTCGGAGAGAAACTAGGGGGAATATTTAACCACTGCACGTAATGTAAACTACTGAGGGGGGGCAGCGGTTATACAGGCCCAAAGACTCCAAGTGGAGGCAGTCAATGCACCTACCCCCCCACAGTGATGAAAGAGGTCTGTAGGGAGGAGGTGGAATGGGTAAGAACACAGGCAGTAAAGGGTAGTGGTGGAGGGAACATATAACAAGGGTACATGATGAGGTACACACAGGTATAGATTGCTGAAGGCACTCTGGAAACTACAGGTGGACAAGGCAATGGGACCAGATGGGATGCATCCTAGAGTACAGAAAGAACTCAGAGGGGGTAAAAGGGGCACCACTGACATTGCTATTCAACCAATCATGTGAAGAGAGTGGTACCAAAGGACTAACGGTAGACAAGTAGATGATGTCAAACTAATCTGACCAGGTAAGCATGGCTCTTGGTCATGGAGGTGCAGTACACATGACCTACCTTTTGGCAAGACCTTTAACACCATTCCACGGAGGAGGTCAGTAAACAAGTAGGGCAGTCTGGGAGTGGGTGAAAAGGTAGTAAATTGGGTTATACATTGGCTAAAGCAACAGGATGCAGAGAGTGGTGGTGATTAACCGTGTTCAATCCAGGGTGAGGGTGGTGAGCAGCAGTGTGCCACAAAGATCAGTATTATGGCCTGGCCACTTGAACGTGTTCATTAAAGACATAGGGCCAGATATTCAAACTGCGCTCTTCTGAGGCACAAGCCCTTGTGCTGCGCAAAATAGTTGCGCAGGGGTCTGGCCCGGGCGATATTCAAAGGAGTTGTGCTATTGAGCAACTCCTCTGAATATCACCCCCGCCACAGCCACTGTGCATGGCGCAGTGGAACTTGCTCCACCGCAAGTTGTCAGAGTGGAGCATTCAACTTGTGGTGGCGCAAGTACCATTGCGCCATGCGCAAAATCCCGATATTCAAAAGGTGACATGCAAATGGGGCCATAATTCATGCAAGGCGCAGGGGGGGCCATTTGCATCTGATTATGGCCCCATTTGCATGCCATTAGCATGCAGGTGCGCTGATCCCCGAGGACTTGCGCCTGGCGCCCTGCCAGGCAGCAGCCATCAGGGACCGACGCTCCCTGCAGCCCGATCGCGGGCAAAAGAGTGAAAATCCCCACCACCACCCCCCACTGGCCTGATCGCTGGCAACAGCAGAAATGTCCACCCCCCCACCAGCCCGACCGTAGGCTGCATCAGTTTAAAAACAACCCCCTCCTCCTGAATACATCCCTGGTGGTCCAGTGGACCAAAAGCCCGATCGCGGATGTATCATAATCGCCCCCAACACATCCCTGGTGCCTAGTGTCCCCCCACCCACCCACCATGAAGCGCCACCACCCGCTTCCCCGGCAGCTGGCGGGCGGCATCCCACCCGCCTGCCACCCTGCCACCCGCCACTGACTGCCCGGTAGGGCTGCACGCCCATTGGTGCAGAGCAAGAGTCAATGGGCGGCAGCCCATACCATACAAGACAGTCCAGTTTTGTGAATGAATATTCCAGGGGGAGCTTGTGGTGGCGCCTATGGGTGGGTGGGGTGGGGGACACTAGCACCAGGGATGTGTTGGGGGGTGTTTAATGATTACATACCGCTGGACGAGTTTCCCGGTCCACTGACCACCAGGGCTATGTTTGGGGGTGTTTAATGATTACATCCCGATCGGGATCTACGGGTCCACTGACCACCAGAGATGTGTTCTGGGAGAGACACATTGCTGCCTGCAATCGGGCTGGTGGGTAAACTAAGCCCGCAATCGCGGCTGGGGGGCATACCTCTCAACCTCTTGTCTCATAAATCAGGGACAAGACATTAAAATATCAGGGACACAGACCCCATATCAGGGACACATCTTAAGATTTGGTAGTATACACTCAGAAAGCTGATAGAATTAGGGGATTTATGTAAGATGCATTGTCTGAATAGGAAGGAAACTGTAACTTTAATAGTTAACATTATTTTATGCTTACAATCCCCAGTGTTCTGTCACAAAAATACAAATGTTATGAGGGACAGAGACAAATTCTGAGGCATAATCAGGGATGTCCCTGAAAATCAGGGACAGTTGAGAGGTATGGGGGGGTCACAGGGAGTGGGTTGGGGGCCAGCCACAGGTGGCAGCTGCTGTGTTGCGCCCTGCAATGCAGCAGCTCACCTGTCGGTGGCCCTCGACTTAAGCCTTTTTTGGGCTCAAAGTTGTGCAGGCGCAGGTTGGGGGTTGTGCCTGCACAACTCTGCACAGCCCGGCGGAATATCGGGCTGTGCAGTTTATGCATGGTTCCTCCCCTACCAGTTCAGCATGCATTCATTTGCATTGCGCTGTTGCTCAGCCTGTTTTCAGTGGCACAACTGCCTCCTGCTGAATATCGCAGAATGGAGCAAGTTCGGACTTGTGCAGGCACTACCCTATTGCGCATGGCACAACCTTTTTGAATATCTGGCCCATTGTGTAGAGGATGATGCAGAGTCATCCTACTCCTGACTGGTACTGCTCAGCAGGTGCACAACGCTTTTATTCACTCGACAAACTTCACTGGAAAATGGAGATTGTGACTATTAGGCCTCAATCACTACATTTTGGGTTATATCACTGTCAACATCAAGATTCTGTTTGGACTGGGTGTGGAAAAGTGATACAGTACTACTGTGAGGGTTACTTACTGGTTAGTCCAAAATTGGACTCTACGGGCTTGTCCATGGAACTGATGTAGAAGATGGAGAAGCACGCGCAGGTTGTCTTCTAACAGCACTGTCCAGGGAAACATTGGGTATTCAACAGTACAAGAGCAAGAGCCTGTGAAGCTAGCCATCACTTTAGCAATTGCATGCGGTGACTCTTGGCAGCAGTAACACTTTAGTGTGGTGGGCATCATCATGCAACTGGCACACTGACACCAGCCCATATTATCCAATCGTGTACTAGGTTCTTCACTTATATCCATGTCACTGCCGCTGTAACTGCTGCTGTCATAACTGCTCTGGACTGGCCTTTAATCCTCTGCATACATTGGTTCAAATCTATATGACATACTATTGCTACCATTGGCCATCTGATCACAAGGTGACCTGAAAGAGACAAGAACAAAAAGGGTGAATGACACAGCGACAATGCAACACACATGAGGGTGTTGTACAAGTGCACATGAAAAGTACACTTACCACATCACTCTACAAATCCACCTGGTGGATCTTGCTTTGATCTACATATTGAAGTCCCTGGCACTGTTAAGCTCAGAAGATAATAGCAACCACCATAGCCCACAACTGGACATGGACTGAAAAAGGACTTGTTACAGTGTCCCTAACCAGTTAACAAACAAACCAAAGTCCATCGGTGCAAGAATTGATCCTCACTACACAGAAATTCTTCACACATACACACACACACACACACACACATACACACACACACACACACACACCACCAACAACAACCAAAAACTCACAGCCAATGAGTTTTACTCATCCAATGAGCATGTTTGTGTGTGTTGTGCCTTCCTCTACACATGCAGGTAGGGACAGCGCTAGATAGGCCAAAAAGGGATAAAGTTGCAGCTTCTCCTGAAAAGATTCAATTGCCACAAGACAGTGCACCCAAAGTGGTGCACCTGTCTGAAACAATAGCTGAAATATGGCAAAGTAAATAATTGGAAAATCTTTACACTTGACAGATTTAAGCTTCTGTATTGTTGAAATGTGTACTTAGGTTTTGACACAGTTGTTTCTCATTTTGACACACATTTGTTAAACTAGTGGGTCCAATTTCACCCATGTTTTAAACCCCCTAGCACTGTCACTGCATACAGGGTTGTGGTCTAGTGATAAAATAACATAACATGATACCATGTAGCTGTTGTGTGTACTTTTTAAGGGGGCCGGTGTTGGGGTGGAGGTAGGGGGTTCATGGGAAACAAAAACAATAAATAAATACACAATAAGATAGGTGTTGTGGCAATTTTACATTTTTAACCCAGAGGAGAAGACTGCTGTCACATAGCATGTTGCAAAGTAGTTGTGAGCGGTCCTGCATAAAGTAGAGCTGTGCAGAATGGGAAAACTCTGAATCTGTGGAATTTCAACAAAATTTCACTGAATTCCATGACATTTCACAGAATGTCATCAGAATTTTATGGACTTTCTAACATTTAGTAATTTGGTTATAACTCAGCTGCCATTCAAGCTAGAACTCTGAAGTATAGAATGTATTCTCTTTGGGTCAATGGCCACTAACCTCCCAAATATCATGAAATGTGAATGGATAGTTTCAGAATTATAGGTGCTCAAATGTTGCCATTTTATTGTTTGTGCGAAATTTCATTAACATTTTTATCTGAATATACCTTAACCATCTATTGGGTCAGGGATCTTAAATTTGGCATGATTTCTTGATGAAAGGTGTTCTAACAATGTGACAGATTTCATGACAATATGATGCATTGTCTTACAATTATATGTGGTCAAAATCTGTCATTTTATTTTTTTCTGGAAATTTCATGAAAACATTTCATCTGCATATAACTCAGGCACCTTTGGAGCTAGGGATTTGTAAATGATCATGGATAACCTTTTTGTAATGCTTATAGAAAGTTCTAAATATGGACAGAATTAGATAAGAGATTTTTAAGTTACAAGGGTTCCGAATTTTACTATGTAAATATTTGCAAAACATTGTGAAAACCATCAAAAATGTGGATGCTTGTAACTTCTCTGCTCTTGCATGCATAGAGTAAACGACATGCATATCCATAGTCTGTGTATCCTGGTGTCTAACACAACTGGATAAATTGATTAAACAGTTTTAATTTTTTCAGAAGAAAAAAATGATTAGTAACATTTCTTACATGTTTATGATAGCATATACTGTAGATGACGTATCCAGAATTTGTTTTGTGGAATTTAACATTAACAATGCTCATATCACTACTTCATTTGATAAGTTGGGTTGAGCTTTTTACAGTTCTGCTGTTCCTTTCTGGGTGACTATTACCCCCCCTTCTCTTTTGGCATAGCCAGATTGATTCATTAGAACTACTGATCCCACTGATATCCAACAGAAGAATGTAATGCGCGTGGAAGAAAAGAGGCAAAAACTTAAGTTTTAAATCACCAATATAAGTTTTACTGGGTGCCCACAAACAACATGATGTAGGAATCCAGAATATAACATAGCCCCTAGCACCACAACCCTATGAGTCTTCAAGGGGTGAGGCTACTGGAGCAAAGCAATCTTTAAATACAAAACATTTCATTTGGATCACAATTGTGATATCACGTATACAAACTTAGTTAAAGCAATACTCATAATAAGAATATTTTAAATGTGATTCATTTAGTATATAGCAATGTACTTTAGGTTCCTTCTCACCAAGAAAATATAAAAAACACAGCATTATCTTAACTTTATCAAAATAAATCCATGCAGCAAAATTTCTTATCTCAAATTTGCTTTTTTGTAAACACACTACCAGTTACTATTCTGGGTCTGATTAGCAAGGCTTCAAAATTTAGATCTCCATAAGACAAGTGCCTGTTTGTGGACACCCAGTAAAAATTACACTGGTGCTTTAAACCTTAAGTTTTGCCTCTTTTCTTCTATGCCCACTACATTCTTCTGTTGGATCTTTGTATTGTGGAGGTTACCCCCTGTGTGGTGCAGCAATAGCTGTATACTCTGAGGAGCAGTAAAGCCTTTTTGGATTGTTTTGATCCCACTGATATTCTCTTTGTTCTTTACAGTGACAAACTCCCTTAAAATGTGAGTCACCTACTCCTTTTCCTATTGACTTACCCTGTTGGAATAAGCAGAATTCTTTCTTCCTGCTGCCCAAGACATTGTCTTCCCCACTACATCTTTTTGAGTATCTCTAAGTCCTAGACTCACATGTACAGTAGGCTCCCCGGATCATAAATTTACTGGATGTGATCCTTAAATGTCCTGCATTCAGGTTGAAATTGTTGACACTCTGTGCTTTCTTGCTCTGACCTGGGGGTCTACCACTGTTGTGCTACCCAGTTCAGCTGTCCTTTTCTTGGTGAAACTGTGCCTCTAACTCCAGAAACTGGTGACCCCCTGTGCTACCTGCCTCTTATACTCCATCCTCTCATTAGAATCCCCCAGATAAAGCTAAGTGAAATTAGAAAATTCCAGTTTTATTGAATTTTTCATGAAATTCTACAATTTTCACAAAGACTCATGGGATTTTACTTTAAGTACATGTTATTTTGCAATTTCTCACAGCAAGCAATTAATAATATTGGCACACACAGTCTCCTTGTAAGGTCTAAGACCCTACCAAATTTAATGGTATTGCATTCTCTAGTTTTAAAGTTTATGGGGTTTATAAATTTGTAGTTTACATTCTTGCAAAATAATTTTTTTTAATGTTGTGAAAGTTTGACTACTTTTAATTCAATCCCATTTAAAGCAGAAAATATGAACTTTTTCAGAAATGACCATGTGGTGTAGTAGTTTAAATGTTTAAACTCTGGTTAAATTTGGATGTGTAGTTTTAAAACTAGAGGGATCTGAAATTTAAAATTTGGCAACATATTTGGCAGACAATAACTCGGTCCCATCTAAGGCTAAAAATCTGACACTATATGCATATACAAATGTAGTGATAACCTGTATACCTGTTAAATTTTATAACATTTCAATGAATACTATCAAAATTATACTAATATTACAGAAATCCAACTTTTGGCAAAATGTTTAACTACCTATAACTCAGCTCCCATTTAAGCTTGAGACTAAAGACATGGTGCATATACAAATTCCAGAAGCTTCTCTAAATGCTGACATTGTGGAGAAATTTGGATAAGAAATTTTAAAATTAACTCAAAATAACTGAAAATTAAATTTTGATTAAATGTTTGGCCACCCATGACTCCTCCACCTTTCACTTCATAGCTCTGAAATTCGGTACACTCTTGTAAGCCAAAGGGTACTGTTTACATTCCAAATGTGGTCTTATTTGGATGTGTACTTTTAAAATATAGTGAAATAACTGAATTTTAAAATTTTGCAAAATTCCACAGAATCGGAATGGTCATTCTGCGGGCATTCTGTGGGTGGAATTTTATATTCTGCACAGCTCTAGTATAAATGTTATGGACATAGAAATAACAGCACTTTATAATATGGGGTGGAGAAAGAAAAGTACCTGATTGGCAGAGAGCCATCAGATGATTGATTAATTCAGCATGTATGCACAGCAAGTATTGATCCATCTGCTGTGAGTTATCAAGCCGCAGTCAGACTCCAGTTATTATGGCAGAAATACATTCTGAATGGCAGCCATTATTCTCCTCACCAAGTGAGTGTGAGGTGCAGCCTGTCATGTAGAGACAGTGCAGTCAGTACAAAAAATGTACCCCATGGCTCTGTAGCAATCATGTATTTTTCTTCCTACACCCTGTGTTATGAGTGATAGTACCCCCGCACTATGCAGATCATCTAATTTTCCCTACACAATGTAGCGAGCAGTACTGGGCTCACCACCTACCCACCTGGCACATGTCTGGGGACTGAGCTTACAGTGACTGGGGAACAGGAGTCCTGTAACAAGGAGATTGAAAGAGGCAATATCAGATTGCCAATGGTGTCCACTGCCTATTGCCTATGGTAGAGACTCTGTTGTGCAGTGCTGTGTCTACAGCAGTCCTGTATTGGTGTTTCCATTTCCATCCCTTCCCATAGCAGTAGTCAATGCCATGCTCCTTGAATTCTCCAACCAAATAGTAAAGCACTGCATACCCAACCCATTACCCCCATGGCCTCACTGAGTGGTGCAATGTATGAGTGGATGCACATTGCCCCTTTGATGACATGTTCTGCTGATGGTAGCCTTCTGTTCTTCAGCAGCTGTCATTGGTGCCCTGTCCGAAGCTAGTGACAGCCTGTCCTGAGTCTCCCCCCATCACCTCAAAGCAATCTCACCTCCCCATGCTCCGTATGTAGTCCTGTCATACAAGGGTCAGCCCTGCATCCCAAGTTGCGGTGGAGGGTTCTGACAGGCTGGTGCAGAGCTAACCTCCATCCTGAGCCATGTATTAACATGACAGCAGTCACAGCCCTTGGCAATCCTCTGTTGCCATTCAACTGGACCCCCCAGACTGACTGGCAATCTTACCATCCTCATGCTCCAGAGTTCTGCTGCAAGGCTGGAATGCCGTGGTCAAAGAGATCAAGACAGAGAGCAAATGGGCCCCGTGCCCCACCACCCCATCCAGTGCACAATCCACAGAACAGAATAATGTCCAGAGTGACAGTCAGACAGGGAGTGGAGAAACAGAGGCAGTATAGTGCAGTGGTTTAAGGTTCTGAGCTGCAAATCTGGAGACCTGGGTTTGAATCCCACAGCCCCCGCTTGCATACTGTGTGACCCTGAGCAAGTCACTTAACTTCCCTGTGCTCCCAGGTTGCACCTGTAAACAAGCTTTCAGCTTAGTGTGTCTCTCACTTGTTTAAACAATTGAAAAAAAAAATAGAGACTGAGACCCATGAGCACAAGTAAGACAGGTGGCAGAGACAGACTGAGAGCAAGGTGAGCATGTTGCACACAGAGCTACAGGTACCAGTAATCTTTAGTGTCTGTGTGGTGTGAGTTGTACTAGAGCAGTCCTTGTAAAAGACAGAGGCATGGGAGAGAGAAAGAGAACGAGAAAGAGAAAGAGAGACCCCACCCCCCCATAGATGACACGTCAGCATAGCAGCTGATACCTATTGAACACACATGAAAGACACAGAATAAAGAGGTGAGTCAACTGCACTGGGTAAGCTTTAGGGAGAGAGAGAGACTTGCTCCAGCAAGGCACACAGACAGTGAGAGGAAGCAGAGGAGGACAGGGTCACAGTTGCTGTCAGTGAACATGTATTAGGGGCACAGTAGTATATATTGGCAAAAACAGCATTTCTCTGCAATTGTAATAAGCACAATAACCCACTTCAGGGTGTGCTGTTCTTGGGGATTAATAAGCACCTCGGGTGCTGTGAGGGCATGTCTGGCAACCTACCCAGGGTGTTGATTAATCCCCAAGAACCACAAGCCCTGTCATGGCCACAGTTCTATGTCCATACAAAACATAGCGTGTGCATGACTCACTCTGATATAATACGCCTGCAATACCTTTTGTGGTTTGTATCACACTAACTGTGTTACTCAGGGATATGCCTTGGAGAAACAGCTTACTATCACAGAACAGAACAAGGTCTGAACTACATTTCTTGACTTGCTCTTAATGTGCTTTGAAAATGTGTGGGTCATTTAGTAACATCCTTAAATGATTGATAAATGTCCAGTTACTGGAATGATAATGACTCAATATCTCACACCGAGTATTTTGTGGCAGATGCTGTTTCATATGGCAGATAATTGCAGGTCCTAGTGACATGTTACTCACACTCAGCCATCTGGGAACCTAAAATACATTAGCATGTATAATACAGGAAGCCAAAATAGGGACAGTTAGACTGCCATGGTAAAAAAAAAGCAATACGTAAAATGTAAAATATCCACTCATAGAGCTGCCTGAAGCAGCACTGCTTAATTGTTGCAAATCTGTTGGACAGTTCTAACCTGTAAGGGAGGAGTGGCAAAGACATGTACATAGCAACGTTAACACACAAGCATATGTCAGGAAAAGAGAAGTGAAAGAACAAGGGGACGCAGTTTGAGGCTGTAGTGGTGTAGACTCAGGGGTAACATGAGGAAGTACTTGTTTTAAACAGTAATGGTGGTGGATGCATGGACAAACCTAACCCCAGAGGTCACAGTAGCAACAAGATCTAGCCAGAGCTGATATTTATTTATTATTTATTTGCTTTTGGTAACCAGGTGAGTGCACTAGACAGGATTGGCTATTTTCAGGCATGACCCAGGAGATTACTGTCCAAACAAGTTACAAACAATAGTACAGAGAGGAGCTGATACAATGCAGTACATAAAGAGATTAACAACCTTACATAACAGTAGAATTACTTAGCATGAAAGTGATGGCACACATAACACAAGCATTATGGTACAAAACAGATAAAAACAGCTTGCAGAGATCAGTAACATAAGTGCATAACAGCAGTGCTGGTGGCATAGGATGAGGGTATGGAACAGGGAAGGTGATAGTAGTGCAACAGCAAGTAAACAGATATGTTCATGAACTAGAACTAGTAAAGAGGTGTAATACATGAACTAAAAACATTTACATACATCTAGGGAGGTGAGGTAATTAAAGAGTGCATGCTTGAAGGTAGGGTGAGAATTGGAGCTTCTAAGGGAAAATGGAAAGAAGTTCCAGAATTTCGGAGCATAGATGGAGAAGGCATGTTCACCCATTTTGGTGGAGCAATTAGGGACAGTGACCAGAGCTGAAGTCAGGACCAGAGGAGTCAGGGGCAGTCAACTGGGGTGAACATGGCTGCAAGGGAGGAGGGGAGAGAAGAATGAATTATATTGTTGGTCAGGCAGCCTATGGAATATAAACACTGGGAGGAGGTGGATAACCAGCGGAGGTCAGAGTAAAGTGTGCAGTGGTGTTTAAGCCAATTGGCAGACAAAGCAAATCTGCAAACATTATTATAGGCAACATCCCATGCTTGAAGGACATTTGCCTGCACTTGAGCAAAGACTGGCAGTGCATAGCAAAGACCATGGAGCAGAAGTCCTTGGGTGACAGAGATCCTAGCAGCAGGAGTCAGGACATGGCGGATGCGATGTGCCAACCCAATTTTGGCATTGACAGACTTGCATATCACATTGACATGGAGAGAGAAACTGAGACACGGGTCCAGAGTGACCCCTAAGTATCTGAAGGAGTTGATAACGTGTACTAGGGAGCCATCAAGACAAGAGACCAGAAATTAGGGGTTTAGGGCACTGATCTTCCTGTGGGACCAGAAGAGAACAGTCTGGGTGTTGGCAACATTTAATATGAGGTGGTGAGATGTAAGCCATGTTTGGATTTATTGCAGACTGGAAGAGAGGTGGGAATTACTGTCAGAGATGGAGCTAGAGGAGGTATAGAGGGCCAAGATGTCAGCATAGAGTAAGGTGTGACAGTGGGCAGGAATGGTAGATAGATTGTTCATAAATATTGAAGAGAGCAGAGGCCAAAAGATGTAACCTTGTGGAACACCAGTGGATAGACGGGCAGGGTAGGAGAGAACTCAATGGTAGGAGACAGACTGGGTGCAATTGTGCAGGTAGCTGGAGACCCAGGCAATAGTGGACTGGGAGGCACCCAGTGAACCTAGCTGACACAAGAGCAGTGAATGGTTGACAGAGTCAAAAGCCTTTGTTAAGTCAATAAAAATAGCCCCCGTAAGTTGTCCTCTATCCATGGTAGTTGAAGTGTCATTAGTGAATTGTGTTAGGGCAGTCAAGGTGCTGTGGCCTGGTCTGAAGCTATGCTGAGCAGGAGATAGCAGGTCATAGTTGACTATAAAGTTTGACACCTGACGATGAATACGTTTCTCCAGAAGTTTACTAAGGGTAGACAGGAGTGCTATAGGGTGGTAGTTTGTAGGGTTCACCCTTTTTAAAGACAGGCATAACCCTGGCTTGTTTCCAAGAGCAGGGCATGGTGCCAAAGCTAATGGAAAGGTTGAATAGGCACAAGATAGGGGTTGCAAGAATGGAGGTGCCAAGTTTGAGAATTCTAGGTTCCAAACCATCAGGACCAGCACAGTCATGAGGAGACATAGTGTTGAGGATCCGTAGGACATCAATTCTAGAGACAGGGCTAACAATAAGGGGGGGAGGGGCAGAGGGAGGCCTGGGGAGAGAAGGGAGAGAGGGACAGAAGGAATGGCTATGTTGGAGGTCGAGGAAGGAGGGGAGGTAAAGAGTGAGTTAAAGGTGTTGGCTTTGGTGTTAGGGTTGTTACAAGAGACATTGTCAATTAGGGTATACCATCACCACATCGAAACCCCAATGGCGAAGACCACCACAGTGACAGGATTCAGCCAAAATCTGCCTGTCGCTGTGATGGTCTATGCACTGCCAGGGGATTGCCTCGCAGGGTGTTTGGCCCCCCCGGTCCAACTCTGACACGGAGTTGGAATCCTAGAGATTGGGGTTTGTGGGGGGGCAGAACCCCACCACATGGGGGGGTTCGGGAGAGCAGACCCCTTGGGGGAACAGGAGGCATTCCCGACACTGCATTGCTGACACTCGCTAATACGGCTGTCGCTGTTGGGGATGTCTTCATAGCCGCTGTCACTGCAGCATGGCAAAACCATCAATTAGCATGTCATGAGGGACTTGAGAAGCATTACTACCCAGAATGTGGTTGATATGTGCCCAGTACCTTTTCAGGTAATGGGCAGAGGCATGGAGAAGACCTCTATAGTAATTGCTTTTGGCAGCATGGATTGCTTTCTTGCATGAGTTCCTAAGGGAGCGATAAGTAACAAAGTCAGAAAGAAGAAAGGTGGCTTTCCACCTGACCAAGAGCTTGTCATGAGATTTAAGTAAGCAGAGAAGGGTGCTAGTCGACCATTTGGTGAGAAGGCCCCAAACCCCGCGTCTAATGTAAGGAATGTGCTTGGACTGCAGTGAGTGCAATGTATTGGAGAAATGTGTTGGATATGGCTGTGGCTGTGGCAAGCTTAAAGAAGCTCAGAGGAGAGGAATGAGTGCCATGAGTGCTGCTGAATGCCATCCCACATACACCATGCAAGAAAACCTTCAGCATTGCCAAACGCTTGTTTTTTTGTTATCTTTGCATGGCTTCCAGCAGTCTAACTGAGATGAAGACATAATGTCTGATTGTACACTGCAGTCACTAAATATTTTAGCATAATTCATCTTGCTCTGTGCTGTATATTAGAATGTAATCCAGTCTATAGTTTTAATTTCTGACATGACCCTACTTACCCCTTGTACAAATCTGTCATAATAGAAAAATAACTTCTTCACTATTTTAACTAATAGCATCTTCAGCAATAACAGTAGCAAGTCCAAATCTCAGATCCGAAGTAACAAAATGTAGTGATCTGAAATGTGTCATAGAAAACATGACAGAAAATGTGGTACATCAGATGTATGGCACAACAGAAAACAGTATTCTGCAGTCTTATGTTTACAAAATTGTTACCTGGCTTGAGATAAATGAATTACCTGCTTCAAAATTCACCAGAGTCATCTATATGTGATGGTCCAGGAGCACTTGTGTTAGATCAGGGCTACTTTTATCATGTTTGTGGCCACTATTGCAAAATAGACTCTATGCACACATATTTGTTTTTTTTTAATCTGTGTTGAGTACATTTTGCTATAGAATGCATGTCTATTTCCCTGTTATAGCAAGGTTAAACTGGTTCCAAGGAGATACATTATGTAAAATGACAGTAAATGTACGCAGAGAGAATAACAGAACAGAATTTAAAGGATACTTAAACCCTACTTTTGTGCCTGAAATTCCAGTTAAAAATGAATCCCAGAGTGAAGCAGAATAGACAATGCCCAATTACAGAATGTGCCTCCTCAGCATGGAATCAGTTTAACCTTGTTGCAACAGGCAAATGGACACACATTCTACAGCACAATATATTTAAACAAATTTAAAATATATATGGTATGTGTGCTTAAATTCCATGTTACAACAGTGGGGTCTGAAACAAGCATTCATTTATCTCAAGCTGGGTAACAACTTTGGAAACATAAGACTGCAGAATACTGTTTCTGTTGTGCCATAAATCTATTGTACCACATTTTACTGTCATATTTTCTATGACATTTCAGATCACTGCAGTTTGTTACTTTAGATCTGAGATTCAGAAATGCTACTGTTATTGCCTTATGCAGATGCTATTATGTTGTAAGAGTGATGGAATTATTTTTTTAGTTGTTTAACCAGGAGTAGCATACTAAGCTGAAAGTTCTTTTACAGGTGCGACCTGGGAGCACAGGGAAGTTAACTGACTTGCTCAAGGTCACACAGTATGTAAGTGGAAGCTGTGGGATTCAAACCCAGGTCTGGTCTGCTGGATGTTACCAGATTTGCAGCTCAGATCCTTAAACCACTGCACTATACTGCCTCCCTAATTTTCCCATTATTACAAGTTGTACAAGGGGTAAGGGTGGTCATGTCAGAAATTAACAATATAGACTAGACTACATTGTAATATACAGCACAGAGAAAGATGAATTTTATTGAAATGTTTAGTGATTGCAGTGTACAGTCAGAGATCATGTCTTTCTGTAAGTCAGACAGCTGGGAGTCATGGGAAGATTGAACATAAAACAGGCAGCCTGCATATATATTCAGTCTCTGGAGTTAATTCATCACTTAAACTGACACAAAACATCTCTGCACTTTATTAAATAAGATAAAACAGTTTCTAAATGCCACACACATATTACTTCTAACTACATACTGATTTGTAATGTAGAAGAATGTGCAAAGTCCATTTACACCATACTGTAAGGTACACATACAACAGGTGTTATTTGTTAGGAAACAACTAACGCTATAGTTAGTAAGAGCCTAAAAAATTAATCAGAACAAATACTGTTACAAATGGAAAGAGATAAAAATGAGATGTTCTATGAGTAAATGGTTAATGACTGTTAGGAGATTCATAGAAGAGATGGAAAGCTGATACAGGCTAGCTCCGGCAGGTAAATTCGAGGTGAGATTTCAAGCCAGGCGCTGTCTGTTAGAACTGTCTGATGTTACTGTACATGGCTAATGATTATTACTTGTTCTAGTAAATCCCTGTGCCTGCTTTGCTAAAAAAGACAGTTATTTTTGTGCATGTTGATTAGTTTTAATGGTATTTAGATTTGTTTGGAATGTGTGCACATTTGCTGTAAGAGAAAAGCAGCTTGGAGTTCTGTCTCCAACATTGTAAACAGAAAGATGGGAGTATTTTATGTAACTGTCATTGTGATTAGCAGTATGGAAGGATACACTGAAAAGTACTAAAAAATGTGTTCCACGATATCCCATTTTTCAAGCTACAGCAAGATGGCAGTAGACTCCATCCACAGCCATAAAAACTATAGCTAAATTCCAGAATGCATGGGATAGACAGAAGGTAACCAGAGTTGTAGGAAAGAAAAGGTAAACTTCAGAGTCATTTAGAAGCAGGATCTTATGTAGGTAAGGAATTGGACAAACTAGGTAGAACATGCAGTCCTCATCTGTCATCCAATTATGTTTCTAAATGTTGTGGCCAGACACTGAAATCGTAGGGAAATGATTGGTATGGATTTCAATAAATGTGGTACAGATACTAAGAGATCCTTTCAGAAAAAGGGAATGTACCATGCACAGTATATGCAAATCCAAACCGATGTTCTAATGATTCAATTACTACATGCAGGCTTTTTTGCAGCATCCACCTTTGGAACTGCAAGAAAATTGCAGCACTCAACAAGCTGTTAATCACACCAAGTCATCTATAAGACAGAAATAGATCAGCCTGATTAATGCAGCTTGCTAAGGTAGTGTCTATGTAACTCCATGTGTAAAGTAACACCGGAAAACAGAATACAGATATGTTGAATGCAAGCTGCAGAAGCAATGATCACTGGAATGGGCTTTTAATGAGTAAATAAAGCAATGTTAGGATCACCCATTGAAAGATGGCCTTGACTTCCACACAACACCTCCAGCAGTGGAAACATAGAAACATTGAATTAGACCACTGATAAGGACTGCATGGAACACACACAATGCCCAGTTCCACCTTTCCACCTACACCCTAGATTGTAAGTGATCTGCAGCTAACCTACTGTTACCTAACAGTAGTGTAGCCTTCTGTCTATCCCACGTATTCTTGGATTAAATCATCATTATTGGCCCTATGACCTCGGCTGGTAGGCTGTAACAGTCACCTAACGCCCTTTAAATGGAAAAACACTTACTCACGGTTGCCCCTGACTCAGAGTGAGCATTCAGTCCGACTTGAGTAAAAAAAATAAAGGGGCTTAGGAAATAAAGTACTAACCAGCTATCATGGCACCTGAGTTGTACTATACTCCTGCAAGGTACAGGAACTGATTACACAGAACCACTAAAAACTGTTGTGCTGAGCTATTATACCCACCCAAATATGCGCATCAAAAACAAAAGAAAAAAGACTCCATCAGTCTACAAAAATTGTTAGTGCTCCGTTCTGCTACTGGAGTAGGGGGGGGAGAATTCCAATGCTGGTTATGCTGTGTGTGTGTGTGTGTGTGTGTGTGCGTGTGTGTGTGCGTGTGTGCGTCCCGAGTGTACAGAGAGAGATGCTCTCAATCCCCACGGTGCTCCCTGCAGCTAAACCTTGTGCTCCGGTCACTGTATGGTGCACAATGGGATAGACGGCAATTTGCCCGGTATGTTGTGCACCAGGAGAGAACACCAAAAAAGGGAGACGTGGGAGTGAAGTCAACGCCAGGTGTATGGCAAGCAACAGAGACCGCATATTGTGGTGTGGTGGGAGAGGTGGGGGGATTCCAATGGTGCTATGCCATACAGGCAGGGAGCAGAATTGGGAGGTTCTGCTATGGACTGTGAACTCAGCCTGCTTGGTGAGAAGCCTCAAAAAGACCCACACAGTGCAAAGGCATGCCCCTGTCTGATATGCTGAGTGCTTCTGGTCAGCCCTCCCTATCCCTCCCCTCACAAGTTTAAACCCCACCTTTCTTGAATGTAGTCAGCCATCCCCTGTTTAAGGATTTCCTTCCCTAATGGGGCAAGATGAAGCCTGTCCTTGGCATACAGTCCCTTATCTTCCCAAACTCCTTTCCAGCTCCCTAACACCCCCAACCCAGTCTCTTCACCCCACTTCCTGAGCCAGTTATTAACCTCTGTGATTTTTCATTTTTTTCTCCACTGAGGCCTTTGGTACTGGCAATATCTCTGAAAAGGAAATGTTGCATCCATTATCCTGACAGACTCTGGCAAGTTCTTGGAACCTTGCTTGGATTTCCAAAGCATCTGGATAAGGATAAAAAGGCCAGTAAGGTGGAGGGGACAGATGATGCTACCTCCGCCAAAATGGTACGGTTAACCCTCAAGGCCCTAAAGAAAGACAAATCTCCTGGGCCGGATGGCATTCATCTGAGAGTACTATGGGAATTGGCGGACATACTGGCTGCACCCCTGGCAGAGCTCTTCAACAGGTCACTTGAGACAGGGAGGGTACCTAGGGATTGGCGAGAGGCACATCTGGTGCCAATCCATAAAGGGGGGGTCGAGGAAGTACCAGGTAAACTATAGACCCATCAGTTTGACCTTGGTGGTGGGAAAATTAATGGAAGTATACTAAAGAACGATTGGGGGTGTACTTGGAGGAGGTGGGAGGTCTGGATAGTTGGCAACATGGGTTTGTGCCAGGTAGATCATGTCAAACCAATCTTGTGGAGTTCTACGAATGGGTAACATCAGAACTGGACAGGGAAAAGCCTGTGGATGTATTATTCTTGGACTTCAGCAAGGCATTTGACTCTGTCCCCCACAGTGGTCTGGTGGAGAAACTGATGGGGTTAGGAGTAGGCCCTTTGATGGTCAGATGGATTGAAAACTAGTTGGCTGGATGCACCAGAGAGTAGTGGTCTGTGGGGGAGCTCTCGAACCCTAGAGAGGTTGGTAGTGGGCAACAGGAGGGCTCGGTCCTGGGTCCGATCCTGTTTAATGCATACATATCGGACATCAGGGAGGGTATAGGGTGTGAAATGAGTCTCTTCGCCGATGACTCCAAGATGGGAGCAGTAGTTGAGGGAGAAGAGGGGAGATGGGCTCTGCAAGGGGACCTGGACACCCTGGAAAGCTGGGCTCACACATGGAAATTAAATTTCAATATCACCAAGTGCAAGGTGTTATATCTTGGGTGGGGAAACCCTAAACACAGGTACACCCTTGGAGGAGAGGTGCTGGAGGCCTCAATAGGGGAAAAAGACCTAGGGGTCATGGTGGATGCATGTATGAATAACTCTGAGCAGTGCAGGAGAGTGGCTAGCAAGGCAAACAGGATGTTGGGATGCATCGTAAGGGGGATCACCTCTAGGAGCAAGGAAGTGATTCTGCCGCTGTACAATGAACTGGTTAGACCACACCTTGAGTACTGTGTACAGTACTGAGACCACACTTGAAGAGGGGCATACAACCCTGGAGAGGGTACAGAGGAGGCAACTAAGATGATACGAGGCTAGGGTATTTGACGATGAGGACAGACTTGAGGAGCTCTGCCTGTTTTCATTGGAGGAGAGGAGAGACAGGGGGGACATGATTGAGGTCTTCAAGTACCTCAAGGGAATAAATAGGGTAAACATGGAGGGGATCATTAGACTAAAACAGGGAGGTATCACCAGAGGGCATGGTTTAAAGTTGGAAGGTGGAAGGGTGAGGGGGGAAAAGAGGAGGAGGTTTTTTACTGAGAGGGTGGTGGACCCTTGGAATGCAATGCTTGGCGAGCTGGTTCAGAGATCCACAGTGGAGGGCTTCAAGAGAGGGTGGGACAGACACAGAAAGTGGATGTATCAGATGATGGCCTGTCCCAGGGGGTGGGGATGGATGATAGGGGTTTCTGGAACACAAGGGAAGAGAAGGCCTCGGCACCCAACTAGGGATCTGAGGTTCAAGCAGACTCGATAGACTGTAAGGCCTAATCTGCTGGCAAATAGTATGTTAGTATGTTAGTGTATCAGTGTGGTGTTGTCTCTAGGGGGGGCGTGTCACCGTGGACGATAACACAGAGTAAGGCATGTCTTCCTCACCACACTCTCAACAGGCACCTCTCCATCCCAAATGACACACAAGCAGATAATTTCACATTTGTTTGAATTTTGAATGGATGTCAGGGATTCCATGGGTGGCATGAGGCAGGAGCATAATACTGTGAAGGCTAATTACCTGGAACTTATCTTGAACTTCTGGCAGTGGTGATGACATTTTGGGACCAATTGGACAATACAGTCCACTGACTTCACTATCTAACTGGACTTTGAGATTGACACTATCCCTGCGGTGCTCGCCACAGCTAACTGTCCCACTCCTCAGTCTCTGTGTGGTGCACATGGGGCAGTTGGCAATTCACCCGGTCCACTGCTTAACAGGAGATTGTGCTGTAGAGAAAACAGGAAAAGGCTGGCTGAAGTGAATGCCATGGGGATGGAAAGCACTTGCAACCAACGGGGGTCACGTATAGTGGTAGTGGTGGCAGTGTGCCCATGTGTGTATGGGGGGACAGTGGTATGCCATGCGGACAGGTGGTGAGTGGTTGCTATGGACTGTAGACTCAAACTGCACATTGGCATTCAGAGTGGCTGTTACACACCAGTGTGGTGCCGTCTCTGTGGGGAAGGGGTTGTGCACAGTGGACAACTCGGAGGTGCAGTTACTGGAAATGGGAGGGGGAGTAGTATACCCATGTCAGCATCTGGTGCACAAGATTTCAGTGCCTGATGCAATACTGAATACCCAATGCAAAGTTGGAACTGAGAATATGAAACTGAGCAGTTCAAGAGCCATACAAATGAAAGTAAGATCCAGAGTAGCAGGTCATGGAGCATGAACACAAGGCCCCATACCTATTGATGATCACCACCATACACTTTGTGATTGTGAATAGGTAACCACCTCCTCTGACTTTTAACCACTTGCTATGCTTACGTGAGGCGGCAATCACAATAGGAGCAGCAACAGACAAAAAAATATTTAAAACGGTAGGAAACACCATAGTAAAACTGATTCTGAAGAAAGAGGGGTTACTAGTGGGGTACCGCAGGGTTCAGTATTGGGTCCAGTCCTTTTTAATGTCTTCATCAGTGACATTGCAGAGGGACTGGAAGGAAAAGTATGCCTTTTTGCAGATGACACAAAGATCTGCAACAGGGTTGATACACAAGGAGGCGTGGAAAGGATGAAAAGGGACTTGGCAAGGTTGGAGGAATGGTCAGAAGTATGGCAGCTAGGATTCAATGCAAAGAAGTGCAAAATAATGCACCTGGGAAACAAGAACCCAGAGGAAGAATAGACAATGGGTGGGGAGGTAGTAACAACAACAAAAAAGGAAAGGGACCTGGGGGTAATCATATCAGATGACCTTAAGGTTAGCAAGCAATGTGAGAAGGCAGTAGGGAGGGCTGGGGGTATACTGGGATGTATAGGGAGAGGCATCAGCAGCAGAAAACAGGAGGTTGTTATCCCTCTGTACAGACAGTTGATGAGACCCCATCTGAGTACTGTGTCCAGTTCTGGAGACCCCATCTCCAAGGACATAGACAGGATAGAGGTAGTCCAGAGGAGGGCAACTAAAATGGTGCAGGGTCTGCAAGAGAAGCTGTATGAGGAGAGACTAAAGGAGCTTAATATGTATACCCTTGAGGAAAGAAGGAGAGGGGGACATGATAGAAACTTTAAGTACCTCAGTGGAATCAACAAAGTCCAAGAGGGTAGCATCTTTCAGAAAAGAGACTTGCAAGAACAAGGGGACACAATTTAAAAGATAGAAGGAGGGCAGTTCAGGGGCAATGTGAGGAAGTATTATTTCACAAAGAGGGTAGTGGATGCATGGAACAGCCTTCCTGAGGAGGTTGTGGGGTCTAAAACTGTGGGAGAACTCAAGAATGCGTGGGACAGACATAAGGCAATTCTTGTGGGGGGTAGGAAGAAATTGGCTGTTGGTTAACTAGGATCTGCGGCCTATCCTGTAGGTAGGGAAATGGGCAGACTAGATGGGCCTAGTGGTCCTTATCTGCCGTCAAAGTCTATGTTTCTATGTTTCTATGATTTATATCAAGTGACAAATGGAATGCTGCTTCTTTGCACAAGCCCGTCTACTCCCTCCCAGGTGCCACACTCTAACCTGCAGTAGCTCAGTGTTCCACATGCAACAATAACAGCAGACGACTCACTACCTCTTTTCCAGGGCAGCACTTGGAGACTTGATTTAGATCATGACCAGTGCCAGGCTAGCAGCTTGAGTAAGAGAAGCACTACATTTGATTGCAGCGCAGCACAGCAGTTGCAATACAAGAGTCCATCCCCACACGACTACAACAAGCTGCTTCATTGCTGGATGGGCAAACTAAGATAGAAAGACACTGGTCTATGAACTCAAGAAGTCAGCTTAGCAGCAGGTGCGGTGTGACACCAGAACAGTTATGTTATTACAAATACCTGTATTTTAACAGTGCACAAGAGAATGAGGAAAGCACAGCTGTCTTGTTGCTCAGGGGGATTCAAAGTAGACGACACAACTGAGGCAAGTGAATAGGGGAAAGAGGGGCTTGCAGAATTCTATTTATGAATGGCCATTGACAGTTCGCAAGGGCCACTGGGAACAATGCATTAACTAATGGATATGCTGATAAGAATTTTCAGTCAGTCAGTCAGTCTGCTGCAGAGTTTTGTCAGCCAATGGAGGGACAACAACAACAACTATCCAGCATCTTAGCGTCCCAGAGTTTCTAAGGCAGCATTTCAGAAAGGGCTTTCTCACAATGAGCTGCCATTGGATCAAGGCACAGGCCTACCGACATCACATTCTAGCTGCAAAACAGTCACACGTGAGCAGGGAGCTTTCCTGAACGGCTGAAGATGGTGAACCCCAACCATGCGTGGGACATGGAAAAATGGATGTGAGCTAAGGTAGGGACTCTGCTATGAAAATGAGGGGTTTGGAAGTACTCACTGGGTTTTTTAGCATTCGGGGGAACATTAGAGAGGCACCCCATGGGGGTTTTGGGTGGACTACTCCTTTAAAGAGTTGGCTAGTAATCTTGCTGATCTATAACTAAGATATTTGAGATAAATGTAATGGATGACATGGTTCCTGATGACTGGAGGGATGCCATTGTCACACCAGTGTATAGCAAGCATTTGTCAATGCCGAATGTTGCTTGCTTCTATGTGCTGTTTAGGTATTTGGAAGTCATTGGAGTGCAAATATTGAAAATTTGCGAACTTACGAACGTGTGTAGGAACTGCGCAACGCACGCTCGTAAAACACTCATTGTTAGGAAATTTTTCACCAAATTTTCAACATAGCCATTTTAAGACCTCTGCTCATGAACAGTGTCACTGTGATTTTGTTAATGTGTCCCATACATTGAGTTTGCACACCGACTGAGCCATTTATAAGCTACATGAGGCGAGGCTGCGTTTTGTGCAGGATGTGAAAAATGACAGCTGTATTGCTCATAAGGAGATGTGTGGTAAAATGGCAATGTTGAAAAATCTGGAGTGGAAATATTGAAAATTACATAAACCCTCACAGTGCGTGGGAACAGTGCAACGCACACTCGTAAAACAGTCATTTTAAGGAATTCTTTCACCAAATTTTCAGCATTGCCATTTTAAGATCTCTGCTCATGAACAGTGACACTGTGTTTTTCTTAATGTGTCCCATACACTGAGTTCGCACACCGATTGCGCCATTGTACGCTACGTGGGCGGAAGCATGTTTTGGGCAGGATGTGAAAAATGACAGCTGTACTGCTCATGAGAAGGTGTGGTGAAATGGCAATGTTGAAAATCTGGAGTGAAAATATTGAAAATTTGTGAACTTACAAGCCTGCGTAGGAACTGTGAAACGCACGCTCGTAAAACAGTCATTTTTAGGAATTTTTTCACCAAATTTTCAACATAGCCATTTTAAGACCTCTGCTCATGAACAGTGTCACTGTGATTTTCTTAATTTGTCCCGTACATTGATTTCGCACACCGACTGCACCATTCTGCGCTACAAAGGCGGAAACACATTTTGGGTGAGATGTGAAAAATGACAGCTGTACTACTCATAAGAAGGTGTGGTAAAATGGCAATGTTGAAAATCTGGAGTGAAAATATTGAAATTTCGTGAACTTACGAGCCTGCGTAGGAACTGTGCAAAGCACGCTCGTAAAACAGTCATTTTTTGGAATTTTTGGACCAAATTTTCAACATGGGGTTTTTGGGACCCCTTCTCATGAATGATGTCACTGTCATGGTGGTATTCAGGCCTGAAGGGTGATTTGCAGTCACTGCACAGTCACTGTGTGAAATCACCTTTGGGCCCAGACCATGTGACAATGTTTATCGATGAAGATCCTAAACCATGCTAAAAATGGTGCAAAAATTCTCAAAATGCCTGAGATATGCGATAAAGTTGAACCCCCCATCTAGCCCATTATACAGCTTACCGGCATTTCCTCAGTTCGCGGTCGGCTTTGAAGAGTGCAGGCGTGTTCCGGTCCACGAAGATCGTCGCGCGGAGTCGAGAGGTAAGTATGGGGTGAGGGAGGGTGTGGGAGAGCTGGTGTTGCGAGTGGGTGGGTGCGGGTTGTGGGAGGGGGTTGGGAGGCAGCGGAGACCATTTTCATTTTCAGGTTTAAAAAAAGACGTTGTGGGATGTTTGCCACGCTGGGGTGAGCTCCCAGCGTGGCACAAGGATGGGGGCGTTCAGCCGGCGAGGATTGGGCACCCCCATCGGCCAAGGACTGCTTGCCACGCTGGGGTGGGCTCCCAGCGTGGCACCAACTACTGGGGGGACGGGCAGCTCAGCCGGCGGGGATTGGGCACCCGTCGGCTATACAGTGCGTCCCGGCGTGCGCCTGCGTGTGTGGGGAGCTCCGCTTCTTATCGCTGCTCACTGAAGTAGCTCCCCTTTTCAACTGTTGCCACTGCATTTTGAGCGTGTCATAGACAGCTCCAAAATGCATTGGCTTACAGTGGCCGCGCCTGCCAGCTCACTGACTGAATTGGAGGAGGAGGTGACACACCTCCGAAATCTCCAATGATGGCACTATGTTTCTTGCGTGCAAGCAACATAAAAATGAAGGAAAGAAAAATGGGAAGTCTAATTACAGGCCAGTGAGCCCTATGTCCATTATGGGAAAGTTCTGGAATGGATTCTCAAGGAAGAAATGGAGAATTTCTTGAGGGAAAACCAACTATTAAATAAAACAGAACTTGGTTTTAAAAATGGAAGATCATGTCTGAGCAACTTGTTGGAATTCTTTGAACCAGTTAGCAGGGCCGTTGACAAGGGATTGCCCGTGGATGTAGTATGGATTTCAGAAAAGCATTCAATACCATTCATCATTATGAATTAACATCAAAACTGAGCAGTATGGGTATCCACCAAAAAATATCAGTTGGATTAACAGCTGGCTAAATAGGAAAATGCTAACAGGTCAGAGGAAATTACTTTTACTCAGACTGGGGAGAAGTGAATAGTGGAGTGCCCACGGGTCAGTGTTGGTACCAATGCTTTTTAATGTCTTTGTGAGTGATATGAAATATTGTAATGGTGGTTGGATGGCAAAATTTGCCAATGATACCAAGCTAGGCAATGTAGTGAGTACTCAAGAAGAAATAAATAACCTACAGGTACAAAAAGAGCTGAATTTGCTGATTGTGTGGGTGTTTAATGCCAAAATGAACTTCAACCCAGAAAATATTTGGAAAGAATAACTCCAGAGCTGATTACTACCTAACTGGCATACAGCTTAGGAAACGCTCATGTGAGGAAGATCTGGGTATTCTGGTTACAAATTCATTTAAACATACACCACAGTGTGGAAGTGCAATACACAAATGTGACAGAATATTTGCTTGCATAAGGGGAAATTTTGTTAGAAGGGAGAGGGCAGTGGTTATGCCGCTGTACAGATCCCTTGGCAGGCCTCACTTGGAATCTTGTGTTCAGTTTTGGAGTCCACAATACAGAATTGATGTGGCAAGAATTGAGGCAGTGCAACAGAGGGCAACACAAATGATTTGGAGGCCCTATAAAGAAAGGCTTGAGGATCTCAACATGTACATGCTGAAGGCAAGGAGGGAGAGGTGTGATATGATTGAGACATACTGTATGAGGTTCTACATGGGATAAACAGAGTGGACAGCAAGGCACTGTTCAGGATGAGTGCCAACATGGGCACAAGGACAAGATTCAAGAACGACATCCTAAGGTATTTCTTTACAGAGATGCTAGTAAAACAGTGGAATAAACTACAGAAAGAGGTGGTCTGTGCCACATAAGTAGTAAGACTTAATCACAGGTGGCATAGGTACATGGGGTTGGTAAAGGTGGGTGGGGAGATTGGCAGGCGAACTGGGATTGGGAGGTGGAGTGAGTGAGCGCTGAGTTCTCACAACATAACATAGGTAGGGTTTGGAAGCCTAGACCAATTTAAAGGCCTTTTTCTGCTGTCAGTGTCTATTTTTCAATGTTAACTATTTGGAGAGAAATATCATTTTCAGTTGTGATATAAAAAAAGATTGGCTACAACCTATATGATAAACCATTTCAGGAAGAAACTAGGCAAGAATGTGTGTACTTTGCAAGCTTGTAAAGGCTGGAAACATAGGAAACTAGGGAAACCTAGCACAACTGTATAATTTATGCAGGGGAAACATTGTAATCAATACTCATTGGAATTTCATGTTAAGTAATTTGTTTTTCAAGACATTAGCATTAGATAGAAAAGAAAATCAAATATTCTTTTATTAGTCAGAAATAA
This sequence comes from Neoceratodus forsteri, assembly GCA_016271365.2. Lineage (NCBI taxonomy): Eukaryota > Metazoa > Chordata > Ceratodontiformes > Ceratodontidae > Neoceratodus > Neoceratodus forsteri. Next base: position 1,689,262,397 of record CM028130.1, on the reverse strand, counting down.
TTCAAGGGCTATTCAAGAAGCAACGACTCTCCAGAATCTGCTGTACTCTGCAATACTTTAAACTGGAGTAGTACGCTGGCCACTTCAAGGAGGATGTGGGTTTTTGAGTTCCCTCCTTTCTTCTTTACGAGATGTTAAACCTTACTGTTCAATAATGTCTGACATATGGGAGCTTTGAGATTTTTCCTCTAAAATTCGTAATTTGTCAAAATCCTAACATAAAAATACAAGTCAAAACTCAGAAGACCAAGATAACTGAATTTTCCCCTCATACCCATTAAACTATTTTTGAAGGTCTTACGTTCCTTGTCAGGGGAGGGCTTGGTGGACATTCAGGAGCAGGTAACATCATTTGAAGGCCTACTTGGAGAAACAGCAATTGACAAAAGGGATCCTTGCAATATATTGCAAATGGACTATAAATTGATCCTGTAAGAAGAAAACAAATGCAAGTTCAAATGCTAGTGTTTGACATGCACTTAAGAGACCATCTGATCCATAGATTAGTGACTTACAAAAATATCAGATTTAAATAAAATTGTGGTTTCAGGCCAAGTCTGATAGTGCTGGTGACTCGGGTTCAAAAACAGGCTCAGGTTGATCAGACATCAGTTGGGGAAGGAGGACTGAGTCTGCCATAAACAGCTTTCCTTCCAAGGGCAAGTAGGGATGCTGGGTCCTGCTACTTTTCTGCCACCTGGTGGAGACTGGTCAGTGGCACACTGAGAGCAATACCTGGGCAGGGCTTGCTGGTAGATGGAGTTAGCATGTGTCTGTACACTGTATGTATGTGTTACTGCACAATGGCAGACCTAATGGTGAAAAGAGGGAATAAAATCTCCCTTGCACATCAAAGGCAATGCAAACACCACTGCAGGTCCATGCATCACCAGCATGTCTCTTCACCCGCTATATATGGTCCTGGGTAACTGATGGTTAAGGTATAAGTTCATGAGAAGGTTGGTGATGGTGCTGGGGTGCTGCCCAGAGAGGGAGTGGACTAAGAGGAGCAGAGAAAAAAACAGGATTGACAAAAATAAACTGGGGTTTCAAGAATAGAGCAATATTCCCAGCGGCAAATGGCCAGAGTCCCTCCAGGATCAATGCTTGTGCCTCTGCTGCACAGAACTGTTATCAATGAACTGGAAGACGGTATCCCTGCAGGCTGCTTATGTTTGCTGATGAAACAAAGCTGGCCAGGATGATTTCACCCAAGGGACATTGCAGAAGAATTCTGCACATTCCATGCTTCTCTGTATGAGTCAGAATATGAGGGGATTACAAAGATAAGGTAGAAGCATTTTTAGCAAAGGCCAACCCGCCGAAACTAGAGGAGGAGGAGCAAAAAGAGTTTTTAAATGCCCTTATTACTGGGGAGAAAATTTACCAGGTATGAAATGACCTTCCCTCAGGGAAATCCCCAGAGCTGGGCAGCTATATCCAAGACTTTTATAAGACATTTGCTCAGGTTTTGGTATCAATTCTTCATAAACTATTTGTCTCAGTCACAGAGACAGGGACATCCCACCCTTGTGGCAAGAGGCACATGTCTCTGCACTCTTAAAACCAGAAAAGGCATCAGACACCTGTAGCTTCTACCATTCAATTTCATTAATAAATCAGCATGCTAAAATATATGCTAAAATACAAGCCAACAGACTACAGAAGGTGGTGACCTTGATGATTCATCCCAACCAAGTGGGGTTCATCCCTACCCGGCACATCCATGCTAATGTCTGCAAGTTACTGAATGTGATGGAAGCCATGAAAGGAAGTAAGGAATCCAATGCAGTGGTGGCTATCAACGTTGAAAAAGCATTTGACTGCCTAGACTGGGAAGTGTTACAACAGACCATGGTTGCCTTGGACCTGGCAGAAGATTTCCCTGAATGGGTGGGAGTGTTATACAGTTACACTATGGCTAAAGTCAAGATAAATGAAGTGCTCTCCATGAGAATACCCATAATTTATGTATTTATTTATTTTATTTGTTTGTCACACACAAGACCCTTTACGCTGAACCTATTTTCAAAGGATCTAGGGTTGTAAGAACAGAAAAAGTATTACAAAGGTGACTAAACATATTCAACATATTTCAAATACAAGGTATAATGTTCACAGTACAAAACAATAATTAGGTAAGCACAAATTAATTAAATATTTTTAATTTAAATCAGCTGTATTCACCAAGAGGACCAGGCAGGGCTGCCCTCTTTCTCCCTTGCTCTTCACATTTAGCACTGAGCCATTGCAAGCAGCACTAAGAGAATCTCAAGAAATACAGGGTGTCAGAATGAGGAGGGAGATTAGAGTGTCCTTATACACAAACAATACCCCTTTTGTTTGTTCACAATCCAGAGGGAACCCTTTATACTGTAAGTGGTTAACAATATTAGGTGAATTTGGAAAAGCCTTGGGTTTTCACCAAAATTAGATCAAGTCTGAGATTTCGATGCTCAGCAGGTCAGTGTTGGACAGGTGGAAGGCCACATGCAAACTTAAGTGGGTAAATCATCAGTTCAGATACTTGTGAAACAAATACCTACTAAGAAGACAGCTCTCTTTGAGGCAAATTATACTCTATTGCCGACGTCGATGGATGTAGACCTTAAAAGATGGGCGGAGTTACCTCTGTTAGTTACAGGATAAGTGGAAGTTACAGAGATGGACATTCTCCCCAGATTCATATATCTGTTCTAGTCCCTTCCAGTAGCAGTCCTAAAAAAGTACCGGTTGAAGAATAAAAAGAATCTGGTCTAGGTTTTTTATGGTGTGGTGCCCGACTCAAATGGACCCTATTGATGCAGGGTAAGGACAGAGGAGGGATAGGGCTCCCTAATTTAGCGGTATACTATGGAGCTTGCCAGATACAGCCCCGGTACAGTACCTGAAAGGTAATCAGGCGCCTGAGTGGTTACCACTCACTATGGCCCCACCTTTATGAATAAATGCTGAGGATCTTGTAACAATGTATGGCATCATGAGCATATACTCTGGAATTGCTCGAGATTACTAGCCTAGAGGAAAACAATTTACAAGGCCATATCCTCCATTTTGGGAGTGCCCACCCTGGAAGGGTCCAAATAAGTGATCTGGTGCATTCCCCATAAGCAGTGAGAGGAAAAGGGGAAGTTACACCTCTTCTGCATTCTGACAGAAGTGGGTACAAAGTGCATCACACAAAAATGGCTTCCAACTGACCCACAACCTCTCAATCTGGCTAACAAATGTGGAGAAAATCTTTGAAATGGAATGGATGATGGCCAAGCTCTCTCACACCAAAGAAAAATGCAAGGGATACTGGCTTACATTTTTCAGCTACCTAGAGGAACAAGAAGGGACTCTGGTTCTTGAACAGATAGCAGCCTTCCCATGAAAGAGCCAGAGCTAGGGATATAGGGTGAATCAGAGGGAGTAATGGGCCCAAACCCCTGGTGGTATTCTATGTGGGCAGAAGGTGGAACAGCTAAGAAGTTTGGAAAAGGTGAGGGCTGATAGGATTTGTCATGAAATTAGCATTGAACTGCTTCTCAGTGTTAAGTGTTGCCCAGTTTTTTTTGTGCTAATTTATTTGTATTGTTAGTATTATATTTTGCTTACTGAATGTTCGCCAGGGTAATTAAAACTGTTATTGTACAATGTAGTAATGGCGAATGGATTCATTGTACTGTGCTGTTGTTTTTACAAAAAACTTCAGTAAAACATTATTGCAAAAAAAAAAAGCTGGCCAGGATGGCAGGCTTCCTTAAAGATGGGGGCAAACCTCAAGAGGACCTGAACAAATAGCTTGATTGTGCTGTCTGTATATCCATGGCACTCCCACTTTTCCACTATAGGGTTATGTACGCCTGATAGGCTGCTGATGCAAGTGTAACCTAGGGTCAAATTACAAACCCTCCTCCAAGCCCCTTCTGTAGCCTGCTGTTCCTCATTTTTATGTTTGCTTGCACGCATGTGCAAGAAACATAGTGCCATCATCCAAGTTTTCGGAGGTGTGGCAGCCTTCTTCCAATTCAGTCAGTGTGTTTGTAGGCACGGCCCCAGTTCTCCAATGCCTGCTGGAGCTGTCTATGACAGCAGTCCAAAATGCAGTGGCATACAGTTCAAAGGAGGAGCTGCACTTCAGTGAGCAGCGATAAGATATCGCCTGCTCATGCGCACTCCCCCTACACACACACACACACACACACGCACGCAAGCATACTGCGTGCTCGCCCCCCCCGCACTGTATAGCCGATGGGGGTGCCCAATCCCCCATTGGTTGTGCTGCGCCCCCCCAAACAGAGCTGTACATGCTACGCTGGTGCCCACCCAGCATGGCTACACATGAGAACGGACGGGGTGGCCAATCCCCCGCCGGCTCCACTGTCCCTCCCGAGTACAGGGTGCCACGCTGGGAGCCCACCCCAGGTGGTGCAACAGATGCTGTCGCCGATGGGGTGCCCAATCCCCATTGGCTCCACGCCCCCCCACAAGCTGTCCTTGTGCCACGCTGGGAGCCCACCCCAGCGTGGCAAACATCCCGCGTCATCTCCTCCTTTGTTAAAAAAAATAAAAAACTGCAACAGAAAAACGGTCCCTAGCTGTCTCTGGCCCCACTCGCACCTAACCGCTCGCACCCTGCCTCCCACACCCCCACCCCATACTTACTCCAGACTCCAGCACGACGATCTTCAGTGGACCGGGAACACGTCTGCACTCTTCAAAGCCGACCGCGAACTGAGAAAATGCGGTAAGCTGTATAATGTAATGAATAGGGTTTTTCAACTTTGCTGCATATCACAGGCATTTTTGGAATTTTTGGCACCAAATTTTCAACATGGGATTTTGGGACCCTCCTCATGAATTCTGTCACTGTCATGGCATTAATCGGGCCCGAAGGGTGATTTAGCAGATCACTGCGCGAAATCACCTTCGGGACCAATTAATGAATGACAGTGCCAGTGTTCAAAGGCGGGCTCTCAAAAAGCCTATGTTGAATATTTGGTGAAAAAATTCCTAAAAATGACTGTTTTTCGAGCATGCGTTGCACTGTTCCTACACACGCTCGTAGGTTCACGGATTTTCAATATTTTCACTCCAGATTTTCAACATTGCCATTTGACCACACTTCCTTATGAGTAGTACAGCTGTCATTTTTCACATCTCACCCAAAATGTGTTTCCGTGCACGTAGCACACAATGGCGCAGTCGCTGTGCGAAATCAGTGTTCGGAACACATTAAGAAAATCACAGCAACACTGTTCATGAGCAGAGGTGTTAAAATGGCTATGTTAAAAATTTGGTGAAAAAATTCCAAAAATGACTATTTTACGAGCATTAATGTTCAATATTTTCACTCCAGATTTTCAACATTGCCATTTTACCACACCTCCTTATGAGCAGTACAGCTGTCATTTCTCACTTCTCACCCAAAATGTGTTTCCGCACATGTAGCACACAATGGCGCAGTCGGTGTGTGAACTCAACGTATGGGACGCATTAAGAAAATCACAGTCACACTGTTCATGAGCAGAAGTGTTAAAATGGCTATGTTAAAAATTTGGTGAAAAAATTCCCAAAAATGACTGTTTTACAAGCGTTTGTTGCTCTGATCCTACGCACGCCCATAAGTTCGCAAATTTCCAATATTTTCACTCCAGATTTTCAACATCGCCATTTTACCACACCTCCTTATGAGCAGTACAGCTGTCATTTTTCACATCTCACCCAAAACATGTTTCCGCCCATGTAGTGCACAATGGCACGGTCAGTGAGCAAAATCAATGTATGGAACACATTAAGAAAATCACAGTGACACTGTTCATGAGCAGAGGTCTTAAAATGGCTATTTTGAAAATTTGGTGATAAAATTCCTAAAAATGACTGTGTTACGAGTGAGCATTGAGCAGTTTCCACGCACCCTCATAAGTTCATGAATTTGTAATATTTTCAGTCCACATTTTCTCCAGTGGCATTTTTCCACACTTCCTTATGAACAGTACAGCTGTCATTTTTCACAACATGGCTGAAATGTGTTTTCACACTTTCAGCACAGAAATGCGTGGTCGCTGTGGGAAATCATTGTTCAGGACAGATAAAGAAAATCACAGTGACACTGTTCATGGCTGGAGGTCCCAAAATGCCTGTGTTGACAATCTGCTGTAAGCAATTCCCAAACTAATTACATTACAGGTACACGTTGCACAGTTTCTGTGCACGCTCGTGACCTCACCAGTTTTTTTAATATTTTCACTACAGATTTTCAACATTGCCATTTTTTACACCTCCCCATGAACAGTGCAGTTGTCATTTTTCACATCCTGTTCAGAATGTGTTTTTGCACCTGTGAGGACAAATGCCGTAGTGGCTGTGCAAAAGCAGCCTTCGGCAACAAATTGATATTGCCACTGTTCATGAGGTGGGGGTCACAAAAAACCCATGTTGAAAATTTGGAGTGAAAATACCAACGAATGCCTGAGGTGTTAGGGTTTCTGACCATAACACCCCACCCTGTGGAGAATGACAGGCATCAGGGCTGTGACTTGGGATAGTCACCTGCAATGCTCATACCATTCCACCCCAACCCACACCCTGCAGCCACTGAGAGGCATCAAGGTGTGCCTTGGACTTTTTGGCCCCAATGTTCACCCCATTCTCCTATACTGCACCCATCTCACAATATTTCCTGATGGAATGGGGTGCGCATAAGGGCCAAAGACCCCAAGGCACACCGTGACACTTGTCGGTGTCTGCACGGTAGGGTGTGGTAAAATGGCTTGGCTGTTATTCCTGATGACCCAAAGGCACACCCCAATGCCTGTCACTATCTGCAGGGTGGTGATGGGGTTGGCTTCAGTTCAATACTTCACTGCCATTCCTATTATTCAGCTCTGTAACTCCTACACTACCAATGCCAATGCCAGCAAGCAAACATTCGGCATTGACAAATGCTTGTTAACTTGTGCATCTGAGAGGCTGCAACACTGTCCCAAGCTCCAGTATATTTACAAGGAAAAGGTAATTACAAAAAAAAATAGCTACATGGCACAGACAGTATCAAATATTATATAAACTACAAGCGGTGGCTAGAAATGTCTTTAAAGAAATAGAGATATAATGCTATGCATCTTTGGAGAATATATTGCAAAGGAATAGAACACAGGATCTGGCATTAATTTATCAGGAAATGCATTGCACCATTAGCATCACGTTCCTTCCATAAATATAGTTTTTAGACAGATACTAGCAATCCTAGGATTAGCATGAGTCAGCTATGTTTGAATGGACCACCAGCAGGACTCCTCCCTCATGAGCAAGGATATCTGGCTTATTTCTCTAGGCAGTCCCTAACCAGCGACTGCTTCAGAGGGAGGCACAGCACCAAAAAATCTGTGGAAGGGTTCACCTGTCTTAATTCTGACTGTAGGGGATCCAGCCCATCGTCTTCCTCACGTAGTGAGATGATGGCCTCTGCCCCCCTTTGATGAAAAAATGATTCTGACCTTTAAAAGGCTAAAGAGAGCCTTGCAAATTGCCCCCATACATTAGGACCAAGTGTTGGTGCTGGCTCATGCTATTCAGAGATATGTATTCAGTAAATTCAGCTAACCTGGTCCCATTCACGGGCATTGTTCAACAGCGGGACCATGCGGCACACAAAGGGAAATAAAATAACAAAGATGGAGCTGGCCTGCCTCCCTGCTCGTTCTCTTGGCCATTGCTCTACTAGGGTGCCGCGCATGCTCCGTAGAGCCTCCACGCATGCGTGGCACATCTTTCTCCATTTGCACATGCACGATGCCCACTACACCATATTTAAGAGGGGCACAGAGCACACACACATGCAGGGAGTGCTCGCACATGCGTGACAGAGATTCACATTGCGATTGCACACATTACTGGACAAAACAGCAGCAGAGCAGCTGCTGCTAGCAAGGGAGCTCCAAAACAAAATTAAAATAGAAAAATTAAAGGAACAAGCAAGGATACCTTCTTCAAGCATTTGGCAATCCACAGGCATATGAGCCTCTTAAAGGGGCAAGCCCACCAAAGCATATAGCAGAAGGGGTATTACACTAGGCAGTTGAAACTTAAAGGACCAACACACTACATTACTCAGGTCTTGCCATCATTGATTATAGTTCGCATGTCTCTCACTGAGGGTGGAATTCCTGGTCATTGCCTGATCTACCAACTCCTTACTTGATAAGGCAACAATAATAATAATAAAAAAAAAAAAGGGGAACATTCAAAAATTACACTAACAATCCCTTCGCTTGCTGTCTTTCAGATGACAGCAGGAAGGGAATGCCAGTCATGTGAGGTGCCTCTACTGCCCCAACTGAAGGGCCCATTATGCCCCATGTGCGAACTGGACAACCAGGATAATTTAAGGGATGCCCGCCAGCCCAGCAAGACAGGTGCCAGTACCTCTTGGCACAGTGACCCGGCAATGGTGGCACTCCAGAAGGCTACAGCAGCCATGATAAAGAGCCAACAAAACTTCATGCTCCAAGTCTTGGAGCGGATGTCCAGCTTTGCTAATCCTAAGCCACTACCAGGGACCTCGTCTACCACAGCTCCCCAAAATCATACTGGGAGACCAAGAAGCAACCAGCCAAGGGACTTATCCCCCACAAGAGAGACGGGGGAGAACAATGACAACCACATGGATGGAATTGATGAGGATGAGCCAGACGACACTCCTTCTCACCACGACAGTGATCAGGGCTCTGAGCACAACTCTGATTCAGAAGGGCCTACAGGACCATTCACACCTGAAGCCACTTCTATTGCCTCAAGGCTATTCACATCAGAGAACATCACCAATTTAGTTCTCTCAATACGTAATACATTAGGATTCAAACAGCTTCACCCCACCGGATAACGAACTGGACCCAATGCTCCTGCCACCTCCCAAGGTTGAACACTTCTTCCCAGTATGCCCAACTATGCAAGTCATTATCACAAAGGAGTGGGATGCTTTAGACCATGCAAGATTACTGGAAAAGAGATATCTAGACAAACTATACCCCTTGCAGGAGGAAAACCTGAAGATTTGGTGCACAGCACCTAAGATTGACCCAAAGACAGCAGAACTCAACAAGAGAACTGTTCTTCCTGCAGAAGGCACAGCTGCACTAAGGGTCCCAGTGGACAAAAAAATAGAGGATCTACTTAAAAAAATACATGAAATGACAGGTCAATCGGTCAGAACACCCACTACTGCAATCTACGCGGCAAGAGCCCAAATTAGGTGGTTAGATGAAATTGCCAAGGCCCTCACACCCAAATCACAAGAAGCCATACTGTTGGAACAGGCTTTACAAACAGCTAGATATATAGGAGGCATGTCCTTGGATGCGCTTACGATGAGCACCAGGACAGTGGCCGTGGCCAGTAAAGTGAGAAGAAACTTGTGGCTGAAACTATGGAATGCAGACAATGAGTCTAAGACTAGACTGCTTAAACTACCCTTTAAGGGTGACAGAGTTTTCGGAGATGGACTCCAAGAGTTCCTTAAATGCCGGAGCCAGGGGGTGGACACAGAGAGTGATAAGGACATGGGGTACCTACCATCTAACAGAGGGAGATCTCAGTCCTTTACTCCCACTCAGATAGAAGGCATAACACCTTTCGTAACAGAAAGAGCACGGCACAACACAGATACAATTACCAACACAAGGGGCACACCCCTTACAGAGGAAGGGAGACCACCTTTATAGGGAGGTTTTCTAGCCAGAGAGGTAGATATACCAGGAGATCTAGTCAATGACTACACCAAGACACCACAACCACAAGCCAACCTAGCCCAGTATCCAGAAGTGCGTACCCCACCGATAGGGGGGAGGCTACAACAGTTCAGTCAGACATGGGCAGAATCATCATCGGACAGATGGGTAAATGAAGTGGTGACCCAAGGATATGCAATAGAATTCTGGCACACATCTCATGAGAACAGACTGGTAGTATCACTGGTATCAAAGAAAAGATGCCCAGTAAGACAAATCCAGAACATTTTGGGAGCAGTACTCTCATCAAAGGCCATACAAAGGGTACCTCAGGACGAGCTCGGCAAAGGGATATACTCAATCTTCTTTCTGATTAACTTCCACCAGAAGAAAACAGGAAGTTATTATCCCTCTGTACAGATAGCTGGTGAGACCCCATCTGGAGTACTGCGTGCAGTTCTGGAGACCCAATCTCCGCAAAGACATAGACAGGATGGAAGCTGTCCAGAGGAGGGCAACTAAAATGGCACAGGGTCTGCACTGGAAGACATATGAAGAGAGACTTAAGGAGCTTAATATGTATAGCCTCGAGGAAAGGAAGGAGAGGGGGGACATGATAGAAACTTTCAGATACCTCAGATGAAACAACAAAGTCCAAGAGGGTAGCATCTTTCAAAAAAAGAGGTGTGCAAGAACAAGGGGGCACAATTTGAAGATAGAGGGAGGCAGCTCAGAGGTAATTTAAGGAGGTATTTTTTCACAGAGAGGGTTGTGGATGCATGGAACGGCCTTCCAGAGGAGGTTGTGGAGTCAAAAACAGTGGTGGAATTCAAGCATGCATGGGACAGCCATAAGGCAATTCTAGGGGTTGGGGGTAGAAAGAAGTAGGCTGCTGGTTAACTAGGATCTGCAGCTTATCCTTTAGGTAGGGAAATGGGCAGACTGGGTAGGTCAAGCGGTCCTTATCTGCCATCAAATTCTATGTTTCTATGATTCCAAAGAAAACAGGAGACTTCCGACCAGTCCTAGACCTCAAATACGTAAACAAGTTTATTATCACAAAAAGATTCAAAATGGAGACCATAAAATCAACAAGCAGGTCGATCAGAGAGGGAGACTTCCTAACATCCATAGACCTCAAGAACACTTACCTCCACATACCCATGCGCCCGGCACACAGAAAATATCTCAGATTCCAAATGGGACAACATTACCAATACAAGACACTTCCATTCAGCCTTGCGTCAGCGCCAAGAGTGTTCACAAAAGTTTCAGTGGTTCTAGCAGAAAAACTCAGAGAAGAGGGAATGCACATCATTCCCTACCTCGACGATTGGCTCATCAGGTCAAGATCCTACCAAGAATCATAAAAAGCAACTGCAAGAATTGTACAGGTGCTGGCTGTGTGATAAATACAGAGAAGAGTTGCTTAACCCTGTCTCAATGCATAGAGCACCTAGGGGCAAAGATAGACACATGAACAGGCCTAGTGAAGCCAACACAAATGAGAATAGACAACATCTCCAGGCTGACAAATCAACTACTATGCCCCGCAGAGCCAAACATGGCCCAGGTTTCTCAACTACTAGGATGCATGTCCTCGTGCATAGACCTCATCGTCTGGGCGAGATGGAACATGAGACCGCTACAGATATTACTACTACAGTATGGGTCCCCATCACAAGAGAACATGCAACAAAAAATAAAGATGACGGACAGAGTCAAGGCATCACTAAGGTGGTGGACAGACCCGCAACATTTGTTCAAGGGACAACCCCTGGAGATATCTCACGAGGCAACCATCGAAACGGATGCCAGCCTTTGGGGGCGGGGGCATCCATGGGCTACAAAACAGCCCAGGGCCAACGGTCAACCAGACAGAAAAAAATGTCTATCAATGTGCTGGAGATGAGAGCAGTATACAATGCTTTGCTAGCCTTCAGGACACAAATTACACAGAAGTCCGTACTGATACGGTCAGACAACAGAGCGACAGTGGCTTATATTACCAAGCAAGGGGGCACCAAGAGCTTGGCTTTCCAACGGGAAATGACTTCCATTATGACATGGTCCCAACACAATCTCAGTCACATCACAGACATTCACCTAGCAGGCAAGCTGAACTTGACAGCGGATTGGCTAAGCCGCAAACAAATAAACCCCAGGGAGTGGCAGCTCCATCCACAAGTGTTCAAAGCAATACAGAGGAAATGGGGCACAATAACCATGGATCATATGGCAACCAGCAAGAACTCTCATTCCTACAGATTCTACTTGAGGTTCAAGAAACCGCAATCAATGAGGCTGGATGCACTGTCAATCCCATGGACTCACGATTATGCATATGTATTTCCCCCACTACCTCTGATAACACAGGTGTTAGCAAATATCTGCCACTCAAGGAGGATCACAATACTCATAACACCCTACTGGCCGAGGAGGTCATGGTTCGCAACAGTCATGGCCATGGCCATGGACAGAATGCCAACATGCCCAGACATACTAATTCAAGGACCAGTCACTCATCCGAATCCAGACAACCTCAAACTCACCGCCTGGCTCCTGAAAGGGAGAGACTGCTGAAAGCAGGTTACCACGAGACAGTCATAGACACCATGATGCAATCGTGTTGAAGTTCCACCACTTTGACCTATTCAAGACAGTGGTCAATAATTTCATCCTGGTGCAATTCAAAGAACATTAGCCCCCAATCGACATCAATATCAGACATACTGATGTACTTACAGTAGGGCTTGGACAAGGGGCTAGCAGCTGCGACCCTGAGAGTGCATATATCAGCAATAAGGGCAGCAACTGGACCCATAGGAGGGATCTGCCCAGGATCACACCCAGACATTATCTGCTTCCTCAAGGCAGCAGGCAACTTACGCCCCAGAATTAGGGTGACTGTCCACCATGGGACCTCACTTTGGTACTAAATGCATTAACAGAGACACCATTCAAACCAATCTTGAACATTGAACTACACTGGTTAGGCCTAAAAACAGCCATACTGGTAGCAATATGCTCTGCCTGCAGAAATGGCGAGCTGACGGCTCTGTCCTGCAAAGAGCCATTCACTACATTTATGGAACAAGGATCCATACTAAGAATGGTCCCTTCCTTTATCTGAAAGGTCAGCACCACGTTCCACACGAGTCAAATAATCGAGCTCCCAACATTTTTTGAGGAGCCGGCAAATGAGCGGGCCACAGCCCTTCACAAATTGGATGTCAAGAGAACTCTCCAGGCCTACATAGAAAGGACAGCATCACTCGGACACTAACAAAGACTATTCGTCATATCCTCAGGACACAGGAAGGGCTTTCCAGCGGCAAAGAGCACCATCGCTACTTGGATCAAGAGAGCCATAACTGACACATACAAGGCAAGACACAAGGTACCGCCCATGGGAATAAAAGCACATTCAACCAAGGCAGTAGCAACATCCTGGGCCAAGAGAAATACGGCTACAGCACAGGAAATATGCGCAGCTGCAACCTGGTCCATGATATACACTTTCACCAAGCATTACAGACTGAACACAGAACGTACAAAACATAATACCTTTGGACACAAAGTACTGTTAACAGCAACCTGGGGCAGCTCCCCCCACCCTAAATGAGAGGTACTGCTTTTTACAGACCCTATGGTGGAAAAGTGGGAGTGCCATGAATATACAGACAACACAATGGTAGTTTACTCACCTGGTAAAGGTGATTGTGTTACTGTATATCCATGGCACTCCAGCCCACCAAGGGGAGCAGAGTACAGATAACGTACATATAAAAAAAAAATCTAAAGACTCACAGGACCGCTTAAGGTACTAGAAAGGTTCAGAACTATAACTACATAGACAAGTGCAGAACTGTAAAGACAGGTTCAGATCTGTAAACTAATCAAGTGAATAAAGATAGATGGTTGAAACTCATGGTAGCCTCATAGACTGTCTGTGCAGGGAGAATAACACATTTCTTTCACAGCTAGGGAAGTATTGAAACTGAGGAACAGCAGGCTACAGAAGCAGCTTGGAGGAGGGTTCGTAACTTGACCCTAGGTCACATGTGCATCAGCAGCCTATCAGGCGTACATAACCCTATGGTGGAAAAGTGGGAGTGCCATGGATATACAGTAACACAATCACCTTTACCAGGTGAGTAAACAACCATTAGTAGGGCTGAGAAAAGCACAGAGACACACTCAGGAGTCAAAATAAAGAGCAAATGTAAAATTGAATGCTGTGGAAAAACAAAACGTAATCCATAATTTAACACATGCAGAGAAACTACCCTTGCATTCTCGTCGGCACCCAAAGTTGATGAGGGAACAGATTCAGTGGGTGAACCCACATCATTTGATGTAGGATAGAACATACGTGACAAGGGTCTGGGGATACACATCCACATTACACGTTGCATTTTTACATTTTATTTATTCAGTTTTATGCTTTTAGGGGTTACATTTTATATATAGGCAGTCTTTCCCTATTTTGTTCCTGGAACTGAGTCAAACTTTAAGTTTCACTCCTGGAGCTGAGTTCCCTTGTGTTCCACCCCATTTTCACTGCTGCAGCACCCATTTTTTCTCCATAGTGTGGTCTGTTCCAAGTCCTGTTCTTGACTGGTAGGACTCCAGGGGACAGATATTCAAGTTAAGTGCAAAAGCACCCGACCCAGAGGTTTCTATATTCAGTTGGATAGCACACTGGCATGCAGTTCAGAAAGAAAAGGACCTGGAGGTTATATAAACAAGAGGCTGAAATAAGCTATGCACAGCCATTGTCAAGAGGGACAGCACAATGCTGGAGTCAATGAGTAGTAGTAGTAACAGATTTTATTTATATATGGTGCTCTTTCCCTGAGGCCTAGGGTGCCATTACAATAAAATACATTTAAAACATAGAATATACATAATAAAACAATTAGTGTACAGCATGTATCACAAACAATACAATCCATAACAAATAAAATACAGTAACCCCTCGCTATAATGAACGAGTTGGAAGCCTTCACTGCCGTTCATTATAGTATCTCGTTCATTATAATGAGGGATGCTAAAAAAGTCCTTCCCAGTCTTATATACAGTACTGGACAGTAGTTTGAAAATAGCCCATAGTAGCACTTTGCTGGAAATGGAGCTGTCTGTGTTCTAAAGGAATCAATAACTCTGACCCCTTTACTGAAAACAACTGGTAGTTTTCAAGTGCAAGTTCAAGTTTATTGCAGGAAAGACTCCGTTGAGCAAGCTCATTCACAGGAGGTCCTGAGGCACATACACATACAGTTCGCAATTACATACACAGGAGATATAAAATGTGGAACAACAAAGAAAAAATATATAATACAAGAGGTATACACAATAGAAGTCCTTATGCTATATATGCAGTACATTCCAGCTTTAACCTTGCCCTAAATTATGCAACATATCAGCTTAATAAGTAGAGGGCCAGTTGGTACCTAGGAAGTTGACTTGGCATTGGGCCTAGTAGCACCTACATATGTCTTTTCATTTAGAGATAGCTAGTGTTTTGTAGGAGTTAATTGATACGATGCTGGTTAGCTTCAGCATGGCTTGTAGTTGGTTCCAAATGTTTGGAAGGGCGTATGAGACAGCTCTTTGGCCAGCTGTGGTACGTGTCCTGGGAACATCTAGTAGGATAAGGTCAGATTTCCTTAGGGAGTAGGCGCTATGCGAGATGTTTATGATAGACGTTACATAGACAGGCAGTTTGTGGAGTAGTAATTTAAGGGTCCAAATGCCAGCATGCAGGAGGTGTCTGGTGGCAAGAGAGGTCCACCCAACTGCTGCATAAAGAACACAGTGGTGGGTCCTGTACGCAGAGTTAGTAATGAAGCGAAGAGCATGGTGATAGAGTACATTCAGTTTAGATAGGCTCAAGGTTGGGGAGGAGATAAAGATAATGTCTCCGTAGTCAAGCAAGGAAGGAATGTTGCTTGGACAAGTCTTTTTTAGATTACTTAAAGAGAAAAGAGGGTCCTATTTCTAAAGAAAAACCCAAAGCGTGCTTTAAGCCTCTTTGATAGATCCTCGATGTGGTGTTGAAGGAAAACTTGTTGTCTATCCATATACCTAGATATTTAAATTTAGAGTACGACTTCAAGGGTTCACCTAGGGAGGTAACTATGAAGTTTTTAGGTGGGGTGGGGTAGGTAGGGCACCAGACAAGGCAAGCCTCGAGAAAATCATTGTCATGGTTTTTTTGGCATGTAAGAGAAGCTTGGAATTGATAAGGTTGCTTTCTAACTGGATAAAGTAAGCTTGGAGTGCTTCCCTGACTTCAGTTAAGGACGAGCCTGATGCGTACAAAACCATTTCATCCACAAAGAAATGTATGCTAGAGTTCTTTATGTGGGAGTCAAGTTTTGCCATGTTTCACTGTGGAGAGACATGAATAACTACACTGAGCACTAGGAAGCGCAATGCCTCTGTCCTCACCATTGCCGCCTAGCTTCTCGATACATTTTTGGGTTTTGAGTTGTGGTTTCAACAAACGGGCAGCCATGCAGTCAGGCACATTCAGTACCTGGAGCAAAATGAGGACTGGGCATTTTCTGACAGTGGGTAAGGTGGAGACAGTGAGGAGAGTTGAGCTGATTTTAAAATTTGCTGTTCAAATGTCAGGTAAAGGGGAGAGAGCGAGGAGAACTGAGCTGTTTGTCCAATCTGGGTGACGGTGTTGTGAAAGCATCTTCCCATTCACAAAGTGCTTATTGGTGGGAATACAGATGTTTCAGTGTGGGTAGTATGGTAACAGAGCATGACAATTGTTGGCAGAGTCAAAATAAAGTGGTTTCAAGGAGTGTGCAGAAGCAGGGAAAGAGCAGATGACAACAGTTTTTTTTTTTCAGGAGCCAGGGTCAGCGTTCGTTATACACAATACAGTTGGTCGGTATAGCGGGATTCGTTATAGCAAGGGGTTACTGTATTATAACAATTCCTACTAAAAACAATCCCATAATGTAACATAAATAATAAAACTCACTTAGTAATACTATAAATAGATGTGCTGTCTGTCTTAAATGGTTTCCCTAAGAGCCTGCTGAAACAAACAGGTTTTAGCCCCTTTTTGAAAATATCCATTGAGGGGGCCTCCCTCAATTCTACAATGCTGGGCCCGCAATTTCAAAGGCCCAGTCATCTGAAGTTTTTAATCTTGCCCTCTGGACCATCAGAAGGTCCTCCTCGGAAGATGAGAGTGGGCGAACTGGGGTATATGGATGCAGAAACTCACTCAGGTAGGCTGGGCCCAGTCTATATAGGGCCTTATAGGTTAACAAACCTATTTTAAATGAGATATGCCACTTCACCAGCAGCCAGTGTGGATCATGCAGTGCCAGAGTAATATGGCAAGATCTTGACAAGCCTGTGAGTAACCGAGCAGCTGCAGTCTACAGCAGCTGCACTGCTGCAGGCACCATAGCATACTCCCACTAGCCTCAAGGTCATGAACACATGGATCAGCATGACCAAGTCGTGGTTGAGGGGGGCAAGGACCTGATCTAGTGGATGTTTCTAAGATGAAAAAAGTCATTCCTGACTATGTCTGACACCTAGATCTCCACAGTTAGGCCTTTGTCCAGAATGACTCCCAGATTCTTCACCCTTGGGCAAGCTATTAGAGCTGAGTCACCGAGCCAAAGTACAGTCACTCTTATGCCAACTGCCAACCCTCTATCCATCCTGACTCAACTACTAATACCTTAGCCTTCTCATGGTTCAATTTCAGCCAGCTAGAAGCCATCCAGTTCTCGATCTCAGCCAGATATTGATTAAACACGTTGACAGCCACCTGAGTCCCAGGCACAAAGGACAGATAGAGCTGGGTATCATCTGCATAGCAGTGAAATCCCAGCCCAAGCTGTCTAACGACCATGTCCAGAGGTAGCATGTACACCGGGAACAGCACTGGCAAAAGGACTGAGCCCTGGTGCACACCACAGGACAGAACCATCGGGCTCAAAGAAAAATTCTCCAGTAATATCCTCTGGGTTCTATCCTGTAAAAAAGACTCAAAGCAACAGATCACAGTGCCAGTGAGTCTGGTGTACTCCCTGATCCAGTCCAAAAGAACATCACGTTCCAGGTGTCAAATGCTGCAGAGAGATTGAGGAGGATCGAGGAGGATGAGAAATGATTACTATCCTCTATCCCTTGCCCTGAGGAGGTCATTAAGCACGGTAACCAGGGCCATCTCCATACTGTGCCTAGCTCTGGAACCTGACTTGAATGGCTCATAGATGTTAGAGGCCTCCAAGTGTTTCTTGAGCTGCAGCACAACCACTGCCAGGGCCTGGTCAGGCCTGAGCTGGAGTACTACATACAGCTCAGGGCTTCTCATTGAAAAAGGACATGCAAACAGTGGACAGAATTTAATGCTGGGTGAACAAAATAATTAAGGGTATCAGCTGAACCATCAGTGCACTGGTAGCACTACCACTCATGACACTGGCAACACAAATTTGGGAATGAGCACAGATCACTGGGGGGCTGGCCAGGGGAGAAGAAATTTGCATCCCGGGGCACACTGTCCTGCTCCAGAGAGGGATAGTTCGGTCCTCCACTGCGATATGGCCACCAGGGTGATTACAGGTGGTAGTGCAGCTAGAAGAGCAAGAGGAGGGTAGGGGTGTCACTGATGTCAGCGTGCGGATGCATGCACAGTATGCTTGGTACGCCTTGATGTACACATATGCAACATCCCAGGGGGTTGGAAGGAGAACGCCAGAAAAGGCAACCCCAGCACTCCTGTAAAAATGGACCTTGGTATATCCACGCCCCCTGCCTCAGCAGCGTGGCATCATCTGACACAACCAGAATATCAGGGGTGCCTCCCCCACTCCAACCCCCATGGGGGTATAAGCAATGCTCCATGGAGGTAGGTGACTGTGTCTGGGGGAGGGATTGGGGGTGCCTGGGGATCCCAAAGAGAAGAAAGGGTTGCTGGAGAGGCAAGGGGGCATATGTAAAAATAAAATACTGAAGGATATGGGGAGAAAAGCTACAAGGAGAGGCTGGTGCCCTTTAACATGTTAACTGTGGAGAAAAGGAAGGTTGTGGGGGGACATAATCTTAGTGTTTTGCACACTTGAACGTTTCAACTAGAGTTCTGCAGAACTTTCAAATTTGTCTTCTGCTGGACATTCTATGATATTCTGCCTAATTCAATGCAATTCCTTCGGATGCATAATCTTGAAATTCCACAGTGGTTGTGACTTATTATTTAAGCCATGGATTCGTAATTTGCAGTTTGCATGAACCATGAATTTGTGCTCTGCAGTTTATGTGAATCACAGATTTATTTTCTGTAAACTGTGGGAAACTAATCCATAGTTTGTTTAAACCATAGAACACTAATCCATGGTTTAAATTGAAACACTTTTAGAAATCTGTGGAATTTATCAAAAACTTTGAAAAACATTTTGGAAGCTAAATTACATTTCTATGTGAATTCGGCTTGGGGAATTCTGCATTCTATGCAGTTCTTCTATCAACAAGATCAAACAAACTTATAGGAGGCAGTATAACGCAGTGTGTTAAGGCTCTGAGCTGCAGATCTGGAGACCTGGGTTTGAATCCTACAGCTGCCTAGGTGCATACTGTGTGATCCTGAGCAAGTCACTTAACTTCCTTGTCCTTCCAGGCTGCATCTGAAAACAAGCTTCGGCTTAGTGTGCTACTCCTGGTTAAACAATGTTCCCTTTCCCTTTAAGCAAACATAAACAACATGGTGTGGGGACATGTCAGGGAGCTCAGAGATGGCACACCAGGGAAGCACTTCTCCCAAAGTGTGGTGAATTTATGGAACAACCTCCAACTGAGGCAGTGAACCTGAAAACTGAGCAGGCCTTCAAGGTAAGCTTGGACATAGCCAGCTCGCCAGCACAGCGGTAGTGCTACCACTCATGATGCTGAAGACCCAGGTTCAGGAACGAGCCCAAGCTGTCAGAAGGACAGCTGGAGAGGTGTACTGAGAATCTCAAAGGAAGCTCACCACTTTGGGGGGGAGCGAGAGTTCAGGCTCCACTGCACTACAGACACCTGGGTGGCACCAGGCAGAGGTGCAAGTAGAGCCGAGGAACTGGGAAGGAGGACGCAGATGTGCTCCGATGCGGCATGCCTGCACATGCATGCATGAATATTGGCAGCTCTGCTTGGCATCCTGGGGAAGAAACCAGAAAAGCAGCCAACTGCTGCAGGAGGATGTGCACCCCACATCTCAGGCCTCACACCACAAACAGGGGCACTCTCCTTCCAAAGCACCGATCGAGTCTCTGTCAGGAGGTAGTGCCCCCTCCCAATGGCCCCACCCTGGGAGTAATCCAGGATGTATCAGGAGGAGTGGTAAGTCCTGGGGAAGGCGAGTGATGGGTCTGTGTGAGTGGGTAGGACCAATGGGAGCCAGCTGGCCAAGGAAAAAATGCATACTAAATTAAATGGTAATCGTGGATACATTTCTGCTTACCAAAGTGATCATTGGGCAGCAGAATGGGTAGGGAACCCCTTTTAGCATAGTACTGTACATGTTTGCACAGCATACTTATTTACCCTGCTTATGAAATGGGAAAGCCATGTTGAACCGAGAGTCCTTTCCAGCCACAAATTGCTATAATGCTGTACAGTAAGGCTGCAGAAATACAGTATGAAGTTATAGTTATTATAGGGAGTAAAGACACTGCTCTCGTCATGAATGATAGTAGTTTCCTGTCAATAGTTTAGTAACATGTGCTTGCTAGTAAATGTTATGTTGTGGCATGTGACCTTCTGACTATGTCAGTAAAAGCAAATAGGCATTGTTGTTTTTGTTTAGTAATAATATACATACCTAAAAAAGAACCATACCAGAAATGATAAAAAATAAGCATAGCAGCACCAATCGATAGATCACTCTTGATTAGGGTGTGCAAGTTTCTTCCAATACTTGGTCAGTATTTATTCTTGGGACCCCATATGCTTGGGTACTTTTTGTTTGTTGTTTGGCCAATAACAAGTACTGTAGGAAAATGAGGAAACCTATAGCCCACACCATTCAGCCAGAGATAATCCTGTGGCTTCCCAACCATTCTCCACAGTCATCTACCCCCCTATTCACAATCCTGTACAGGATTTATTTTTATATTGAAATGTAATCCTGGCCCAGGGCCAGGACCTGAAGGCATCTTTTTAAGATCTTCCTCCCTAGCTTGACTCCCCCCGCCCCATAGTCTTGGCAGGCCATTTCTTTTAAGTAGCCCCTTACCACTGATCCTAATCCATGATGTGGGAAATAGTAGGTAACATACTGGCTTCTCAGTGGTTCCCCTTCCCAAACCTGCAGCATGCTGTCACCTCTAGTCTGGCAGTTAGCTGTCAGCCAGCAGCATATCCGGGAGGATGAGCAGTCTTTGCCTCATTGAATGACTATAGGCTGACTAATTTGTTAGTTTGCCCAGGCCCACTAAGTGTTGCAAACCCCACCCCCGGGCAGGCTGCCAAGTTCTCACCTGGGCTGACTGATGATTAGGAGATAGCAACACAGTGTGAGTTTGGGATTGTTGACAACCGAGCAGCAGCTTTTTTTATCTACTATTGCCCCACCCCCATTATGTATTAGTGGTCAAATGGGGATCACATGACCTTTGGGGCTGGGTGGGGTGTCATGCTAGGGAGGGAGATGTTTTAAAAGATGGCTGAGGGTACTGGCACTGTTCCAGGAGAATGGGGGTGTTGAAAGACAGCAGATGAGTGAAGGGTAACCAGAGGAGCAACCCAAGACAACTGCATAAAGTTTGAGGGTTTTTTTAAATATTGTTTTAACTCTTTTTTAATTTCCCTAAGTATGTTTACAATGAAGACTGGAAAGCACTTGGTATTTGAGATTGTTCTTTGTACAGTTCAACACATGAGATTATTATTTTTCATTTTTTGGTTTACTTAATCCTATTACATTATCAATAGCAGAAAGTACTAGAAAGTATCATTGTATTAAGGCACAAAAGATACTACTTATTTTGAAATTGGGCGCTGTACAGAGACTTTTCTCCCCAGACTGTGTTAAATCTAACTATCTGTGCCTTTTGCCCAAATATGCTTTCTGGGTAGGGTCCTTACTCCTCTGTATGCATTTTAATTCATTTTCTCTAAAAAGCAATCTATTTGAATTAATTACTGTAAGTGACCTTGCCCACTTTCATGAGGTTAAACAGGCTTTACCACATCATTGTTTAACTTGACATACTACCCTTTTTCTTGCTCAAGAATGAAGTCAGACATGTCCCTCCCAGAAAGTAGACTCCCTCAGCCAGAACTATAAACCTGTTGGGAAACACTCATAAAAGTAACAAGCTTCTTTCCCCTTGTGGTGTTCTACACTTGAGACAAGAGTTACAGAAAGCTGTACTGTGGACCATCATGAAACGGCTTCAAGTATTTTTGCTGTTCTTTAGTGTAAACTTAGGTAAGAACATTTATCTGAAATCTTTTGAATTACAGAAACATACAGCATTTTATTTTTAAATCATTAAGCATTTAATTATGATTGAAATGCAGCAGTAACATTTTTGACAATACAGTCCAAGTCTATTCCATAAGGCTATATATTCTTTGGACCTAAGGTAGCAGGCCTTTTGGCTATAGTCACATTGCATTCTTTCTAAACGTGTATTTCTTGCATGCAGTAAACAAAATATTCTTTGAACTAACATAGAAACATATAATTTGGCAGCAGATAAGGACCGCTTGGCCCACCCAGTCTGCCCATTTCCCTATCTGATGGATAAGCTGCAGATTCTAGTTAATTAACAGCTTACTTCCTCCTACTCCCCACTAGAATTGTATTTAATTTAGGAACATAAGAACATAGATACACAGGTATTTCAGACGAAAGGGGTCTATAGCCCATCAAGCTTGTCTGCATTAATTTAATGGTTAGTCCCTGTAATCTAACCTTTTTCACAGGTATCTTTTCTGCATTACTTGAGTTACAATTAGTTGGACATGGTTTGCCCACTACTTACTGTATTACTGCCTCAGGATCTCGGTTTTACTATTAGTAGTTGATAAAAAAATTAAAAACATCTCAGGATGGACTGAGGAAAATGTAATGCAACTGACATGCTATATTTATGAAGTGAAAGTAATATTAACAAAATGTTGACAGAATATAAAGGCTATAGCTCCCTTACTTTGATTTTTAACCAGATTTGTCTCTGGAAGATGCTAGTTTCACTATATGAACTAAATGCTTTACTTTATGAACTCTCATTGGAGGATGAGCTCCATCCTCTAGGTACTCTACAGACTATACAGCTATAGTCATTGGATAGTATTTGGACTCTGCAACTAATGTAGGGGCATATATGGTGCAAATCAAAGTGGTGCAGATGAAGTGTTAAAAATACATTCTAGCTGATTAATTTATGTGTAATAACTTGCTGTAATTTCACTTAAGTTCACATTATTTCTTTCTCTTTACAATTTGCACATGCTTGAGAGAAAGAAGCAAGCCACTTTCCTCACTAGTTATTTATTTAGTTTTTGTTGACCGGGTAAGTGCACTAGACAAATCCTGCCTATTTTCAGGCATGACCTGGGGAAGGGGGATAGAGATGAATGCCAACTGATCTTGAACCAGATTAAGCTGTTGGTGGTACTTCTAGTGAATAAGGGAAATTTGGCCAGGACACCGGGGAAATTCCCTACTCTTTTCGATAAGTGCCATGGGATGTTTAGCATCCACCTGAACTACCACCAATCCAGGCAGATGGGACCTCAGTTTAACGTCTCATCCGAAAAAAAGATGGCTCTGTTCAGAATTTCCAGATTCCCATAAATCAAAATTCTAAGGAATTTCAGACATGCCCAACTAATTCAGTGAAGTTTCCTCAGAAGAGCAGAATTCCACAGAGGAATACATTTGGAATTCCACAGTTTTGTTCCCCCCACCCCAATTCCACAGTTCAGCATTGTTTCCCACAGAATACATTTATGTGATCACTATACAGCTTGTGAATTCTACTTAAGCTAGTGGATGAATGTTGCCAAGAACATACCCACTTGCTTCCTAATGGCCCTTAGACAAGTGTCTGGGGGTTCCATCTGATGTTCTAATGGTCAATTGCCTGGTTAGAAATTGTCCCCAAATTCCCCAGTTTACACAGAGTCTTCCACATAAACTGCAGAAAACTAATCTCCAATTTTTACTGCACATTGGTTTTATTTTCTGAAATTGGGGGACAAAATTCAAACCTTTCAGGGTGGTCCAGAGGCATGCTGCCCTGGAACATTTTTGAAAAACTGAACCCAAATGGTTCATTTTGGAGACTTTTAGCAGTCTGGAAAAAAGCTTCCTGATAGCCTGCTAAAAGGCAGCAGAATGCTGGGGTTTACACACAGCACTGTTTGTATTGTATAATAATTAACATAGAAACATAGAAGATGTTGGCAGATACAGACCTCATGGACCATCCAGTCTGCCATATTTTTCCCTACCTACACATACACCACAGACCCTACATAGTCTATGGACTTCTCCCCCTGCCTTGCTTTCAAGATCCCCTTGTATCTATCCCATGCATTGTTGAATCCTGTAACTGTTTTAGCCTCCACCACCTCCACTGGAAGGCTGTTTCATGCATCCACCGCCTTCTGCCATGAAAAAGTACTTTCTTACATTTCCTCTGTGCACCCCCCTTCCACCTTCATATTGTGACCCCTTGTCCTTGAGCATCTTTTTCTTTGAAAAATGCTGCCTTCCTGTACCCTGTTTTTGCCTGTAAGATATTAAGTATAAACAATATACCCACCCACACTTTTTCACTTTCCTACCTGAGCCTGGGCACCATCAGTAGACTGGACAAACAAAACTGTCAGTGCAGCATTCTATTCTCCCTCCTGCATCTCAACTGCCATAAAACACTGCTGCTATGTGATATACTGACACCCCAGTCTCCATTATGATCTCCAACTGGTGCAGTGTTTCAGTATCCATACCCTCCAGCTTCCTATCCTGACTGCCAAAAAAGCACTTCTGCCCAGTCTCCATTAAAATCTCGCTCTGCCTAAAAGTTTGGTTGTAGAGGATAGCCTAGGATACAGTACCTGCTGATGGCAACTATCACTGACCTCATCTGTCGTCTGCTTCTACAGCCATCCGATGACCAGTTACTACAGCCCCCCAGAAGTTCAGCTCTATTACTTTGGGGTGCGTCTGAGTCAAGATGATGGAGCCACCATGGGAAAGCTCGAAATGAATGACTCTATGAGACACCCAATAATGCACACATGCCTTGGGGGAGCTGCTGATGATCCTGCCATTAGCCTTGTGCATGAGCTGAAGTTGCAATTTCATGGTCTTTAAAACAGCCATGAACCTGTAAATGATTTTCATCTTTCATTTTTATGTTCATGGATGTTTAGTAAGACAGCACTGGGGAATATTTGGGGGAGCACATTCCGCCTGTACCACAACTGCATGACACCACTGGCAATTCCACCAGTATTCCATCAGCAGAATTCTGCATAATGCAGAGCTCTCACAGGATGCCCCCCACCCCACCCCACCCCCCCCACACACACACTTCCTCATAGCTATGATTAGGGCTGTGATTTTGCTATGGAAAAGTTTGGAGAAAATTATGGTATAATAATTGCCAAAATGACAAAAGTCATATAAATCATAGTAAAAGTCACAAAAAGTCATGGATCAGTTTACCTGTATTATGACATATTTTTTGCAAGCATATTAGCAAAGATTTAAATGTTTAAAGAGATGCATTGTAAGGCTGTTCTAATAGCAGAAGACAGCACATTGTGTTGCCATCACAGAGATGAGGAATCACGGGTAAGTCCCAGAATCCCACACTGGGGGTACCTTGTAGGCCAAGCACATTGTGAGGGAAAACCACGGAATTGTGGATGCCATTTCCAAGCACCAGAAGTTAAGATATTTTCCTGAAAAATGCGAAAAATCATGGCACTGTCATGGAGAATGTAAAAAAAACATGGAGTTTCATAAAAATGGGAAAAGTCATGGATTTCATCAGTTGCAGCATGAAATCTGTGACAAAGGTAAAGCTACAGCCCTGGCTATAACATTTGAAATCTACCTTCCTCAATTTGTGTTTCAAATGCTTAACAGTGGCTTGTACTGATACTACTGACTTATTATAGGTATAATTTTGACCTTCTGCGAATAAAAGTTATCAAGTGATGGATTCCATTTGTTGTTAAGGAGGTTTCATATTTTAAGCTTTGAAACGCCTGTACTAGGCAAATCCACCAAGCAAAAGCTAACTATTTCAAAAGCACATTCAACTCCTCCTCCCACCTTCTGACCAAATTCTGGATTGTGGTCAAGTCTCTTATCAGCCCCCCTTCGCAGCCACCCACTCCATCCCTGCAGATAGGAGGTCTCACCATCTCCGACCCTCCAGCTCTGTTTAACTCCCTTTTCACAAACAGCCACTCCTCTCCGCTGTTAGCACCTCCCCATGCCCTTCACCAACCCACTTTCCCCCTGGGTTCCGACACCCCCCCCCCAGCTCAGTCTTTCTCCATCTTACAGGTCACCCCAGATGAGGTTTATAATGCACTGGTTGCCCTTAATCCAAGTAAGGATAAATGCCCCAGTGGGCTGGACTCAAAAATGTTACTCCTTTCTGCCCCTGCCATAGCCAAACCCCTAGCCTCCCTTTTCAACCTCTCCTTCACCTGTGCTGAAATCCCCTCTGAATGGAAACATGCCACCATGATTCCACTTCCTAAGGGTGGGGATCCCTCAAACTCAAACAATTACCAGCCCATCTCCCTCCTACCTGTCCTTGCAAAATTACAGGAATGCCTGGTGCTCTCTCGCCTATCTCCCTTTCTGGACTCCGCCTCTTTTTTCTCCCCCTACCAGTCCAGCTTTAGGAAATCTCACTCCACCACTACCTCCCTTCTCAGGCTTACTGACTCCATCCTTACTGGGATGGATGCTGGCCACATCAAAGCAGCCATTTTCATCGACCTGGCCAAGGCATTCGACACAGTCACTGACTCTCTATTCCTAGCCAAACTCACCAATGCCGGTCTATCCAGTAGGGCCACCTCCTGGTTCCATTCATACCTTGCTGGCAGGTCCCAATCCATCCGTATCAGTTCCTCCACTTCAGCTCATCTCCCAGTCACCTCAAGCATACCACAAGGTTCTGTCCTAGGCCTACTCCTGTTCTTGATCTTCCTGAACTACCTGCCCTCTGCTTGCCCGCACACCTCAATCCATATGTATGCGGACGACACTGTGCTGTATGCATCCGGTCCCTCATCCTCAGAGGTCATGACCTGACTGCAGCAAGATTTTATCTCAGTCCAGCACTGGCTTCGCTCAAATCATCTCCTTCTCAATGCCAAGAAAATGGTCACTCTAACCTTTGGCACTAGGCAAAGTCTTTCTAGGCTCCTCTCTCCAATCACATTTCGCACCTTGGAAGGGACACCACTGGAATTCTGTACCTCTTTCAGATATCTTGGAGTATGGCAGGACCAGCACCTCAACTTTTCCACACATATCGACTCGTTACTCAAGAAGCTTCTCCCCAGGCTTGATGTACTTTACCGGAATCGTGACTGCATCCCTGCACCTGCTCGGAGGGCCATTGTGCAGAAAATGATTCTACCCGTTTTCGACTATGGTGATGTAGTCTACAGTGCCGGCCCCAAGTCGACCCTAGCCAGGCTGGACCATCTTTTTCATTCCTTCTGCTGCTTTGCACTGAATTGCCCCTACTCCACACAACACTGTGCCCTTTACCAATCTATGGACCTCCCCTCTCTACATAATCACAGGCAATCCCACTGTGCCAAAATTCCAGCCAAGTTTTGGTCCCTGCACCTCCCCTCCTACCTCTCCACTGCCCTGGGAAACCCCTCCACCCTAGCCTACTCTCTCCAAAATTTGGACTCTTGTTCGCTCGCAGTCCCACTTAGATCCTCTACTGCCGGTCAGACTGCTTTCAGCTACTGAATGCCTACTTTGTGAAACTCCCTCCCTGCAAACATTCATCACTACTCCTCCCCTCAGCACCTAAACTCCTTACTTCAAGCTCACTTCACCCCTACCTGCTCATGTGTATAGGCTGTTCTGCTCTCAGTATGATGTGACTGTATTTTGACTGCACTTACCTACTGCAACTAAATTATGTTAAACCTACTGTTCACATTGTCACAACTACGCTGTCAAACTACTGTATATTCTACTGTTTTCCTGACCGCTATGCCTAGTCACTTGGTCCAAATGTTTAGAGAATTCATTCTATGTATTTTTTCTCCTGTATACATGCTTTCAACTATTGTCTATGTTCCCCCTCCCTCAGGACACATCTGGAATCGAGCATTAAGCATGCTCAGTATGCCTTCCTGCTTAAACACTTAAATAAATAAATAATAACTTGGAAGAGCACTGGGTCATCAGATGGCCAAAAGGTAGCATGCAGTGTTACCATGTTACCATTTGAATAGCGTGCAGTGCTACCATCTTATCATTTGGATAGCATGCAGTGTTACCATGTTTTAATTTTATTCTTTGGTAACAAGGTAAGGCATACTATGCACAGGTACCTGTTTTCAGGGGCGACCTGGGAGTACTGGGGAGGTTACATGACTTGCTCAGGGTCACACAGTATGCAAGTGGAGGGTTGTGGGAATCAAACCTATGTCTTTCTTCTGGATGTACCAAGCTCATTCACAGCTCATTACTCTAACTTCTAGGCTATACCGTTACAGTGTGGATAGTATGCAGTGTTACCATGTTATCATGTAGATGATCTGTGTTTACTCTGCAGGCTTGAGTTTCAGCAATATAGGAGCTCTATAATTTGGCAGTCTTATAATCTGTCAGTCCTGCCTGAGACATCTTGCGGAAGGGGGCATGATGTCCAGTGCTCACAGAAGGCAGTATAGCATAGTGGTTAAGAAGAGCACTGAGCTGCAAACCTGGAGACCTGGGTTTGAATCCCATCAGCTCCCACTTGCATTCTGTGTGACCATGAGCAAGACACTTAGCTTCCTTGTGCTGTCAGGTAGCACCTGGAAACAAGCTCCAGCTTAGTGTGCCTTTCCTGGTTAAGCAATGTTTCCCTTTCCCTTTCACAGTAAGCAATGTGGCTAGACCAGGTCAAGCAATGCTTGGCTTAAGCTCCCGGCCCCCCAGACACAGGCTGCCACCTACCTGGCTACTCCATGCTAAGACATGACTGTTCTGGAACCAAGAAAGGTGGCAGGGTACTCCTTTATTTAAAAGACCCTCTTAGAGCCACTTTATCCCACTAATCTTAACACAACTTTTCCCAGTGAATGGCTCATCACTGAACTCTCAATTGGATTTGCTAAGAAGATCTATGTTGGCTGCTGCTACAACCCTCCACAAGGTGGTATACCAGGGTTAACCCATCTGCTATCAGGCCTAGGACAGCTCTTCCCACCCCGGGAGCTCATTGTACTAGGCGACTTCAACCTCAACTGGCGGAGTAGCATCCAACCCAAGTGTAGTGCCCTCCTAAAACAACTCAACCTTACTCAAGTTATTACCTCACCCACCTGAAAAAACACCAGCTCACCAAATCACTCCCTGCTGGACTAGATTGTAACAAACCGAGACGACAGGGTTCTACATGCAGGTACACTGTCTGACTCCATAAGTGACCACTCCCCAACCTACTGCACCTGGTCCTCCAAACCCAAACATCAATCTCCCAAATGCCTCACATTTAGGGATTTCTTCAACTATGACACCAACTGCCTGTTTGCAGATATCAAGACAGTAAACTGGAAAACTCTACACTCCCTAAATGATGTTGCATCTGCTGTTGGTTTCTTCACTGCCACCCTTATAAGCATCCAGAATATGCATTTCCCGCTTACAACCCATCGGGTACATGGGGGGGGGTACTCAATGGCTTACCAGTGACCTTCTCTCATTGATGAAGATGAGTGAATCCAAAAGGGCAACCCTAAAAGCCTCCTCCACTCCCGCACACTGGAATGAATACCGGTGTCTGCGCAACTTGTGCCAACAGAAGATTAAACCACATAAGGCAGAGTATTTTCACAAGCTTCAGTGCAAAAACCTTGGCAACCCCAAACTCTTCTGGCCCACCATTAACGTCATGCTTGCCTCAAGGTCCAGTCAAGCTGTTTTACAACTTAGCACCCCAACTGGCCCCATAACTAATCCAACTGAAGTGGCAAATTCCCTCAACACCAAGTTCACAGACCTCTCTGCACTCCTTGCCAAGCTGTATCCACTTACTCCAGAGAACCAACTACACCCCACACCCCCAGTGGACCTTAGCCTACCACTTTTTCACTTTAAATCTTTCTCCCCTTGAGACACTTTACAATTACTCATGAGTTTCCCAACCCAGGGAAGTTCAAGTTATAATGGACTCACCCCTCGTTTCCTGAAAATCGTGGCCCCTCTCATTGCCAAACACCTGACCACAGTTTTCAACCTCTCCCTCTCCACATCCTCAGTACTTTCTATTTGGAAGAAAGCTGGAGTGGTCCCCATCTTCAAATCTGGAAATCTCCAGTCAATGGACAACTACCAACCCATTTCTATCTTACTCCACCTTAGCAAACTCCTCAAAAAAGTAATTCACCATCAACTCTCCAATCATATTGCAAAGTACAACCTCCTCTGCCCCCAGCAGCACGATTTCAGAAAGAACCACAACACTACCTCTGCCCTGGCCCAATTCACAAACCATGTTTTTAGGAACATGGATGTTGGTAACCTCACAGGTGATGTCTTCATGGACCTGACCAAGGTCTTTGACCTGGTGGACCACAATATCATACAGGGTAAGCTAAGAGGCCTTGGTTGCTCCTCAGTGATCACTGCCTGGTTCCAGAACTATCTTGCTGGCCACTTCCAAACAGTTTGAACTGGAGGTGCTACATCCACCACTTTGGCAGTTACTATAGGTGTTCCACAGGGCTCCATCTTTGGACCCCTCCTCTTCTCAATCTTCATTAACTCCTTCCCCAATGACAGCTTTACATGTTACATCTTTCTCTACGCAGATGACCTGGTGTTATACCACAGTGATAAATCTCAGACTAACCTATCATCCACGCTCACTTCTAACTATGGTGCCACTCATGCTTGGTTTCTGGAAAACAGACTACTGGTCAACACCAATAAAACCAAGGTTATGCTCTTAAGGTTTAAACCTAAGCTAACCAAACTTGCCAGCAGTGCAGATACCCTCCACATACTATCCCCAGGTGGTCCCCCTCTTGAAATGGTATCCTCCTTTAAATACCAGGGTATTACTCTAGAGCCCACACTAACCTTCTCAGAACATATAAGTCTCACTGTTTGGCACATCAACCAAAAATTTGCTGTGGGGTACCAACTGAAAACTACCTTACTCCTGACTGATTATAGCTCAAGGAAGTTTTCTCCCATTAAGGGACTACTGCACCTCCATCTATATGCAAAGCTCCACCCATGAACTCTCCAGACTAAATACAACTTATAAGAACATCTGTAGGTTTGCTCTGTTGGCATGCTATTCCACCCACCACTGTTTCCTTATCAGTCCCTCAGGTAGCTCCCCCTTCAGGCTGTCATTATTACTTTGCCAGCTGCACTATTGACAAGGCCATAAGGGAGGGGGCTTTACCACCCTTCTTTCCCCTAGTCAAGCCAGAAAACTGCTGCAAAACCTTCAACACTCCTCCAGTCTTCTGTTGGATACCCTGCAAGTCACCACCTGCCTCGGTAGTAAATCCCTTCTCCGCAGTCACCCCTAAACTGTGATATAGTCTTCCCGCCGCACTTCTCTCTCTTGACTCTCACCTCATATTCAGATCCCACTACAAAGCAACCTTAATGCCTGCTGCTATCTGTACCCGCCCCCCGGATGATTACTCCTTTACGGGTGAGGTCGCCTTAGACAGTCTGTCTTATATAGATGTTACTGTATTTTCTCCTACATGTTTGACACTGACTTGAAAGTTTCTTAAATAGCCAAGTTTGATCGTCCTCTACTGTGTCCTTAACCTTTTCTTTTTTGTACACCTCTTGATTTGTAAAATAGCTCTTAATGTTATAGCACTGTGCTGTACTGTAAACTTTGTGTTGCTATTCAATGTACAATATTCTGTATTTGTACTGAAACAAGAGCCATCTTCATGGCCCGGGTAGTGCCTGAAAATGGTCCCTAGGATCAGCACACCTACTTGGTTGACAAATAACTAACTAAAACATGACTTTACATTTTATAAATCACTTACATGACCTTGCCTGTCAGCACTCAGAACCCCAGGGGCTCTTATCCTGTATATAGTTATCATCTCACAATGAAATATTATGTAAGGATTAACCCACAACAGAGCATGGATTTACTGGGAATTAATTCACGCCGGGGAAGGGTTGTGAGGCATGAGGCCGAGTGCCTTCAACCACCCAGGCGTGGATTAATTCTCAGTAAACCCATGCTCTTTCATGGGTTAATTCACTTATAACATGTTTATGATAGGTTAGCTGAAGAAAACAAACAGAATCATGTTTTAAAGTAAGAAAATTGCTAACTTTATTGCTGTATCCATTCGCTGGGCAAAGTAGTTCCTGTTTGGTTACTACTTGTCAGCTTAACTTTAAGGTTTGTAGGCGTAAATTTGAATATTGTGTGAAATCCAACATCTTATTTCCTAATATGAAACACAATATTCTTTTCAAGGTAGCTTTTGTTTACCATATTAAATACCTGCCCTCCCTGCCTGCAGCCCGCCTGCATGCAGTGGCAAACTCCAATGATATTCCTTTCCCTGGTCACTTATATAAAACTGTTGGTCACTGGTCTTGGGTTGCACGACAAAGTACATCTACTTGCTTCTATAATTGTAGTAGTAATCTGAGTGCACATCTACCAAATACCATTCTTCTTTCCCGGCTGTCACTAGTAAGTGACACACATATTGCATCATATACTCATTTCAGCCAAGAAGGAAGAATGGGATGCAATATTTAAGCAATAAAGCATGACAGGGGGTGAGTTATGGTGGGATAACGGCCCACCTCGGGGTGAGATGAAGCACGAGGTGTAGCCAAGGGTTTCCACCACTCAAGAAGGGCCGTTAGCCCACCATAACACACCCTCTGGAGTGCCTTATTGCAATTATGAAATGGGTAATTCTTAGTACATTTTATGCATTTTTAAACATAACACTTTCAGCTGGGCTGTTGTGCTGGGATAATGGCTTAGCTGAAAGCAGCTCTCGGCCAATCATATTTCAGCATTCTTTCTACCCATTTCATAATAAACAATCCAGCACTCACCACCTTTGTAAATAATGGATGCTGCTTTCCAAAAATAGTGAAAAATGCCCAAATTTATTTAAGTCCTACAAATAACGCCTTGACGCATTTCAGGTATAATTTATCCTTTCTCAAAAGGCCTTCTAAGAAAGGATAAATTATATCCAAAATACATCAAGGCGTTATTTGTGACACCTAAATAAATTTGGGAATTTTTCACAATTTTCAGAGAGCAGCATCCATTATTTACAAAGGTAGTGAGTGCTGGATTGTTTAATATTGCATTATCTTTTTTATTATGTTTGCTTGCATACATGTGCAAGAAACATTTTGTAATAGCTTAGGAGAGAAGCAGGGTATTGGAGGTGCGGCACTCTAGTGGCCAATGCCCCCACTGCCTTTTGAGTCTTGGCCTGCTCTCCCCAGTGCGGTGGCACACTGCTGCTGACACTAATTCAGCCAGTATGCCATCAACTTGAAACAAATCCGCCACTGCAATGAGGGAGTGACCCGTCATTGCAGGGCAATGCCTTGCCCGGTCTAACATTTCAAGTAAACATGGCGGCAGCTCTCATTGTCCTTCTGACAGTCCCCATGTAAGCTGACTTGGGGGTTCTCAATCACCCTGTCGGCATGCCCCCATACCCAGTTCATTTGCCAATGGGGTAGCCCAATCCCCATTAGCATGATGCACCTCCCCCCATTTGTTCTGTGCCGAGGGGTGCCCAATCCCCCTCAGCTCATGCACTCCCCCTCCTGTCCAGCACACTGTATGGCTGATGGGGGTGCCCAATCCCTATTGGCTCCACTGTCCCCCAACAAACACCCAGGTGGCATGCTGGGAGCCCACTCCAGTGTGCCAAAAGTGTCCTGCATTGTCTTTTTTTTAAAATCCTGTAAAAAAAAGAAAATGGTCGCTCAATCAATCAATCATTCAATCAAAATCTTTATTTATCCAGGCGAACATCGTTGAGCAGTGCTCATTTGCAAGATGGACCTGGTTAGGTCAATATCAGTTACATAAAACATGGTACAACGCAAAGAACAAAATACAATGATAGATCAGGTTTTACAAGTCATTAAGGATACAAACACATGAAATATGTGTGAATAGGCATGATACATTGACATAATTCACATATTTACATTTTTTCATATTTATAAGGTAAAAGAAGGGATTCTGAATTTGGGCATGGAATGAGTGTAGGTGGAGACTAACATACATAATTGTATAGGGGGATTTGTCAGAGTGGGAAGAATCAGACAACAAGGGGTCTGGGCAGATAATGGGTGGTGGAGCTTTAGAAGGGAGAGGAGCAAAATGAGGGAGGGGAGGGACGCGAATAGGCAGGGAGGTAGGGTTAAAATAGACAGTGTTGAGGTAGCGAAGTATAGGAGGGAGGATGGACTAAGCACAATTTACTATCATGGGTAAACTAGGATAGTAAAGTAGGATTGCAGAACATATGGAGAGTTAGAGGAAGGGACAGTCTTGGAGAAGATAGAGAGGGAATAAATTTGCCCTAATGCTGTCGAAAACAATTACATTTTTCCTTAATAAGCCTTGAGTAGAGTATTTAAAGGACGTAATGGATATAGGTTTACTCAGTTTTAGTGTTTTCTGCAATTTGTTCCATAGGGAGGGCAACACAAAACTAATGGCTGTCCTTCCACAGCGAGAATTGACTTTGGCCACTTTGAATAGGATGGAAGAGTATCTTCTTAGGACATATTTACTTCTAGTGATTTGTGTGAAGCAGTCAGAGACATATTGCGGTAATTGCTTGTTGAGTCCCATGCTTCCTCCCCCAACCAGCACTCACCCTCTGCGCACCCCACTGCCCCACTCCCCCACCCCATACTTATCTGTGGAGCCTGACACGACAATCTTCGGTGGACTGGGAACACGTCTGCACTCTTCAAATCCAACCACAAACTGAAGAAATGCCGGTAAGCTGTATAATGACATAAACGTTTTTTTTTTTCAACTTTGGTGCATATCTTGGCCATTTTTGTGAATTTCAGCATCAAATTTTCAACATGGGGTTCTTGAGACCCCACCTCATGAATTTAGTCACTGTCATTCGTTATTCAGTCTCAAAAGTTGATTTTGTGGCCACTTCGCGAAATCACCTTTTGGGACTGATTAACAAAAAAACAGTGTCACTGTTCATGAGGTGGGCTCTCAAAAAGCCTACGTTGCAAATTTGGTGAAAAAATTCCAAAAAATGACTGCGTTATGAGCGTGTGTTGTGCAGTTTCTATGCATGCTCGTAACTTCGCGAATTTGTAATATTTTCACTCCAGATTTTCAATATTGGCATTTTTCCATACCTCTTTGTGAACAGTACAACTGTCAATTTTCATATCCTGCCTGAAATATGCATTTGCACATCTGGTGCACAATGGCACGGTCACTGTGGGAAATCAATGTTCTGGACAGATTAAGAAAATCACAGTGACAGTGTTCATGAGCAGAGGTCACAAAATGCCTATGTTGAACATTTGGTGAAATAATTCCACTCAATGACTGCGGTATGAGCATGCGTTGTGCAGTTTCCACTTATGTTTGGAACTTCAAGCATTTTTAATATTTTCACTACATATTTTCAGCATTCCCATCTCTTCACACCTCCCTATAAATGGTACAGCTGTCATTCTTCACATCCTGCCTGATCTGTGTTTTTGCACATCTGGTGCAGAGTGGCACGTTCGCTGTGGGAACTCAAAGTTTGGGACACATTAACAGAATCACACTGCTACTATTCATGAGAAGAGGTATCAAATGCTTTCACATGAGGTGGAGGTCACAAAAAGGCCATGTTGAAAATTTGTAGTGCAAATACCAACAAATGCCGAGGGCATTAGGGTTTTTAACCATAACGTCCCACCTTGTACAGACTGACAGGCATCAGGGGTGTGCCCTTCGCTCGCCGACTGTAATGCTCATGCCATTCTAACCCCCACCCCTACCCCGAAGCCAGTGACAGGCATCAAGGTGTGCCTTGGATTCTTCGGCCCCAGACTTCACCCCATTCTCCTATACTGCACCCAATTCAGCGTGTGTCCTTATGAAATGGGGTGACTGTGAAACTGAACACCCCAAGGCACACCTCAACACTTGTTGGTGTCTACATGGATAGGGTGAGGTGAAACACCATGAGTATTATGGGCAATGACCCAGATGCACACCCCAATGCCTGTCCATCTCTGCAGGGTGGAGGTGGGGTTGGTATGAGTTCAATACTTCACTGCCACTGCTATTCTGCATCTGTCTAACTCCTGCATGTCCAATGCTAATATCAGCAAGCAAACATTCAGCATTGACAAATGCTTGTCTTAAGCACCCCAACCTAGTGCGGGTACTCTGTTTCTTTAGATTGATATAAGGAAGAATGGGATTCAGTAACCGTGTGCCTAAAGTACTAGTAAACACTTAGAAGCAAGCGATGCACTTTGTCATGGGACCAAGAACCAGTGACCGTCAATTTTATGCAAGTTACCAGGAAAAGGTATTTCAATGG
This sequence comes from Neoceratodus forsteri, assembly GCA_016271365.2. NCBI lineage: Eukaryota > Metazoa > Chordata > Ceratodontiformes > Ceratodontidae > Neoceratodus > Neoceratodus forsteri. The sequence continues at coordinate 1,689,225,858 of CM028130.1, read as the reverse complement.
ATTTTGCAAGTACATGCAGGCGGGGTGCAGGTATTTGAGATGGTAAACAGATGCTGTATTGAAAAAAATATTGTGTTTCATATTAAGAAACAAGATGCTGAATGTTACAGCAGCCTTTTCTTTATCTCTTGGTTAAGCCTGATTGTTTTGTAATTATGTATTGGTAAAAAGGGTTGTTTACTTTTTCTTTAAATTTCCTCTAGTGGAGTGACATGAGTAGAGTTGTTACATGTCTATCAGTCAGGATTTTGTAGTTCGGCAAGTCAACTATGGATTTCTTGAGAATTAATCCATGGTTAGGTGATGTGTTTTGATGAAGGTAAAGGTAAGATTTTTCCTAGCCATGTTATAAAGTGGAATGTGCCACATCCAAGGCAGTGGCAATATTACAATCAGTTATAAAAATAAAATGCAAAATGTATTATAAATCACTCTAACCGAGTCAAGTGATTTATAATATGTCTATATGTAAACTGGGGGTATCTCTAATTAAGTAAGAACACTCGCTTGCTGTCTAGGTCTGACAAAACCACTTAGCTTAGCTTCACAGTCCTCTCACCCACACAGTATGAGAGAACATTATATATACAATAATGCATGGGGTGGTGTGTTTAAAAAGATTTTACACACACCCCCCGAGGTATTGGATGCTACATAAACCCTGAGAGCAAAGCTCAAGGGGTTTATTTAAGCATCCAACATTGAGGGGTGTGTGAAAAATCTCAAGTTAAACACACCAACCCATGTTATATTTTATATAATTGCTGTGGAGCCTTTTCTCACCACTGTAAAATAAAACAGATGCAGTCCAGTCGAGATGAAGCCCTGTCTGCAGTCCCCGTCTGACTGCAGTCTGTACTGCCTAGCGGCTGCTGAAATCCTTTTAATTTTTTTATTTTTAACAAAGAAACATAGACTTTGATGGCAGATAAGGACAGCTTGGCCCACCTTATCTGCCCATTTTCCTACAATTTAAGTTTAACCATAGAGATTAAAAACTATCTCAACTGGTAAAAGACATGTTTAGTGTGCTTGACTTACCACCCAGTGATGAAGCAAGGAGGTTAGCTTTTTGCCACTGTATACGGAGAGAGAGCGATGGCTGGCACATGCATGGAGTGAGAGAAACCCGGTGCATGTTCACCGTTATAACCCGCAGGTTATAACGGCAAATTATAACTGGGTTTCCCTATGGGAGAAAAGGCTCCCCAGTTATTATTAGTCAGTAACAGACACTGCTCAGTACATATAAATACATATATACATATGCAGCTTTTGTCAGGACAGAAGGAGGCAATTCCTATCTAGTCTGCTCTGCAAGTATTTCAATGGCTATGCCCTCCAATACCCTTCAAATCCAGGTAGAAATTTAGCTTCCTCTTAAAGTAAAACTGAACAAAACTGAGGTGGCAATTACTAGGGCTGCAGAAACGCCTGATTAAAACAACCTGTTTAATTTAAAATGACTGCAGCTAACCTTTAATTAGTTATTTCTTGTTGAAATATTGGTCCTGGGTAGCCATGTCCAAAGTGCCACCGCACTGGAAGATGGAGTGTGACCCTGGCATGCTGTCCTGGAATGCTGGTAAAAATGACGAGCGAGGCACATTTTAACCGAATAAAAACAAACAGTGCCCCATGCACAGGTCTCTAAGCTACTGCGCATGCCCGAATTCAGAGCGCTAGGTGCTACTGCGCATGACCGAACTTGGAGCTCCGACTTTACTAACAAATTTAAGTACCTTACACTGCTCCGTTTACACTGGGAATTGCTTCTAGAGGTACAGCTAAGAGACCTCTACATGGGGCACTGTATGTTTTTATTTGGTTTAAATGTGCCTCACTCATCATTTTTAGCAGCATTCCGGAACAGAACAGCATGCTAGGGTCACACTCCATCTTCCGGTGCGATGGCACTTTGGACATGGCCATCCAGAACCAATATTTCAACAAGAAATCACTAATTAAAGGTTAGCTGCAGTCATTTTAAATTATACAGGTTGTTTTAATCGGGCATTTCTGCAGCCCTGGTAATTGCCACCTAAGTTTTGTTCAGTTTTCCTTTAAACTCTAAAACCAATTCTGCCTTTATTACCTCTCTTGGCAGACTGTTCACCTGATGATTCTGTTGATAAGAAAATGTTTCAAGTCCAGCCTATCCCCTTCCCCCCCGTTCTTAGCTTTATCTCATGTCTTTGTTATTGTTAGGGGCTCTAGTCATGAAATTGTTGCAGGTGGAGACACTTCGGGTCATGGTTTGGATGCCTAGGATGCACATTTGTAAAGGATTTGATAAAACTGCATTGGTATGTGAGAAACAGGCATACTTAATAAAGTGGAAAAAATATCCTCCTTCCAGTGTATTAGCCTCATTGTTAGCACCCTGTATCAATCTTTGTCCATATCTGGTAACAACTCCATGCATGTCCATCCTATGGTACCTCCGGTAGGTTGGCCCCATTCTTGGGGGGTGGGGCATGGAATACTGATCAGCTCATGTCTGGGCTAAAAAGACAATGAGGGGCACAACAGATTTGTTGACTAGGAATGGGCAAAATCAGGATGGATTTGGATATGGTTTTGGATCTGCCAAATCAAGGATGGGTTTGGATATGGATTTGCCTGGTTTGGACCTATATTAATAAGTTGCAGAAAAATATATTTTTTCAGGAGAAAAATACCACACACATCAGGAAATACAAAGAGTCAGGGAATGAGGCAGGCAAAACAGAATATGAGGAAAAACTAAAAGAGACAGAGAAAGTGATAAGAAATGCAAAGGCCCAGACAGAGGTAAGGATAGCTCAAGGAATAAAAAAGGGTGATAAAACATTTTACAGGTACATACATGAAAAAAGGAAGACAAAGGGAGGAATTGTTAGAATCACGAAAAAGGATGGGCAGTCACTGAGCAAGACTGGGAGAAGGCAGAGGCACTGTATGAGTATTTCTGCTCAGTCTTGTGTCTTGGGTGGCGAGGATGGGAGGAGTGGAGAGGGAGGGAAGGGACATTAGCTCAAGCTGTGGATCCTGCAATACAAGCAGACTTGTTAGACCAAATGGCCTTCTTCTGCTGGCTTCTTTGTATGTTCATATGTTCGTATGTAAAGGGACAGTGGCACAACAGTAGACAGTATACTGTGTGAGACACAATGCATCCTGTTGTTGGCAGTGTCAGTGGCTCAGTAGGTAGCACACTTGCCTCTGAGGCCGGGAGATCAAAGGGCTGTGGGTTCAGTTCCCACATCTGGCACTTGGGTTAATATCCCAGTACTGACACTGTAGTGCAGCATGAGAGGAGTGCTGCACTTCTGAGGTGCAGTCTTTCGGATGAGATGTTAAACCGAGGTCCCATCTGCCTGGATTGGTGGTAGTTCAGGTGGATGTTAAAGATCCCATGGCACTTATCGAAAAGAGTAGGGGAATTTTATTAAGCAAAAGAAATATAACATCAAGTATATACATAAAGGAAGAAATGTAACAAGTCAATAACATAAGAAAACAAAACATTGCAAAACAAATGACAAAATAACATAGTGGAAGAGCAAGAGTCAATCAGGGGTGCAATAACAATCAATGCAAAAAATGAACATTCTTCCAAACAGAAGTAAAACAGGTAACTGAAAATTGTTTATGCTCTAATTCCCTAAGAGTTAACTAAGCATTTTCCATTTGCTTAATAACAGTAGGAGGAGAAGTCTGTACTTGTTATAATACATATCGACAATGAGCTTACCACAAATAGTACTTACAAACTGAGAAAATTACTCTGAGGGTACTGGGGTGAAATTGTATCCAAGGAGTAGAGAAATCTCCCAATATCAGAATTTGGTAAGTAATTCTACTAAGAAATGGCCAGTGCCATTTGTTGGCCAATGTTTTCCAGAATAAAAGAGCATCAGGGCAGTCAAAGAAAAAATAAGACATGGTTTCCTCAATATTAGAACAAGAAGGTTTTGGGCAGTACCGATCCTGGGACGATTTATGCTTCAAGTTCCCCCAAACAGGTAATCGTCCGTGACAACACAACCAAGTAACATCCCACATATGTAAAGGGATTCGTGTATCTCTCAGTATTGACAAAGCACAGTCTAGTCTAGAAGGGGAGCACAATGAAAATTGTAGTACTGGTCTAGAGATATTAACGAAAGTATTATATAATTGTTTCCTAGAGAGCGTCATGATGGATGCTTTTGAAAGTTTCCAGCTGCGTAATTTTCTAAAACTATCTACTGCATAAGTTGGGGAACCAGGGATGCGGGTAATTATAGGAGGAAGTAGGACCCAATTATCCAATACGTTTCGCATGTGATAACTGATCCAGGTGTCACAAACATGAGCTATGAATCTAACTCTAAAAAAAAGCTGAAAAAGAAAAAAAGAAACAAAAAATGTAATATGGTGAACCATAGCAAGTCCTCCTTGTTGAATGGGTAAATATGTGATGTCACGCTTAACGGGGTTGAGACGACTACCCCATACCATTTGAAAGAACACATTAAAGATTCTGGTTTCTAGAGTGCGGGGTGGAGCATATATATAACTAAGGTACAAAAAAATAGGAAAGATGAATTTTTTAATAACTAAGACCCTCTTTTTTTTACCCAATTTCCAGGATTTCCAAAGATTAGCTTTAGACTCTCCAATACTCAGGTGTTTTTCCCAGTTATAGAGGGCAGTATCCTGGACATTAAACCAAATCCCCAAAATACGGTGTGGAGACAAACATAGCTTAATCCCACCGACATCCGGTACTATGGCAGCGTCAGGATCTAAGGGGATAGAGACACTCTTCTGAAGGTTAAGAGTGCCTCCACAGAGTTTTGAAAAAGTATGGAAGACATCTACAGCATGATCTCCTGACTTTTTTTCCTGAACAAATAACGCAACATCATCTGCATATGCAGAAATCTTAACTCGGGGTAATGTTGGGTGAGATGAAAGACCTATAATAATAGAGTCCCATATAATGTGGCGAATAACAGGGTCTAATGCAAAGGCATATAATAACGCGCTTAAGGGACAACCTTGATGAATACCAACCGTCTGAAGCAAAGTATTCCCCATATGTCCATTAACGAGGGGTACAATATAGGCCATAGAAAATAGACGGGTAATCCATTGGAGAAAAGTGGCTGGGATACCATAGGAGGCCAGAACCTGTACCAAGTATGCATGTTGTACTGAATCAAAAGCTTTTGCTTGATCCAGAGAAAGTATAAATCCTGAAAGAGCATTACAGTTTTTAGCCTCAAAAATCTCACGAAGAAGAAATAAATTGGTTTGTATAGAGCGTCCCGGAACAGCACATGATTGGGCAGGGTCAAGTAGGTCAGGAGCAACATATGATAACCGTGAACTTAGAATTCTGGCTAGAAGTTTATAATCCGTATTGAGGAGATGCAGAGGTCTTCAATTCTGTAGGGCGTGGGTATCTCCTTTCTTACATATAAATTTAAGGAAGGACATACCAAAATCAGGGATAACCTCTGTAGAGAGTAAGATATAATTGAAAACTTGAGTCAGAATTTCCAGAAGGTTGTCCTTAAAAGTTTTATAAAACTCATGTGTTAAGCCATCAGGGCCCGGGGAGACCTGTAATGACAGGTGAGATCTGGCAGATGCCACTTCCTCCTGTGTAATAAGTGAAATGAGGTCTGGGATATGGTGTACAGAAAACTGTGGGAGTGGGGCTGAAAAGACTGAGGATAAGTCCGGTAACGTAGGAGATGGCCTACAAAATTGATGATGTAAATGAGAATTAACAATTGACAGCATGCTAGGAATGTCAGATGCAATGATACCTTGCTGATTTAATATCCCATGCATAACTTTGTTCTGAATCCTATCTTTATGTGCGTAAAAAGGATTCGCAGAGGGTGCAGTCGAAGTTCTCACTCTCATAAAAAAATCTAACGTACAAGCACTGTTATATTGATATGAAAACATATGACGCTTTACTGTAGAAATTTGAGAAGAATAATCAATAGGGGAATTAGCTGATAGACAGAGTAGTTTATATAATTGATTTCTATAGGTTAAATATGTGATACAGTTATCCCGAGCTATCCATTTTCCCATAGTTGGAAAAAAATGACGTAGTTCTAATTTAGTATCTATCCACCATGTTAATATTGAATCATAAAAATGATACCAAAAATACCAAAATCCTGGCACGAAATAGAAGATGAACACGATCTTGCATAGCTAGGGAAAAAATGAGAGTGTTATTCAATTTCCACTGAGTAGAAGAAGAAAGGATGGAAAATGGGGAGGTAGTGACGAAAAACATGTAGGATAATAAAAGATGATCCGAGATTTCCGAGGGTCGGAGCATAGCCTTACGTGCTACACAATGTGGAGAGGAAAAAAAATAGTCGATTCGAGTGTGGAAGTGTGATCTATAATACGTATGACCAGCAGTATTATGCAAGGAATGGTACGCATCGATGAGACCAATATCTCTCACAAGGACAGATAAGGCAATAGAGTCACAATAAATTTTCTTCCCCTCTGCTGTCCGACATGCAACATCTAGTGAACAATTGAAATCCCTTCCCCAAATAACATGTTTTGTGGTACATAAATAAGGTTTTATGAGGTCTATTAAAAAAATACAGGTAGCCTTAGTTTGTGGGCCATAGATATTAATAAAACAAAAATGATGACAGCGAAAGGTGCAATCCAGGATTAATGCGTGACCAGGATAAACATCAATAACGCGTGTAATAAAAAATTCCATAGAAAAAAACAGAATAGCAACCCCATCTGCGACATCCTTGCCAAAGGTCCAATATGAGGGACCTTTAATCCATCCTCATTTAAGGTGCTGAACCTCAAACAGTGTGGAGATACGGGTTTCCTGTAAGAAAAGAATGTCAATGGGAAGAGAAGCAGCAAGATGGAAAAAAAACAGCCTCTTCTTGTAGCTTTTTATGCTACAGACATTTAAAGAAGCTATTTTGATGGAAGCCAGGATAAAGTATTTATTCACCCGCTTCCATCTGTAATGGCCATATTTTTTCTCTTCTTACTGCCTTTTAGGGATTTGTTGTTTTTCTTCGGGAAACATCAGGAGGTTTGATAGTAGTCAAATCCATATCTGAGGGAAAAATAGAAGTATCAGAATCACCATCCGACTCTTCCCTGCCACCCTTGAGACAATCAAAAGGGTTGGAGAAGGGAATGTCAAATGTTTTCACATTTTTTCTAGTAGTAGCTCTTGTGACCCTTCCACTGGGTTGAAAACCCTCCAAATCCGTAGAGGAGACCACAAGAGGAGTATTAGGACAGGATGAGGGAGCAGCTGGCGGTACTGGAGTAATAGGGCAATCTAATAGAACAGGTGGTTCAACTCTCTCCACGGGAAGGGGTAAGGGGGGGTGCAACATCCATGGGATTGGACACAGCAACCAGAGTAAGGGGTTTGTCTTGTATTTTATCCTGTGCCTTTTGTACCAGTATATCAGGATCCCACCCCTTCTGACAGTTTTTACTTGCCCAGGGACATTGGTGGTAGGCATGCCCTTTTTCATCACACAAATTGCATTGCAAAACATTCTCGCATGAAACACTAGGGTGTCCATACCCGCCACATAGACTACATTTTAAGAGATCACACGTACTGCTTAAGTGTGTGAGCACCACATTTGTAACATGCCCTGGGTTGTCCCCCGTAGAAACATACACCCCGATCCTTACCCAAAAAGAAACTATTAGGTAAGTGAATTATTTCAGAGTTAACTAGAAAGAGTTTCACCCTGAATTTCCATCCTCCTGTCCAGAGGCCTTCCTCATCTAAAAGGGCCTCAGGAGGGGATAACACTGTACAACGATTCTGTAGCCAATGATTAATGTCACTAACACTCACACCCTCATTTCTAAACATTATAGTCACAGTGCAAATAGAAGGTTTAGTGAGAGGAACCATATAAAAGGGAGTCCAGGGGGAGGTATCTTTAAAGAAGCATATTTATGCCAGAATCTATCTAGACCAGTAGCAGTTTTAAAACTGATATCAAAAGTCTCTTCCCCAGAGACGTAAATCAAGGCATAGATGTCAGAAGCCTGGAAATGCATAGTACCTTTTAACAGGGTTCGAGCCACATAACGTCTGTCAGGGAAATCTGGAAGGCCACCTCTATAATGCAAATGAACAGCATTGCGTCTGGGAGCTTGTTCCAGTTTGTTTTTAAATAAATCAGAAAAGACAGGGCCTCTGTTGGAGGTAGGAGAGTGTACCACTGGGGAAGGTTGTTAGGTAGGTGTCATGGTGGAGGGACTTTCCCCGGGATCGTCTAGGAGGGATAGTGAAGCAGTTGGAACAGAAACAGAGACAGATCCTGAGAGAGGTGGGGAGGCTTTATCAACTAATTGGGCAGGAATAGAAACAGACTGAACAGTAATAGAAGCCCCTGAGTCTTGATGTGAGGCAATAAGGGTTGGTTCAATAGGGAGAGGTTTCTCTACAGAGTGAATAGGGGAAGTAGTCAAAATAGTATCCTGTAAATCCATAACATCCCCCAAGCTGCCTTAGTAACAGTAGACTGTATAGGAATAGCATGGTCAACTATTGAAATGTCTGAGGTAGGAGAAACACCTTTGAATATAGGTACCTTGTTGGAGCTCTGAACTGTTGCAGGCCTGGAGGGTGAAAATAAAATGCCGTGGCATTCAACGTCCCAAGAAGGGTCCAGGGTCCAGGAACCAGATGCAGTTCTAGTCCATCCTGCATTCTGAAGTGCTCCCGTAGTCGTCCAGTGTTGATCAGAAACAGTTCCGTCTGGTGGTAGTCCAAAACATGAACGCAGAAGGTCCATTGTGGAGGATGGAGGTCATGGAGCTAACTGGGCAGGTAGTGGAGAGAGAGAAGGCATAGACAGGTCTCCCAAAAGTGACTCTGAAGTCGCAACATCTCCTGAAGCGGAAACACAAGGGGGAGCATCCGACAGGTTACAGAGCGTCGGCTGAGCTATGTGTTCCGCTTTAGAACCTGAATTAGAATCCATCTCGGCAGTCAACGGCTCCAAAATAACAGCTCCTGAAGGTAAATTGTCATTCTCGTTGTTACTAAGGTGGAATTCAGAACGTAAAGCACTAGTATGCATAGGTGAGTCCACCGAAGGCTGTTGCTGGGTCAAAGGTACTGTAGTCAGCGATGTAGTCTCCTGAGAAGGTGCAGCACCATCGTGATGCTGACACCGAGTGAAAACATCCATGTCTGTGCACTGGAAGTCCCCTACCGAAAAGAGTAGGGGGATTTTCCTGGTGTCCTGGCCAAATTTCCCTCATTCACTAAAAATACTACCAACAGCTTAATCTGGTTTAAGGTCAGTTGGCATTCATCTGTATCCCCCTCCCCCGGGACATGCCTGAAAATAGGCAGGATTTGTGTAGTGCACTTACCCGGTCAACAAAAGCTAAATAATATAAATAAATAAAAATAAACAAATTTTCTTTGTTTTTGATCTGACCCTCATCACCTGCAAAGCAAAAAGCCAAAAATTAGGGTGTGAAATGAAACATGGCTTACAAGACTCCCCCACCCTGATGTTGTCAGATGAAAATTAGGGCCAATAGAAATGTTGCAAAGCAAGCAAATTAAATAATTTAATAGAGGGCACTGGGCACTTCTCTGCTTTGTTTTCTTTTCTGTTAGACTGAATTTTTGCCTGACGCTGAGTTAAAGCTGGCTCTGGTGTTACCTTTTGCCAGCAATGGAGTCCCCAATGATGTTTCATTCCACATTCTGCATTTCAGCTAGAGGATGATTAGCCCCACACACACATCTTTTAAATTTATTTTATAATTTTTTTCTTACACAGACATGACCAACAGTTTAGTTTGTTATTCTTACTCACCATTTAACAGGCAACAGTTTCTTTTTTCATTTTGCATTTTTCTTATTAAATGTATTTGTTTTTGTCCCCACTTGCCTAATATCCATCAGCAGGATAATCCCTCACAGAGACACAGTCACTAATAAAACAGTTCCACCAAGCCACTTCGATGACGAAGTTGTTGAAATCCATTACATCGACAGGTACAATGCCTACAGTTGGCATTGTGCCATCAGAAACACACTGTTTTTTTTGGGGGGGTCTGCCTCCCACCCCCCCCCAATTTCTAAAATAACCAACTCAGTCAAAGTTGATTTGGAGAGAGGGCAAAACACCAGGCAACGCAGCGTTGGTGTACAGCAGGATCATTACAGTGACCATGCCGATTTCGTCGCTGAAATGGTCTTCACTGTATTGTTTTCACTGTTTTCACAGTATACCCAGTAAAACTTAATCAGTATCTACTGGTTGATCATCATCATTGATATCAAAATGACTTTGTAGAGAACCAGTGGAGTCAGCAAAGAGACCAAGCTTGACTTTAATAAATGTCAAATGTTTCACATTTTCAAGAAACAAATGCTTGAGCAGATCTGAAGCAACACTACCAGTGGTGCTGAAGATTCTATCAGAGTAGGCAGTGGTCAGAGGGCAACTTAAATATATAATGGCAATTCTGTACAATGTAGGCCAGATGTTTCTCTTACTTTGCCAGTATTTCAAAGGGTCATCCCATTTGCTGGGTTTTCTGGGGTCTGTTAGATGGTATTCAACCATACTAATAGCAGTAGGACCTTAGTCAACAAAGGAAGAATTAGTGTCATTATTAATATCATGTAGCCCTGACCAAATGTAACCATCTTCATCTTTTCCATTGTATGTTGTGCCCGCTGGCAGTGAGGTCTGGGAGGGTACATGCTCAACCAGTTGTGAAATCAAAATAGTATCCGTCATTTTATCTGAAATACCTGCTGATGTCCGTGAGGCCAGAGGGGAGAAGGAGTGCCAGGCTAGCCTTACATTGAGGGTCTAATATTGTGACCAGAATATAATGTTCTGATTCTAACATCATTGATATTTAGGGGTCCACTCCCAGGGATATATTGCAGCTAGCATTTCAACAAGAGGAACAGTGTTACAATACCTTCCTCAGGAAATGTGGCCTTCTGCTTTTCAAGTTTGTTCCTAAGAAAGAATATCAGGAATATTACTTGATTCAGACTGGCATTGTCTGCACATTTCCCAAGTGGGTTCCTCAAATGGCTGAAGAATGTAGCACAATTGTCCATCATGGTCCACTGGCTTGAACTGAGTAATACATCCCCTTTCCCTATTGAGTGATCCATGGTACATTGGCACATTGCTTTACACTGCTCAAAAAGCCATTGTACCATATAAAAAGCGGAATTCCAGCTGCTGACAACCTCCTGCTTCAGCTGATGGGTGGAAGATTATTGTCCTTTGTATCTGACACAATATTTTGCATGCTTTAGCGGAATGACTAAAATGTCCACATATTTTGCATCCAACACTTAATGCCTTCTGAACAGTTCTGTCATCTTTAAGAACATTATATACTACAACACTGGTGGTATGAGCAAAGCAAGGTATGTGCACATATACTCCATCCTTCACAGCATAATAATAATAATAATTTTATTTATAAGGTGCCTTTCAATTGCCAAGGTGCCGTACATAAATAACAAATCAGAACAGTAAAAATCGTTTAAAAATACAATTAGATCAAAACAGTCATAACAATCAATGTTCTAAAAATGCAGTTTCCCATGAAAAAGTCTTCAAACCTCTCTTAAAGCCCTCCATGGAAGTGCATGATGTTAGCCCCATTATCAGATACCAAAAACCCTGGAGACAGGCCATTAGAAGTAAACCATTCAGCAAACCATCATCTTAATTCTTACAAGAGATTCACTGCTGAGTGATCAAATCTAGTAATGCACAAGGCAGCCTGCTTCTTATATGTTGCGGCACACATGATAAAGACAGAAATCACAAATTATGAATTGTGAATCATGAAAGGATGCCCAGTGACCAGTGACTGTCATGCAGTCTGCAGTTTGGCTGCTGGTCCACATATCACTTGTAATATGTGTTTGTGGCACTGCTGTGAGCTTCTAGGCCTGTGTCACTTTTTCACTCAATTCACAATAGACATTTGGTACTGCTGTAGTGGCAAAACATCTTCTGGATGGTGTCTGACATCATGGAACTGCAATCTATATTACTTATTTAAAGACTACAGACTCTATGGCTACTGCTATGTTTAATTTCTTGGCAATTGGATGGGTGTGATCATATTTACATGGCCTTTGAAGTGACTCATGTTTGATTAGCTGTTTTGGTTTGGGGCATGGTCTGTTGCGAAAGGGATGGAGAGCAGGTAATTGAGGGGAACTGTCAGATACAAGGGTGCCAGATGATGATGATGATGAAAGATTATGTTGTTTGCTTTTTTTTGGTTAGCAACATAGAGACATACATAGAAACACTGCATTTGTTGACAGATAAGGAATGCTTGACTGACCCAGCCTGCTCATTTTTACCTACCTACAGTATCACAACAGACTACTTGATTTCCAGCTCTTTCACCCTCCCCCATTCCTTTAAACTAAGATTCACTTATGCCTATCCCATGCATTCTTGAGCAGCACCACAGTTTTTGCCCCTACCACCTCGACTGGTAGGCTGCTCCAGAAATCCACCACTCTTTCTGTATGGAAGTATTTCTTCACATCTATCTTGAATTTACCTCCCCGCCCAGTTTCATAGAATGTCCCCTTGTTCATTTGCACCTTTTTATCTGAAAAATATTTTCCTCCTGTACCTTACTTACACCTGTGAGGTATTTAAAGGTATCTATCATATCTCCCTTCCCTCCTCTCTTCCAGGGTGTACATATTGAGTTCCTTTAGTCTCTCTTCATAGGGCTTTTGATGCAGACCCTACACCATTTTAGTTGCCCTCTTCTGAATCACCTCCACTCTGTGTATGTATATTTCCAGAGATGTTGCCTCCTGAACTGTACATAGTATTTAAAGTGAAGTCTTACCAGCAGTCTATACAGAGGCAGCACCACTTCCCTCCACCACAGCATCCCAATGACCCTCACAACTGCCTTGTCACACTGACTGTCCACCTTTATATGAACATACGCAGAAGCCAGCAGAAGAAAGCCATTTGGTCTATCAAGTCTACTGGTATTGCAGGGTCCACAGCTTGAGCTAATGTCCCTGCCTTCCCTCCCCACTGCTCCCATCCTCCCTTCCCATGACCCTTACCCTCCCCTGTCCCAGCCTCTCTTAAAGCTGCTCACTGTCTTCAATGAGATTACCTCTTCTGGCAGTGCATTCCAAGTGTCCACTCTGTGAAGAATTTCCTCATGACCTCCCTCCTAAACCTACCACCCTCCAGCTTAAGACTGTGCCCCCTCATGTTATTGTAAGCCCCTTGTCACCTGGGATTACTAGAATCCCACTTAGATCTAGTGGCAGGCAGGGAAAGGCAGCTTGTGAAACACCAGTTAAATGGGTTTCACACTGTCTCACCCTGTCCTCAGTCTCAGCTGAGCTGGAAGGATGACATCACATAGAATTCTCGTAGCAGCATAAGCCACAGTGGAAGTTGCAGCTGGGAGTTAGGTTAGAACATTGGGATTTTCAAAGTCAGTCTAGTGGGAGACTCAGTGGAGGGAGGAGATGCACTGCAGTTGGCAGTCTCTCAGAGCCCCAGCTCTGTGCAGAGCTATCACTGAAGAGGGTGTGTGTTCTCGACCTAGAAAAGGACACAGAAGAAAACTTGCTGAAGTGGTTGAGATCATTTCCCAGTGGGTTCCAATGCCCCATCCTTGAGAGGGATGAGGGAGAACCAGACCAGCTCTTCAGGGGCAATTCCATGGCCCTGCTGGAGGAAGAAAAGCTGCCTGATGAGAAGATTTGTGCTAAGGCACCAGAAATATGTTTTTCCTGTGAGAGAAGCCCTGGGGCACCTGTGAACCATGGTGAGTCTGCTCTGCCAGAGAGCCTATGTTTTCACTGAGACAGTTGTGTTAAATATCTGCTACTGTGGGTCAGGAAAGGACAACCAAGTACAGTACTTTGAAGTTATGTGTATGACTTGAAATGCATCTAGTCAGTGGGGGTCTACAGGGATGGACATAGCCACTTAGAGAACGCTGCAAGTCAGGACACCAGTTATCAAAGACAGTAGGTTGTTACATGTGATATACATTTCAAGATAGCATTCTACAAACAGAGCATTTCAAAGGAAAGGTGTTGACTCCAAATGAATGGCCGAGTATGGATTTGGGGACAAGAGGTGGGAGACCCCCCATCTGGAGTAACCAGATTTACCTCTACGGATTCACTTTGGGCACCTATAGCTTTCTCCCAGGCATTTGGCCACTGTCTGCAGAAAGTACCCAGTCGTGGGATTAAGGATGTGTGTTTTTCCCTTAGAGCTAGGAAGTGCTCACGGGTGGTTGAGGGAGCCACCAACAGAAATGTCCTTGCTACATGGAAAAGTGTACCAGAGCTGGCCAAGGGCTATGCCAGGGAATCCAGGATAGAGAGAGAGTACCAGTTCGGGCTGAGAGCCCAGTGTGTTCGGAACCTGAGGGTAAAAGTTGTTGTGATGATGAAGAAGATGTGTTCTGACCTCTATAGTTCTGCATAACCAGTGAGTGTAGCCCCGTGGGGGTCCATCTTGCTTTGTATTCCTCTGTGTAAGTGAATAAAAGCCCCACTTTAGAATCCCACTCCTGGTTTGGACATTTTCAGCTCTTGCTTCCTGTGTCCGGAATTACTTGGGTGCCCCTGTCCAGAAGTGCAGACCTAGCCCTGAGGCCAAGCAAATGTTTTCTCCCTGAAACCAGGCTAGCCAGGTAGTGGGTTATAAAAATGGAGGCACCAAGAGCTTAATAACATCTAACACCACCCCACCGTAACCCTGGTTAAAATTGGAGGCACCGCTGAGGATTTGGGTTTGAATCTAGGGAGAGAACAAGAAAGATTTGCTCAGATTACGGCTAGCGTTTTGGCTGTCTGGCAGTAGGTAGCCCAAAAAGTGGAGGCATTGCCACCTAAATGTCCTGCTGTGTGCTGCTGTTCATGTGCTGCTGTAATTGTGGCACCAGTTTACTGAGGAGCAGTAAAGCCCAAGAGTGTATGCCCCTTGTCCTGCATCAAAGTAATAACGTTTGCCAGCCTTTTAAAGTAATGTGTGACAAGAAAAGTATGGAAAACTGTGGGAAACAAACAGAGATTTGTGCCCTAGACGTCGGAAGTGCTTGTTGTATGGACAGAAAGAGTCACTAAGTGAAATGCCATGAAAAATGGTTGAAATGGTGCTCCCGTCGAGGAGCTACAGTTTAAAAAAAAATGTGGTTTGCAGTTTAAATTTTGCCTGCTCGATGAGTGCCGTGGAGGAGAAGAGCATGAGAAGAAAGAGGCTCATTTGCATGCGTCGAGTGATTGGTGAGACTAAAATCAGTCCCGCCCCCAAGCCAGCTCTACAGTGACTGCACAGTGTCCGAGAGGGAGAGAAAGAGAGTAGTATGCGAACTGGCTTGCCAGGAGGAGCATCACGGTGACTGAAAATGTTATAAAAGTGGTAAAATCGGACTTTCCCATTTAAAATTGGGCTCAACCCACATTTCAATTCATCTGGGAAGAGAGTGAGGTGTTCAGAGGGACAATTGGCAGGGCTGCCAGCCCGCTTCATTCCAGAGGCCTCCAAGATGGGCTGTAGGCCAAATTTTTCCATCGCAATAACCAACTACTGATTAAGTGAGTACCACCCTAAAAACAACTCAAACTGTGTGTGATTTCAACTAAAGCCAGCTGAATCTGTGTGTAGCAATGCGATCATTTTGCAAAGAAGGACTGTGTCATAATTGTGGATTCAGTAGCAGTATAATTTTCAAAGCCATGTGAGAGACTGTGGGTTGTATGACAGATGCAACAAGAAATACAAGCAATCCTGTGCGATAAAATACTGTGGCTTTAGGGACTTTTAAGCAAGAACAGTGAGTTCCAGAAAGTAGAAAGTCCAGTAAAAATCATATAAATGTGCTAAGGGAACAGACAGTGCTGTTTAAACAGTTTGAGTGAACTTTATCAGTAGAGTGTATAAATCAGATGTGCAGTGGCTTGAGTCAGAAACAGAACGTTGATGTGCAGGAGTGCTGCCGCCGCCATTACAGGGTGGGGTAGTAAAGTAAACACAGCAGCAGGGGAACTATTTTGTAAAAGTTTTTCCAACAGAGTGGGACTTGAGATAACAGTGAGCTTTTGTTTTTCTCTGCAGTCATGGCTACGGGATCAGCCAGCGACCCGGATCATGCCCGGGCTATGATAGTAGAAGAAGTTAACAGATTGAAAGATATTGAGATATGTTACTACGTGGGATGTTTGCCTCCTCATGTGGCCATTCCTGGATATCCAGTAAGATTGTGCATAATGTGCTTAAAGGCTGGAAGGGACGTCTTCATGGTTCCTCACTGTTCTGGGTGTCTAGACAGACATGGCCTAACCAAAGCACCCAAGAGTCATTTGGCTCCCACATGGACAAAGCTTCAAGAATCTGCAGTTGGCAGCACACAGCACCAGATACAGCCTGTTGGAAGAGGCTCAGCAGAGTGTGGCAAGAAGCAAGAGGGTGCAGATCTACAGGCAGAGCAAAGTACTGATGTATCCGAGTCCGGGTCACAGGGAGGCATTGTGGAGGGAGCATCAGCAGATTCTTGGAGAGAGGGGCCTAGCCCAAGTGTCATAGGAGAAGATGAGATGAGAGAGACCCACGAATGGGAGGTGTCGACCTCCATTCCCAGCGAGGAGTGGATAGTCTCAGGAGTGAGGACAACTGCTCACTCCTGGGCTCAGATCCTTAGCAAGGAGGGATGAGGGAGAACCTATGTGGCCTTACGAAGAAGGTGCAGATCCACAGCCTCGGGCTCTTGCCTTGGAGGAGCGAAAGGAAATAGAGATTGGTGACTCCACAACCCTGTCCCCTCAAGGAGGAGTCAAAGATCCATTTTATGTAGCATTAAGTATGCGTAGCTGGCAGAACCACGACTGGTTGCCCCAAAGCCAGGCCAGAGGTCTCAAGTTGACAAAGTGTAGTAAAGAGGAAAGACTGGTTCGTAGGAAGGTGAATGAGATCTATGGGATATCCTTTCCTACCTTTCCTCTGAGAGTCTGGGAGGAGATTGAAAGAAACAGGAAATCCTGGATAGTGGAAGAGACCACAAGATTTGTCCATCCCGGTGCAAGTCGGTATGTCCGAGACAGAGTGTTACAAGAGAAATTCAGACAATGGAAAGTGGGGCAGAACACTATTTATAGACACTGTTCAGATCGTGGATGCAGGCGGACATGAAACCTTCTTCAATGTGAATTATGAGTGCCCAGATGGGGTAATAATTCTTGCATCTGACCCATTGTGTTACTTCCCACAATGCAGATGACTTCCTGCTAATGTGCCATGCCTCCTAAGTGGAAAGCAGAGCAGTGGTAGCCAGTGCTGCCATCCAGCCGTTGCCGTACTTATGTTGTTCCACCAGACTGGCATTCCAGGAACCAGGTTCCCCAGATTCATCAGCTTTGCAGTGTACTGGCTTTGCAGATTCCATCGACTGGTCTTCCAGATGACTTCATATCCAGAGAGGACACCTGCCCAGCTGTATCCTGATTCATCGCCTGGGATTTTGGATGACTTCAGACGAGCTGTTTTTTCCTGTCCTGTTTCCAAGGTTCCATCTCCTAGATGACATCAGCTCAGCAGTTTCAAGATGTGCCATCCTATCATTTTCTGGAAGATGTCCGCCCAGCTGTATCAGAAGAATGCTTCCAGGGAGAGTCTTCGGCTGGAAATCCAGGTGTCGTATTGATTTTGTTCGTCAAAGGACTGGTAAGTCCAGACTTTTCTATTTTAATGACACTGCAGTACACACCCTACACCTAGCAGACTTCAGACTGTTTGAACTGTAGTCAAAGACTCTCCCCTTTGGGATAAAAGTCCTACCAGAACTGTGCTTCACCGGGCTCTGGCCCAGGAGAGACTCTTTCTTGGAATTGCCTTCGAGCACTGTTGTCACTAGATGGGACTTTTAGGGCACTCCATCCCCAAATAATGTGTATTGTAAATAATGCCATTTTTTTTTTTTACTGTTTCTACTATTTTTTACTTTTTAAAAAAATATATTTTTGGGGGATTCTCCAGTGTTTAGATGGTAGGGGTTAGATAGTACTGTGTTTGCAGATTAGGGGTTGTTTCATCTTTTCTCTTGCAGGTGTTCCTGAAGAAGACAAGAAGAGGAAGAGGAAGAGGGACTCAGCGAAGTCCTTCATGTGCTTTACAAGTAGTAGTGTTTAAAGTGCAGTGGTGTTGTTTGCTGTGTTTAACTTTTCCTTCCACAGTTATGGTTGTGGGGGAGTGTGGGAGTAATACCTTGGATATAGTATTAGCTCCTTGTGTTTTGGTTGCAGGTGTCCAGGGTTGGAGGGAGGTTCCCCTGTTTTGGGGGTTTTGGGTAATTTGGGGTTTTGGTCAGATTGGTTTTCCCTAGAGGGCTGGGGAGATAGACAGGCTGTGGTCCCGACCAGCCATAGGGGTCGCAGTACTGATCTATTGAGGTCTATGCTGTGGACAGTTCTACCAGGGCCACTAGGTAACCATAGAAAGATCACAGAGTAGAGGCTGATGCATCAGCTGATGGCCTCTGGACCCTTAGTGTTGCCTGCCTGTGCCTAGCACATGGTAGGAGAGGGCCTGATCACCCCTCTCTGTAGGTATCACATAGGGTAGGATGGCCTGGACCGGGTAAGTAATGACTGCGGACAGTCATTTTCCTGGCCAAGGGTGGGTGTAACCTCCTTGTCACCCGGGGTTACTAGAATCCCACTTAGATATAGTGGCAGGCAGGGAAAGACAGCTTGTGAGACACCAGTTAAATGGGTTTCACACTGTCTCACTCTGTCTTCAGTCTCAGCTGAGCTGGAGGGATGACATCATATAGAATTCTCACAGCAACATAAGCCACAGTGGAATGTTGCAGCTGGGAGTTAGGTTAGAACATTGGGGTTTTCAAAGTCAGTCTAGTGGGAGACTCAGTGGAGGGAAGAGGTGCACTGCAGTTGGCAGTCCCTCAGAGCCCCAGCTCTGTACAGAGCTATCACAGAAGAGGGTGTGTGTTCTCGCCCTAGAGAAGGACACAGAAGAAAACTTGCTGAAGTGGTTGAGACCGTTCCCCAGTGGGTTCCAGTGCCCCATCCTTGAGAGGGATGGGGGGGACCAGACCAGCTCTTCAGGGGCAATCCCCTGGCCTTGATGGAGGAAGAAAAGCTGTCTGATGAGAAGATTTGTGCAGAGGCACCAGAAGTATGTTTTTCCTGTGAGAGAAGCCCTGGGGCACCTGCGAACCATGGTGAGTCTGCTCTGCCAGAGAGCCTATGTTTTCACTGAGACAGTTGTGTTAAGTATCTGGTACTATGGGTCAGGAAAGGACAGCCAAGTACAGTACTTCAAAGTTATGTGTATGACTTGAAATGCATCTAGTCAGTGGGGGTCTACAGGGATGGACATAGCCACTTAGAGAACGCTGCAAGTCAGGACACCATTTACCAAAGACAGTAGATTGTTAAATGTGATATACATGTCGAGATAGCATTCTACAAACAGAGAGTTTCAAAGGAAAGGTGTTGACTCCAAATGAATGGCCGAGTATGGATTTGGGGACAAGAGGTGGGAGACCCCCCATCTGGAGTAACCAGATTTACCTCTACGGATTCACTTTGGACACCTATAGTTTTCTCCCAGACACTTGGCCACTGTCTGCAGAAAGTACCCAGACATGGGATTAAGGATGTGTGTTTTTCCCTTAGAGCTAGGAAGTGCTCACGGGTGGTTGAGGGAGCCACCAACAGAAATGTCCTTGCTATATGGAAAAGTGTACCAGAGCTGGCCGAGGGCTAAGCCAGGGAATCCAGGATAGAGAAAGAGTACCAGTTCGGGCTGAGAGCCCAGTGTGTTCAGAACCTGAGGGTAAAAGTTGTTGTGATGATGAAGAAGATGTGTTCTGACCTCTATAGTTCTGCATAACCAGTGAGTGTAGCCCCGTGGGGGTCCATCTTGCTTTGCATTCCTGTGTGTAAGTGAATAAAAGCCCCACTTTAGAATCCCACTCCTGGTTTGGACATTCTCAGTTCTTGCTTCCTGTGTCCAGAATTACTTGGATGCCCCTGTCCAGAACTGCAAACCTAGCCCTGATGCCAAGCAAATGTTTTCTCCCCGAACCTAGGCTAGACAGGTAGTGGGTTATAAAAATGGAGGCACCGGGTGCTTAATAACATCTAACGCCACCCCACCGTAACCCTGGTTACATTATGGTTGCCATTCAGCTTAAAGAGACTCTCCTTATCAACCTTATTTATCCCTTTCAAGTACTTGAAGGTCCCAGTCATGTCCCCTTTCTCTCTCCCATCTTTCAGGGAGTACATGTTCAGTGCCCTCAACCTCTACTCATATGTCTTACCTTGCTGACTGGCTATCATCTTTGTAGCCCTCTTCTGGACCTTCTCCAGCAGGTTAATGTCCTTTCTGAGGTGTGGGCACCAGTACTGAACTCCATACTCTAGATGCGGCCTTACCAGTGACCTGTACAAGGGCAATATAAACTCCTCTCTCCTACTACTGATCCCCTAGATATGCATCCCAGCATCTTGTTTGCCTTTGCTGCTGCTTTCTTGCACTGCGTGGAGTGCTCCAGGTCACTAGTGATCATCACGCCCAAGTCCATCTCCTCCTCTGATGCAGGTACTCAGACTCCATCCAGGTAGTACTCTGTCCTAGAATTCTTGGCTCATATATGCATAACTTTGCACTTCTTGGCATTGAAGCCAAGCTGCCATATCCTGGACCACCTTCCCTAGCTTTTCCAGATCTTCCTGTATGTCCTGTATCCCTTCAGCTGTGTCCACTCTCCCAAAGAGTTTGGTGTCATCCTTGAATAGGCACATTTTGCCCTTAATGCCATCTCCAATTTCATTGATGAAGACATTGAACAACTCCGGCCCTAGCACCAACCCCTGCAAGACCTCACTGGTTACCTGTCTGGTGCCAGATGACTCTCCCCCCACAACCACCCTCCTGGTTTCGTCCTTCAGCCAGTTTTCCACCCATTTGGCCATCTTTTCCCCAACCCCGAGATCCACCAACTTCCTGATCGACCTTTTGTGGGGCACAGAGTCAAAGTCCTTGCTAAAATCAAGATAGAGGATGTCTACCACTTGGCCCTGTCTACTGTCTTAGTGACACAGTCAAAGATGTCAATCAGATTTGTTTGACATGATCTCCCCCCATGAACCCATGCTGTCTCACATCCCGGAAATCATGTTCCTCTAGATATTCCATCAACCTCTCCTCTATTATGTTCACCATGAGCTTGCCCACAATGGAGGTCAGACTGACTGGTCTGTAATTCCCTGGGTCATCCTTGGGACCATTTTTGTGGAGCAGCACTACATGTGCTGTTCTCCAGTCCTGCGGTACTATTCCTGTCTCTAGTGAACTATTAAATAGGTCTGCCAGTGACCCTGCCAGCTCCTCGGCCAGTTCCTTTATTACCCTTGGATGTACTCTGTCCGGGCTTGGTGATTTGCCCACCTTCAATGCCAACAGCCTCTCCCTCACTCTATTCTCTTCTATCACTGCATCTGTGTCCCCCCCCAACTTCTTTTTTCCCTCCTGAAGGACTGGTCCATCCTTCTCCCTGGTGAAGACAGAACAGAAGTATTTATTTATTTAGTATCTCTGCTTTTCCCCCATTATCCTCCACCCACCCCACCCCTTTCCTAAGCCTAACAATCCCTCTCTTCGTGTCCCTTTTCTCACTTATATAGCAAAAGAAAGCCTTCTCCCCCTTTTTAATTCCTTCAGATATCTGCAGCTCCTTCTGTGCCTTTGCTCGCCTGACTTTCTTACTTGCCTCACTAGCCAACCTTTAATAATTTTTCCTATCTAGCTCTCTCTTGGTCTTCCTGAATTTTCTATAGGCCAACTTCTTTTCCCTTACTGCCTGTGCAGCCCCAAAAATGAACCAGCTTTATGTCATCACAGATTATTACCCTCAGGTCTCTCTCCTGCTTGGTGGCCATCAATAACACTCCCCCCATGTCGTACTCTGCCCCTGGGTTTTTGTGCCCCAAGTGCATTATCTTGCACTTTTTTTGCACAATAACTTATGTGGAGTTGAAAAACAGTTGGCTATGCCACCACTTTTTGATAGCAAAGAAACACCTTCTACAGTAGTTTACTGTCCCCTGCGTCATCCTCTGTCTCACCAGACACTGACGTCCAGTCTTTCCTGTTGCATGCGATTGGGTGCATTCTCTTTAAGTGTCTTATTAAAGTAGCTGTTCCAAGTTAATTATCTTCCTCTGCTGACACCGGTTATACAGGTGTGCATATTGCACGACAAGCATTCTGAGAGTCAATATAATAGTAGTTCCATGCCCAAGAAGTGGCTTTCTTAGTTTTACCTCCTGGCATAGGTACTTGTTTGCTAGCAGTAACAACAGTGCTTTCATTCATTATGCCATCATTATCATCAAGGACATTGTCCTCCTCATGCAAAATAATGGTGTCAGCAGGGAAGACGGTACTACCATCCTTGTTGCCGCCCTTGCCACCTCCATTTGTGTTGGCTTCCCATCATGACCCATCTCCAGGGTTTTTGATAGGACTTTTGTCCTGCACCACATCAATAATCAGAAGAAGAATCAGATTATCAGAATCAAGCACATTGGACACAACGTTGCTACCACTGCTGTTATTATCTGTGCTGAGTCTGAGTCATGAGATGCTGATTGGGCTAGTGGAACATTAGAATAATATATGGTCATCCTTTCTGTGCCTCTATGGGAGACGCTGCTGACAATCATTTCTTTTTATATGTAACAATGCCTCTACTACCCTGTCCCTTACTCATCTTACAAAGTACAGCACCACCTGAGCCTCTTTTTTTTGATTGATGTGCCAGGGAGTGGATCACTTGTAGAAGAGTGGATGTTCTGCTGGTGTCACTCACACATTGAGAATTATTTGTTTTTATTTCTGTCAAGCACAATTCAGCAGTGCCAGTTGGAGGAGAAGGGCTAGTAGTGCTGCTTATAGCAGAATCATCAGCTTGTTCTTTTCTGCCATTTTGGGGCAAATTATGTTGCACCCTACCATTCTTTTTCTTCTTAGCCTCACTTATTTAATGCTTTTGAGAAGAAAAAGTTTTGGAAAATATTTTTTTAATCGTAATTTTGCACGAAACTGAATCAAGTAGGTCTATAGCACACTAACCAAGAGGCTTTGGTTTTGCAGGATGGTCAGAGTTGAGAACATTTAATTTTTTTTATAACAGCAGGATGACTGAAGAAATTGGGCAGCTAGCCAAGTAGGCTTATGTCATGCTTGTCAAGTGGCTTTGGTTTTGCAGGATGGTCAGGGTTGAGAATACATTTTTTTTATGATGACAGAATGATTTGAAAAACAGTAAAGTAGCACACAATATATTCTATTTGCAATAAAGTATTTTTTTTTAACTTGCTTACTTATGGTTATATCTTGCTTATTTCATCTTCCATTTTTATGTTGTCTTGCTGCACTTGCGCGCAAGTCAGCATCTTGCAGTAGTGCAGATTTGGAGGCACAGCCGCTGTTGGGCGAATGCAGGGCACGTATCAGTAGGTGCGTCCCTCATTCCCTAATCAGCCTGCATGCCCCATGCATGCTAATGTGGTGAGCACATCTAAGGAAAGCAAAGTTCGTCAGATGCAGCGGACCCTTCCTGCGTGCTCGCCACATGAGCAGCATGGTGGGTGGCCGCTCTCCCAACGACCGACTTCGGGGTGCCCAATCCCCAAGCAGCTTACTGTGGCTGCACAAGCAGCCCCATTTCTATATGCCGAGGGGTGCCCAGTCCCCTCGGTTCTTACGCCCCCGCTTTCATTGTGCCGATGGGGAGCCTCCCCATCGGCATAAATCAACCCCACATTTCTTATATGCTGAGGGGGTGCCAATCCTCGACTCTTGCCTCCCCACCACCTTTCATTGTCGCTGACGGGGTGCCCAATCCCGTCGACATAAATCCACCCCCATTTTCTGCCGACAAGGGTGCCCAATCCCCGTCGGCTGCAGCACCTCAAAACAGTTAGTTGGCATGCTGGTAGCCCACCCCAGTGTGCCACGTCCCCTGAAAAAAAAAACTGTCCCGCAATGTAATTTTTTTCTTCCCTGTAACAAAAAAAGATCCCTCGTAGTCTCCTGCCCCCAACCCACTGCGCACCCTGCCTCCCCACACCCCCCACACCCCATACTTACCTCCAGAGTCCGGCGCAATGATCTTCTGTGGACCAGGAACATGTCTGCACTCTTCAAAGCTGACCGTGAACTGAGGAAATGCCGGTAAGCTGCATAATGGAATGAATAGGGTTTTTTTCAACTGTGCTGCATATCTCGAGGATTTGTTGGAATTTTGGCACCAAATTTTCAACATGGGGTTTTTGGGGCCCCTCCTCATGAATTCTATCACTGTCATGGCATTAATCAGCCTCGAAAGGTGATTTCATAGTCACTGCGTGAAATCACCTTTCAGGACCCATTAATGAAATGACAGTGCCAGTGTTCATGAGGTGGCCTCTCAAAAAGCCTATGTTCCAAATTTGGTGGAAAAATTCCAACAGATGCCTGTTTTATGAGTGTACGTTGCGCAGTTGCTATGCAGGCTCGTAACTTCCCACAGTTGCAATATTTTAATGCCAGATTTTCAGCATTGTCATTTTTGTATACCTCCTTGTGAACAGTACAGCTGTCATTTTCCACATCCTGCTCGAAATGTGTTTCCGCACTTCCAGCGCACAATAGCTCAGTTGCTGTGGGAAATCAGTGTATGGGCCAGATTATGAAAATGACAGTGACATAGTTCGTGAGCAGAGATCCTAAAATGCCTATGTTGAAAATCTGGTGATGATACTCCATAAAATGACTGTGTTATGAGCGTGCGTTGGCAGATTGCACGCACGCTCATACCGTCGTGCATTTGTGATATTTTCACTCTGGATTTTCACCATTGCCATTTTTCCACACCTCTTGATGAACAGTACAGCCGTTATTTTCACAAATCCTGCCCAAAATGTGTTTTCGTATTACACGGGCGCAGAATAGCGTGCTCGCTATGCGAAATCACTTCTTGGGACACTTTGAGGAAATAACAGCAACACTGCACATGAACAGAGGTGCTAAAATGCCTATGTTGAAAATTTGGTGCTCAACACCCATATGTAGAGACTGACAGGTGTCAGGGGTGTGACTTGGGATTGTCAGACGTAATGCTCACGCCATTCCACCCCCACCCCCACCCTGCAGCCAGTGACAATCATCAAGATGTGCCTTGGATGCTCTGTCTTCAAAGTTCACCCCACTGTCCTATACTGCACCAATCTCAGTGTATTTCCTTATGGAATGGGGTGAGCGTAAAGCCCAAAGACCCCAATGCACGCCGCGCCACTTGTTGGGGCCTGCAGGATAAGGAGAGGTGAAATGGCATGAGCACTATGGCTAACACCCAAAGGGACACCCCAATGCCTGTCAGTCTCTGCAGGGTGGGGGTGGGTTGGCATCAGTTCAATACTTCACTGCCATTCCTATTATGCACCTCTCTAACTCCTGCACTACCAATGCCAATGCCAGCAAGACAACATTTGGCATTGACAAATGCTTGTTTTTTTTTACTTTCAACTCACACTGCCACACCCATGATCTTTAATTGTCAATGACTCTCACCCTGCTTCCTTTCAGTACATCTCTGCAAACCCCAATTTCAGTTTCTTAATTACTTCTCTTCTCTCATTCTCTCTGTTTAACTTTTCATCTTTTTCTGTCTTCTTTTCCTGTAATTATCTCCTTTTCTCTTACTTTGTCTTCCTTTTGTTAGCACCCCCAGCCATTGAATTGTTGTTGTAACCCAACCCTCCCAATTAAAGTTTTACTTCTGCACTCTCCCCAAACTGCAATTTTACTTTAAACTTGTTCTAATTCTTCCCTTCTCTGTCTTTAACTTTGTTATATTCCTGTTTTTGTCTTCTCTTCTTGCATTTCCTCATTCCTTTTTTAATCTTATTTTCTTGTCCAGACCCCCTTGTAATGTAATTCACCCCCCCTCCCGATGTGGTCACCATCCTCAAAGTCCCTGCACACCAGCCCCCACTTTTACTTTTTGTTTTAGTCCTCTCTCTTCTATGAATTTTTCTTTTTTCCCCCTCTAATTCTTTATCTTTTATTTTCTCATTTAGTCTTCCAATCACAACCCAATCCCTCCCAAATGTCAGTCCACCCCCACCAGGGGTGTAGCCAGGAATTTGAAACTTGTACTCAAAACTGATGAACTGTTGCCCCCATTATGTAAACATAAACCAAAATATGCACTCATTACGCTGCCACACTACACCAACAATAGGCCCCTTTGTTTGCCATGTCTGAGTTCAAGTAATCAGTTTCTTCCTGTAATCCTCCTGCCTTTGTTTTCCTGCCTGCCTGGTAAGTTGTTCTTGTTTGTCTACTTGGCTGGCGGTATCAGTGTCCCATAGTGAGCAACAAAGGCAAAAGGGCACAGTGCAACACAGACACAGTGTGACTCACAATGTCCTTGCTTTCCTCTTTTTGTTGGCCCTGCCTGATTTGTTGCCCACCTGATTTTATTTACTGTACTCTGCTGAGTACAATGCGTATGCCTGCTGACACCCCTGACCCCCACATTCATATTGTCAGTACCCTCACCATGAGTCGCCTAAACCCCCACTTTCGCTTTCCCTTGGTCACCTCTGGCTTTGGCTTGGCTTTTTTTTGAAGTTATCAAATTTTTTTTGTTTGTTTGTAAGGTTAACCTTTTTCTTTGTAAAATATAACTTTTCTTTTCCTCATTTTGTGCTGCTTGTTTTCATTTCATCCCCTTTCTCCAGCCCCAGCTAGTTCACCCCCACCCTTACATTGGCTGTGCCCTCACCTTAATCCCCCAACCCCCACTTTCACTTTCCCTCATTCCTCTCTGGCATCGGCCCAGTTTTTTTTCCTTGCAAAGTAAAGGTTTTTTTTGTAAAGTTAACTTTTTCCTTTTTGTAAAATGTAACTTTTTATTTCATCCACTTTTCTGAGCCCTCACACCACCCACACTGCTGCTTGTGCCACCAGCACAGAGCTGTAGAAGACCTCTCTCCCAGTCCCAACATGTCCACTCACTAGCTTTGCACATTGTGGTATGGAGCAGAGCTGCAGCGCAGTCTGTCTTTTTTTACCTCAGTTTGTGCATGTAAAACTGGGGAAGGGTCACCCACAATACGGTGAAAATAATCTGGCTGAGGGTAACACAGCTGCAAACAAAACACCAACAGTAAACAGGGTGGCAAGCAATTCATCCGTCACTCAGACAGACCAAGAAAGATGTAAATCAAACACCTGTTGCCAGCTGTCAGACCACAGACCCACCAATTACAGCTGCAGCATTGGGATTTCACTAATGGATCCATCACAACATCTGTTATGTGGGGAGCTGTGGCCCCCACACCACCCCCATAATATATATAAAATCATCTCCACCCATGTAGTACATTGGAGAAGATCAGACCTAGGACAAGGGGAGAAACAGTGAGTAAGGGGTAGCAAGGACCAGGAAGCAGCATGTATACAGAGAAGGAAACCACCTCACCATGAACGACAACCATGAAACTACCACTGAACCACCACTACTCATGCCACAACAACCTGCATACACAACCCATGGAACACAATGAAATCCAAGCAGAAATGAAAACACCTAAATTCAATGAAAAACACCTGTTACTACAAAACCCACTCAGACATCCTATACCTCCATGCCCCATTAACACCTGTAACACATCAGCACTCCCAAAAAAATGCACACTTTCAACACTGAGTCGCTCACATAACTTTTGCCCTGATGACATCGCCCACATTACCCCATGCTGTTTCCCCTGCTCTGTGGATGGTACACCCAGTGACTGGCAAGCCTGGAAGGCTGGGAGTCGGGGGACAAATGAAAAAGGAAACCTGCCAGTTTGTCTCTGGATATGCTGAAACCAAGCTGCTTGAGTTCAGGTCTGCTCAGTTTCAGCATAGGGGTTTGTGCCCATAACTATTGTTGACTGGTCATAGAAAAAAGGTAAACAAAATAAATAACATTAATGACTCAGTGCCACATGGAAGGCTGGGAAGGAAGTTAGTAGGCACAGGGCCGGGTGCAAAGCTGGTGAGATGGGTAGGAAACTGGCTGTAGGGAAGGTAACAGAGGGTGGTGGTGGGTGGGGAGCTCACACACCCAAGGGCAGTGACGAGCGGTGTTCCACAGGGCTCAGTGTTGGGACCAGTGTTGTTTGGGATATTCATTGCAGACATATCATGGGACATCAAGAGCAAGATCAGTCTGTTTGCTGATGATACCAAGGTAGGCGCAGTGGTGGATGACCTAGAGGGATGGCAGGGGTTGCAGGATGATCTGGCAAAGCTTGAAACCTGGTCAGACACCTGGCAACTGGGCTTAATGCCAAAAGTGCAAGGTGCTGCATTTTGGGATGAAGAACCCAAGGAGGAGTTACCAGCTAGGAGTGCAGCTAGCCCAGATAGAGAGGAGGAGGAGAAGGATCTGGGTGTGCTCATTACAGGGTCAATGAACAACTCGGCACAATGTAGGAAGGCAGCTGCAAAGGCCAACAAAATGCTGGGTTGTATTGCAAGGGATATATCCTCGAGGAGGAGGAGGTGATTCTGCCACTGTATGGGTCATTAGTTAGACCACACTGAGTACTGCGTGCAGTACTGGCGTCCGTATCTGAAGAGGGACATTAGTTACTGAAGGGGTGCAGTGAGCGACAAAGATGATCAAGGGGCTGGGGGACTTATCATACGAGAGGAGGTTGAAGGAGTTGAACATGTACTCACTGGAGGAGAGGAGACAGGGGTGACATGATTGAAACCTTTAAATACATGAAAGGAATAAACAAGACAGGTATAGAGGGGCTGTTCAAAGTAAGGAGGGAGGCCCAGGGGCCATGATATGAGACTGAGCCAGGAAGGTTCAGGAGGAGATGAGGAGACACTTTTATAGAGAGGGTGGTGGCTGGGTGAATGTGTTACCTGCTGAAGTGGTATGCAGTAGAACAGTGGACTGCTTCAAACGAGGATGGGACAGGACAAGGGGGAGGGTTAATGAAGGGGAAGGGTGGAAGGGAGGGGCAGCTGCAGAATAAGGGATGCTAGCTGCACATTTGAGCAGACTTGATAGACCTCTAGGCCTTTATCTGCTGACAAATTTTGTATGTTCGTATGTTTGTAACATTGAACATTGTAGCAGTAATTGTACGTGAAAAGGGTCTCTAGATTCATCATGTCTATCCCCAGCTCCTGCTTCATAAGTAGGGATGAATAATAAGCATGTTGTGCAAATATAAATGTAACCCCTGGGTGGCGCTATCCCCACTGTTACACCCCTGCTTACTATTTACAAGCTAGGCTGAGGGGTTTGGGTTCATTAACTTGATAACCATATTTTTTAACCTTTGCGTAGTGCCTCCACTCAGGGTGCTTTACGTGGGTGAGATGGTAATGGGTGGAGCCCCTCCGAGCTGCTACACCACCCACGATACCCATTTACCTTTCTCAGACATAACCCAATACACTGTTCCCCACATTTCAACATTTTGTATTAAAAGGCTCTCCCCAATAATATGCTCACACCAAATATTTCAACAACAATAACAAGAGATTTATTTAGGGGGGTATAGGAGTTAAGAAAGGAAAACAGGAGGAGTAGAAGTTATGCAGCTCTCTATTTACAAAATGCACAAGGTTGGTTTAGGTTTTGCTGGTGAACCCTCCAGCTGGGTGGCTACATACTAATAAGCAGAATGCAATCACAGTTTACCACTTGACTTATGATACCCAGAGCCCTGGCTATCTAGCTGCTGACAAATCAGATGTTACATAAACAAATATCAGTTTTCCCACACTGGTACCAGTCCCAGAACAATATGAAACCCTGCAATCTCATACTATACTGGAATCCCAGATACCATAGTTCAAGATGTTGCAGGCCTGGTGGATGTTGCAGCTGGTTGAGGTGGTCGGCTATTGATTTGAGGGAGGGGGGCAACTTGGAAACAGATTCTTGCAAAGCTGCACACTACGATTTACAACAAAGGCAGGGATTGCCCTGCAATTAGGAGATGAGCAGGAATTGACCCTGCTGGACACAATGAGCCAGGGATTGCCCTGCACATTACTGAATGACAGGGATTGTCCTGCATTTACAGAATTCCAAACAAGCTACTTGGATTCAACATCCTGAGCATTCAGCACAATATTTGAAAGTCCCATCCAATATAGATAGAAACTGACACTTTTGCCAAGTATCCGAATTCCCTTGACTCAAAGTCACATCCAGTACATTTTCATACCAACATAAGCATCCATCCAGCTTAAGCAGACAGCAACACTTTTACCAAGCATCCTATATGTACTTACATGAAGTCCCATCCAGTACATTTACATAATAACAACAGCACTCATTGGCAACATCCCATCCAGTACATTTAGACATTTTACACTTATGGTAAGTGCTCTCAGATGACATCTGGGTAAGGCAACAGTAATATTCTCTTCAGAACAACAGACACAGTACACTCTAGGGCCTCCTGTCCCATGAAGTGGCAAACGCAGCTTGGCTTGGCAGTCAGCTCCACGAAGGCAGGACTCTAACCCATAGCTACAACAACTTGCAACACATTTATATGATTCACTAGCTAGACATCTTGCTGCACCTGCGATTTAGCCATGTGGGCCACAGACAAGATGCACCCATATTAACTTTCACTAGACAGACTCTGATGGGGGTAGTAGCCCAGACTGACATCTTCAACATTTCAGAACTGACAGAGCACATCTGTTAGTGGGGCTTAGGGCCCTCAAGATTGCTTGTGCAGCTTCTCCCTCACACCGGAGGATACAAGGGTACTCACTCAGGTCCTCCACAGGTCTCTTCCACAATTGAAGGCATCCTGAAGACTCTTCAGCTCTCTCGCTGCTGAGTCATGGATAGATGGCTTCTTGTTCCATATCTTTCCCCGACATGGAAAGGAGGGCTAGCCTCTGGAGGACATTCCTGGCAACCTCCAGACTAGCTGTTGCAGAAACTAAATTTACTTTAACTTTTAAACTGGATCCAGAAAATAACAAATGCCCCCTGATGACTGTTGGGGCTTAGCTAAGTGGCCCAGGCCTGGTGGCATGGCTAGAGCCTGGGCCCCCACCCTTGTGGGAGCTCCCAGCAGGCTGGAGCTTGCTCTCCTTCTCTCACTCTGGCAGAATCTGAAGATAAAACTGGCACACACTGTCTCTTATAGATCTCCTAGTTTGACTCCTGGTTGGCAGCAGAGATGGGGTGACAGGTCTCTAAATGGTTGAGGGACCTGTCAGTCAGAACACTCGAGGCACAATTGGATTGGAGAATTGACACCTAAAATAATGTCCCTGTAAGTCTCCACGAACACTTGGGTGGTTACCCATGTGGTGCAGTGAATGTCCCACAAGTCCCGGCTTTTTATTCCTGGCTCCCAACTGGCTGTGGCTGCTGGCAATGGCTGCTTAACCCACTGTCCCTTATAGCAGATCAGATACAGTCCTAAAAAATATCCTGGTGCAGCCAGAAAGAATTAATAATTTGCCCCAGTGCCCCACAGTTCAGTAGCCCAGTTGGTGCACTTGCAGTTGCTACATAGATGAAGAATGTGGCTCCTACAGTTTTCCTGTCGCTACTGCACATAGCAAGCTCCCCCTACAGCAGCTAACAGGCTGACACGCAAGAGTCCCATAATGCTGGTGAAGGCAGGAAAAAAGTATTTATTTTAAAGTTAGACACTTTCCCCCACATGTACAAAATCCCCCAACAGGCAGCAACAGTTACCATAGTTAAAACATTTAATTTTCTTACTTTTCGGCAAAAGCAGAACATAGCTGCTCTGAAGGCAGCCAGGCACACTGTTATGCATTATTCAGATGACTGGAGCCCTGCTCAGGCATGCTTAAATGAGCCCCGGTCAACACTCTTTAAATTTAAAAGCAAACGGTCCCCCAGCAGGCTGTCCGTGGTCACTGGGTCCCAGTTAGGTGGAAGGGGGGGCACAGTCCCCGAGGTGACCCTAAACTGAGCGGTTCCACTTCAAAGCACTTTTCACACCATCACAAGTCCCGCTGCCCTGGAGGCAGCACTTTTAACATGGGGCACTCTCAATGCTATTTCTGCTGCCCTGAAGGCAGCACTTTTAACATGGGCACTCGTGCGTGCCATTTTTAAGCCCCAAGGGGCTGGATTTCAATCAGACTGCAGGCTGGGGCACTCAGAAGGGCAAACAAGACCTGGGGGACCAGAAAAAATTGGTGGCCAACTCAGGAGAAGCCCGGGAGACAGAAGGAGGTGAACAGAGGTACAAGGCTAAGGTAAGCCCTGGCTAGCAATTTTAAGAGCCCCCATTTGCAAGGGGGTTACATAAAGAGCCTATCTTGCGCCAATTTCTTGCATACTCTGCATGTGTGTTTTTGAATCTTTATCTTAGATGCCCTCTGCCTCATGAGAGTAGGTGACTAATACCATTATATGATTCCCTTTCCATTCAAGGGGAAGAAGTCATGTAGGAAGG
The DNA here is from genome assembly GCA_016271365.2 of Neoceratodus forsteri. Lineage (NCBI taxonomy): Eukaryota > Metazoa > Chordata > Ceratodontiformes > Ceratodontidae > Neoceratodus > Neoceratodus forsteri. The sequence goes on along the minus strand of CM028130.1, from coordinate 1,689,193,253 downwards.
CATCTGTTACCCAGACTAGAAGGGGGAACTCAACATGTTGACATAATGCAGGTTTGAACATATGGGGCCGGATTTTCAAAAAACTCAGAAACTGATGCAAGTGTGGTAAAAACTTTCCCAAGTGGGTCTTCACTTGTGGAGCCACAGGTTTTCCCACATGCACTGGATTTTCATTGACAGAGCCATTTTATGGCAGAATCCATGATTTTCAACAGCTTGCAACTGTTTGGTGCAGCCGTGCCAAATGTTACACCTGGTTGCTGTAACAACCTCTGCAGTTGTGCCTGTCACCAGTGTGGAGCATGGGCCAAAAATAGGACTGTCTGCCAGTGCAGATATATTTTTTGGCACTGGCAGACTGCGGCACAGAACTTGGTCTCACATTCATTTTTGGCTGTTTGAAAATCCGCCCCATGATATTTCATACATCCAGTCCTACGCCAGTGATGAATTCCAGGCACAGTGTGGTGGGTGGGATTGGCCCCAGCTCTTTCACTTTTGTCTGGTCCTGGACACTTGGTTAGGGGAGATGCTTCCATTTAAATTTGTTTTTGTTTTTTGGGGAGTGGGGATCTGAATATGAACAGCCTGAATAGGACCTGATATTTATTAATAATCATTCTGATCTAGAATGATACATTCTGTAAAATTCAATGATTTGTACTGGTGTTTAGAAGTCAGCTTCTGTGATTTTACTTGTTATGCCAGTAATGACCATAAATCAGAACTGGTGCCATAGTGGCAAATGGTGATGCACCCTCTTAGCAAGCTAATGACCAGGCTTCATACCTCACTCAGATTGTATAGAGTGGAGAATGGTGGGGAGTGGCATTACATGGATGCTGTCTACCAGGGAGAGGGGTTGCAGTGCATTGCTACTACCATGGTAGCAGCTTGGGAGAGGCATGCATGGCAGCATAGGTGACCACGTGCTGCTGCTCCCTCCCCAGAATACCACATAATGTGCATGCACAAAGGGAGAAGGAATAGAAGGTGCCAAGAGCAGGAAAAGCCCTACTGCAAGTAGAACGGATGCTGATACCTTCAGGCCCTGCTCCCTTTTACCACATGCTCCTCTTCATCAAGGACTCCGCCTAACAATCCACAAGATTATTTAAATGTCATCATGTGAAATGCTGCACTTTACAGCAGGTAAATTGTGACACAGATGCACACTTATTGCAATTAACTTCTCTGTACAGCCCTGCAGTTTGCTTTTTTTTTAAAATAAACTCGTTATTTATTCTCCGCATTCTGCATCTTGTGCACATTTCTCTGTATTTTTGTGCCACACTGTTCTTCTATTACCTCCACATGTGCTTGTAATGTTTTTTTGGCTACAGTCACAGTCTGTGTCCCCAACGGTTGCATTAGTTACTTGACCTTCAAAACTATCAAAACATGTTTTTTGGCCCAGATTTGCAGTTCTTTATTTCCCACTCCATAGTGTGGCTTCAGTGGGATACAGCTGTTTGTTTAGGGACATGCATTTTTAGCATGATTGCTGAACTTGACCTTTTCTTTCCTGGTGTATTTGAGTCAAACTCATGAGGATGTTCACTTGAAACCACGGGGATGCTCCTGAGTCACTCAAGAACACTTTGGGATTAGTAAACATAGAAACATAGAATTTGATGGCAGATAAGGACTGCTTGGCCCACCTAGTCTGCCCATTTCCCTATCTAACCGATAAGCTGAAGATCCTAGTTAACCAACAGCCTACTTACTCCTACCCCCCACTAGAATTGCCTTATGTCTGTCCCATGCATTCTTGAATTCCCACGCTGTTTTTGACTCTACGACCTCCTCAGGAAGGCTGTTCCATGCATCTACAACCATCTCTGTGAAGAAATACTTCCTCACATCACCTCTGAGCCGTCCCCCCTCTATCTTCAAATTGTTCCCCCTTGTTCTTGCACATCTCGTTTTCTGAAAGATGTTACCCTCTTGGACTTTGTTGATTCCCTTGAGGTATTTGAAAGTTTCTATCATGTCCCCCTCTCCCTCTTTTCCTCAAGGCTATACATCTTAAGCTCCTTTAGTCTTTCTTCATATGTCTTCTGGTGCAGACCCTGCACCATTTTGGTTGCCCTCCTCTGGACAGTCTCCACCCTGTCAATATTTTTGCGGAGATGGGGTCTCCAGAACTGTACACAGTACTCCAGATGTGGTCTTACCAACTGCCTGTACAGAGGGCCAACAACTTCCTGTTTTCTACTGTTGAAGCCTCTCCCTACGCATCCCAGTATCCACCCAGCCTTCCTTACTACCTTCTCACATTGCTGGCCCACCTTTAGGTCATCTGATATGACTACCCCAGGTCCCTTTCCATTTTGTGGTTGTCAGTATCTCACCCCCCATTGTGTACTCTTCTCCTGGGTTTTTGTTTCCCAGGTGCATTACTTTGCACTTCTTTGTGTTGAATCTAAGCTGCCATACATTTGACCATTCCTCCAACCTTGCCAAGTCCCTTTTCATCCTTTCCACCCCACCTTGCATATCAACCCTGTTACAGATCTTTATGTCATCTGCAAAGAGACATACTTTCCCTTCCAGTCCCTCTGCAATATCACTTATAAAGACATTAAAAAGTATTGGCCCCAGTACTGAACCCTACGGTACCTCACTAGTAACCCCCCTTTCTTCACTGTGGACTCCATTTACTATTACCCACTGTGTCCTGTTGTCCAGCCAGTGTTTTACCCCGGGTACCACCCTGGGACCCACTCTCAGGCTGGCTAATTTGTTTATTAATCTTTTGTGTGGGACTGTGTCAAATGCCTTGCTAAATTCTAGGCTGGCCATGTCCACAGCCCCTCCCTGGTTTACTACTTTAGTCACCCAGTCAAAGAAATCAATTAGATTTGTTTGACAGGACCTTTCTGCTGTGAATCCATGCTGCCTTGGGTCCTGTGCCCCGCTGGCCTTTAGGTACTCAACAATTCTTTCCTTCAGAAGTGATTCCATCATTCTCCCTACCACTGAGGTCAAACTGACAGGTCTATAGTTTTCTGCCTCTGTCTTGATCCCACTTTTGTGAAGGGGAATCACATATGCCCTCCTTCAGTCCTCAGGTACCACACCATCCTCCCATGATTTATTAAAAAGGGCAGTCACTGGTGTTACTAGTTCTTCCCTTAGTTCTTTTAGAATTCTGGGGTGAATCCCATCGGGCTCCATTGCTTTATCCACCTTCAGTTTTAAGAGTTCTTTCAGAACCCTTTCTTCTGTGAAAGAACTAATATCAACCACCCTAACCAGAGTGCTTCTATTGACTGGATTAGGTATCTCCCCCTGCTTTTCCATTGTGAATGCTGAGCAGAAGTATTCGTTCAGTATCCCTGCTTTACACTGTCACTCTCTGCCCAACCACCTTCCTCTTTATTCAGCCTCAGTATCCCTGCCTTAGTCTTTCTTTGCTCCCTAATGTACCTATAAAATTTTTTATCCCCCTTCTTAACTAAGTTGGCTATCTTTTCCTCGGTTTGGGCCTTTGCTATTCTGACTGCCTTCCCCACTTCCTTCTGCTTTAACTGGTACAGTTCTCTGGCCTACTCCTGCTGTGTTTCTTTATACTTACTGAATGCTATCTTTTTCTCCCTAACCTTCCCCACCACTTCTTTTGAGAACCATAGTGTTTTTTTCTTTCATTTTGATTTGTTTATCTGCTTCACACAAAGGATTGTTGTTTCTGTGATGGCGGTTTTGATGTTTCCTCATTGTTACTCCACCCCACCTTCTTGCCTGCTTGCTAGTGCTTTTCTAAGGCACTCTCCCATTTTGACAAAATCAGCCCTCCTAAAGTCCAGTACCTTCACTTTTGTATGGCTTGACTCTACAGCTAAGTTTATCATGAACCACACTGTTTGATGGTCGCTTGTTCCCAGATGGCTACCCACTTCAAGATCAGAGATCCTCTCTCCATCCCCATTTGAGAGTACCAGGTCTAAGATTGCTCCCTCCTGAGTGGGTTCCAACACTAGCAGTCTGAGGCATGCCCCCTGTAGGGCATCAAAAATGTCTCTACTCTTGGATGTGGCTGCAGCAAAGGTGCTTCAGTTAACATCTGGCATATTCAGGTCTCCCATCAGCAATATCTCCCCTTTGTCTGCCATATTCAGGATGCCTTCTGTCATTTCCTTGTCCATTTTCTCCCCCTGAGACGGTGGTCTGTATACAACCCCTGTGCAGATTGTAGTGCTATTTCCAGTCTCCAGAGTGATACCAAAAAGAGAGAACAGGGCTTCCTTGGTGGTTGAAAATAATGGGCCGAATTCACAAAAGGGTACACAGGGTGTAAAAGTGACTTGCACCCCTAAAAATGGTGCAAGTAGCACTTTGCACCATGAGTTGCGACATTTGGGATTCAGCAAAGCAGCCTGCGACATGTTGCAGGCTGCTTGCAGCAAAGTGGACTAACGCCACCATTTGTACCATAAACCCCCTGCAACATGGTGCAAGCAGGTTTACAGCAGGAGATGTGCCCTATTCTGGAAGGGCAGCTGCCAAGTCCCTCAGTTTGGTGTTCTGAAACGACCCCCTGAGGACATCCGTCAAAGTGCATTTACACCAGTAATTAGCTGGTGTAAGTGTTTCTTGCGTCCACTGGGGGTTGCAATGTGCTGCAATGCATCCCCCAGTATGTGGAACTCTCCCCATGCCCTGATCCCCAGACATAAGTATGAAATGCCCCACAGGGCTAGAGGACCCCCAGCCCCAATCCCCCGGCTTTCCATAAAAAGAAGCCCCACAGGTCTAAAGGACCCTGAATGCCCTAATCCACCAAAATTCCAGCAGAAAAAGCCCCACAGAATGAGAGGATCCCCAGCCCAGTCCTGTACCCCCAAGTCTGAGGCAATGTGCAGACTGTGCAAAAAAAAAATCCATATTAAACCTGGTAGTCTAGTGGCTTCCCACCCGGCAGTGCCAGACCCCTTGCACCCCCTCCACCCATACCCAGCTGGTGACTGGCACAGCTCACCTCTCACCACCATGGCCAGCCACTGACTGAGCTCTGTATGAGCGCGGCCTACTTTAAAAAGTATGCGCGCAATGAATGACAGCTCATTTATTGAGTGCATACTATTTACAGTAGTACACGCCCATATGGAGCTCAGTCGGTGGCTGGCCATGGTGGTGAGAGGTAGCCTGTGCCAGTCACTGGCTGGGTATGGGAATGAGGGGTGTGAGGTGGTCTGGCACTGCCAGATATGGAGTGGGGGGGCCACTGCACTACCAGTGTTGACAAGGATCTTTTTTTTTTCACAGTCTGCATTACCGCTTGGATTTGAGTATGGGGATTGGGGCTGAGAGGTCCTCTAGCCCTGTAGGGCCCTTTCTGCTGAATGTTGGGGATCAGGCATGAAGTCTCTAGCCCTGGGCTTCTTGTTACAGAAGTCAGGATCGAAAGTCCTCTTAGCCCTGTGGGCCATGTCATACATATGTCGGGGGATTGGGGGGATGGACTCTTGTACTCTTACACCATGGTTGCTCCAAATTTGATACAAGGTGCAGAGTCACTCTGGGGACATTGAGTCACTGTGGCTTACTATAGATACAGGAAATGGAAAAACCTTCAGGATCGGTGTCATTTACAGACCTCCAAATCAAGGACAGAAAGGTGACAAAGACCTGATAGAAGAAATACACAAAATGACTCAGAGAGGAGAGGTGATACTGGTGGGAGACTTCAACCTTCCAGATATAAACCGGAATACACTATCAGTGGCAAAAACAAGAAGCAGGGCTTTCTTATTGGCACTACAAGGAGCAGAACTAAGTCAACTGATCAAAACACCAACAAGAGGAGATGCCATACTTGACCTGGTCCTCACAAACACTGAGAGGGTCAAGGAACTTGACGTGGAATGCCATAAGGGTAACAGTGACCATCACATGATTAGCTTCAAGGTAAACATAACTGAGGACAAATGCCATTCAAAAATAAAAGTACTAGATTTTAAAAAGGCGGACTTCAACCAAATGAGGACCAACATAAGAAATGACTTACTTGATCTGCAAGGTGATGAGGTCAGTGTCATGTGGGGGAAACCTAAGAAAGCAATCCAGACCATCACTGACCAATGCACCAGAAGGGTTACCAAAGTGAAAAGAAAATGAAACCCCTTATGGTTTTCAAAGGAAGTGGCTAAAATAGTGAAAGAAAAACAGAAGGCAGGGAACAAACGAGGAAGACGTCTGGGTGTCATACAAGGATATAAAGAAAGAAGCCAGCAAAAAATAAGGCAGGCAAAAGTGCAGACAGAAGCAAGTATAGCAGAAAGGGCAAAGAGAGGAGACAAATCTTTCTTTAGATACATCCGTGAAAGAAGAAAGGCAGAAGTGGGTATAGTTAAGATTACAACTCAGGAAGGGAAAACAACAGAACATGACTCAGAAAAAGCAGAAATCCTGAACAAGTACTTCTGCTTAGTATTTACTGAGGAGGACCCAGGCGATGGCCCAGAAATGGCAAAACGCAACACCCCTGGACCGGGGGTTGATACTAGCTCCCTTCACAGAGACCAAAGTACTGGAGGCACTAAATAAATGGCAAGTTGACAAGGCCATGGAGCCAGAAGAAATGTACCCCAGAATCTTAAAAGAACTGAGATTAGAGTTGTCTGTCCCACTGGCTAAACTATTCACCAAATCCCTAAATAGTGGGGAGGTACCCGAAGATTGGAAAAGGGCAATCGTGGTCCCAAGCCACAAATCAGGAAGCAGGGAGGTCTCTGGAAATTACAGGCCGGTAAGCCTCACATCCATAGTGGGGAAGTTAATGGAGACACTACTCAGACAGAGGATCATGGCATTCCTGGAGGTTAGTGGCCATCAGGACCCAAAGCAGCATGGCTTTACAGTGGCTAGGTCATGCCAGACAAAACTGATTGAGTTTTTTACTGTGTTACAAAGGTTATAGATGACGATGGGGCAGTAGATGTGGTCTACTTAGACTTTAGCAAGACCTTCGACTCGGTTCCACACAGAAGGCTGGAAAAGAAGCTAAACCACACAGGAGTTGGATCAGAAGTAGTTAGATGGGTTTAAAACTGATCACAGGGCAGAACCCAGAAAGTACAGGTAAACAGAGCACTGTCGTCAGATGGTAGAGTAACAAGTCGTGTGCCCCAGGCTTCAGTACTGAGGCCCCTGTTCTTCAATATTTTCATATAGCTAATGGACTACAGGGAAAGGAGTGTCTGTTCGCAGATGACACAAAAATATGCAACAGGGTCGACACCCAGCAGGGAGTGGACAAGATGGAAGCTGACCTCAAGAAACTGGAAGAATGGTCTGGAGCATGGCAGTTGAGATTCAATGCCAAAAAGTGTAAAGTCATGCACATAGGAAAAAGAAATCCAAATAAGGCATATTACCTTGGAGGGGAAAGACTAGCTGCCTCCACCCAAGAGCGCAATTTAGGAACCATTATCTCAGACAACTTGACGGTAAACAAACAGTGCAAGAAGGCAGCATTAAAGGCCAGTGGTATGCTGGGTGTATTGGGAGAGGAATCACAAGCAGGAAGAGGGAAATGATCCTGCCACTGTACAGATCACTGGTTAGGCCTCACCTAGAATACAGCGTCCAGTTCTGGAGACCCCGCCTCAAAAAGGACACTGACCAAGTGAAGATGGTGCAGAGCAGGGCAACAAAAATTATTCAGGGACTGCACAAAATGTCCTACGGGGATAGACTGAAAGAACTGAACATGTATTCCCCGGAACAGAGAAGAGAGAGGGGTGACATGATCAAAACATTCAAGTACTTAAAAGGCATAAACCAGATACAGATAGGTGATCTCTTCCAGTTTAAGAAGGGCAGCAGAACCAGGAGACATGATCTAAGGCTGCAAGGAGGGCAGTTCTCCATCAATACCAGGACATTTTTCTTTACAGAATGAGTGTTGAATGCCTGGAACAACCTATCTACAGAGGTGGTGGGGCAAGTACAGTGGTAGGCTTCAAGAATGCTTGGGGCTGATACAAGGGAGCCCTCAACCCCAAGGGCAGTTAGAAGGCTAGGCTAAAAGACAATGAGCAGACTAGATAGACCTGGTGGTCTCCTTCTGCCGTGAACCTCTATGCTTCTATGTTGCGTCAACCCGGTCATGTATGCCCTCCCTTTGGTGTACAGTTTGGGTTGGTGCAAGTCATGGGACTTAACCGCAGGGACACTCCCCGATAGAGAATCAGGTGCAGGGTCCTCGGTGCAATGGCATTTGGTGCAAGTTGCATTTGACATGACTTGTGCCTTCTCTTTGAGAATCTGGCCCAATGTTTTCTACCTGGGACCCTCTTTCTTTGTTCAGTGCTCCTGCTGTAAGTGGGTGGTGTCAGAAACAGAGTGCATCCATTATATGTGCAATTAAGTAAAGGCCTGTTACTAGGGCTGTGTGGCACGCAGAATTCTGCCATCAGAATTGGTCTGAATGACAATTCTGCTTCTGGAATACATTTTGAAATTCCTTTTTTAAATTCTGTGAAATTCATAAAAGCAGTTCTGTATCAACTGTGGAATCATTTTCCATAGATCACTTAAAACTCAGAATATTTTTCTACTGATTGAGAAAAGGAATTCATAGATTATGAAAACTATGGATTATTAATCCACAAAAACAATTTTGAGTGCAAAATGTTAAAATTCCTCTACTGATGGAACTAAATGGAATTTTCTGAAATTGGAGGGCTGAGGCACCTTTGGCACCTTTCCCCTCCCACACTGATGACCCAAGTTCGGGAATGAGCTTGGGCTGCAGGGGGTCAGCTATGGGGGTTGGGAGAGGATTGGGCAGCTGCCCCAGCAAGCACTTCTCTCTCAGATTGGGGAGGCAAGTCTTCTTGGCTCGTGGCTGCCACTGAGTGGAGGCTTGGTGGTAGCATTGGGCAAATGGGGAGGCTGGTATTAGGCCAGGTGGGTGGAATGGAGTCACTGTTTCTGGCGCAAGTGCACCTTCCACGTGCATATGTGACCATGTTGCTAAGGAGCCAGGGAGTTAGGGGGAGAAAACTGGGGAAAAAACACCATGTCCACTCTGTCGCCATATGTGATGGCCCTCAGGACTCTTGGGTCCCACTCCATATGGATCCCCACCAGTGTGATGGCAGGGAGAGCAGAAGACAGGACTGGGAGTCCAGAGCCCAGGGCCCAAAGGCAGGTCTAAGATGGTGACGGATGGAAAAAAAAGCATGATTAAAGAAAAAGGCTTGGAGACCTAATTATGATGTTTTTTGTTCGATGAGGGAACATTTGTTTTTGCTATTGCTAAGACTGATATTAGGATGTTAAATTTATTTATTTATTTTATTTATTGAAAATGTTTCACCAGGAGAGGCACACTGAGCAAAACAATGCTCATCTCATGGTGTGACCTGGGGGGTACATGGGAGGAGTATACATAATGCAAACAATGGGTTGAAATTAGAGTCAAGCAATACAAAATAGTGGTTACATGGGAGGAGTACACATAATACAAACAATGGGGTTGAAATTTAGAGGCAAGCAAATCAGCAGTGGTTACATGAATGAGTGTAGCTAGACAGACTTGAACAAGCGGAAGCACTACATACTTGTGCCACGGGGGGGTGGCATAACATGTCTGATTAACATCGAAACTATACATGGTTACATAAGTGCCTATATCTAGAGAATAAGGAGAAAAATGCACTGGGTTGGCAGTGCGAACTGGGAGCACGAGTCTGGGGAAGTAAGTGCAAGGATTGTTAGGGCAAATTTATAAGCCAGTCATTTGGGTGAATGGCCCAGCCTCTGGTCAGGCACGTAAGGAGGAGGGGATCGGGTGGGGGAAGAGTCAGTCGGGGGGGTTGGGGCAGGTACAATTGGGTACGAAGAAGTTAGAGGGCGGAGGATAGAGAGTGCTTGGAGGAAGAATGGCGGATTTGGGCTGGCAGGTCATTCCAGAGCTTAGGAAGGTGGTAAGAGAAGGCCGATTGGCTGCGGAGGTTCTTCGATGAGGGATAGCTAATACCCTGGAGTCAGTAGACCTGAGGGCATGAGCGGTGGTTGGTGGGGAAGATAGGGAGGAAGCGAGTTAGGGTGGGAGGGAGCCAAGCCAGTAGTTAGAAACAAATTAAGCACTGTGAAGTAGGCGCTGGTTGCTCAGGGATGGGAGGGCACAGAATGGTAGAGCTCGCAGTGATGGTTGTGGGGAGGGCATCGAGGGTGAAGCAGCAGAAAGCATTGAAAAAGAGGGCTAGTCTGGATAAGGTGGACTTGGAGGCAGAGCTGTAGATGAAATTGCAGTAGTTGAAGGAAGGAAGAATCATTTTCTGGACTATTTTGCATCTCACAGGAAGCGGGAGACTAGCGCGGTTTCTATAGAGGGTACCGAGCTTGGGGTGCAGTTTTGATAGGATGGTGTCCACATGGATGGAGAAGGAGAGGGGGTGATCAAGCCAGGCCCCTAAGTACCTAAAGGAGAGCACGTCTTCCAGGGTGGTGTTATTTAGGGTAAGGAAGATCGGGGGGATGTAAGTCTGGATAGTCTCTGTCTAGTGCCGAAAGACATAGAGACTGTTTTCTTGGCGTTTAGGGAGAGCTGGTTGGAGTTGAACCAGTGTTATACTTTGTTGAAATCGGTCTGAAGATTAGAGGTGACTTCTTCATGGGAGCAGCCGGAAGTAAAGAGGACCATGTCATCAGCGTACATGTGTATTGAGGTAGTGGAGCAAGCCATTGGCAGATCATTTAGTAGGATGGAGAAGAGAATGGGGCCAAGAACTGAGCCCTGGGGGACACCGGTGGTAATGTGGAGCGTAGCAGAGGTGTAGTCAGTTATTTTTGTAGACTGGGTTCTATTTTGTAAGCACTGAACCAACTTATGGCCGAAGGCGATAGACCAGCACCAGCTAGGCAGGACAGTAGGAGGAAGTGGGATACCGTATCAAAAGCTTTGGCTAGGTCGATAAAAACAGCGGCGGTGATATGTCCTTTTTCCATTCCAGAAAGGATGTAGTCCGTGAGTCTTAGTAGAGAGGTGGTGGTGGAGTGGTTCTTCCTAAAACCGGACTGGAATGGAGTGAAGAAGTTTGTTTCAGAGAGAAAGTAGGCAAGCTGCGATAGTACAAGGTGTTCCTGGAGTTTGGCGAGGGTGGGGAGGAGTGAGATGGGGTGATAGTTAGCAGTGGAGGTAGGGTCACCTCCTTTAGGCAGAGGTAGGACAGTGGCATGTTTCCACTCAGAGGGGGAGAGACTCAGTGGTGAATGAAAAGTTTAGCAGGGCAGCGAGGGGAGTAGCGATGGCCAGAGCAGATAGGAAGAGGAGTTTATTGTCGAGGCCGTCTGGAGATTTACCTTTGGTGGGGTTCAGGGAGTGAAGGGCATCTAAGGTTTCAGTGGGGGAGATATGTCTGAAAGAGAAAGGGTTCTGGCCAGGTGGTAGGAGGGTAGCTGTCTGGGGAATGGGTGTGGTTACTGGAGGAAGGGAGTCAAGGAGGGTCTTAGCACAAGTAGTGAAGTAGAAATTGAACCCTGAGGCTACTGTCAGTGGGTCGGAGAGTAGGGTCCCTTGGGCAAGAAGGAGAGCAGTGGGATTTGTTGTTGGGGGGGAGAAAAGGGAGTTGATGACTTTCCAGAACTTAGAAGGCCTCCCAAGATTTGAGTTTAGGGTGTTGTTAAAGTATTCGGCCTTAGCTATGCAGATGGCCTTTGTGCATTTGTTTCGGAGCATGCGGTAGGCAATATTGTTGCCTGGGAGGAGCGTGGATTTGTAGGTATGTCACGCCCTGACATGGGATTGTTGGCAAGCTATCAGCTCAGAAGATATCCAGGGAAGGTGGGACCCTCGGACCCTATCACGGCTCGGGGGGCATGTTTGTCCCAGGCGCTGAGGAAGGTGTTCCTGAAGTGCGTGAGGACAGTATCCATGTTAGAGCAACTTAGGATTGGGTCCCATTTGGAGTGAGCTAACTCTTCCAGGAGAGGGGAGGGGAGAGGTTTAGGGATTTATATGACCACTGAAATAAGAATTTGGAAGGGGATTTAACTCGGTGGATTTTGCGGACCAAGTATGTTAGGTGGTGATTGCTAATGGAGTCTGGGAGGAGAACAGAGCTGATGACGAAGTGTGGATGGGAGGTAAGCGCCCAATCAAGAAGGGAGTGGTTACCGGACTTATGGTTTGACCGTGTAGGTTCCAGAATGAGTTGGGTAAGGTTGAGCGTGGATATCTCGGTTTGGGTTTTGTTAAAGGTGGGATCTGACCAGTTGTGATTAAAGTTGCCCAAGACATACAGTTCGCCCGACTGGGCTAGGGATGACAGTTGGTTCAGGATGTTGGTTACTGTTGCGGCTGGGAGTGCTAGGGCAGCAGTAAATTCCAGCCACAAAGATAGGGAGTGAGGAAGGAGGGGACAGTTTCAGCATGAGGAACTCGTAGGCCTTGGGTTCAGCTTTTGAGAGAGTGACAGAAAAATGTAGAGCTGAACTGGTGTAGACAGCCACCCCTCCACCTCTGGTGGGTCGGTCTTGCCAAGTGATGGTGAACCCCAGAATAGCGATGGCTGGATCAGGGAGGTTTGGATTTAGCCAGGTCTTGGATATATAGATTAAGTCAGGGGCATGGTGGGCAGCTAGAACCTGGAGCTGATTGAGCTTGGGGGCTAGGCTATGAATATTTAGGTGGAGAAGTTGTAATCCTCGGGGGGAGGGAGCCAGAATGGCTGTCGGTGGTGGCCTTGGCTGAGGGGTGAGGCAAGGTGTTACTATGACTAGGGTTTGTTGTTGGGCCAGGATTTGGGTGTATATCCCCTGCAGCCAGCAGTAGTAGGGAAAGGATTAGGTGGTGATGAAGTATGTGAAGGCACCGAGATTTGGGCGAACGCCGCTTAGGGAAAGCAGTAGGGTGGGTGGAATGGAGAAAATGAGATCTGCATTGGTAGAGGGAGACCAGAAGGCAGCCATAGGAATAGAGTGAGGTGGCGGGGCTCATGGGGAAACAGGACCATATAGTAACTGGGAGAGGTGCTGTGGACATATGGGGGGCAAATGTAGGATGAATCAGTTCAGCGTTGGGAGGGGGGATGCAGAGTAACAACTTAGATTGGGTGTTAGAAGGGGTAGAAAATGTTGGATGGAAAAAATGAGAATAAATATCCTATTGCATGTTCCATTGTAGCCAGGTGTATAGGAGGCGCAGATTGAGAAGGTTGGGAGGTAGACACTACAGTGAGACAATGTAAGGAGAGGGAGAAGAGGAGTGGTCACGAGGAGGCCTAGGAAGGTAACTGGGGGGGAGGAGGGGAGGAGTAGTAATTGTTTGGAAAGGGATTGGAGTAGGTAGAAAGGGGCGGGGCAAGTAGCGTATTTAATAGGTGGCCTAGGAGGGGGTGGTGGGGGCAAGACAAAATAGCACACAAGTTAGCAACAGAGAAGGTAACAGTCCCAGGTTAGCGGCTGCTCCGGCGAACCGGCTGAAGGGCTCCTCGGGCAGGGAAGCAGCTTGACTGGCTCGGTAGAGAAGGTGCACCAATCAGCTGCTGAGAGCTGAGCGCAGGTCCAATCAGGGGCCGACAGAATGGTAAGCGCACCAATTGGGGAGGCGCTAGAAGCTGGGCAGCTTGTGGGAGTAGCAACGGTAGTTACCTGAGGTGGGCTCCAGGACAGAGGACCAGGAGGGTGGGTGGAAAGCGTCAGTGAGGTCGGCGGTGGCAGTGCTGATGCTGCCGGGATCTGTGGGTGCCGCTCAGGGCACAAGAGGAACCTGGGGAAGAGACAAGGAAAACAGGCGTTTAAATAAGCGGATAGTTGAGGGGAACAAAGGAAGGCAGGAGACAGGCTGGTGCTAGAAGAGGGAGTGGGGTTGCGAACTAGGGACAAGAGACAGAATTTGCAATTCAGGTGAGCCAATGATGTTAGATAGGGGAGGGCAGGCTACAGACAGAGAGCTTAGTGCAGGAGTTAAAGGAGAGGAAAAAAGCGGAGAAAGTATTGCGCCAGGGAGAGCGAAACAGGGATTATAGATTAGTCAGGAGGAAGATGGTAGGCTTGTTTAAGAGAAATAGAAGGAGTCACAACAAGATTTAAACAACACAGGGCAATGCAGAGGTTAAGAACAATTTACTAGCTAGGTAGCCTTGCAGTAGCGAGGGGTGCAGAGATTGTAAATTCAACAAAAGGACTGTATTACTACCCTTACGCGATTCGGTATCACAGATTTTAAATATATATAACAGCAAGATTTACATTACAGTGCTTTTGTGCTGTATGTAGGGCACAACAGTAATTAATTCGCAGTACAAAAGATAGCATACAAGTTAGCAACAGAGAAGGTAACAGTCCCAGGCTAGCAGCCGCTCCGGCGAACTGGCTGGAGGGCTCCTCAGACAGGGAAGCAGCTTAGCTGGCTCGGTAGAAAAGGCGCACCAATCAGCTGCTGAGAGCTGAGCTCTGGTCCAATCAGGGGCCGACAGAACGGTAAGCGCACCAATCGGGGAGGCGCTAGAAACTGGGCAGCTTGTGGGAGTAGCAATGGTAGTTACCTGAGGTGGGCTCTGGGATAGAGGACCAGAAGGGTGGATGGAAAGCATCAGTGAGGTCAGCGGTGGCGGCGACGATGCCACCGGGTTCCATGGGCGCCACTCGTGGTGCCCACTTAGCCTTTTGTAACTGCAATGAGAGACAAGGACATTTAAAATGAGGGACAACGTAGGACACTGGCCCTCAGAATGAGGGACATATTATCAAATATAGAGTTGCAAGCTCAAGCCACTCTGAAAATCAGTGCCTTTATTTGTTCGAAGTTTGGTTTTGCTTTACTGTCATACAATGTTTAGAGTTCAAAGTGCCTTTTCTATGTGGAAAGCACCTTTCTAGTGTATGATAGATGTATGATGGAGCACTTCTGAGGGGTAAAATGAGGGACATCCCTCATAATGAAAGACAGTTAAGAGGGATGCCTCAAGCCATATAATGTTATGTGGGTGACACAATTAGGGAACCACAATTAGGGAGCTGCAACCAGTTCGACTGTCATGCTGACAAACTGGATTTTGCAGTGCTTGGCAGGTATAGTGCCATACGGGTGTTGTGCCTTTAGCCCCATACTCCTCTGACCTGGAGGTGATTATACTGAAGTACAGGGGGTGCAGGTAGTGCAGCCCCTGCAAACAGCCAGAACATGCCCCGGGGCATTGGGCATGATAGGGGTCGGGTGGCACAACTGCTGGGTGCAGTGTTCACTATCAGCATTGCGCTGGCACCCAAATGATGGTCACGTTTTTTTTTTGTCACCGTGACATGGGTGAACTGCCTCAAACAATATTGTGTGTCTGTGAGTTTGCTACTATTTACGATATAATTGGTCCCAAATTACATTACGTTATGTTCCAGCTTGCAATATTGTGTAGTTTTTATTCAGTTGCAGTTTACAGTATGTTGGAATTCAAATTCCTTGTTAGCAGGCTGAGTTGGTGTACCCAGAAGTGTTTTCTGCCCGTATTAAAATAACTAATGTATATAGCCTAAAAGATTATCTCTTATTATATGTGCATGCTAATAAAGTATTTTTTTCAAACTTTTCTTTTCATATTACAGTTAGAAGAATCTGTGACTTTGCAAGTAAAATTAGATATGCTCCAGTCCTGACTGCCAAAATTCACAACAACACTACTTTTTTTTATGTTTTGTGGCACTCTGATGCCCTGTCCACATTACAGAACTACTTTTGAAAGACATTTTTAAAACCAATTCAGCTAAACAGTGGAAGATGTGAAGGTGCAACTTCAAACACCTCAGACATCCTTGAAGCCAGAGATTCTGTAAGGCAGATGGAAGAGTGCCATGCTGAATGCCTGAGCCAGCTTAAAAGGCAAGAAGTGTGGGGCTACACACCTTTGACTGTTTTCAAGGCAGAATCATAAAAGTGGACAGAGCACATTTGAGCATGGAGGGAGCCAGCTGGCCTGAATGAGGTCATCCCTCCATACACCCACTCATCTGGGGGTGAGCAGGAGTAGCCTATCACTCAAAGGACAGCAATCACCTCCCACAGTCAGAGAAATAATATAACAGAGAAATGTGGTTCATTTCTCTCTCTTGGATGTGAAACATCTGAAGACCAGAGCCCCTGCCATACAAAGACTAGTTGACTGGTAAAATAGCACAGTAAGGGACAGTGCAACTATTTAGCTGGGGCAGGTGAAGGGTTTTAGGTGAGAATAGCTCAGAATTTAGTCAGAGGGTGGTGTCAGTCTGGAAGGGTCTGCCAAACAAAGTAGTAAATAGTGGTTCTCTAGATACATTTAAGAGGAGGCTTGATAGCTTTATGGGTGAAAGGTGTAGGCATTTCCATTGATATAATGGAGAGTCCCAATAGGTCACTGACCTTAAGACTTGTACTTAAACTATGAAACTATGACATTCTGCTGTAAACTATCTGTCTGTTTAACTAAACAAAGAACGTGTCAGCAGAAAAGGCCCACCAGGCCCACCTTGTCTGCCCAGTGTGTGCCTAGCAAGCTGATAGAGCTTTATTTCCTACTGCCCCCCAGGTTCAGCAGACCCCTGTGCCTATCCCACACTCCCTTGAATCCCCCCACAGTCCTTGCCCCCACACCACCTCCTGTGGGAGCTTGTTCCAGTTATCTACTACCCTCTCTGTGAAGTAGAATTTTCTAATGTTTCCTCTGAACCTTCCCCCTACTATCTGCATATCATGCCCCCTAGTTTTCGACTGCCTCTTCATCTGGAAGATGTCCTCTACTGGCACTATGTTTGAAGGTCTCAATCATGTCCCACCTTTCTCTTCTCTGTTCCAGGGAGCACATGTTTAAGTTCAGTTGACATTCATCTGTATCCCCCTCCCCCGGGTCGTGCCTGAAAATAGGCAGAATTTGTCTAGTGCACTTACCCGGTCAACAAAAAAAATTAAATAAATTTAACAGGGTAATTCTACTATTTCTGCTGGACTCTGTTTGCTGTCCATCTCTGAAGGGGCACTCTACTGAAACTGATATCATGGGATGTTCAGGTAATATGAAAAAATGAGAGCAGTACCTCAGAGGACTCAGAAGAGAGGGGCTTACTATAACAAAATGAGTCTAAAACATATCAGAATATAGGCAAACAAAAAGGAACATAAGAGAGCATATAAAGATATAAAAAACTGTTTCCATATCATAGCACTAAAACACCACACTTAAAATTCAGAGTGAAAAGGATTAGGTTGATTTACTGCTAATGGTCTTAATGGCCATACTTTACACCTCCAAGACTGACTGGTTTTACAAAAGTCTGTGATATTAGAACTTCTTTCAGTCTTAAGAGCATGTGAGCACTCAAAATAGACCCAAAACCAGACTACTGTTACATAAAATGTGATGACCAGATAAGGACCCTTAAAACCAGATTATTCGGTCTAAAACCAGAGAGGTAGCAACCTACCTGTTCTCCCTGTAACCATTTCATATTAATTCCAACCCACACAGAGCTGTGCTTGCCTGTGCACACTACAGCTAGAACTGTTATAGTATATAGTGGAACGTTGTTACAGATGGAAATCCATCTGTTCAAAAATGTTGTTATGCTGTACTAGCAACGTAGCTAGTGCAGCATAACAAATCAGACCGTGGTCACGCATGCATGTTCTGGCAACCTGTGATCCTGCATGAATGGCCATGGCGTCGAGAGGTGTCCCAGGAGGTGCTAAAAGAAAAAAGTAAGGACACCAACTGAATGTATGCGTGACCATATACTGTAAAAGACTGGGTATGATTGCTCATACACGCTAAGGATATTTTTTAAACTCTCGCAGTTTTCATGGTAATGGACCACTTGAGCTGTGTTCTCATGGTTTCCAGTTACCACGGAAACTGCTTGAGTAAAAAATATCCTTGTTGTGAATGAGCGATCATACACAATCCTCCATGCAGTCAAACTGTTACAGCTTAAACTATTTTTACTCCCATCCAGATGTGAATGAAACTATTCTAGTGCTTAAACATTTTTAAAACAGCAGAGTTAAAAAAAAGTTTTTGTTAAAATATTTTAAGGGACTTGTAGTCTGGATGCAAACAGTGCTAGGTGAATTTTGAATGGTTTACAGTACTTCAAACATTGTATGAATCCTGGTGCGTACAGGGCCTTAGTGAGTTTCCTGTCTCACCAGCTTCCATGGATGCTAGAGAGCAACAGGCATATCAGAGACCTCCCTGACCTCTGAGAATGGCCATTCTGATGTCAGTATGACTCAGTCATATCTTATTAAAATGAAAGCAAATGGAGACCAATTATTGTACCCCGGAGGCTCGCCTAGCTATTGTCCAAGGCAATCTGTTTCACATAATAGACTCCCAGTCCTCCATCTATTCATGCATGTCCTCTGCCCTCCGAGCTAGGCTCAAGTCTGTCTACAACAGTACTTGCCACTTTGCTGTCTTGGCTCCATTCTCTACCCATCACTGTGACCTCTAACGTTCGCTCAGTTGGCCACTTTGATTTTGCTCTCGGTTGCATTGTGGATGACACCATTAGATGTGGGAATGTGTCCCCTTTCTCATCCCTCCTCAAGTCCAGAACCCTACCTAGGAGCCTCCACTCATCTGCTGTTGAGGTCCCAAGAGTCTCTTCCAATATGGAAGGGAAAGCCCTATCAGTAGCAGCCATTGTTGAATGGTAATCCCACCCCCCTCTGTTTATCTAATACACATCTTGTCTTCAAATCCCACTACAAAGCCTGGCTCCTAGTGGAGACTGGTTGCCACTGTTCACCAGGGTAGCCCCCCTGACCTCTGAGACCTTCCCACCCCACCAACTAGCCACTTTTATGGAGTAACTCATGTTTCCTTTGCCTCTTGCTCTTAATTTGTTAACCTTTCTTTTTTGGAAACCATGCGGAATGGGGGAGGGGAGGGGGACCTGTTGAGTCTTTTTTTTTTGTTAATTTTATTTATGCACTGTATGAATGGGGAACTCTCTCAGTCATCCACCTAATCTCACCATTCTACCTCTGAGGCTGAAACTCTCCAACCCCTGGCACCAGCCCAGCGATCACCCCAGCTCTGAGCCCCCCGAGGTAGGGCCCGCCTTTCCTCCCAGGGCTCTCTATCTACAATTTGGCAGGCCAGGCTGGACTTGGCCCAAGGGTGAATAGAGTCCGGCTGATGGAGTGTGGCGGAGGGCAGTGGTGCCATCGCCTATCCCCGTGAATGGGGATTTTCAGCTTTGTTACCCCTGGGGAGACGACGTGCAATGACATCTGCACATGGCTACCCTGCTAATGTCTGACGTACTGCCCGCCCCTTACAACTCTGGCTGGTGATACTGTAGCACCCCCGATCTCCATCGGGGGTCTCAAGGACACTGAGCAGCCCCTGGAACCCTCCCCAGGGAGAGGAGAGCAGTCCTCCTGATGCTCGATCCTCTCCCTCCCCTGCCGGCCCCTGGCTCCCCGAGCTCGTTCCCGAACCTGCGTTGCCGGTGTGGCATCCAGCACCCCAACCCTCAGCGCCACCGAGCCAGTCCCTGTTGAGTGATTATTGTTAAAATAACTGTATCTGTGCCATTGTATTCATGCAGTTTCCATTTGTAACTGTATTTATTTTTCATTGTACTGTTTCATTGTTACTGCTGTTTCTCATGCTTGTATTATATGCTATCATTGCCATCTACATGGCCCAGGTGGTGCCTGAAAACGGTCCCATGGATCAGTGCACTTACCTGGTAAACAAAGACATAAATAAATAAAATAAATAAGGTTTAACTAATCAAGTAATTAATTAATTTATTAATCTGTTTAAGATATTTGTCCTGGAAAGGCATGCATAACTGCAGCTCATTTCCAGGTGTGACCAGGTATGACAGGAGGTGGGGGGAAGAGGTTAGGATACTATGTTTTCATTTGATTAGCAGCTGTGAGTGTAGTATCTCCAACTATGGTTCCCTTCTATATTACTATTTTATTTAAATTAATTAGTCCCCCCAAAAAAGGAGATTTTGTGGCATTGTAGAGTTATTCTACCAATGGATGTTTTTGGTACTGTTTTAACTTGAATACTATGTCGTTTTTTAAAACATGCAGAATTTATTAAGCTTGTGTTATCTTTTATAATTTAGCATCTATGTGCTTCGGGTCTGCTCCCCATTAGCACAGACATTAAAACAAAGCTTTTTAATAGAGCTACTGATACCTCAAAGTAAACTTTACAAAACATAATAATTACTGTATGTACAATTCTGCTTGTAATCCAATTATATTTTACATATTTCTCCTCCCCATAATTTATTACTAAAGAAATGTGTATGAATATATGATCGTTGTTCCTTAGAGATAATTTTGAGTTCATCTGCTTCTATAGCTTACTCCCTACTTCAAGTTACAATCCTCTGTTGTGACATCACACTCTGTCGCCATGAGAGTAACTGTGAAATCACAAGCAGTGCTTTATGTCTTCAGGTAGAGAGAAAACAGCAGGAATAGATTAACTCTTCAGGGGCAAAAATCCTGTTTCCATACAAAGGACCGCTCTACTAAATAATGGGGAGGAGGAATACAGAACTAATGGGAACTACAAGCTGGACAGAACCGTAGAAGCATACCTCTACCAACAAGGCGTGAACTCATCCAGAAGATGATTCTACCTATCGTTGACTTCTGTGATGCAGTCTACAGTACTGCTCCCACCTCTTCCCTACCCATATTTAACTTCCTCTTTAACTCTTTTTGTCGCTTCGCTCTGGACTCCCCTCCTCGCACTCACCACTGTGACCTGTATCCCTCTTTTGCTTTTCTGTCACATGTTGACAGATGTTACTCCAACGCTGCAAAATTCATCTAAAAATTTTGGTTTAGTTCTCTCCCTGACTACCTCTCTTCCTCATCTACCCCTTTCCCACCCTCCTACTTCCTTAGATCTAACGACTCTCACACGTTGGCAGTCCCTCACTCTTCTGCTTCTGCAAGGCAGGCTGCTTTCTATCCCCATTTCCCTAAACTCTGGAATGCCCTACCTCACCAAATCAGACACTCCTCTTCCCCTCTCTCCCTCTTCTCAGCTCCACATAATTTCTTCTCATCATACTGTACCTGCTCTTAGTTTTGCTACTCATGTTTGCTACTAAGGATAGTCTGTATCTGCCAGTTACTCTTCTTCATCCTGTACCTCCTTTTTATTATCCGGTTATAATCCACTAATTTATACTCTAACAAATGACTGTTTCCTGCACAAAACTGCACTTCTTAAGTTGTAATGCACTTCTTATAAATGTATATATGTACTGCTAGCTTAAGTTCTTGCAATGTATCAATTTATGTATTCGATGTGAAGGTAATTGTATGTTTTGTTTCACTATACCCCTACCCTTTCCTCCAGGACACACCAGGAGATGAGCAATCTAGGTTGTTCAGTGTGTCTTCTGGTGAAACTTTCAATAAAGAAATAAATAAGTGTCTAAATATTATGTTTTGGTAATGTTCTCCTAAACGTGTCACCAGTTCTTTAAGCAATAATGCATGACTAGCGGTTATGTTAATGGTCTGTTAATTACCTATATGATTGTAATGCAGTTTGAGGCATAGCTGAGTGCCAAATACCTCTAGAGGGTGATTAACAAATCATTAGAAAATGGGTTTTGAAAATACTGCGTTCCCATTGGCTCATAGCTGTCTCCGGGCATACATTTATTTCTTAATAATGTCCACCAATGGGTCTGTCTGGCAGCAAAGTGGTAGCTTAATTCTGGGGCTCCTATCCCATGTGCCTATCTGATGGCATCCAACCTGACACACTGACTTAACAGAGTTTTGGCTACTGGATCCTGCTTTATTAACCCAGTAGCAACTGAGAGATACTGGTACTGCTAATCATTTCATTATCTTTGATCCTGGTTGCAGTGTTTTAAATTCTGAGGCCTACCTGTTCTCTGCTGGCCTTTCTAACCAGCTGGATTCCCCTCCTGTTGCATGGCTATGGCCCTAAATGACATCGCCCATGTTTCAGCGATGCTGGCACAGATATTACAGGACATTATAGACTTGAAAATCACCATGGCCCCAACATCCCAAGATGTGGCTGCTATTGGTCTTAGCCTTGATGCAACCCAGTCCCGGGCTTCAGTGGTAGAATACAATTCTGACACATTCTGTGCATACCCGAGGGAACAAGAACATCAAACTAACTAC
Organism: Neoceratodus forsteri; assembly: GCA_016271365.2. Lineage (NCBI taxonomy): Eukaryota > Metazoa > Chordata > Ceratodontiformes > Ceratodontidae > Neoceratodus > Neoceratodus forsteri. Next base: position 1,689,171,115 of record CM028130.1, on the reverse strand, counting down.
CTGCTGGAATAAATGGATGCTATGGAGAATCAAATCAAATCAAACCAAATCATCTTTATTTCTAAAGCGCCTTTCAAAACCAAGGCGCTGTACAAAGAGATCATACATACATATACATTAAAACAGTCATAAATTAATCAACCATAACTAGGATATGCTAAACTAAATAAATAAGTCTTTAACTCCATTTTAAATCTCTCGACGGTTGGACATTCTCTCAACCAACGAGGTAGAGAATTCCACAGGGTTGGTGCTGAGAAAGCAAAAGCAAGAGATCCTGATGTTTTAAGTCGAACCCTGGGAATCTCCAGCAATCCCCCGTTGGCAGAGCGGAGAGGACAGAGGGGGCAATAGAGTACCAAGAGATCTTTCAGGTAGCCGGGTCCCTGCTCATGTAGGGCTTTAAAGGTTAGTAAACCAACCTTATAGGTGATCCACCACCTAACAGGCAGCCAGTGCAGTTCGTGGAGCACAGGCGTAATATGGCTGGATCTAGAGATCCCAGTCAAAAGCCTGGCCGCTGCGTTCTGCACCAGCTGCAGGCAGCATATATCAACCCCAGGTAGCCCTAGGTAGAGGGAATTACAGTAATCAAGATGGGTAGTGATAAAGGCATGGACCAATGTTGATAGATCACACCGTGGGACCAGGTGTTTTCACCCAGGCGATATTCCTCAGATGATAAAAAGAGGATTTGACTACGGCTGATACCTGAGATTTTAAGGTCAAGCCATCATCAAAAATAACGCCCAGGTTCTGTACCCGATCAGAGGTAGTGAGCGACATACCACCAAGCAATAAGCCCGATGGTGGTCCAGCCCCCAAACCCACCACCGGATGACCTGGGTCCACTACCCTCAGTCTTATCAGGGTTCAGTCTCAGCCAGCTAGAACTCATCCATAATCTGATTTCAGCAAGGCAATTATTTACCACGGAGAGAGCATCATCTTGCCCGGGCGGAAAAGACAAATACAGCTGAGTATCATCTGCATAGCAGTGAAAACCCAGACTGTATCGCCTGATGATATCTCCCAATGGCAGCATATACACTGCAAACAACATGGGTGCTAGAATGGAACCTTGCGGTACCCCACAAGGCAGAGAGTGAGCGCCAGAGGAATAAATTCCAGTGGCAACTCTCTGAAATCTGTCTGTGAGGTAAGACTGAAACCATTTGAGGACTGTTCCAGACAGCCCACAATAAATCTGCAGGTGCTCCAACAGCACACCATGGTCTACAGTGTCAAACTGAGAAATGAGCCAGGCACAATAATGTGCATGTTGTTGGCTTCCCGGAGGTTGATGAGGGAACCAACACCACCAGGTTTATTTATTTAGTGATTCCGAAAAGATCTTTGAGCACAAGCTCTTTTACAAAGGTTCCACATCATAGACTGCAAAACAAAGAACAATAGGAAAAAGCAAAGGTACATTACAATGAATGATACAGTTTGGATTCAGAACTTAATGAATAACTCAAAACATAGGTACAAGTTAAAATAACAAGAAAAACACTTTATGAGGGTGGGGGGGATAAGCAGCAACAGAGTGCCTTGTCAGTAGTTCAGAGGGATGTGGATAGCTGGCAGTGGGGTGAAGAAAGGAAGTACGAGAGAGATGTATGTAATAAAATGGAGGTTAAGGGTGGGAGAAGAAGGTCGATGAGGTATAGGGAGAAATGATGGGGTGAGGGGAAGCTGAGTGGAGAAGACATGCTAAAGTAGATGGTGGGGTGCGAGGGGGCATGGTCAGGCAGCTTGCATTCGTAGTGACTGTAGGAAACTCACGGGACTGTGAGTTGGGGGAGGGTAGGTGCGGGTGCCGAAGGAGAATGATGCAGACTGATTCCTGAGGCAAGTCATGAGAAGGGAAAGGGGGGGTACCTGAGGCCTGCCTAGTGCTTGCTGGGGGGCAGAGTGAGCAGCTGTGGTTGGACTCAGGGGCAGGTGCACTTAGAGAGTGTTATTAGTTGCAGTTTGAGGTCAGTTTTGAATTGTGCCAGACAACTGTGGCCAAGAGGTGCCCAGGGAGTTCATTCATCCACAGGGGGCCTGGTAGGCAAATGCATGTTGCCCAAGTGAGGTGCGATGGAAGGGGATAGCCAAGGCCCCTCTAGTCCTCCCTCTGGTGACCTGTAACAAGGTGGCCACCTTGATCAAATTGCCTACACAAGGTGGTGTTTTACCCAATAGAGCCTTCTTCCCTAGGATGCAAGTCTGGAATTTGACCCTGTTTCTTAATGACAGCCAATTTGCATGTTTGTACAGAGTACGGGTGTGAGTGCTGTGCTCAGCATCCAGGGTGAGTCTGCAGGCTTTGTTGAGCACAGTCTGAACCCTCTTGAGCACTGTATCTGTTGCTGCCCCATAGACCACTAGTCCATAGTCAACAGTAGATATAATTGAACTGTGGACTGAGAGGTGAAGGGCCCCCGGAGAGAGGTGTTGCCTGTGCCTGTACAGGACACTAATCTTGGTATTGACTGTCTTGACCAAAGAGTCAATATGGTGTGCAAATGTGAGGGTATCATCTATTATGATCCCCAGATACTTGAACAAGTGAACTTGTTCCAATGGCTCACTGCATGATTTGGAGATGATGAGGGGATGGTGCTTAATTTTGTTGTGGGGGCTGGACATAAGCATGATACAGATCCAGTCCTCGAGTTTGGAAAAGGAGTTCTGCAGCTCAGATTTTAGGGCAGCCTGAGACGTGCTGCTGCTCAGGAGCACAGCATCATCTGCATATAGTATGAGTTTGGTGTCGCAGGCTGTGGGAAGGTCATTTAAGAAGAGACTGAAGAGTAGGGGCCCCCCTTATTGATCCCTGGGGTACCTCAATGATACCTCTCCTGCAATGGATACTGTTTGACCAATTTTGACACATTGATTTCTCCATAACAGTCTTGAAACCAGCAAAGGGCACTGGGCGCCACACCGATGTTTTGCAGTTGGGTCAGTAACAGGCGGTGATTGACTGTATCGAACGCTTTGGTGAGGTCAATAAAAATAGACTCCACCAGTTTGCCTTCATCCAGGGCCTTATGTGCATAGTTTGTGTAGTCCAGCAGGGCAGTGGTGGTACTGTGATTTTGCCTGAAGCCATGTTGGTTGGGGCATAGTAGATTATACTTATTGAGGTGGTCAATGAGTTGACCTGCCACAGTCTTTTTCCAGTGCCTTGGACAGGGGGGAGAGGATCGAGATGGGTCTGTAGCTGGCTAGGAGACATGTCACCTCCTTTATGCACTGGCATAACTAGGGCCTGTTTCCAAACCACCAGGAATTGGGCCAGGGCCAGGGACTTATTGTACAGCATGGTAATGGGCACTATAAGAATGTTCAGGGTGAGGGATAGAAGTTTCATGTCTATCCCGTCACAGCCCAGTCTGGCCTTACCTAGTATTTTCTTGACCATAGCAAGGGCCTCCTTCACTGTCACCCTTTTAAAGTAGAAGGTCAGGTGAGAACACTTGGTAGATACGTTGTTAGAGTGGTTCAAATCAGGTTGAAAATAGGCAGGTGGTAACACTGGGGTAAGATCGGTGAAGGCCTTATTGAAGGCTTTTGCAATAGCTAGATGGTCTGTAGTGGGGTGTTATTGATATTGAGCAGCTGAGGGTGCTTCTTGTCCTCCTTTCCAAGGATGCTTTTGATGTTAGGTTGTGAGGTTTCCACAAGTGGTACTCCCAGAGCTCCCACACGCCAAAAACTCTCCACTTCTCGAGATTGAACAGGTGCACTGTTCCCTGGCACCAACACCCCATGAGGAAGAAGTGGTTTGCACTTCGAAGCACTGAGACTCGTCTGTTGGTGGTTCTCACGGCACTATTTATTCATTATTTTTTATGTTTATATTTACAATAAAGTGTACATACCGATACAGCAGAAGTGCTTGCCCCGTGTTTGTTTTTGGAGCTTCCATGCCCAATCCTGGCTGAGTTCCTTTGTTTTTTTTGAAGGAGAACATTTTAAGGCTGGCCAGGGAGCGAAGACCCCTTTCTTGGCAGTGGCACACCATCCATCTATACCAAGATTTCTCAGCCGAACTCTCTGCCAGATGACGTGAGTACACTTTGGCAAGAAGACAGCTGGAGGCCATGGGCTTCTAGTACTTGCTCTGTTTCCTAGCACAGCTCAGGGTAATCTACAGTGATGTACCCCTACATATTCCAATCCCCTGACACTGTAGAGGAGTTAATTTGCTCTATATTGTAGTCTGAAATGACCTCCCAGCCCTGGTGATTCCTGTTTCCCTCTGTCAGCTTAGCTCATGTACACTGCTCCACCTCTCAAAACCTGGGCCCTCCATCACAGCCTATGGTAGTAGAGACCTTCAGGTACAACCAGGAAGGGATGGATGGTACTTGCCCAAGAGAATTTGTGTGAGATGTTACCAGCGCATTGGGCCCACAAAAGACCTGCCTCCCAATTCCCTATACAGTCCTCCCAGCCTACCCTCTGGAGGACCCTTTAGCTCAGCCATTGCAACCCTCCCCTGTAGCAGCTCCTGAACCAGTTGCTCTCCACCTCTCATGGGCCATGGTAGCAACTTGCACACCACTTCCTCAGGGCTGCTCATAGGACCCAGATGCCCTACAAAAACCCAGGCCTAATACATAGCCTCTCCACCCTTCGGACTGAATAGCCTATCTGAAACTGTAAGTATGGGTAGTGTGCTGTGGCATACTGCTTGTTTTCTGTTTTTTCAGATATTTTGTCTTGTTTCGGCTGCTAGATACTCAGGTTAATGGTGACGAGACTTAGGCCTACCTGAGGAACAAGGGAGTTGTCTCCATGTGCAGCAGCTATATGAGTATTTGGTGCCAGCTGCAGACACCACTCAAGCCTTGCATGGTCGCATTTCATTTTGGAACTCTCAGGTCTGGACTACCCCACTTTACTGTCACTCAGCAGGGTCCTACTGCTCCGGATGTTTCACCGTGACTTTTATTTTGGCTATGCTACTTATCACATGACTGTCTAATGTTGACTGTTAGATTTAAGATCAGTGAGGTTCCAGCTCTGTCCAATCCTGTAAATTAGCTCCTCTGTATCTGGAGACGGTAAGAGGATCTGACTGCAGTCTGGAGATAAGAAGGAGATGGATTTATATGCTTTTGTGTTTTTCAATCTCCCTCTCCTGGGCTCAATGTATAACCCTAGCACATAGCTGCCAGTCCAGCCCACCATTAATAACAACAAGGTATGGCCTTTGTTGTCTGTCTCCTCCTCTTTGTTTCACCCCCCTTCCAAGATGTTTGGGCACAGTGCTTTATTGGAGAGCACAGTGGCCCGTAATGCTAGTGACTCCGGGACGGTGAGTACCACTGTTGGCAAGGGAATGACGGGGACGACGGAATGGTGGCATAAGTTTTACCCCATCCTCGAGATGCTACAACCTCGGTACTCATTATTTAAGTAAGAGGGGTGCAGGAGGAAGCAAAGCTCCCCTTAAAAAAAAAAACAGTCACCGTTTGGGTTGTTGCCGATATTGTGTCGCGATTCTGAACTCACCGTTTCGGAGTCTCTAATATCACATAGAACCATACAGCACGGAGCTGGAGGGTAGGGGGTCTAACTATGTTCCCTATATCTATGTAGACTAGACCTCCTTGTATTTATTCCAAAGCTGGAGCCCCTGGTCTCGGGAGGAGATCATAGCTAGTCCACTCATTCCCCCCCCCCCAAGGGTGAACTGTTCAAGTGATTCTGTTATATGTTTTGGTTATTATTGGCACTGCATTATGCACCTTTCTCTGGGAGTATGACAAAGTGCCAAAACCTGGGATCCCAACATTCAGAATCCAGAGTTTGGCTGCCCAACACTCACCTGCCTGACAAACGGAAGCTGGTGCAGACAGGGGTAAGGTAGCGGATATAACAAACCGCTGCCCTGATTCTAACCATACACCACAAGAGAGGGGAAAATCTGAGAGTTGGCCAAGCTGCTCCCATGGCATGGAGGGATAAGCCACTAGCAGCTCAGCCACCATTGTGCTCGGACCCGGGTTCAACTCTGGGAATGCAACTTTTTTGAGTGTCGCTTTTTGGCCCCCCATAAATTGTTTTAGCCTACTCCGAGGTCCAATCTCCCTCGGAGTTGGTTATTTTAGTTACGGGGGGTGTGGGGGGCTTGCTCCTCACATTGCATGAAGACCTTGTTGGTCTTCCAACAGTTGGTCTCCTAAATTCAATCTTATGGAGTTCCGGAGACCGACTGTCAGGATTTCGTAGTAGATCCCCTTTCTCCACCAACTGTAGTCTCTCCTATCAGGCCCAGTCTCTCCAGCATAACCTGTTTACCAGTCCAGAACATGGGGTAACCACATTATATCTCTCTATAGGATGAGGCCAGTGGGTCTCCCTCCCCAACCGAGGCCTGGGTTGTACCTAGACAGTGAGTGGGAGCAGGTTCCTCTCCTTTCTGCCTTTCTCAATCTCCTATCGATACCTGCACAAATCTAGAGGGTCCTGCCTTGCCTTCTGCTCTGCACTACAGTTGTCAAGTATATTCTGTCTTCTTCATTTACATGCCCCTCTATGTTTTCTGGACTGCCAGGATGACAGACTGACCAAGGAGCATGGTAGGTGGACAAAGCTAGGGCTATACATCTCTTTCCACTCAAACACCCTCACCCCATCAGGAACAACTTGCATCCTGCTTATTATATCTCCTACCCCCCCCACATTTAGAGTTCCACCTTTCCACCCTCCAACTCCACAAAGATAGCAGGAACTATGGGGATTTGTCCCCTACTGATATAGCTACACTTTCTTAGTAGGCAACAGTGAACTCTGGTCTGGTTTCCAAAATTGGCAGGTGTATTCTATGTTGCCTATGATGTTAAAATATACACTGTGTAAAGTTTACCATAATATTGTTGGTAGAGAGAGAGAGAGAGGAATGCCTCTGCTGTACTTAACCACTACTGAGGTTGGATCTCCCCCCACCCCAGCATAGATGTCTGACAGGCCATGGATTTTTCCATGGTTCTGGCCACCATGTCTAATCTGCTCTAAAATGTCTCTAATACTGTATATCCTAGATCTGTTCCCCGTAGTTGCTATAGTACTCTGGTTCTTGTATATTATTCCTCACTATTGTTATGTGCCGTTGACTGTATTTTACATTGCTACACTGTTATTTCTAAACCCCAAAAGCTCTGTACTCAGTGTATGAATCACGTGGAGAGGGGGGGTCTACCTGTATTCCTGGTATTTTTATTATTGCTAATGTGGTCCCCACCTCATGCATTTAGACTCACCGGCACTTTATGGATGACCTAACGTATATATCACCTGAAATGTTAGGGGCCTAAATTCCCCCATTAAGCAAAAATGAGTATTGGCTCATCTGAAGCACCTGTGTGTCCAGGTTGCTTTTCTTTAGGAAACTAAGTTCACCCACCCTAAAGCCAGGAAACTACACAGGGAGTTGACTGGGCTTGAGGCATACAGCTGTGGCACATCATCCAAGATAGATGTGTCCATCCTGGTTCACAGAACCAGTTGGTGGTCCCTCCTGGATCAGCACACAGCTACTGATGGCTGCTGGTTGCTTACCTGGTTATGTACCTCTGAAGATCCAACTGTCCAAGGGAATGTATATGGCCTTAACCATGATGATTCCCAATTTTTCCTCACATTTGAACAGGTTATTGCAGAGTTTAACTCAGATGCTTTCCGCTTCCTAATTAGTGGGGATTTCAGTCTCACTCTGCAAGCCCTCATGGATAGATCCATGAGTGGCAAAGAAACCCACCCCAAAGCAAAAGCTGCTCTTCAAGCCCTTATGTCCAAATTCGTGTTAGTTGACATCTGGAGGGAGATGCACCCCAACAAGTGGGACTATGATTCACCTGCTTCTTTGTCATACATGGAATCTGTAGCCAGCTCAGCCTACTTCTGGCCTCCTTAATATTGTATCAGGGAGCTATCACCTCCTCCATTACCCCCCTGTACATGTCTGAACATGCCCCGTTACTCCTTTCTCTGGTATGGGGCCCTGAGCTCCCCTACCCCTTTTCATAGCATTTCTGCTGTCTATTCCTAAGGGATGTGAAGTTGGTCCACTGGCTGCAGCTGGAGGCTGCTGAGATCTTCCACGTGAATGACACCAAAGATACATTATCAGCCACCTAATGGGGGGCATTCAAAGCTACCCTTCAGGGCTCTATTATGCAATATGCCTCCAGAAGGTGCAAAGCCAGATAGGTGTAAACAAAAGTATTGAAACAATTCCTACAGGCTAATGAAGCTCTCTACAAAGCAATTACCCCCTCTGCCAGATCTCTCTCTATTGGCTGAGCTGAAGGTAGTGAGACTTTTTATTTTATTTTATTTATTTTATTATGTTAATGGCCTAAATTCCCCCATTAAGGAGGGAATTTAGGCCCTAACATAATAAGGAGGTCATGGTTTTATTTTATTGAGCTCCTCCAGGTCTGGGTTGTGCAACACAGACCAGGAGTCCTTGCTGTGGTGGAAACCTGGTTGTCCCTCAAAATACCAGACCCTGCTGTCACCTTAAATGGGTACATGCTCTTCAGGGAAGATAGACTGGGGAAAGAGGCTGGGAGTGCCATCTATCTAACTGACTCACTACAGGGGTATGTCCTTCCAAAACTCTCCTCTGGGAATAGTGCTTAGACACTGGCAGTCAAAATTACAATAGGCAAGAAGGGTAAATCACTTACAGTACTATCTGTTTATACCCTCCTCGAGACATCACAAATGGCTTCAATTCTGTCCTGGAATGCATCTCCAACTTGTCCAATCATTCCGAGGTAGTCTTCCAGGGTGATTTTAACATTAATTGGTTGGCCCCTGAAGCCAGCCCATTCAGGGATGATGCCGCCACCTTAGACCTAATCCCGGCTTGTGACCTCTCCCACAAGGGTCAACTACAGGACTGGCAATAGTACCCTGTTAGACCTTATATTTACTAACCACCCAGGGAGATTCTCAAATACTGAGGTCCTACCTGACTCACTCAGCGATCACTCTCTGGTTCTCCGTTGCTGTGCAAACCACTCCCCCAAACTCCCTGTAAAATAATCATATAGTCATATGCTCAAAACAGGACAGCTAAAGCTGTTCCAAGACTACCTTTACATGGTGATGGTCCCTCCTCTACTTGGCGAACAGCACTGACCATGCCTTGGTGTATTTCATCTCCACTTTTAATAAGCATGTGATATCTTCACACCTTTTAGAAAACAGGTAATCAAAGGCTCCAGTAACCCCTGGATCACCTCTGGTCTCCTTAAACTTATGGACACATGGGACCACCTCTGGCAAAAAATGCAGCCACTGGCAGCCCTATAGACTGGCAGATGTAGAAGACCACCAGGAACATCTGCACCCATGAGCCTCACCTTGCTAAAGTGGCCCACTTCAAAGATAGCCTTTCCCCCACCTGGGGGAATAGGAAGAATTCTGGGATAACTTCAAAGATCTCACCAGTAAACCCAACACTTCCCCCTGTCCATGTTAAATACTAATGATATCATAACCCAAGATCCTCAGCTCATAGCTGTCACCTTTAACACTGCCTTTACAGACCTTAGAGGTGTCCTCCCCCCTGACTTCTTCTCTAATCCTCCTAATTCATATGGCTTAAATTTGAATCTTGGCCCCACTTCTACACCCCCCTTTCCATTTCTGGATTGTCACACTGCCTGAAGCCAAAAAGTACATCCAGCAAGTTCTTGGGAAAACCAGATTCAGTAGTGATACTCTGGACCCCAAGCTATTACACCTCGTACTTGACACCGTCATATTCCCCCTCACCAAACTACTAAATATATCCCTCTGTCTAGGACAAGTCCCCAAACAGTGGAAAGCTGCAGTAGTGACTCCAGTCCACAAGAGTGGTGGTAGGGTCTCCCATAGCAACTACTGCTCAATATCCATCCTTTCCACTTTGTCTAAAGCCTTGGAAAGGATTGTATGCAATCAACTGGCTGAATACCTTGCCAAGTACAATCTGCAATGCCACCAGCAACATGGCTTCAGGAAGCGGCACAGCACCACCTCAGCCCTTCTTGAATTTACCAATTTTATCCATAAAGCTCTCGACTGGTCACATTGTAGGGTCTGTTTACATTGAACTTATGAAAGCTTTTAACATGGTTAATCATGCCCTCCTAGTAGCTACCCTCCCTGCCACTGGTCTCTCTTAGGAGGCAACCTCGTGGTTCACAAGTTACCTAAGTGGGAGAATGCAGCATGTCAAAATCCTTGACACTCTTTCCTCCAGCCTTTCCATTTGGTCCAGCAACCCCCAAGGTTCTATTCTCAGTCCCCTTCTCTTCAGCCTTTTCCTCAACAGCCTTCCACAAGCCTGCTCCAGCAAATTTCTCCTCTATGCAAATGATGCTGTCATCTTTTCCAGTCACCGAGACCCCTTCCCCCGGAGAACACCCTTCAAAAGAGCTTCACTGAAATAGAGTCCTGGTTTGCGCTTCACAAACTAATAATTAATTACAAAAAACTAAGGTGGAGTTATTTGCCAACCCCCCAAAACAAACATAAGGGGGCGTGCCTGAGCATCCTCAACAGCCACTACCTACCACTGGGGCAAGTTACCAGCTTCAAATATCTTGGGATAACCCTCAACTGCCCTCTATCCTATCATGAACATGTTACTCAAGTCTGTAGGGCTGTGAACACAAGAATTGGGCTACTCTACAGGCACAGGAACTATATGACTACTGATGCCCTTCACCTTGCAGTAACAAGCTCAGTCCTTTCCATAATTTATTATGGGATTGTCATCTATGGCTCTGCAACTGACACTATACTTAATAGAATTTAGGTTGCCCTAAATGAAGCCTGCCATCTAGTTACAGGTGCAACCAGGCTCACCCATACCTGTGACCTCTATGACCAAACTAGCTGGCTAAACATCAAAGGCAAGTTACCTACCAGTCTTGCCTACTGGCTAAAAAGATATGTCTTGGTCTCTCTCCTCCCTCAGCACAGAAACATCTTACTCGTGTCATTACCCCCATGGTATGAGGAGTGCCACAAAAGCCTCATACCAAGTCCCTTTCTGTAGGACTACCCAAGGGCAGTGGGCATTCATGCATAGAGCACCTGTTTGGCTAAATGGCCTCCCTTCTGATGTCCTGGTAGAACCCAAGTGAGGTCATTTTACATCCACGCTCCCTCAGTACCTACTTGATACCTTACAGCTGTGACTGTCTCTAGCCTGGGCAGGTGCCCAGCCCTCCACCCCCACCCCATTTCTCCCCTCTACTTGTTACTGGTGACTAACTCAACTCAGATGGTTTCTGCTTAGCTAAGTATTTCCCCTATTCTACCTTGTGCACTGACTAATCTAGTACTTCCCTTCTTATCTTCTGCATTTTGTCCATCTTTATTCCTTAATCCTCTGTATTTAACTGTAACCACCCAGTCCCCTGGGGTTACTAGAATCCATCAGTATTAGTGTTAGGAAGGTAGAAGGCAGCTGGTAGGGAGCTTATTAGGGCCTTCTTACATAATGACACCATTGTTTGTTCAGCTAGCCCAAGAGAAAAGTGATTAGGTCATTAGGAACTCTCCCAGCAGCATAAGCCACACTGTGTGGACAGCTGCTCTGGGGAGCATAGAATGTTCAGTCAGTTGCAGTCAGTTGCTCAGTGAGGAGGTGAGAATGGCAGAAGGACTGCCAGTTGGGCTCTGAGTGGAGGACCCAGCATTTCTCACCCTACTGGAGTGTCATTTCCAGCTTTCAGTGATGTGGTGGAGACCAGTTCTGCAGCAGGACTTCTTGATTTCTACTCCCAGTGAAGCGGTAACATAGAAACATAGAAATTGACAGCAGATAAGAACCACAAGGCCCATCCAGTCTACCTATTCTTTCTACCTTATGAATGTGCCATAGGCCTGTACTCTGTCAATGGCCTGTCAATTCATACTCATCTTTATTGCTCCCTTATGCCTATCCCATGCCTGTTTGAAGCCCTGCACTGTATTCATATCCACCACTTCTTGAGGTAGACCATTCCATGCATCTACCACCCTTTCTGTGAAAAAGAAGTTCCTCACATTCCCCCTTAATTGGCCTCCCTCTAATCTCATGCTGTGTCCTCTTGTCGTGCTATTTTTCTTATATTGAAACATGTTAGACTCTTTCACCTTGATAATGCCCTTAAGATGTTTGAATATTTCAATCACATTACCTCTCTCCCTCCTTTGCTCTAGGGTAAACATATTGAGCTCCGTTAATCTGTCCTCATATGTTTTCTGATGCAATTCCTGCATCATTTTAGTTGCTGTTTTCTGGACTGCCTCCATTTTGTTAATGTCCTTGTGCAAGTGTGGCCTCCAGTACTGCACGCAGTACTCCAGATGGGCCTTACCAGTGTCTTGTAAAGAGAGATTATTACCTCCCTCTTATCACTTGCGATACCCCTACTAATACTACCCAACGTCCCTCTAGCCTTACCTACTGCTTTAATGGTCTGCTTGGAATATTTCAGGTCATTTGTGATATGATGCCCAAGTCTCTTTCTTCCTTTGTGATTGCCAGCAACTCCCCTCCCAACCTATAGGTGGCTTCAGGGTTTCATTCCCTATATGCATGATCTTGCACTTCTTTGCTTTAAACCCCATTTACCACTCTTCTGACCATTTTGCCAGTTTATCCAGATCTCTTCTCATTCTGCCCACCCCATCTGGATCATCTACTCTTTTGCAGATCTTGGTGTCATCTGCAAGCAGACAAACCTTACCCTCCAGTCCATCTGCAATGTCACTGATGAAGATATTGAAGAGGACTAGCCCCAGGACTGATCCTTGAGGTACCCCACTTGTGACTTGCATCTCTTCTGACTATATACCATTTATCACCACTGTTTGTTTTCTGCCCACCAACCAGTTTGCCACACAGTTGACCAACTTCTGACCCAACCTGAGCCTACCCAGCTTATTAATCAATCTTCTATGTGGAACAGTATTGAAAGCTTTGCTGAAGTCAAGGTAGGCGACATCAACTGCTCCCCCTTGGTCCACCACTGTGGTTTTCCAGTCAAAGAAATCCATGAGAGTAGTTTGTCAGGACCTTCCTGTTGTAAATCCATGCTGTCTTGCATTCTGTGCTGCTATGGATTCCAGGTGTTGCACTATCCTTTCCTTAAGGAGTGCTTCCATAATCTTGCCCACTACTGAGGTAAGATTGACTGGTGTGTAGTTCCCTGCCTCCTTCCTGCTACCAGTCTTGTGGAGCGGGATCACATGAGCCCTTTTCCAGTCTTTTGGGACTTGTCCTGTGCTCAGAGACTCACTAAACAGTTCTGATAATGGCTCTGCTAGTTCTACTCTTAGCTCCTTTAGTACCCTGGGATGTATGCCATCAGGTCCCATTGACTTGTCCACCCTGAGCTTAGCAAGCTCTTGTAAGACCCTTTCTTTTGTGAAGGGATTAGTGCACCCCCCCCCCCCCGTGTCCATGGTGTTGAGCTGTGGGCCCTGCCCTACCTTATCCTCAGTTAATACTGAGCAGAAGTATCTATTTGGGATAGATGCCTTTCCTTGGTCCTCCTCGCACTCCCCCTTATCCCCTCTGATCTTAGCAATACCCCCTCTGGACATTCTCCTTTCACTAATGTATCTATAGAAAGTCTTGTTACCTTGTTACTGTTCATGCTAGTGTTTCCTTGGTTTGCGCCTTTGCCTGCCTTACTGCCTTCCCTGCTTCCCTTAGGGAAGTTTGGTATGCCTCCCTATCTTCGTCCCGCTGCATTTCCTTATATTTCCTGAAGGCCAGCCTTTTGATTCTGTCCTTTTCTGCTACTGTTTTTGAGAACCAAAGTAGTTTCCTTCTTCTTTTGCTCTTGCTTTTCTCTGTAACACAGTGGGATGTTGCTTCAAGTATTGCATCCTTAATGCTTGCCCACTTTGCCTGTACCCCCGCACCTGTATTTCTTCTTGCTAGGGCTAGCTTAACTCTGTTGGCCATTTTATCAAAGTCAGCTCCTCTGAAGTCCCATATTTTTGCATTGGAATGGGATGATTTAGTTCTAGTGGTTAAATTGAACCATACCATGTGATGGTCACTGGCCCCCAGGTGACCTTCTACCTGGAGATCTGTGATCCTTTCCCCGTTAGTCAGTACTAGATCTAGGATAGCCCTGTTTCTTGTGGGTTGTTGTACCAGTTGTTTGAGGTCCTCCCCCTGCAAGGAATCCACTATATGTCTAGTTCTGGCAGATGTTCCTGCTGGTATTGACCAATCTGTATCTGGCATGTTGAAGTCTCCCATTATCAGAAACTCCCCTTTAGCTGTCATGTTTTGTATATCTTCTAACAGTAATGTGTCTATGTCCTCCCCCTGGTCGGGAGGCTTGTAGACAACCCCCCCAGTTTATATGGCTGTCCCATTTCCTGTTTCCAGGGTGACCCACATTTCTTCTGGCTCCTTATGTATATTCTGAATTTCTGTAGCTTTGATATTTTCATTGACATGAAGGGCCACTCCACTCCATCTTTTTGCACCTTGGTCTCTTCTGAACAGTACATAACCGGGTATGGAAGTCTCCCAAGTGTGTTTACTGGTGAATCATGTCTCGCTAATGGCTACTATGTCCAGTTTAGACTCTGTCTTTGCTGCCTGCAGGTTTGGGATCTTGTTTCCCAGACTGCGAGCATTTGTGTACATGATTTTCCATTGGCTAGATTTCGGTGTGTTAGTTGTTGGGCAAGGTCCGGCATTTCCCCTGTGTGTCGTATGGGAAGCTGGACCTTTTTCCTTACCTACTGATGCAAATGAACTGCAAACATGCTGAACTCCTGTTTGATAACTAGCTGAGGGGAGAGAAGTGTTCTTCCCATTTCATGTATCGGGTGCTACACCCCTCTCCCCATTTGTTAGTTTAAATATTCTGAAAAGATGTCAAACTTCTGCCCCAATGCACTGACTCCCTCCTTGGTCAGATGCAGTCCATCGAATTTAAAGAACTTTCACTCCCAAAACTGGACCTCTCTAAGGCCTTCGACCTGGTGGATCACACACACTTGCTAACTAAGCTTAGCCAGCTGGGGCTGGATCAGCACTCCCTCAGCTGGTTCTGTAATTACCTCACTGACCGCACTCAACAGGTCAAGTGGAAAGGGGTCACCTCCAAACCCCTACCTTTAACTGAGGGGTCCCACAGGGCTCATTCTTAGGCCTCCTTATGTTCTCCCTATTCACAAACGACCTCTATGGACATTGTGGGGGCAGCTCCATAGTACAGTATGCAGACGATGCAATGCTGTACAGAACAAGAGATCGCCCATCTGATCTAGGACTCTGGCTCCAAGATGACTTCACCAAGGCAGAGACTTAGCTAATTGAGAACTGCCTGGTCCTCAACTCCACCAAGACTAAGGCTATGCTGTTTGGGCCAAAATCCCTGGGTCTCTCCAGGGACCATCTTCTGCCACTCACTACCTTATCTGGCTCCAAAATAGAGGTGGTACAATCAGTCAAATACCTTGGCCTCACACTAGATCAGGGGCTCACACTGAAGTCCCATGTGGACGCTGTAACAAAAAACATTCACCAAAGACGGGGCCTTCTCTATCGTCTAAGCCACAACATGATACCAGAGACTAGACTGGCAATCTCACAAAGCATCCTTCTCCCAACCTTAACTTATGCCGCCCCATCATACTCAGCACCTCTAAAATGGACCACAGTAGACTAATGACAATATAACACAAAATAGCTCGCTTTGCTTCTAAATCATACCCCAGGACCCACCATTGTGATGCCCTCACAGACCTCAACTGGCCATCCCTGTACAATAGGCTCCAGTACCCCCTACTACGCTGGATCTACAAGCTCCTTGATGCCCAACCTCCGGCAGGTCTGATCGGACTACTTTCCCCAAAGCGGAACAGATGCCCACTCCGCTCCTCGGACAAAAAACTCCTGGAAACACCCCTGACCTGCACTGTCGCAGGGAGTAAATCCTTTACTCACCTAGCCCTGGAATCTTGGAACAATCTCCCCAGTCATCTTCAGGAGGCACCGACCTTAGCAATCTTTCAAAAGGGATTGCATGCTCACCTTATCAAACCAAGTCCCTGCCACTGTCCCAATTGCTAAGACAACCCCACCTCATGTCAATTTGTACTGACTTAACACTGCTCCCCTACAAGGGCTATGACTAATGACTGCACAAGCGGGTACTCTGCCCCATACGGAACTTCTCGTATGCACTCAAAGCACTTATCACCCTCACCCCTATCTGCCATCACTGCTGTACTCTATATTGTAATGTATTTGCTGCTGTCTTCTACAGAAACTGTATACTGTCCTCATAACCCCGTATTATATGTACTACTCTACCATGCTGCACTCATCAGTATAATATACCTCCAGCATTAGATGTACTGTACCATATTGCAGTATTAGATGTGCTACTGTATTAGACGCACTGTACTACTAGTGTACTAATATCATGTACCTCTTGCCCTCTTACACAAAAACTGTAAAATTGTATACTGTCCTAGTAACCCTGTATGATATGTCTGATACTGTGATACCTGACTGTATGTTCAAACCATATGTAACAAACTTTGGGTCGCCCCGAAAAAGGGACCCTCGGGGCCCAGTGGGCTTATCCGGTTAACAAAATTTAATAAATAAATAAATACACTGTTGCCAGTTACCTATACATTTGTGATCTTTTTCCTGGCTCCAGCCCTTGAACCACATGTTTAGCTCCCATTTCTCCCCCTCTCTGATCTTTCATCCATCTGCCCCCCTCTGCCAGACTGGCAGGATCTCAGAGAAGGAGATGCCAGATGAAATGGATGACAGTTTGTCACCCAGCCTGGTCAGGTCTGGAACTGATTGTTCTTAGTGGACTCAAGGGGCAATCCCATGAAGGTTCTGTGTGTGTGTCAGCTGCTTTGGAAAGGAATTTTGAGAGACTGTTTGATCTGCTACCCAGGAGAATGCCTTTTTGTTATTTCATGCCCAGTGGATGGGAAAACCAGTTTGTGAGTACTGTTCTAGGAGACATGATCTCCACTTATTTAGGGAAATTATAATCTGGGGTGTGTATGCCCGTAGAGAAGGCTGGAGCACACCTGTCAGTGCCCCTAGTTCACCCAGGAGAGTGAATTTTCTCTTAAACTGTTCACCCAGGAGAGTGCAATTTATTCTTTGGTCACTCCAGTGAGTGACGGATATTGAAAGTATGGGACCTCAATCATTTCAGTGGGGAATGGGGGTTTCAATGATGTAACCCTGAAGAATGGCAGAGACTGTCTGTTGGGGTGAATGCCATCTAAGTGCTTACAAGGCAGGGCTTTCTGGTTCATAAAGGGCACCAGTTATACCTGAGCAAAGGCCAGTGCTTCAGGTTTAGATGTATTGCTGAGTTTCACATAATTGCATCTAGGTTCAAAGAAAATTTCTGAGTGTGTGGCTTAGTTTCTCAATATGTACTCTCATGGGAGGAAAATGTTTGGGTGCATGGCCAGGTGTCCACTGAGATGCACCATTGGGAAACTGGGAAGAAGATGTTCTATTTGTGTGTTCATGGACTGTACTGCATGCAAGGAGAGTTTGTGATATGTACCTGTCCTGCCTAGACCGACCCTTGGGGGTCCACTTCTGCTTTCAATTTTCTATCTGTTGAATAAAGCCATACTGCACAATCCCAATTACCGTTCTGGACATTCCGAGTAATGCTTTTGGTTGTTGGATTTACTGGGGCTCCCTCAGCAGTTTGGATCTAGTATATATCTAGCAGCCTCCATCCAGGACCTGGGTTGTGATTTTTACACAAGGTTCATGTTGTTTTGTTCTTGTACCCCCCTTCCTCTAGAAAATGAGCCAGGTATACATCCTAATGCCAAGGGTGGTACCAACCTTTTGTAAAGTAAATGGTATGCAGTATGTGTGTACCAGTGTTCCACATTTTAATGGGGGGGTGCCAACTAGTTAAAAAATGGCCTGGGGGTTGCATAACAAAGTCATTTTCATATTGCTTTCACAATATCCTACTGCCATTCAATGTGTTTTCCTCAAACTTTCTCCTTCTGTAGCAATTAGTGTGCTGCTGTGATTCCTGCCAAAGTCTGTTTTTACTGCTATAATATTCACTTTGTAGTATGTATATCCTTGTTCCCATTTTGTATTCCTTGCCTGAAACCTTTGTGTAGTATATTTTCTGTATGAGCACCCTCTCATGTGGAGCCTTTTTAAATGAGTCTCTGACTCTAAGGTAATTCTGAGACTTAAAATAAATAAAAAAATAAAAGGGAAAGACCCTCAGCTACTGGGAAGCTGCTTCCCTATTTCTTTGATTAATGCAGAGGCAAAGCCCCTAGCTAAGATCCTAGCCCATAGAGTGGACTCTCTCATGCCTACCATATCCACCCATTGCAGGTGGGATTCATCAAGGCTAGACTGGGGGCAGACCACCTGTATTCCTTCATCAGTCTGTTCCATGCTGCCAGCATTGCTTCCACTCTGGTAATGGTAATGGTAATAGCAGTAGAGTTTGGAAAAGCCTTTGACACCATTGAGTGGGAGTACATTCACTTTGTTTTTGACTTGATGGGCTTTGGTCTCATTTTCCAGAAGTGGATTTCCAACCTGTATGCTTTGCACTCTGTTAGGGTCCTCACTATCAACCTCTTCTCAGATCCTTTCTCCCTATGCAGAGGCACCTGATAGGGCTGTTCTTGCTCCCTCTCCTCTTTGTCCTAGCTAAAGAGTCCCTAGCTATTGCCATTAACATTAGTGAGCTTGGGGTGGCAAGGAACATGTACTACAAAATACATCTGAGAATGCCCCCACATAAATTCCTAAAGCACTTCACATCATTAAACTGACAAAGCATGCCTACAAATATTTCAACTAGCCCAGAAGTGGTACTCATAAATGTGTGGGAGGGTTTGGTTGGATGGGTGGTCCTAAGTGACAGAGGATCGATACCATGTTGCTCCATATCTGGAGTCAAATAAGCTGTTAATTTCACTGAACCTCTGCCACATCTCTTGAGAGAGACCTGCTATCTCCATAATGAAAATGTGCCTACTAAAAAATGACACACATATGTAGCATTTCCTGATGATATTTATTTTCAGCAAGGGTGGATTGAGGGAAAACTGTGCTTGAGTCATTAACACTGCAAAGACTACTATGGTACTTTCTTGTAACACAGCTGTAAGCAGTATACTAAATGTTTATGGTGGTTGAAGGGTGGAGGAAAAGGGTAGGGCGGAATAATTAATTACAATAAAAGTACTGTGGAGTACAGTGGCATGGAGGGCTGAGGCATCATGCGTTGCCTCCTGCCACGCCAGCAACTCATGTTCATGGTGCAAGCAGGTCATCGGGGATTGGCCAGGAAGGGAGAGGATCAAGTATCCAGGGGACAGCTCTCCTCTCCCAGGGAGGGTGGGGAACAGGGACCAGCACCTGCTTGACACCTAGTGGAGACTAGTCATTCTCATGCCGCATCCTACACTGTGGGGCATGGAGGCAGAGCAGCTGACCAGCATGCTACATGCAGAAGAGTGCACAGCTTGGCTATTGTTAGCATTGCACACTCCCCTCCCCAGAAAAATGGAAACTGGTCCCAGTCGAGCTGGATGAAGGCCATCCTCTGCAGGAGCCACCCCCAAGAAGGCACCTCCCTGAACTGGATCTGTTCCTGGTGGGTAGAGTTGTGGGCTCCTGACTGCCCTGCCATGGAGGATAAGCCATGGGAGAAGAAGGGAAGGTAAGCCTGAAGGTCGGGGATGGGGCTGGGAGGACGGCAGGATAGTGGTCTGACTTGGATGGAGGGAGAAACAGTAACTAAAAAACAAAACAAAATAAAAGTGCTGTGCATGTGGTGTTTGATTTGTGATGAGTCCTGATACCTTTTAACTCAATTATACCTCGTCGGCCATTTTGTATCAAGGTTGAGCAATCGAAAACTCGGACTTCAAATTGCGCTCCGTGTGGTTATGAGTTAACAGTGTGCCAGGAGTCTGTAAGAGATCAGCCCCTCAAGAGGCGGCTCTTCCTCGAAAGTGACACTGTGAGCCACTTCAGGAGAACAGGTGATCCTTTGATTTACACAAGAACATACAGGCTGCTTAGAAAGTGCAGCCACACCACAGTCCAGCACGTGAGGCCCAAATCAGACTACTATACTATAACTAACATCACTGTAACTCAGGCTTCAAAGCATATCTTGTCTGTTTTTTCTCTCTGTTCCCAGCTTGCAATATTAGCATGCTTTTCAAACAGCACTCTAAATAAACTGCACATTTATCGATTATGCTTCCTTTATACTGATTGACTGGATTTATGCATCTATTCTGAATTGTCAGTTTTACTCTCTGAGACCCAACAAAAAATATTGCTTTTAAAAAAGTTGTCTATATTCTGTATATGAAATGTTCTGCTGCTCTTTTACTATGTATTATGTGCTCATTTACTGTTTTTACTGAAAATTCAATAAAATCTTTGGACCAAAAAAAAAAAGAAACTGCACATGACACAAAGTATAACTTACTATTTTATTAGCAACTGATGCAACATCGGACTTCTACACACCCCATTTTACTAACAACCTGTTCTTAAAAAGGGAAAAATACATTTCTTGGTACCTGAAGTAATATACCTTGGTCACAAAGTGGATCCAAAGGTTGTACCTAGTGAATGAGCATGTACAGGCAGTTCAAGATGCTCCTAAAACAATTTCTGAATTAAAAGTATATTTGGGCTTACTGATCTATTATGCCAGATTTTTACTGATGTACTGTATCTACATCTACATTCTTCGCACCATTGTATTTTTTGCTGAAGACAGGAGCAAAGTGACATTTGGACCCAGCTCAGAACAAAGCCTTATGCTTGTCTAAGAAACTGCTACAATCTTCAGAAGCCTTTGTTTCAGAAGTTCTTGTACGTTATCAGGCTGGCAAAGATCTGATCATCACGTGCGATGTATGTCCATATGAAGCTGGAGTAGTTTTATCTCACAGGATGTTGGATGGTTCTGAGAAACCAATAGGGTTTGTATCCCAGGCACTATCCCCTGCTGAATGGAATTATTTTCAACTGGGTTGGCAGTTCCGCAGATGAGTTCCAAATGTAGCACATGAATTCCAAATGTAGCACACTCTACCTTTATATAATTCATGATGTTCAAATTGCATTTCTCATGTGGGTTGTTCTGGGTGGAAACTGCAAATTCCAATTTTGTAAACGGTGTGCTAAATTGTATACATTTTGTAAACTTTTCTGACATTCTGACTGTGTCGAAATCTGAATCTTCTGCATGTGTTCCGTAAGTTTTCACCCCCTTCTGTGAAATTTTCTGGCCAAACTGGAGAATTATACATACAGTTCTGTGGAATTCCATTCCACAATTAAATACGTCAATCTACAATACAGGTAAGCATTCCACAGCTCTACAGAGAGCAAAGTGATCAGTTCTGCGGAATTCCATTCTGCAGTTTAATACATTATTCTGCAATACATGCACATCATTCCACTGTTGTAAGTTGGAATGTGATAAAAAGTTCTCAAAGTGCATTCCCGAATTTTGTAGCAGTAAAAGTTTGTCTTTTGTTGTAATTCCTCTTGCAGAATTCTATTTTCACACAACACTACATGTAACAACAAACACAGAGCCCATTGCACACCCAATCCCCTTGGTAAATCTTTGAAAAGTTAAAATTCCATTTTGAGGTGTGTGGCACACCTGTAGCATGCTTCCTCTTAATCACCAGTTAATTTCCTAGGTGGAAGCACTTTATTTGAAAGAAGCCAATTTAGGCAATGCAGTCTATATAAGTCAAGCCACCACAGGCAGTTCATAGTAAGGTGCTTTGACTTGATTCACATCAGTGCTCTGATATGATGACTAAGAGATCCCCTTTTTCATGCAGTCAGAGTAAGAAAATAACCTACTTATGCATAATAAAGTTTTAACTTTTCAAAGATTTATCTTGTGGGGTGCATCGAATTCTGTTTGTTTGCCATTCTGCAGATAGCCTCCCACAGAATACAAAAATATGCCATAACATAAATAGTGTATGAATGTACTATAGTGTATAAATCTTTTTTTTTATTTTCTGCATTTTCTGAAGCAGTCACTGGTCTTCCAATCCTTCTGCCCCTCCTCCCCCCACCTGTCACCCTACCATCTCTAGTGCTTACCATTCACCGACTGACAGTGTCCCACAGCACCCCCCATGACAGAGCCCCTGGGACCTTGACCAGCTATCCTGGGACTGGGAGGTGTTTAGTTCAGATACTGGTTGGGGAACCCAGTGTGCAAGTGTGGGGCCTGTGAGGAGGAGTGGTGTCATCCAGGTGGGCTGGAACAGGTTTTTCCCTGTAATAAAGTCCCTCCCTCAACTTCTGTTTGGGAAATGCAGATGCTTTGAGACATTTACCCTTGCAGTACCTAAAAGTCCAGCAAAAGAACAAGCTGAAGAGAAAGTGTTATCAGTAGACCACCTAAATCCATCTCTTGTGACAGCTGTGCAGGTGAAAACTTGGTCTGTCAAGGATCCAATAGTCTCCAAAGTCAGAGTAATCATGTTACAAGGTTGACCTGATATTACCCATGACCCTGACCTGATGCCATATTTTAAAAGGACTGAACATAAGGTGCTAAGATGGATGTGTATTGTGTGGAACAAAAGCTGTAGTTTTTAGTACAAGGCTAAGAGTTGGTCCTGAAGGGACTGCATCAGACCCATCCAGAGATGGCAAAAATGAAAGGGTTACTCAGAAGTTACTTGTGGTGGAACAAAACAGACATGGACATTAAACGTAAGACAGAGATATGTGAGCCATTTTAAGAAAGCCACAAATCTCTAGCAAGGGCTTCACTTCATTCTTTGGAAATGGCCATGGAGGAGATTGCATCTCAGTTATGCTGGTTCATTTTTAGAGAAAATGTTTCTGGTTCCGTTTAATTGTCTAATTTTATAATACTCATATACTGTATAATCTGATGTGAATTCTTACTGTAGTCAAAATGTATGTTTATTGTTAACTATTGTTATCTCCATCATGCAATCTACTGTAAAGTGTATTGCTTGTTGTTTGTATCTTCCCTATGCTGTGTTCTTATTTTTTAATTAATATAATTAATCCTGGGTTGCCCCTGAAAAAGGGACTCTATGAAGTCCAGTGGGAATACCCGTTCAATAAAATTCAATAAATAAATGAATAGTTGATGCACATTCTGTAAGATTACATCTCAATTATTCTGGTCCATTTTAAGGGAATTTTTCTTTATACCACTTGATGCACATTCCAATTGGGTGTTTGGATATATAGATACTGATGCAGATCAATCAATCAATCAATCAATCAATCTTTATTTAACCAAGTGGAACACCATTGAGAAAGCACATTTGCAAGGCGGGCCTGGGTAGTACACATAAGCGATTCAATAGAACATCAATAACACAAGTTAGCACAACAGGAAAGCATAGACAACCTGAAACATGTTAAGGCAAAGGGTAATACAACAACTCTGAATACAACTAAAATAAGGAATTATATACAATAAGTATACATGTAAAATAACAGTTCATAATATAAGTGTAACCCCTAGGTGGCGCTATCCCAAGGGCTACTACCCCTGCCTCTTGGCTAGTAGCAGGTTTAGGGGCCTGAGTTCTGAACCAGGTGCCTCCACCCGGAGGTCAGGGTTGGTAGTGGTCAGGCTAGCCTGGGCACAGCCCTCCGGGACACTGTAACCCCCCTCGTTCCCTGCTAGTGGCCGGAGCAATACACAATAATCACTTTCACAATGCCCCTGATACATCTTACCAGTACCCACACTGTTTGCACTTACCAACTGGGCTGGTTCCTCTGGCTCGATCCTGGGGACCCCCTGTAAAACAAGGTTATGCACAGCAAATAGCAACAGTACAGTACTCTTGGCATAAACTGGAGCCACAGTCAGATTAAATGCAGAAGAAGTTAGATCTGATTTATTCAGAGAACTTGAACAAGGGAGGGGCATACTCAAGTTAATTATCAATCAAACAGTTATGCATGCATTTCAGAGTCCCTAAACAGTCACACCCTCTGGGTACCCAGTTGGAGAAGAGATGGGCTAGTCAGGACCATTCCTCAGGGTAGGCCAGCGTCGCAGTTGGTTAGGGCCCTGTGATGGAAAAACAACATGCACAACACATGCTATTTGTAATCTGGAGCCAGAGGGTTCAGTTTGTGAAGAAAAAAGAAACAACAAGACAATCAGATGACACACTTAGATTAAGCTGTTGTTGCAGGGAGCTACCCTGATGACTACTCATGATACCCAAGACTGGACACATGCTGGATGAAAATCGAGACAGCAGATGGTTGATCTGGAGAGCCAGGAGAAGCAGGGCCCACATGATTCACCGAGGCATCATTCCTGTTCAAGCGTGGAGCAGAGGGCTGATCCCCAGGCAGGTATCTCATTGATGGCTTTCTCTGTGCAGTGGGGTAGTCTGGCATGGTCCAAGCCGAATGGAGATGAACATGGACTCAGTCCATTTGGGCTAGATGCAGCTTCCAGCAAGCAGAACATAGTTCTTACAGTGGGGAACCAAATCATGACCCACTATCAATACACAGCACATTTACACAAAAAGGATTCTGCAGTACCAGGCAAACCGCTCTCCAGTCATGATAGCAAAGCCTCTGCTCAAACTGGGAGTTCAGAGGTAGCTGGAAATCCTGACAGGCCGATCGCATTCAGCAAAATCTTCGGTCTTCCTCGGGTATGAGCCTGGTCACAAGTCAGTGGCTTTCTTTGGTCTCACTTCTCGGATTTAGTCCAGAAATTACTCTTTTCCCTCTCAGGGCAGCAGGCAGACATGCAGGCCAAAACTCAGGCATTTCCACAGTTCTCCCACGTGAAACTATGTAGACGGATGCTCGACTGTCTCGAGCTGTTGCTTCTTTCGCTTCCGACTTAGATCTGCCCCAGACAGCAGGCAGCTTGGGAATTTGCCCAAGATCCAAAAGGTTTGATTGGCTGATTCATCTGTCAGTCACAACAAAGGCTCCCCCTCCAGGTGCAAAAAGGTGCCAACATCCCAAAATTACAATTCCCACAGATTTTCTGACTCCACACAGCCCCTGTAAGCAGGCTCCATTTTAGAGTCCCAAAGTACCATTGGTCCAATTCGGCAGTTCAGGACCAAGATGGTGAAGATAAACAGAACAGTCCTTGCTGCAAGGAAAGCAGGTTAGACAAACTACAATATCATCATAACTCTAATAGATATTCAGCAAGCAGTCACATCTCCTAACAGAGCTCCCTCTGCACAACTAGCGATGGCAGAAATGGAGCGACTATCAGGCAGCCCGGGTGGGACTCAAGCATGGACACACTCAGCCCCCCCAGATCAATTATAACTGCAAACCTGGCAGCTCTTAAAGAGACAGAATTCAGAGGCTTTACAGGCACTCTCTAGCAATACCATGTAAATGGTTAGAACACAGGACACCAGCCTGGCAGTGAGCATTTAGGCAAGCTCAAGGAAGACTTTTCGGAAACCCCCATTTGTAGGGGGTTACATAAGCAATGTCTCAATATAGGAGTCAGCCTACTAGAAAGAGTGACAGAAATGTAAGAAGGCATGAAGGATAAGAGGAAGGGAGAGATGAGGGTAGGAGGAAGGATGAGTGCTACAAGTATCACAGTAGTGGCAGCAGTGCAATTAACGACAGAGAAAACATTTACAGGGCTCAGAGAAGGATCTCGCATAAAGGGATCTGAACTCCACAAGATTAATTGAGTTAACCAGTTTTAAAGTTTTCTGGATTTTATTCCATAGCTGGGGCAGCACGTAGCTGAAGGAAGCTCTACCGAAATGGGAATTGACCTTAGGTACACATAGTGAGATGCAAGAATAACTTCTCAGGGCGTAATTGCCTGAGGTGCAGAGAGGTAGACAATCAGATATGTAGAGGAGGAGTTTCTTAATAATAGCTCTGTAGGTCCAGAGTATAGCATTCCTTTGTTTTCTGAATGTAAGTGATGACCAACCCACTAGGGAATAAAATGCACAATGATGCGTGGTGTAAGTTGCACCAGAAATGAAGCGTAGGGCTCTGTGGTACAAGATGTCGAGCTTAGCTAGTGTTGACACTGGAACTTGACCATAAAGGAAGTCAGCATAGTCCAATAGAGCTAGGAAGGTGGTTTGAACCAGCCTCTTCCTAGCCTCTTGGGTAAACAGATGTTTAATTCTATAGAATAGGCCAAGCCTTTGCTTCAGTTTTTTGATAGTTCCTCTACATGCTCAGTGAAAGAGAGTCTTTTGTCAATCCACACCCCTAGGTATTTGAATTTCACAACAAAATCCAGTGATTCACCAAGCAGTGTGGTGATAGGTGGCAGTGGGCAAGATTTTGAGGGATTTGAGGCCATAACAAGTGGCTACAGAAGCATGGCTTTTGTTTGTTTTGCATTTAGGAGTAGTGTTTGGTTAAGGAGGTTGTGTTGAAGTGTACTGAAATCTGTTTGTAGGTCTGTACAAGCACTCTCAGAAAAAGGCCTGGCAATGCAGAGGACCGTGTCATCAGTGAAAAGGTAGATGCTGGCTGACTTGATTCCATAGTCAATATTATTAATGTATAGTGCAAAACGTAAGGGTCTCAAAGTGGAGCCTTGTGACACTCCTCTGCTGATTGGTTTCAGTGAAGCAAGATCACCACTGCTTTGACTTGCTGCATATGTTCTGACTAGGGATGCAACAAAATTAAATTTCACTGGTGAAATTGCGGCAAAATTGGCAATTTTGCCATGTGAAATGTTTCACACAAATACGGTGAAATTTCACAATTTCACCTGCATTTTCACCCTTTGAGCAGTCCACCAACAATGACAAAATTTCACCCGTGAGTGTCGAAATTCCACCAATGATGGAGAATTTCACCCACCAGGTAAAATTTAAGCTGGCTTAGGGCAAAATTTACTCTAATGAGCAAAATTACACATTTCGCCCGGCAAAATATTTTTCGTAATGCACTAATTCCGTAAAATATTACAATTTCACCCATCACTAGTTCTGAGAGGTAACTAGAAAACCATTTCAATGATAGTGCATCCAATCCAACATTATGAAGGGTAATCAATAGCAGATCATGGTCCACAGTATTGAAAGCCTTACCTAAATCAAGAAAGACTGAGCATATGTAATCCTTTAAGTCAAGGGCTCTCTGCCAGTTATTCATTACCTTAGCAAGTGCTGAGATTGTATTGTGATGGGGCCTAAAGCCTGATTGTACTAGACTGAGCAGGTTGGAGGCATCAAGATAGTTTCTAACTATTTTCTCCAGCAGTTTGAAAAGGATGGAAAGTAAGGAGATCGGCCTGTAATTGTTGAGGTCACTTGGATCTCCAGATTTGAAAAGGGGTATGACTTGGGCAGTCTTCAAGATTGACGGGAGTTCACCCATGCCAAGGGACAAGTTGAAGAGGTGTATAACTGGTGCTGCCAAGACTAAATGACCAAGCTTTAAAAAATGTGGTCCAGTAAGATCGGCTCCGGCACTATTTTTGGTATCCAATTGGAGGAGCAGGTCTTCCACTTCTTTGCGTGTAGCAGACTGACAGGAGAAACCTGTATCTAGGGCATAGTGGTTAGGGACAGAGATAGCTGTGCCCTGGATTGCAAACTGAGTTTGGAGGTTGTTGGCCGGTGATGAATCAAAGGCCATCCCAGCATTGGCAAAGTGTTTGTTTAGGAGGTCTAGGATCTCAGCTTTGTTGGTGATGGAGGAGCCATCATACAAAATTTTAAGGGGAGGGAGCCAGAGGATGCATGGCCTGGAATATCTTTAAGTGTTCTCCAGACCTTAGCAGGGCATGTGGTGGAGGAGTCCAGTGTTGTACGGTAATAGTTAGACTTTGCAGTTCTGATAAGCTTTGTGCAGTGATTCCTGGCTGACCAGAAGGAAGTTCAGTCAGAAGCCAATGGCTGAAACCTGCATTCCTCCAGGCAGATGTGTTCCAACCTCACTGTTGCCTGCAATTTTACAACATTTGAGCAGGACTTTCACTCACCAGAGATGCTATGCAGGGGGTTTTGTGAGTGTATGTGGACTTACTCTGAGCCGGTCAGCTGGGAGAAGGGGTGAGACATCTGCCCATAAAGCTTGTGCTGCTCATGGAGTGCTGACGGCGAATACGACATAATTACAAGCGTTACTCCTCAAAGAAAAAGGAAATAGAAAATATATTTTTAAAAGTTCAGCCTGCAATAAAGTGGCTTAATCAAAAAGGGGGTTGAGGATGTTTGATGGGCTTCACATGTCAGATGAAGTAAACTGCATGGTAAGTGCTTGTTCCTGACATATGCTTCCTATCAAATTGCGTTTTATATCTTGGGCATTGAAGTGGCTTGGGATATACTATTGTCTAGTTTGCTGATTAATGCTGATATTTTTAACACACATATAACAACAGTACATTTGGTAAAAGTTTGCATTATAAGATTAAGTCTGGTGTTAGTAATTATTCCACACCAGAAGACTGAAGTATGTTGCTATTAGGTAATCCTTTTTACTGAAATAAGTTAATTAAGTTAACATAGCCTAGGAATAATGTGTCTTGGTTGATTAATACCAGAATAGTGCCTGATATTTTTTAAAAATAAGTGTTTGAAATATATGTAGAATTATATTGTACTACTTTATCTATTGGTTGATTAATTGACAGGTGATAATCCTTGGTAGCAAGTAAAACAACTGATGAAGTTAAGTGGTAATGGAATACTAGGGGCATGGTGATTGTACTGTGATTTATTTTATCCAAGTTATTTTTGTTAAAATATTTTAACAGTGACAGTACAATTCGATTATTTAAAAGGTCATAATTACTTAAAATGTATAACCTGCTTTTTTGGTGTAGCCTATGAGTTTTTCTTTCTGTAAATCGGTATGGTTTGCTGAGTAAGGAGCAAAATAAAAATAGAGACTGCCAGTTGACATCCTTGCTTAAAAGTCTGGGCCCCAATTTAAGTAGGAATAGGAATTTTGGTAGCATCAGAAAAAATAAACTATTTAAGTGGAATAATTAAAAGCTGGGTCCACTTAAGAATACTAATTGGATACATTTGGGGCATGGTCCTGTAAGTAGCAATCCCAGCAGGGGCATGTTGCTGACTGTGCTTCTAAATATGGTAAGTGGAGAATTGGAATTAAATCCGGGCCCTACCCAGCAAACAATAACAAATTTAATTTGATTAGCACATGATAATGCCAGAAGTTTGGCAGGTAAACAAGCATTGTTTGAATACTGGATTCACATAGGAATCTATGATGTTGTAGGTATTTCAGAAACATGGCTTACAAAAAAGCATCCAGACTCTGAAGTGAGATAGCTGTCAAGGATTATACTCTATATAGGCATAATAGAGTACACAGCAGTAGGGGGTGGCCTTGTTTGTTAAAGATAGTTTGGGTCAGACAAAAAAAATGTTTTCAGGTAATATAGAGGGTATTGAGATGGTACTGGTGCATGTTCCTAAGTTACAATTGTGTGTTGGTGTGGTCTATTCACATCCCAAAGTAAAAATCACAGCATTTGAACAGCTTGCATTAAAATTAACCGCTATCGCTGAACAACAGGATATAGTGTTACTGGATGATTTTAATTGTGCCTGGGGAGCAGCAAAGGGACAACAATTGGAAAAGGAATTGCAACCATTGGGTTTAACCCAGATTATAAAATTGCCTGTAAGGAAAAGTCAGTTTCAGATTAATGGGAATATATTAGACTTAATTTTTGTGACTGCTGGGCTGCACACACAGAATGTTAAGGTGGGAACACCTAACTTAGGTGATCATTGCTACACAGAATGTAAAATAGTAAGGAAACATAGACAACTGGACCCACTAAAGGTTAAATATATCAGGGATTATGCAAGCAATAATACCCGACAGGGTGGGTGGTATTGCTCAATACCGCCCACCCTGGAGGGTATTATTGTGCTTAGAAAATGGGCACTGTAAAAAAATTAGTTTAATAAAAAAAGTTAATAAAAAATACGTTTACAATAACTTTTGAAATAAAATAGTTCCTCCACCTGTATTATACTGATGTGTTTTTGTCCTATAGGAGCTTCCATACTTATGACTGGAGCTAGTTGTCATGGTTATCCTCTCCCACACAGAGGTACACACACAGGAGAAAGCTGACTGTTCCAACCCCTCATTCATAAATGGTGCATTGCAATCTGGTAATAAAAAAGGGGCATGCTTTTTTTCTGGCTCCCCGAGCATAAAGTACATCCACCCTGTCCAACACAGTAATAAGGGGGCCAGAGGCAGTGGTGGTGACATGACCAGAGTGTCGTGGGTCACCTGTTGCAGCCCCCGGTGACCGTAAGTACAGCGGCAGCTCGGGAGGGTGCTATATGAGACCAGCGCGGCCGGGCAAAGCAGCGTCGGGGGTGGGCACCGGTGAGCTTTATAGAGCCGGGCACAAGGAGGGGAGGTGGCAGGGAGGAGCTGGCGAGCTGCACCAGACAGGAGGGTAGCGGGGACTGCTGCTGCAGCAGCAGGTGTGAGCTGACAGTACAGTTGCTGACGGCGCTTGTCCGGTTCCTCAGCTGCTTGTTCTCCAGAAAAATCAATAAAAAAAAACCCACAAAGACCATACTCTTGTCGGTCTGATCATGATCGCTCTCCAATTTGAGCTAGCGAGGAGGTAATAAGATATAAAGAGGCTCCCTCTCCTCTCACAATGTCAAAGGTTTGCCTTTCTTTTATTCATTTGTTGGGTGCTGTGTTCGAGTGGAACCAAGGGCGAGGAGCGTGTCATGCACAGCAGCACCGATCGGGATATTATTGCCAGTGGTGATGATCAGCTTCTGAGCTGAAAAGTAAGCCTGTGGTTTGTGTGTGTAACAGTTTGTTACAGAAGGTCGACTGACTTGGAACAAAAGGGAAACTACTGCTGTGCATTTTTCTTTTAAACATTACTGGGTGGATAAAGGACAGAATGGGAGGGGATCTTGGTAGCTCTCTCGCTAAGTGAGGGAATAAAATGGTGGCAAATTTGAAATAAAAAGTTTGCATTGTAGCCAATTAGGAAGCAGAGTGGGTGCTAGGATAATTCAGTGGGTGAAGGGGCACTGTAGTCTGGCTCTTATTTTTAGCTGGGCATCTATTGTCTGATAGATGCCCACCTAAAAACGTGTCTCAGCCAATCAGGAGAGAGAATTATCTTTAACCATTTTCTAAAAAAAGTTTAATAGGACAAAATTCCAACATGACTTGACTGCAGTTAACTGGGGGTGAATAGGCCATATTCCAGAAGTTGATTTGGCAGTCAAAGAATTTTCTGATACCTTTGTAACTATCCGAAACATAAATGCTCCTTTTAAACAAATTAAGAAAAGAAAATTCCATCATTCCTGGACTGATGACAAACTAAAAACCAGATCAGATAGGAAGACAAATTATGGAAGAAGTCAAATCAGACACTAAAATCCTAAGATTGGGAGTTGTTTAAAAAAGTACAGAACAAATGCAAAAACCTGATTAAAAATGCTAGGAAACGATATTTTAAACAGAAAGTTGAACAAACCAAAAGTCCTGCTCATTATTGGAAGTTGATAAAACAGAGGGAAAGTCAAGTCAGGACTTGGATATAGATATGCCTGATAAAGACGGGATTGAGTTAAATGTGAGCCTGACTGCAGGAAATTTAAATCATTATTTTTGCACACTTCCAGAATTGGACATAACAAATAAAGAGGATATCTCTGCTCTTACTTTAACTATTTCTGGTCATGATAATATGAAAACACCACAGTTCTACTTTAGGGAAATTAAATGTAAGGAAGTTCTAAAACAAATATATAAACTGAATTCACAAAAAGCTATGGGGTTGGATCAGGTGGAAATAAAATTCTTAAAAGATGCTATTAAACTGATAACTCCAACTTTAACCAACTTGTTTAATTTTAGTTTGCAGCAGAAAACATATCCAGATGGCTGGAAAAATTCTAAAATAATACCTATATTTAAAGGGGGAGACCGAGATACTTAAACAAATTATGGACCAATTGCCCTACTGTCTATAATATTAAAGGTTTTTGAGGGATTGGTCTCAAATCAGAGTCTGGATTTTTTGGAGAAGTATGGCTTACTAATAGTCAGGCTGGATTCAGAGTTGGGAGGTCGACGGACTTTGGTCTCGTGGACTTCCTTGATACAGTCACAAATGGACTGGAGCGGGGAGAGTCCGTGGAACCGATGTTCATCGACCTCTCAAAAGCCTTTGACTTGGTGGACTATAGTATCCTGATGGAGAGGCTTACCTTAGTGGGAATGTCACAGTCAGTAAAAACCTGGTTAGTCTCATACTTGATGGAACGAACCCAGCAGGTTAGTGTGGGGGAACATTTATCTGAGAAGAAAGGGGCATAAAGGGATGTTCCCCAGGGTTTGATCCTGGGCCCCCTTATGTTCCTAATTTATGTAAACCCAATCCCAAAAGTTATAGTAAAATCACAAATTTTTCTGTATGCCGACGATATGGCTCTGATAGCTAGAGCAAATGCTATATTAGAACTACAACATAAGTTGAAATCTGATTTTGATTCCCTGCAATGTTGGCTGACCACCTCTAAAATGATTTTAGGTAAGAAAAAAACTCCAGTAATGTTATTTCAAACAAGAAATGTTGTCAAACCATCAAGTCAGAAGATAAATATAACTACACTAGATGGAACCAGTCTGCAGGTAGTGTCTGAATATAAATATCTGGGAGTACTTTTATATTGTAGCTTAATTTTTGGTAAGCATATAGCAAGTATAGTGAAAAAAGTGAATATTAGATTGGGGGTTATTAGAAGAAAGACATCATTTTTGGCAAAAGAAGATAGAAATTGAGTAGTGTTGCAACTCTTAATGCCAATACTGGAAAATGGGAATTTATTTTGTCAGCATGCAACCAAGTCATCTTAGGAATGCCTAAACAAAGCATATTATAAAATAGCTAGGTATGTTTTACAATGTCATAGAAATACTCATCATTGTACTGTATTACAGAATTTAGACTGGGATATGCTAGAGATATGGAGAAAGAAAAGATTGGGACAGAAGGTTTTTATGGTACAGGGATGGAAATGAAATACTACGTATATATAGTCAGATGCAACAGAGTTATTATCTACCAAAGATTTGGAATGAACTGAAATTGGATGTTAGGAATGTAAGTAGATTGGGTTAGTTGAGGAGAGGCTTGGCATCAATGTGGAAATTAAATTGTCAGTGTTCAGAGTCCTAAGAGAGTCGAATTGTGATTTATTGTATTTGTTTGTTGGTTATTTAATGTGTTTTATTTGTTATTGTATTAGGCATTGTGACTGAGTTATGTTGTTGTTGTATTGTTAATTATGGAACCATGTCAAGTTTCGTACCTCGTAACCATAATCTACACAGGACAATCTTGTAAACAGGGCATACTAGTCCTAATGATTAACTCCTGTCAAAAAATAAACATTTTTATCTATCTATCTATCTATCTATCTATCTATCTATCTATCTATCTATTTACAAGCCGTTTTCCAAAGTTTATCCCTGCTGAGCAAGGTGGACTTCAGTTCGGCCGTGAACCAAGAGAACGTTTTCTTCTTGGTGTGGATTTTGACCGGGAGGCATGCTTACCTAATTCTCTGCAGACAATGTTTTGGAAGGTCTCATATGCAGCCTCGACCATCTTAGCCAGGTAGAAGTCCTGCCAATACAGTGAGTTCTGCAAGTCCATGAGGAAGGTCAGAGAATCAAAACTACATAAACATCTTTTAAATATGAACCTGGATTTAGAAATTGGTTTAGGTGCAGACATTATACAAGCGATTGAACAATGATCACTGAAGTTGGTGAAGAAGACACCAGAGTGGGAAAATAGGTGAGGTTTGTTTACTAGTATAATGTCTAGCAGGGAACTTCTGTTGTTTTGTGTTTTTTGTTCAGTTGACTCACTTCTGTGATGATTTGGACAAGCCTGAAGCTGTTGCATAGATTTTTTTAAAGGTTTAGAGCAGTCCTATAGCCAGTCCAGATTTAGGTCACCCAGGATTTTGACTTCAGACTGTATCACATTCAAGGAGCTGGTTAAATGGCTCAGCAACTGTAAACCCATGGAGGGAGACCCGTAGCAACCCATAATGTACAGAGATGAGGAGGTTGAGAGTTGGACTTTGATTGTAAGGCTTTCAAACTCCTTCAGGACAGAGGTAGAATCTGAAATAGAAACAGTGAATTTATCCAGAACGTAGATGGTAACCGCACCCTCTCTGGCCAGTCTATCTGTTCAAAACATATTGTTGGATGGAATGTTCATCTCAAAGTCAAAGGTAGAGGGTTTGAGCCAAGTCTCCAATACCAGCAGAACATCTGGCTTTGTATGAGTAATCCACTTTTGTATGGCGTCTAGTATTTTCAAGAGACTGCATGCATTTATGTGCACTTGTTACGTGAGTCGGCTGGACTACAATCCAAATCTAATACTGGCAGAGAATCCAGACGGTATAATGGACAATTAAAGGGGATCTTTTTAGCATTACAAAGCAGGGACAGTGGTTTGACCAAAGAGTAATGGACATATAGACTTTCCCTTAAGGTTGTGGAAGCACGCAATCTAGAGGTATTTAAGAACCACTTAGATATTTATATGGGCATTAGAATTAGACACCACCTCCACTTACATGTGGCAAGTCTTATATGGCTATTATGGCTACTAGACTTGTAAACAAACCTATGTGAAGAATGCTTAGACCTTTAAGGTTTGCTAGATCCTGAGGAGCAAAGATTGGTAGTAGGGGACTGGGATTTAATTCGACACTGCCTAAGGAGAGCAATAGCAGAACTAGAATCCTTTTAAATGCGCTCAACATTAGTTTGTAGGACCGTGCACGTACCCATTTTCTGTAAGGTAGTGAACAAGGCACAGGATAAATAAAGCAAGTACCAAGAGCACCCAGAGTTGCATCGAGAAACACCCTAGCTTGATAGATAAGCATATGGAGGTAGGATAGATGGGTTGAGGTAGGATAGATGGGAACACCTGCTAAGCAGCAGTGACAGAGTCTCAGTTCACCAAGGCAACTGAATAGAGTAGTCCAGTGTTGAAGAGATAAACATAAAGGAGGGGGGTTGTTTGCACAGGGGGGAGTATTGCCAGCCAATGGATAAGTAACTGTGCAAGGGGCTAAGGAATAAGGCAGAAGGCCAACCAGAAGACATGGGAGTAGTGAAGACCACATTTCTTACAGCAGAGTCTCAATAAACAGGAATAATGCTGCAGACAATAATTACAACTGGGTTCCTGCAGTGATTAGTGTATTAGGTTGGCATTGTCAAAGAACTGAGTTCTTCTTTAAGTCAGGACAGAAGTATTGTAGCCAATGGTTAGACAGTAACTAACTGAAGGTGGGAACAAAGTGTATTTAAAGTTGTGGTGGGGGGTGGATGGAACAAAAAATGCAGTAGTAATTGGAGCGCAAGAGAGGGCTGCAGAGTGAAGGATGGCTGGGCTTGGGACCATGGAGCTAGCATAGTCTGGTGGCCCAATCATGCAGAGCTAAAAACAGTTGGTGGGGCAAACAGGGCCAAGCTCCCCAAAAAAGGAGCCAATCAGGATGTGGCTGCAGAAGCGCCTATGGGTAGCAGTGCTAGGCTGAAAGAGTGACCTACCTGAAGCTGCTTTTGGCTGCCAAGACTTTGGCTTGCTGGCAGGAGTGGTGAAGTGGGTGGTGGCCGTTTGGAAGAGGCTGAGCCATGCCACTCGAAAACTGGTGTGCCTGGTCAGGGGCGGGGAGCTGGAAGGGGAAAACAGGGATAAAATTAAAGCTTAAAGAGTAGGTTGAATCAGGGGTTGGGGAGGTTGGTGGCAGAGCATCAGCAGGTGGGTGGAGCTGACAGTGCAGTTTAGGAACAAAAGAATAGGTGAGGGATTAGCATGAAATTTGGTAGAGTGAGAGAGAGAGAGAGAGAGAGAACAATGAAACTTCATTAATGCATAAGTTAGGGTTGAAGTGACAAAAGTCAGGAAATGAGGCATTAGGGTTGAGATTCTAACCCCCCACCCAACCCTACCACCCCACCCCCACCCTCTACAGACCAACTGGCATCAGGATGTGCCTTGGGGTCGTCAGTCCTAATTCTCAGAAAATGAGCACTTGGAATACTAAATTGCTGTTTGGTCTTTTGGGCTGAAATTTGGAGGGAAGAAAGCCAACATCGGCATACGGGCCTTTCAGGGCCCGTATCTTGGAAACGGTGAGAGATACGGACTTTTCGTCCGAAAATGCTTAGCCCCCCATTAGGGGACTAAGAACAAAACTAGCCAGGAAAGTAATAAATAATATGAAATTTTTATTTGTTTTCTATGTCATACTGTTCCTGAGATATAAACAATTTAGTATTCCAAGTGCTCATTTTCTGGTCCAAGGGCCATTATTATGCATACATTCTTTGTAGTCACTGTGTTTCTCTATGCAGCTGTTGGGGAAAACCATGGTGTGCGCTCCACTTACTGTTCCACTTAACGTTTCCACTTGCATTTCCGTACCCGTATATGTTGCTGTTCCCATGTACGCCACCGTGTGTGTTACTCTTTGTGTTTTGGTTTGTGCTTGCATTTGCATTACTGTTACCATTTGCGTCTCCACTACTGTTTCTCTTTGCATTTTGATTTGTGTCACCGTGCGCATTACTTTCCGTTTGCATTTGCATTTGTCTTTTGTTTTGCATCATCATTGCTGTTACTGTTACCATTCACTTTTTCAATTGTGTTACTGTGAACGTGCGTGTTACGGTTTGCGTTTCCGTATGCACTTGAGTTTGCATTTCTGTTTCTGTTTCCTTTGGCATTATTGTTGCTGTTACTGCTACCATTTGTGTTTACAATTGCGGTAACGACACTGTGAGTGTTACAGTTTGCGTTTCTGTACTTACTTGCATATGCATTTCCATTTCTCTTTCCTTTGGCTTTATTGTTTCTGTTACTGTTACCATTTGCATTTACAATTGCGATACCATAGCCATGCGCATTACCAGTTGCGTTTCTGTACATGCTTGTGTTTGCATCTATGTTTGCATCACTGTTCCTTTTGGCATCACTTTGCACTTGCGTTTATATTAGCGTTTGCAGTACCATTTACATTTGCATCACCATGTGCATCACCGTTTGTGCTTGCGTTTGCGTTGCACTTATCATTACTAAGTGACAAAATAATCACATGGTGGGAGTGTGGGGCCTTAAGGGCCCGTGCTCTACCACCACTTTCCATTCACTATTTACAGTCCTCATTCTCAAAAAGAAGGGAGATTCATGGCAAAAAGCTCAGTTTAATGCATCAGTTAGGGTTGTTCCACAGTGACAAAAGTGAGGAAATTCAATGTTAGGGTTGAAAGGACCCCTTGCACCCCCACCCTGCACCCCCAACTGGCATCGGGGTGTGCATTGGGGTCATCGGTCCTAAATCTCACCCCATTCTAGTATACTTCACCACCTCAGCTTGTTTACACATAGAATGGGGTGAGTTAGAGCGATGACCCCAACGCACACCCTGATGCCAGTTGGGGTGGGTGGAGTGCAAGGGGCTTTCAACCCTAACATTGAATTTCATCACCTTGTCGCTGTGGAACAACCCTAACTGATGCTTTAAATGGAGTTTTTACATGAACATATATATATAGATATATTCTATCTATCTATATATATATATGGGATACATGATGGGCATGAGTGTGATATGGCAAATATTGTCATTCCTGCAGAGCTCACGATGCAGGAGTGACAATATTTGCCATAGCACATGATCTGCACATCATGTATTCAATATATACTGTACAATAGGGCCAAGAGTTTCAGAAGTTTTGTTATGCTGTCTTGTATTCTGTTCATGTTTATGTGTTTGCTCATTCTGTGAGTGAGCTTTTCTGAATTGGATGCCAGTGTTATAAACTCTGGGAGACACATGAATATGTTTTGCAATGCTAAATGAGTTAGTTTTAGATAGGAGTGGGAAACATACTTTTGTGAAGCTGTATTCTTTAGAAGTCTGGCTGCAGTGAAGCTGAGAGCATCACAGTAATTGTAATGGGATGAGAGGCAGAGTGTCAGAACAGCTCATAATGTTTTTAGTGGTAATTGAGTTAGCTGCAGGCAAAAATGAGGAAAAGAGTGTTCTGTGAAATTGTGCTCTTTAGGATTCTGACTGCAGTCAAGCTGAGAGTATCACAGTAATTGTAATGGGATGAGAGTCAGAGTCTGAGGAATAATTGAGAGTGTGTTTCAGTGGCAATTGAGTTAGCTGCAGGCAGCAGTGAGGAATAGACTGTTCTGTGAAGCTGTGCTCTTTAGAATTCTGGCTGCAGTCAAGCTGAGAGTATCACAGTAATGAGCTGGAAGTTAGAGGGGGGAATGGGTGTGTTTTGAAATGCTCACTGAGTTAGCTGTAGGCAGCAGTGAGACCTCTCATGTAGTTCTGCATTTGTGTCTATGGTAACAGCACAGGTGTTTCTTGCATGCTGAAGGGGAAAGATGCATAGAGTGATGATATCAGTGACCGTTTGTGACCTGTGTGTGTAAATGGCTGATATCATCACAGTAGAGCAGAGGGTAAAAAGATCACACTGCAGTGGATGATACACTGTTTTATCTCACTCATTTATCACTCACCCCTATTGTGTGTGTATATATATATATACTGCATATATATATATATATATATAGAGAGAGAGAGAGAGAGAGATATTCATGGCAAAAAACTCTATTTAATGCATCAGTTAGGGTTGTTCCACAGTGACAAACGTGAGGAAATTTGATGTTAGGGTTGCCACCCCTTGCACCCCACCCCACCCCCACCAGCAGGCATCAGGGTGTGCGTTGGGGTTGTCGGTCCTAACTCTCACCCCATCTCAAGTGTAAACAAGCTAAGGTGGTGCAGTATAGGAGAATGGGGTGAGAGTTAGACCGACCACCCCAACACACCCCAATGCCTGTTGGTGAGGGGGTGGGGTGGGGTGCAAGGGTGGCAACCCTAACATCAAATTTCCTTGCTTTTGTCACTGTGAAACAACCCTAACTGATGCATTAAATGGAGTTTTTTTCCATGAATTTCCATTCTTTTTGAGAATGTGCGCTATAAATAGCGAAGTAATGGTAACACAAACACAAGCACAAACAGTAACACACATCATGACGCCAACATTAACATTAACTCAAATGGTAATAGAAATGCAAGCCCAAACATTACTGAAAACAGAAACTCTAACATCGAATTTCTTCACTTTTGTCGCTGTGGAACAACCCTAAGTGATGCACTAAACAGAGTTTTTTGCCATGACTTTCCCTTCTTTTTGAGAATGTGCACTACAAATAGTGAAGTAACGGCAATGCAAATGCAAGCGCAAAGGCTAACACACATGGTGACGTAAATGATAATGCAAAGGGTAATACAAACACAAGTGCAAGCGTTAATAAAAACAGAAATGCAAATGCAAGCACGTATGGAAACTCAAACCATAAGACACATGGGCACAGTAACGTAATTGGAAATGCAGACACTTACGGTAACAGCAATGATGACACCAAAGGAAACACAAACAGAAATGCAAACAGAAGCACACAGGCAAATGCAAATGGAAATGTACACTGTGATGCAAAAGGAAACGCAAAGAAAAACAGTAATGGAAATGCAAAGGTTAACAGTTACGCAAACGTAAGCGCAAACAAAAATGTAAAGGGTAACGCACATGGTGACATAGACGGGAACAGTAACGTAAACGCAAGCATATAAGGATACTCAAATGGTAACATGCCCAGTCACGGTACTGCAATAGGAAACAGAAATGCTAATGGTAACAGCAATGATGACGCCAAAGGAAACACAAACAGAAGTGTGTACTCAAATGCAAATGATAATGCACATAGCGATGCAACACAAAACACAAACAAAAACAGTAATAGGAATGCAAATGTTAACAGTAATGCAAATGCAAGTACGAACGAAAATGCAAAGGGTAGCGCACATGGTGGCATACACAGGAACAGTAATGCAAACGCAAACGCAAGTGCATACAGAAACGCAAATGGTAATGCGCACGGTCATGGTACTGCAATAGGAAATACAAATGCTAATGGTAACAGCAACGATGACACCAAAGGAAACGCAAATGGAAGCAGGCAAGCAAATGCAAATGGTTATGCACACGGTGATGCAAAACGAAATGCAAACAGAAACAGTAATGGAAACACAAATGGTAAAAGTAACGCAAATGAAAATGCAAAGGGTAACGCACACAGTGGCATGAGCAGAATGCTAACGCAAACGGTTACGGAAATGCAAGTGGAACACTAACTGCGACAGTAACGAAAGCAAACACCCTTTTTTTCACCAACAGCTGCATAGAGAAACACAGTGAATACAAAGAATGTATATATAATAATGGGCCTCGGAGCACAAAATGAGCACTTGGAATACTAAATTTCATATATCCCAGGAACCGTACAACGTAGAAAAAAAAAAATTTCATATGATTTATGACTTTCCTGGCAAGTTCAAATCTTAGCCTCCTAGTCTGGGGCTAAGCATTTTTCCGATGAAAAGTCCGTATCTCGAAGCGTTTCCAAGATACGGGCCCTGAAAGGCGTGGCAGACGCCGCAATGTTAGTCTTTGGGAAAAATCATCAATTTCGGAGTACCGTAACTTTGCATCACTGCAATATTTTTTCACCAAACTACCAAAAGGAACATCTGTGGGATGTTGACTTTTATCCTTCCAAATTTCAGTCCAAAAGACCAAACCATTTTTTTGCAGCAGGGTGGCAAAGAATTCCTATTATTTTGGCCATAGTGTTCCAAAGTAGTGTCGAGAATCACGACACTTTCGCAAAAAAAAATCACGAAAGTGTTGCAAGTGCAACATTACTTTGCGACACTACAGATTACAAATGTTTTAAAAACATATTTTTGGGGTGTTTAACCCCCAAAAAAAGACATGACTAGCATTCTCAGGGCTCGACTAGGTGAGCACAAAAAGAAATGTGTCTCTAGAGGGCCCCAAATGTAAATGGCAAGCATTTCTGTGAGCACTAACTAAAAAAAAAAAAGGCTGACTCACGACACTACAGGGGTCATTTGTGACACTAAAAACTGCATTTGCGACAGTCTAACTTTTTGTTAACTTTTCCCATTGACTATAATGGGAAATTTGTTTTTTGAATAACTTTTGAACCATTTAATATTTTATGAAAAAATCTTTGAAAGGCACATCGGAGATCCTGGCTGCATGTTTTCTGAAGGTTTCAGACTGGTTGCATAAACTGTGCAACCTGTAGGCGTGAGCAAAGAATGCACAAAAAAGCATAACTGTGCTATGGAATGTTGCTTTATAACTCTGCAACTGTATATCCAACCAGTACAAAACTTGGCAGACCCAGAGAGCTATGGTACCACTCTGCGCCTGCCAAATTACAGGCAAATCTGTTATACAGTGGCAAAGTTATTAAGCTGCAAAATTTTACACTTTAACCTTAAATGGGGTGCACAGCCCTAACTATAGTGGCACTACCGTGCCACTATAATGTATATATATACATATTGCAAAAACATCAGTTAGGGTTGACAGTACAGAAACATAAGTTTGGAAACCCGGTGTTAGGGTCACCAACTCCTACCACCCCACCACAACCCCCCTACCCTCCATACACCAATAGGCATCAGGGTGTGTGTTGGGATCATCTGGCCTAACTCTCACCCCATTCCATTTGTAAACAAGCTGAGGTGTTGTAGTATAGGTGAATGGGGTGAAAGTTAGGCCCGATGACCCCAACGCACACCCCGAAGCCTGTTGGTGTGCGGAGGGTGGGGGATGGTGGTAGGATTGGTAACCCTAAAACAGAATTTACAAACTTGTGTTGCTGTACTATCAACCCTAACTGATGCATTAATGGAGTTTTTTGCAATAAATTTCCCTTCTTTTTAAGAAAGTATAATGTAAATGGTAAGTGGTACGTCATTGTAGGAGCTCAGGGGCCCTGCGCTCCCCTTCCGCTGCAAATCTTCATGTAATGGTGTGCATATGTGGTAGTACGGGCCCTCTAGGCCCTGTGCTCCCACTTACACATAAGTACAGGGACATAACATAGGCCTAGAGCCATGAAAATGAACACTTGGAATACTAATTTGAAAATATCTCAATAACTATAGCAACTATGAAAAACATTCCACTGAGGTTGTATTCACAATTTTGCAACCTCCACATGTGCTTAGTCCACCAAAAGGTGGACTAAGCTGCAAGTAGAAAAAATCTCTATCTCAAACCATTTCTGAGCAATGGGCATCAAAAGGCACCATGGGAGCTACAATGTTATCATTTGAAAAATTTTGCAAGAAATTGTGCAACGGACGCTCGTAATAAGGTAATGTTTTTGAATTTTTCAATCAAATTTTAAAACATGAGCTTTTTTGAGACATCCCCTCGTGAACACTGGCACTGTGATTTTGTTAATCTATCCTGAAAGTTGATTTCGCACAGCGACTGTACCATTCTGTGGCACAGGTGCGAAAACACATTTTGGGCAGGATGTGAAAAATGACAGCTGTACTGTTCATGAGGAGGTGTGAAAAAATGGCAATGTTGAAAAG
The DNA here is from genome assembly GCA_016271365.2 of Neoceratodus forsteri. NCBI lineage: Eukaryota > Metazoa > Chordata > Ceratodontiformes > Ceratodontidae > Neoceratodus > Neoceratodus forsteri. The sequence continues at coordinate 1,689,128,458 of CM028130.1, read as the reverse complement.
CTGGAGTGAAAATATGAAAAATTGGAAAACTTATGAGCATGCTTAGAAACTGTGCAATGCACACTCATAACATGATCATTTTTTGGAATTTTTTAACCAACTTTTCAACATGGGGTTTTTGGAACCTTCCCTCATGAACAGTGTCACTGTGATTTTATTAATCCATTACAAAAATTGATTTCACACACAGAGCCTGCTCCACCGCCTCCATCCATATGTACATCGATGATACTGTCGTGTACAGTTATGGCATTAACCCTGCAGCAGTGGAAACCAGCCTACAGCATGACTTCAACCAGGTTCAGCTCTGGTTTGCCTCACACCAGCTCTGTCTCTACACCAAGAAGACTGTCTCTATGACCTTCGGCACCAGGCAGAGACTTTAGGCTTTCTGGCAAGCCTTCCTTCCACACTCTAGATGGGACAATCATTGAGGACACATCCTTATTTAGATACCATGGGGTCTGGCTAGACCAGCACCTCAACTTCTCTGTACACATCAATGTCATCCTGAAGAAACTGCACCCCAAGCTTGGCACCCTGTACAGGAACTGTAGCTGCATCCCGCTGACTGCGAGGCGCGAACTTGTCCAGAAGATGATACTCCCCATTTTTGACTACTGCGATATAGTCCATGGTGCTGTTCCCAAATCTTCTCTGGCCAAATTGTACTCTCTCTTTAACTCCTTCTACCACTTTGACCTCAACGCCCCCTCTTGTACTCATCACTGTGACCTCTATCATGCCCTAGCCCTTCCCCCACTGTCTAACCGACGGCTCTCCCACTGTGCCAAACTGACCTCCAAATTCTGGCTTGTTGAACTCCCCTTCTAACCTCGTATCTTCCCTCACTACCCCTCCTGTTCCCTCTCATTCCCTGAGATCTACTGACACACTCACCCTGTTGTTCCCACGCCAATCTATCCTCATCAGCCAGACTACCTTCTCCCGTCACTTCCCTAAAATCTGGAACGCTCTCCCCTCACAAATATATCACTCTTCCTCCACCTATTCCCTTAGTACTGCACTACACAACTTCCTCACTTCCAGCTGTACCTGTTTTAATCCTCCCTAACTACCTGTCAATCCCTGTTCTGCTCATCTGCACCCAGACCTCCTGGCTGGGTTCCTACATCCTGAAGGGGAATCAGGTTTTGGTGGCTTGCCACTAGCTTCTTGTTTTCATTATTTATATCTTCTGCCAACTCATGCCCCCCTTGCAGGGTTCTCAGCATCCTGAGGAACTTAGTCTCAGCAGTCTTCCTCCCCCACCCCCTCCTTCCCTCTCCTGCACTCTTCCTTACAGCTTCATCTTATGCTACTTCCACTACCCCTTCTTGCTCATCTTAGCTTCCTCCCTCACAACTCTATCAATGATATTTGTCCCCCACCCTGGTTTGCCCTTAGCACTTGTTTGCTGTCGTTAAGCATAGCACTCAGAACTTCATGGCACTATGATTGTATTGTTGCATTACTATCTGTTGGGTCTACTTTATCAGGTCTCTGTGTCCACCCACTGGTTGTACCAGTTTTCTCAAGCTGTAATTGTCTGTACTGCTCACAATTGTATCGACCAAATGCTTATTACTGTATCTGTTCCTACCTTTATTATTTGTAATTCTTTATGTCTCAAACCCTCATTGTACCCCCCCGCCCCAGGTTGCACTGTGAGACGAGCAACTTGTTGTTCAGTGTGCCCTCCTGGTGAAACATTTCAATCAATAAATAAATAAATAAATTCTGTGCCACAGGTGAGGAAACACATTTCAGGCAGGATGTAAAAAATGACAGCTGTACTGTTCATAAAGAGGTGTGAAAAAATGACAATGTTGAAAATCTGGAGTTAAAATATGAAAAATTGCTGAACTTGTGAGCGTGCATAGAAACTGTGTGACACATGCTCATAACATGGTCATTTGTTGAAATTTATTAACAAAATTTTCAACATGGGGTTTTTGGGATGTCCCCTCATGAACAGTGTAACTGTGATTTTGTTAATCCATCCCAAAAATTTATTTCGCACATGGGCCATGCCATTATGTGCCATAGGTGCAAAAACACATTTCAGGCAGGATGTAAAAAATGTCAGGTGTGCTGTCCACAAGGAAGTGTGAAAAATTGGCAATGTGGAAAATCTGGAGTGAAAATATGAAAAATTGGTGAAGTTACCAGCGTGCATAGAAACTGCATGATGCACACTCATAATGCAGTTATTTTTTGAATTTTGTTTACCAGATTTTCAACATGGGCTTTTTGGGACCCCACCTCATTAACACTGGCACTGTCATTTTGTTAATCAGTCCTGAAAGGTGATTCCATTCAGTGACTGCAAAATCACCTTTTGGGGCCGATTAATGAGATGTCAGTGACCGTGTTCATGAAGTGGGGTCCCAAGAACCCCATATTGAAAATTTGTTAAAAGAATTCCTAAAAATGGCCGAGATATCAACCTAAGTTGAAATCCCCCTTGATTGTCATTATACAGTGCTTACCTTGATTCTCAGTTCGGAGTTCGACTTTGAAGAGTGCAGACATGTCCCGTCCAAAGAAGATCGCTGCCAGGAACATCTGCCAGAACTAGACACATAGTGGATTCCCTGCAGGGAGAGGGCCTCAAACAACTGGTACAACAACCCACAAGAGACAGGGCTATCCTAGATCTAGTACTGACTAACAGGGAAGGGATCACAGATCTCCAGGTAGAAGGTCACCTGGGGGCCAGTGACCATCACATGGTATGGTTCAATTTGGCTACTACATCTAAATCACCCCATTCCAAGGCAAAAATATGGGACTTCAGAGGAGCTGACTTTGATAAGATGGCCAACAGAGTTAAGCTAGCCCTGGCAAAAAGAAACACAGGTGAGGGGTACAGGCAAAGTGGGCAAGCATGAAGGATGCAATACTTGAGCAACATTCCATTGTGTTAGACAGAAAGGAAGTGCAAAGAAGAAGGAAACCACTTTGGTTCTCAAATACAGTAGCAGAAAAGGTTAGAGCCAAAAGGCTGGCCTTCAGGAAATATAAGGGAACACAGCGGATGAAGATAGGGAGGCATACCAAACTGCCCTAAGGGAAGCAGGGAAGGCAGTAAGGCAGGCAAAGTCCCAAACTGAGGAAACACTAGCACGAACATTAAAGAAGGTGACAAGACTTTCTATAGATACATTAGTGAAAGGAGAAAGTCCAGAGGGTATTGCTAAGCTTAATGGAGAAAAGGGCATGTGAGGAGGAGGAGGACCCATAAAAGCATCTATCCTAAATAGATACTTTTGCTCAGTATTTACTGAAGAGAAGGTAGGCAGGGCCCACAGCTCAGCACCATGGACACAGGGGAGGGAGGTGAGCACTACTCCCTTCACAAAAGAAAGGGTCCTACAAGAGCTTGCTAAGCTCAGGGTGGATAAGGCAATGGGACCTGATGGCATACATCCCAGGGTACTTAAGGAGCTAAGGGTGAAACTAGCAGAGCCATTAGCAGAACTGTTTAGTGAGTCTCTGAGCACAGGAGAGGTCCTAGATGACTGGAGAAGGGCTCATGTCATCCCGCTCCACAAGAGTGCCAGCAGGGATGAGGCAGGGAACTACAGACCAGTCAGTCTTACCTCAGTAGTGGGCAAGATTATGGAGGCACTCCTTAAGGAAAGGATAGTGCAACACCTGGAATCCATAGGGGCACAGGATGCAAGACAGCATGGGTTTACAAAAGGAAGGTCCTGTCAAACTAATCTCATAGATTTCTTTGACTGGGTAACCAGAGTGGTGGACCAAGGGGGAGCAGTTGATGTTGCCTACCTTGACTTCAGCAAAGCTTTTGACACTGTTCCACATAGAAGATTGATAAATAAGCTGGGTAGGCTTGGGGTGGGTCAGAAGTTGGTCAACTGGGTGGCAAACTGGTTGACGGGCAGAAAACAGAGTGGTGGTAAATGGTATACAGTCAGAAGAGATGCAAGTCACAAGTGGGGTACCTCAGGGATCAGTCCTGGGGCCAGTCCTCTTCAACATCTTCATTAGTGACCTTGCAGATGGACTAGAGGGTAAGGCATGTCTGTTTGCAGATGACACCAAGATCTGCAACAGAGTAGATGATCCAGATGGGGTGGGCAGAATGAGAAGAGTTCTGGATAAACTAGCAAAATGGTCAGAAGAGTGGCAACTGGGGTTTAATGCAAAGAAGTGCAAGATCATGCACATAGGGAAGAGAAACCCTGAAGCCACCTATAGGCTGGGAGGGGAGTTGTTAGCAGTCACAAAGGAAGAAAGAGACTTGGGCATCATCATCACTGATGACCTGAAATCATCAAAACAGACCTCTAAAGCAGTAGGTAAGGCTAGGGGGTGTTAGGGTGTATTAGTAGGGGCATCACAAGTCGTAAGGAGGTAATAATCCCTCTTTACAAGACACTGGTTAGGCCCCATCTGGAGTACTGCATGCAGTATTGGAGGCCACACCTTCACAAGGACATTAACCAAATTGAGGCAGTCCAGAGAAGGGCAACCAAAATGGTGCAGGGACTGCATCAGAAGACATATGAGGACAGATTAACAGAGCTCAATATGTATACCCTTGAGCAAAGGAGGGAGAGAGGTGATATGATCGAGACATTCAAACACCTTAAGGGCATTAACAAGGTGAAAGAGTCTAACATTTAAATATAAGAAAAATAGCATGACAAGAGGACACAGCATGAGATTTGAGGGGGGCCGATTAAGGGGGGATGTGAAGAAATTCTTTTTCACAGAAAGGGTGGTGGATGCATGGAATGGCCTATCTCAAGAAGTGGTGGCTATGAATACAGTGCAGGGCTTCAAACAGGCATGGGATAGGCATAAGGGAGCAATACAAATGAGTATGACTAGATAGGCCACTGACAGAGCAAAGACCGATGGCACATTTATAAGGTAGAAAAAGAAATGGGCAGACTGGATGGGCCTTGCGGTCCTTATCTGCCTTCAACCTCTATGTTTCTATGTTTCTATGCTTCAGACCTCAGAGGTAATCGTGGGTAAGGGAGGTGGGTGCTCAGTGGGAGGGTGGGGATAGGGAAGGGGAGTTGGGAAGACAACAAGGTACCATTTTCTTTTTTACAGGTTAAAATAAAAAAACACATCAGGGGATAATGTTCTTTATTTAAAGGGGCACTGTCAGTCATGACCCTCGTTTTTGGGAGAATTACATCAGTGTGCCTCTATGCACACACTGATCCCCTATGATGCACAGAATAGCCATAGATATACTTTACAGCAGTATTCTTACCAGTATTCATTATTTTCAAGAATTTTCACTTTCCTTCGGGTCCGTCTGCAAGTACCCCATCCCCCGGAAGCATAAGGTAGCCAAGAGAGCACGTCTGACACTCAGCGCTAGCACGGACACTGATTTTACCCATGCCCATGCTGACAAGTTAAATACAGCATGTACTGTATCTTCTATTGCTGTACTAGACCTGCCCATTTTTAAATAAAACTGAGCACTGGGATAGTAAAAAAAGCTTTTAAGTGCAGTTGCTGAAATCTCACACTGATTTAATTCTCAAAAAAATGAGGGTCAAGGCTGACAGTCTCCCTTTAACAGTAAATATAGACTTTTGTGCACACTGAGGTGGGTTCCCAGTTTGCCACTTGAGTTTTGGGGGTATACATACTGCTGACAGGGGGATTGCGTACCCCCCCCTCGGCCGTCGGCAAAGAAAGTGTGTTTGGGGGGGCATTTAACACTGGGAGTGGGCATCCCAGTGTCAGAAAGATGAAAAGTATTAAAAAATTATCTGGACATACTGCAGTGGGCACCCAGTGTGCCACATAAGTGTGTGTGTGTGGGGGGGGCATACCAACACAGGGATTATGCACCCCATTGTCAGTGAGGAATTGGGGGGCAGATTACTGAAGATTTCAATGCAGGATTCTGCATCGAAGATAAAAAAGGTGGTTTTCTTTATTTAACAAGTAATAAAAAAAACACATCAGTGGTGCTGGCTGGGGATTCCTAGCACTGACATGGAGGATGGGCACCCGATGTCAGCAGAAAACATTTGCAATTTGAAAACATGCCTCGCCCCCACAAAGACATAAAAAGGAGAAAATCTCCTTTTATTAGGTAAACACCAGAAGGTATTTACCTAAATGGGGGCCGAGGAACAAGATGCTGCCACTATTTTGGCCAAAAAGTGACTGGAAAACATTTTGTTTTGTTTTGTTTTTTTTAACAGGGGAGAATAAGCATGATGTAGTGCCACAAATTGCAGCAGTTTTTGCAAATTGCAAAAGAAACAGGTGTGACATTTTCATAATTGTCAAAGTGTTGCATCCGTTCCTTTTTCAATTTGTGAAACTACAGGGATCCTGATCATGCAAAAGGCATTTGTGGCGGTCAGATTGCAAATCTGACACTCCCAGTGTGTTCCTCAGCCCTCAATTAGGTAAACACAACTGACAGTGTTTACCTAGGGGCTGTAAATGTTGAATGTCGGTCATTTTTGTCTGCCACTAACTGAAAACAAGATGGCGGCTGCATGACACTACTAAGGGCATTTGCAACAGTAAAATGTACTGTCACGACAGTACCAGGTGCTTTCGAGAGGCACATCAATTTGTTTCCCATTAACTATAATGGGAAAATTAAAATTTAAATAACTTTTGAACAGATTAATATTTTTTTCACCAAATCTTCAAAAGGCACATCAGTAACCCAGACTGCATCTTCCTTGAAGATTCCAGACCAAATGGCCAAATCATGTGGGCTATAGCCACGAGCAAATAAACGCTCAAAAATCCCATTTTTGTGTGTTTTTTGCCAATCTGCAGCTTCACAACTGCTCATTCGACTGTAACACAACTTAACAGATCTAGAGATATATGGTGCCCCACCACACATACAAAATTTCAGGCAAATCTGTCATATGGTGACAAAGTTATTAAAGTGCAAATTTCGGGGTTTAACATAGAAGTGTCCGGGCAACCCTAACTATACTGGCACGACTATGATAGTGATATATATATATACTCTATATATAAATATATATATATATATATATATATATTTCGAGGTAGCAGCCGCCTTGATACACGCACGCCTTGGTGTGCATCAACCAGCTAGCAGTATATATCAGAGCATGACCGCACACCTCAGAGTGGTATATCTATCTTATAAAATGGCTATAGATTTTTTTTTGGGGATGTAGTCCTTCTGTGTAGTTGGTAATTAAATGATATGTTGGCAGAGGTGACACTTTTGTGTGAAAAACTGTATTTGTAAATGAATTTAACTTTTAGTAGTCCTTTTGGTGTGAAAAAGTATGTCTGTAAGGACTGTCACTTTAATTGCCCAAATGTAGCGTGACCGGTGCGGTCTCATTTTAGAAGTGAGAAGCTGTTACGTGGTGAAAGTAAGGCGTACTGTGTTTAAAAATCAGAAAAAGTGACTGCCTTTTATTAGTTTCTCTTCGTTTTCCGTAATAGTAGCTCCATATGCGATGCGGGCAGGCGGCGATAGAGAGAAGCGAGTCGGTAAATAGCAACACTCGCCTGGCTTCCGCTCACGCTTTCTAAAATTACCACTCGCCGCTTATCGCCCGTTCCCGCATCGCATATGGAGCTACTATTACGGAAAACGAAGAGAAACTAATAAAAGGCAGTCACTTTTCTGATTTTTTAAACAGAGCACGTCTTACTTTGACCTCGTAACAGCTTCTCACTTTCTAAAATGAGCACCGCCCGGTCACGCTACATTTCGCTATTGAAAGTGAAAGTACTGTCTGCAGGATCGCGGTATTGTCAGTGGAAAGGCATCTTTTTTAAAGAAATGAAGAGAAGACTACAAAAGAATGTATGTTATAGTTTTATATATACAGTTAGGTTTCTGTTAATCAGACTAGTCACAGTGGTTACAGTAATAAAAGTGGTTGTACACTGTGACACTGTGAATATGCAGGATTTGATTTTAAATTAAATTTTCAGTAAACATTAATGGTAGGATGAAAAGATCTGTTTCTACAGTGTGGGGCTACTACTGGTATATTTACTTATGGGTGTGGTGTCAGTTGCACATGTGTGTTAGTGTGGGTGTCTAGCTGCACCAGGTGTGGAGTGGTCTTGCTGCTGGTGAAAAGGTTTTGAGGACTGGAAAGTAGTTCAGGTGTGCAGTCGTAGTGGAAGGTGTGCGGTCGTTGGGGAAATAATGCACGGTCATGTGACGGTTTTTGGCCAATGTATCACTGGGATTTTATGATTTACCACACCATTTTATAAATATATATATATATATATATATATATATATATATATATATATATATATATATATATAGATACATAGATATATACACATACATACATATTGTATATATACAATTGATACTTCCACCTCTGATGCTCCTATTGAAAAATTGAGGACTGTTTTAAGTCTCCAGTGGATAATGGGAGTTCATTTACCTGTGCTGAAGTTTAAAAATTCATGAAAAAAAAAGTACTTTGCATGTGACATCTGCGCCATACCATCTGTAATTTATTTATTGAATTTTGTTGACCAGGTAGGCACACTGGTACTAGAAGTCCCTTTTTCATGGGCGACTGGGGGGGAATACAGATGGTAACCAACTGAAATTGAACCAGATTAAGCTGTTGGTGGAACTTTTTTTTTAGTGGATGGGGAAAGTTTGGTTAGGACACCGGGGAAATTCCACTACTCTTGGGAAGGGGGCATTGTTTACCCATTCCAAGATGGAGGTCCCTGATGTGGCAGAGAAGGTGAAGGTGCTGCCGGCTGTGGAGTTGTTCTCCCTCCCAGTCAAAGACAGTCAGGAGAACACAGTTTTGGATATTTCTAAAGATACAGATGTTGTGATGGATGACAATGGCTCTGGACTGGGTAGCATTCACTCGATTGAGGTGAACCAGGGTGTAATTCAGGATGATACAAGGACTACTGTACTGGCTTCTACAGAAATGGAAATGGGTAATGAGGACACGGATTCAACATCGGAGTTTCAGATGGCTACTGATGATCTACTTTTGGACTGCATGCAAACTGCAAAGACCAGCCGAACTGCAGCTAAACATAGCAGAACAGAGAAAGGCATCTGGTCCAGATGACAGATTGGACATGCATCACAGGAGGTGCGACAGATGCAATGTAAGGAGAAACTCGAGAAAAGACCTAGCGACTGACACATCTATTACTGCATCAGAGAAACAAACTGCAAGAGAGCGGGTGAAAGAAGCTTTTAGCGTTATATCTCCAGATGTGCCAGACAAGGAATGGACACCAGAGCGAGCCTTGCAACAGGCTGGATGGGTGCAGGATATGGTCAGTAAGTGGGTCATAGACCCAATGTCTGACTTATCTCAGGGACCTCTGGCAAGTCAGAGATCAAAACCAGAGCAATTGGAACAGTGTGGGTCTTCTCAGGGAGACAAAACTGAATAGAGAGTATTGTGCCTGAGAACGTGAACAGGGTGGGGGTGCCAGAGATTGACTCACTACTTTTGACAGAATCAGATTCTTTTAGCGATAAGCTTTCTATAAAATCTCTGGAAACAATGGACAGAATGGGGGATATAGACATAAGCAATAGGGCCCAGATTCCAGAAAAAAATGATAATGTGTCTCAGGACTTTAAACCTAGTTTGGAGCCTCAACAGATTCAGCAACCAAAGGTCTCGAATGGTGTGGAGCAACCTCCACAGAGTCATACAGTTGGGGAAAGGGGTAGCACGATACCAGAGAACAATAGCAAGAATGTTTCCATAGACTTGGAAGATGGGTCAAGAGATGAGGGGGCCTCAAAAAACACAAGCCATGGTGATGAACACAGAGAGGATGATGGAAATCCTCATCATGATTCTGGGCCAAAACAAAGGCCTGAACCCCCACCTAGAACTCCTAGATTCACGGACTTCTTTGATAAATTTCCACCAATACCACGCAGGCATGCTGTTCATTTACAATATATAGGTGGGTTGGAAGTATTCCCAGATAGGGAATATGTAGGGAAAAAGCTAGTTAAGGAATCTCTTCATGTTTTCCATCTGAAGTACATGCACTCGTCCATGTTTTGGGTGAGGAAAATTTCAACATCAGCTTTCATATAGCTCATGGTCATACTAACGATCATACTAAGGATGAAAAAGGAGTAAAAGGCAACTAGCCCATAGAACTCCCAAACTTACATACAACTGAAGAAATTATTTAGTATTTCCACATTGGAGAAAAATGTCCAGTCTTTTTTTATAGGTGGATTTACTTTCTGCTATAACATCAGATGGGGTAGTTTATTCCATATTCCAATTATTCGATGAGAAAGGAAATTAGCTCTTTTTTTTGTATTACATTTTTTCCTCATAAGCTGAAGTGGATGACCATGAGTATTGATTGCTATTTGTTTAAATTCCAGACCACATTCATTCATTAAGAGTGCATCCATAATTATGTCTCTTACAAACAGTAGGTCTCCCCTAAGTCGCCTCTGTTCTAAGGACATAAGATTCAAAGCAGCAAGTCTTTCATTATGAAAGAGAAATTTGTAATTAAGGAATGATTTTGCTATGCTACATTGAACCCCATCTAATCTGCCTATATCTACTTTGTTATAAGGACTCCATAACTGAGATGTGAAATCAAAATAAGGTCTAACGTAAGCTCGATATAAAGATAGAAGTATCGAGGGATCTCTAGTTGTAAAATTATGTAAGTAAGTAAGTAAATGTTTATTTCTATAAGGCACCCTTCCCAGGCTCAGGGCGCCTTTACAAAATTCTACATACAATATTAAAACCACAGTAATAAATAACATTATATCCAAAACAAAATTTAACATAATTTATGTCACTGAAAATGCTTGATTAAAAAGGAAGGTCTTTAGAGCTTTTTTAAAGCCCTCCACAGTCAGGCTATTTCGCATCTGGCAAGGTAGGGAATTCCACAGGGTAGGAGCCATAAAGGCAAATGTTCTTCCACCAGATGTTTTTAAGGTTACCCTGGGAATCTCTAGCAATCCCTTGCCAAAGGATCAGAGGGAGCGGGAGGAACAGTAAGAAGTCAGGAGTTCTTCCAGGTAGCGGGGTCCCAAGCCGTGTAGGGCTTTATAGGTCATCAACATGACCTTGAAAGTGATGCGCCACTGTACAGGCAGCCAGTGCAACTCGCTAAGCACAGGTGTTGTATGGTTGGACCTTGGACTTCCAGTTAACAACCTAGCTGCCGCATTTTGCACCAGCTGCAAGTGGCGAATGTCCACTCTCAGCAGCCCTAGATAAAGGGCATTGCAGTAATCAAGATGACTGGCAACAAAGGCGTGGACCAGGGTAGGAAGATCCTCTGATAGAATCAAGTGTTTCACCCGTGCTATATTCCTTAGATGAAAAAAGGATGATTTGACTACGGCCAACACCTGCGCCCTCAGGGTCAAGCCCTCGTCAAATATAACACCAAGGTTACGTACCTGACCAGATGCCATAAGCGAGGTTCCCCCCAGAAATAAACCTGAGGGTTTTCCTGCCCATGGACTTGACATCCTTACCCCCGGTTCCACCACCAATACCTCTGTTTTTCCCGGGTTCAACTTCAGCCAATTGGTACTCATCCAGTTCTGTATCTCCAGGAGGTAGTTGTTAAACAATGTACTTGACTCAGACTCCTGCTCAGGCACAAAAGACACATAGAGTTGAGAATCATCAGCATAGCAATGAAAACTCAATCCATATTGTCTTATAATGTCCCCTAATTGAAGCATATACGCCGCAAATAACATGGGGGACAACACTGAACCCTGTGGCACCTCACAGCATAGACAGTGAGAGGCCGAGGAATAAATCCCCGACACTACTCTCTGAGTCCTACCCTGCAGGAAAGTTTTAAACCAACTGTGGACCACCCCCCTTAGTCCACAGAGAAACCACAGGCATTCGAGCAGCACCCCATGATCCACGGTGTCAAACGCTGCTGAGAGAGCAAGGAGAACCAAGATAGAACAAGTTCTCTGATCTCTCGCTATCAGGAGATCATTTAGTACTTGTACAAGAGGCGTCTCAGTACTATGCTGTTTTCCGAAGCCAGACTGGAGAGGGTCATAGATACTGTGGATGGTTAAATGGTCTTCCAGCTGCAAGGCGACCACCTTCTCAATAATCTTCCCCAAAACGGGAAGATTCGAAACTGGTCTGTAGTTTCCTGGGCAGTCGGGATCAAGGGAAGGCTTTTTCAAGAGGGAGCGTACTATTGCCTCCTTCAAGGGATCAGGAAAGATCCCTCTCTCCAGTGATGCCACTACTGACCCAGTAAGGATCGGGCCAATAATCTCTACACACCCCACAAGTAAGTGAGTAGGGCCCGGATCCAAGCTATGGCAGGTTGGATGCAAAGTCTGGACGATACTCACTATATCCATGACTGTCGGTTGACTGAAGGTGAACCAAGTTAGTTGAGTATTTGTGTCCCTCGGTTGATCACTGCAAGACCCAATGGGGAGGCACTGGCTGATCTCATCCCTGATAGCGAACACCTTATCAGTAAAGAACATCACGAATTCCTCACACTGTAACTGTGATAATGCTTGACCGGTGTGAAGACAGACTGGATTGCACAGTCTGTCCACAGTCCGGAACAGCTGGGCAGGTCTATTCTTCACTGTAGCAATTTCTCTGGACAGGAACTCTGCCTTCTTATGAGAAATTGCTAACTGATAGATATCATAATGATCTAAGCCTGTCCACTTCCAGGTGAGTTTTCCACCAGCGTCTCTCCAATCTTCGGCCCTGTCTCTTCAACCCACGGATCTCCGTGGTAAACCATGGAGCCCCTGGGTGAAGAGTACATGGACGAACATGGAATGAGCAATGGCATCCAGGGCCCTCACAACTGCCCTATTATAGGCCAGCACTAAGGACCCTAGGTCAGTGCTATCCATTGGGAAATCCCGAGAAGTCCAGCTCCATCGTTAGGCCTTCTGAGGTAACTCCTCCCAATGGACAGAACTGTACTATCTCCTTAGGGGCAGGCCTCTTTCGGGGGACCGCGAAACTGAACCTCAGGGCATGATAGTCAGACCAACTGATGGGCTCCACCTTCACATCAGAGACTTCCATCCCCAGGTGGAATATTAAGTCCAATGAATGTCCCCCCTGGTGGGTTGCAGAGGTAATAACCCATGTCAGGCCCAAGGAATCCATCAATTGGAGGAGGGTTTTGTTGAAAAAGCGCGAGTTCGTCATTGACCCAGGCATTGAAATCCCCCAGAATTAACCATCGGGGGGATTCCAATACCCTCTCAGCAATGAAGTCCACCACCTCCCTCAGGAATTCCCCCTCTCATCACCTGGTGGACGATAAATGAGAAGTATCCTGAAGCCTGCACATGCACCCACAATACATTCAAAGGAGTTGGTACATCCAACTGGCACCTCCCTGAGGTCCAGTTCCTGTCTAAAACAGACTGCAACTCCCCGGCCCCTATGGTCCACTCTCAGACAGTGAATCACCGAGAACCCGTCCGGAACCGTGGACTCCAAAATGTTTAATTGCCTACCATATAGAATTTGCTTTAGAAATAATTTGGTCTGGATAAAGTTTGGACTGCGTATAATCAGAAAAAAGTTTCCTCATTATGGACTCCATATTTTGTTATTCCACTTACCAAACCAGTAATTAATAAAAATCACTATCATGTTTCAAACTGAAAGAATAAATATTGGAGACATCCACCACTAGCTGCAAAAGTGATGTGACATACTAAGTGCTCCTGAACCAATCATCAACTCTGAATCTTTTTGGACAGGGATGGCACTTCAAAATTAAATTACAACAGCATGAATCTGGCATAATCCATTTGCCTAACAGTTTCTTCATCGGGAGAGACCGTGGAGTGTGCTTCTATGCCAGGCAGCCAAAGGCTTGTCACAAGTGTGGGGATCGCACCCATCTGGCCAGCTCCTGTGACAAGCTGACGAGCATTTTGTGTGGGGAATATGATCATATGAGTACATAATGCAGAAATGTGGCTAGTTGTAATTTGTGTGACGCCAGAGGGCATGTGTTCTATAAATGCCTCTGGCAGCCCACAATTGGCCTGATGGAGTTAAACAGGATGCCAGCTGAAACAAGACCACCTGATAAGTCCAGTACTCAACAAGAACAGCCACAAGAGGCAACTTAGGCCCAGGAACACCTTGCTACAGAAATGCAGCTTGGGAGCCCTGAGGAACATATTGACGCTGTACCCAGTACAGGCCCCTCTGGCCCTTCACTGGAAACACAGGTGGAAGCCAAGTGTGCACATGCAAAAGAAGGCACTGTAATCTCCCACAAAATGCCACCTCCAACACCCCCCCCCCTTCTTCGAATGTTCCATGGACTACCCCTACTCCTAGGAGAAGTGCTAAACTAACAAATTGTATTTCTTCTGATATCAGTGCGAGCAATAGATTTGAGGAATTGGGGAAGCAGAACAAATGGGGGGCAATGGATACAGATAACTCTGACACGGATGTTTCTTCAAAATCTCATCCCCCTGTTGAGAGACATGAGGGTTGAAAGGAAAAAAAGAAGGAAAAACATATTAAGGATTTACAAGACTACTAATTCTAACCCTTATGTTGCCTTTTACCTTTGCTTCCTTAAATGTGTGTAGCATCTTGAATGGGGTAAACGAAAAGCAGTATTTTCATTATTGGAACAACATGAGTTGAATGTAATTTTTTTACTGGAAACATGGCTGAACATGGCAGCTTCTGTGACTCAGTATAAGAAAGCATGGATGTGGGGGCCGTCTTTCTGGTCCTTTGGGCTGGATAGAGCTGATGGGATTGAGATTTTATTTCAAGGGGTTTGGTTTCAACTACAGAAACTCACTGATTTAGTACCAGGCCACCTATTAATACTAGATGGTGTAATAAATGGGAAAGCATGTTGGTTAATGTCAGTTTATGCACCTCAGGGCAAGGCAGAGTGCGCTGAACTGTTTAAATCAATGCAATCCTTTTTTAGCCACTACCAGACAGGTGTTTCTAGGGGGGGACTTTAATTGCCCCCTGGACCGGCCTAGTATAACTTTAGCTGGAAAAAAAGTGTATTGTGATACACATGCTCAGTTAAATTGTCTGAATACAGCTGGTATGCAGGATGCAGCCATGCTGTCTTCTCCTCCAGAACAGATAAAACATATGTGAGGGGAAAATAATCATCACAAACTGATTTTGGTTTTTTGTCTCCAGATGTACGATTTGTGGATTTACAGGTCATTCCCATAGAATTTTCCGACCATTCTATGCTGAAATTGAACGTAGACTTTCAGGAAGGGTCATTATGGGTCAAGAGGGGTTGGAGATTAAATGTGGCTGCACTAAAAGACCAGCGAGTGCAAGTTAAGATATGAGACATTGTACAGTTCATTGCCTGTATGATACTGTGGGAGAATGGTGGGAAGACACCAAGAAAGAAATTCAGGGTAGGTTTAAGAAGTATGGAGCACAACAGAAAAATAAGGATTTTTTAAAATACTTATCTTTTCATCAACACTTACAATACCTTTATTCGTTAACTAATACTACTTCAAGCGATTATAGTGCCCAGATTCTGCAGATTAAACAACAAAAGAAGATTTATCAGTATGACAGGGTGGCCACATTGATGGCTGCTATGCAATATGGTGCTACAAAGAAACCTTTAGGTGATCCTTGTCAGGCTTGTAAAACCAGGCTTGAGAATTCTTGTATAACAGCACTACAGGATGAGGATGGACTCATAAAAACTGCATCACAAGATCTTAACCGAATTATACAAAATTATTTTCATTCACTTGACTTCAAACATATGGTAGGATGTACTGAAATGGAATCTTATGTTTCTGAGTATAAACCAGGTCCGTTTGACACTATTCAGGATTAACCTGATGTTCCTTTTACTAAAGAGGAGGTATCAGATACTTTAACAAAGATGAGGAGAAATGTGTCCCCAGACATGATGGCCTACCTCTGGGAGTTTTATGTAGCCTTTCAAGATATCTTTGTGGAGATGCTTCTTCTGGCGTTTCATGAAATTGTAACTTGTAGAATAATCAGAGAAGACTTTGCTCAAGGTTTAGTAAATCTGGAGATAAAACGTTGCTGAAGAACTGGAGGCCGATCTGCCTCTTAAATACAGATTGAAATTTTGGGGCAAAATGATTCATAAGAGGTTGCAAGGTCACTTAAAGGATTGGTTACATCTGGCACAGACTTGTGGAGTGCCTGGATTGCGCATACAGGATAACCTTATTCTTATTTGTGATTGATATGCTTATTGCACACAACTGAAAATACCTGTGTTATTTATTTCACTAGATCAGAGTAAAGCCTTGGATAGAATCTTTCATACCTTTCTAGTACAAGTTTTGAAACAATATGATGTCCCCTAAAAGCAAATCTGGGGTATACAAACACTCTACAGGACAGCATCGATAATATCTTTAACTGAAGAAAGATTAGGGCCCCTTTGGTCACTTACAGTGGGGATATGTCAAGGATGTCCAATGAGCCCTCTATTATAAACCATGGTCTTTGATACTTGTATAAGGTATTTGGTTGGCAACGCTAAGATTCAGGGTATCAGATTACCAGGCCAGTCATCTGAACTGAAAGTCACTGCTTAAGCAGATGATCTTTGTTTATTTTTACGCACTAAAGACAGTATAAATCATGTCATATAAGATGTACAGAAATATGGGGAGGTTTCAGGAGCACGTTTAAACCTTGATAAAAGTGTGGGACTCAGTATTGACCCACCATTTGAGGATGGGGAAGTGTCCAGAGTGAGGATTTCTCCTGACCTTATCGAAATTTTGGGCCTCTATGTAGGAGAGGGAGATATGGCACATAGAAATAGGTCTACAGCAGTTCAAAAGTGCAAATGGCGACTAGAGAAGTGGAAGAATTGGATTTTGTCAAAAAGAAAGATCATTTTTATATTAAAACAATTTTTAGTTCCCTTATTATTACATGTCAGCTGGGTATATCCTATACCGTATAATTCTGAGACCAAAATTTATAGTGTGTTTTTTCGCATGCTATGGGGAGTAGACTCAACTGGATAAAATGGGATTTTACTTATTTACTGGTTACTAGAGGTGGGGCAGCAATGATTAACCCTCTAGTTTTTTTCACACTATTTTTTGGGTAGGTAATTAAAAAGCATTATCGCAACCACCAGAGGCTTGAGAAAGGGAAATAATTTGGACCAGGACCCTGCTGCATGGGTTTCTAGCTAGCTAGCAGGAGGCACCAGTGAAAGTCTTACCTAAAATGAAAATATCAGGCTTCCTGAAGCCTATACTGACTAAACTATATGTATGGAAAGTGTCAAAATCAATGTTACTTCAGAAATCCAGGATACAATTATATGAAGATATTTTGCTAGTGACAGGTCCACAAACACTAGAGTTTAAATTTTGCATGCCAGCTCAGGTTACCTTGGCTTTTTGGCACAACTTATTAATTCTAGAGTCCTGGTTCGTATGTGGGATAATCTCTGGCTATGTATGTATGGGCAGCTGAATGTTAGAGGAAACCTAAAGCATAAAGCCATGGGAGAATGAGATTGCCCCTACCTGGAATGTTCAGCACCTGAAGAGACGATGACACATTTTCTGTTGGAATATGAATGTTTGAACTGGCTGTGGGATTTTTTTATCATTGAATGGAAATTACCATGGTTGGCCTGTATGACTTATGAGCAACTGGTGTTGGGTCAGTTCAATGGAAGACTACTAGCCTATAATTCTAGTACTTTGGGGGTATTTTTTGCTTGCTTGAAATTCTGTCTATGGCAGGCACGTAGCCAATATATTCTCCAACAGCAAAGAATGACATATTTAGCAATTCAAAAATTAGTGGTGGCAGTGGGCCCGATTTTCAAACGGGGCTGCATCTGGCGCAAGCTGTGGCAAAATGCAGCTTGCACCAAAGCTCCATGCGCCAGGAACCCTGCACCAGATTCTGGTACAGGATGAGTCCCAGCGCCTAAGTGCCCACACATGTGGCAACCTCTCCTGTGTGACAAATGCCCGACGCACAGGAGAGGTTCAGTGAAAGCCCCTGTGGACAGGGCAAGCAGCCATGTCCCCCATAAGTGGTGCTGTATCACATGCCCATTACCCCATTGAAATATAATTGTACCCTGGTGGTCTAGTGGACCCTCTTACTGCCCTGATATGCCCGTTACCCCATTGTAATAAATATTGTACCTGGTGGTCTAGTGGTCCCTCCCCCCCAATATGGGCAGTAGTCACTGTTATAATCATATAAAACCCTGGTGATCTAGTGGTCCCACCCTCCACCACACCCTGGCATATTGTGCCCACCCCAACCCTCCCACCACCCACCCTAAGCTGACACTGGAACACCACTCCACTTACCACCGCAGTCACCGCCGCAGCCGACTGACCTGTCAACAGTCCACTTGTATTATAATACTATACACACACACTGCGCATACCATATTATACTACATGAACTCATGACAGCTCAGTAAGCGCCTGCTGCAGTGGTGAGTGGAGTGGTGTTCCGGCACTGGCTCGGGGCCGGGGTGGGCATGGCATTGTATGATGACGTACAACGTATGATATGCCCATATCATATGTCATCATACAAATTAAGGAAGACAGAGATATAACACACCCTGTTCCAGTGGCATAAACATGCCATCCGTGGATCTCCAGTCAAGTGTTCTTTTGAGGACTGGTGGTCAAGGGACACTATTGTCTGCAGAGTTTTCAATACCTGTTAATGGAGTGGTGGACAGAGTGTTTTACCAGATCTGTCAGCAAGTTTGGAAGTTGCACCACCATCTTTAATTTCCAACATAACAGGAGTGACCGTGGAACCCAAGTATGTGACAAAACAAGACATGGCTCCAAGACAGATTAAAGTGAGACGTTCAACACGTGACCCCGGCCCCCCACCCATTTAATGGATTATACTGTGTAGTCATTTTTTATTTAGAGAGTTTTCTATTTTGTATTTGGGGGGGGGGGCATGCCAAAACACATACTTTCTAAATATGCAAGGATACACAAGGAATTTTGGAGCAAAGAAGGCCATCTGTGGCCCATTACCGCTCCCATCCATTAGCCCTTAATAAGATATGTAGCCTCTTTCTAATATGTAGTTATCCAGTTGGTTTTTGAATTGAGCCTTAGTTTTGGAACAGATCATTTCTTCTGACAGTCCGTTCCAGGGAGCCACCACTCTCTGAGTAAATAAGGTCTTCCTCCTGTTTATGTTATATTTTATGTGTCGCAGCTGAAGTGGGTGACCCCTGGTTCCCTTAGTATCAGTTTTGAATTAAAAGTTTAGTTCATTTAGTATGTAATCATCCTTCATTATATCATAATATATTAGTAGGTCTCTCCTAATCCTCCTCGTTAACAGTTACATAAGCCTTATTTCCTTTAAGCGCCTTTCATAGGACATGTTTTTTATATTATGCATCATTTTAGTGGCTTGTCTTTAGTCTTTTTCTACACTTGTTACACCTCCTATTGAGATGGGACCCCAAATTGGGGCCCCATAGTCTAGTATCGGCCTAGCATATGCATATGCTAAATACTGAACATAGTGAAATAAGATTTTGTGTTTTGTTTCCTAGGTAACTGAGAATAGTGAGTTTATTTTTCTGCTTTCTGTCCTGTATTGTTCAATCTTAGTAAACACTTAAAAGGGGGGAATGTCATAGTGAAACTGTAATATGGGAGTTGCCAGTGGAGGAAGCTGGTACATAGTAAATCCCTCCAGAACTGTTCTAGCAGCTGTTCCCTGTAGAGGCTAGAGTAATGAGCTGTGAATGAGCTTGGTACATCCAGAAGACCTTGGTTTCATTCCCACAACCTCCACTTGCATACTGTGTGACTCTGTGCAAGTCACTTAACTGCCCCAGTGCTCCTGGGTCGCCCCTGAAAACAGGCACTTGTGTCTATAGGGCCTTACCCGATTACCAAAAATAATAAAATAAAATTTAGTCATAGCAAGGTTGCAGTGAACGGAGAAGGGTGTCTGCTATGTGTTAGGGTTGTAAAATAAAGCTTCAGATGTGGATGTCAAGCCTGAAGGTAGAGTAATGGGGCTTATAAAATGGCAGGAAGAAATCTAGACATTTAATTGGCCAAGAGACATCAACTGACCATGCATTAAATCTCAATATTGCACACCATGTTGTGGCCTATTACTTACATGATCAATGGCTCCCTAGTAAGTAATAGAGAAACAATACCTACAAGTTACTGTGCAAAGAGCCCACTTAAATGTCCAACTACATGACAACCCCTACCTGCCCTGGACAGAAAGGAAATTTAGTGAAACCTTTGCATTTATACACTCACAAGACTTCCTTTTAGGAGAACTGTGGTGAACCTAAATACTGGGTTTAATGCTGGGTTTCTGGAGAAGAAAGAAGACATCTGGGGGGTTCTATGTGATAATGGCGATCGCAGAAAGGCCATTGCTGTTAGGGTGAATGTACATTGGCAAAAATCAGTTTCAACAATGTACCCTTGCAGCACAAACCAAAAGGGCACCAAAAAGATTGCTTTTTTGTTTTTGCAGGGGGCTGCACCCCCCGCACACCCCTACTAAAGGATTCTCAACTCCAGGGGAGTGCATGTCAAGGGTGAAAACAAAAAAGAAACATTTACATGGACCAGAGCAAAAATCCCGATGCACCCAGCACCGAACCCGGTACCCTCCTAACCCTAGCCTACCACGAACACACTATGTCACATGGCCAGCTCGGCAACCCACCATTGCGCTACACTTCACAAACCTTCCCTCCCCTTCTGCCCATCACATGGCATGCTCGCTCCCCCCCATACGAACATAGATATATTGACAGAATGTTACTATACCTGCATTCGCCCCCCTGTCCAGTAGCCCTGTGAACAGGCACCACTATTGAGTCACCCTTTTTATAAGTGATCAATAGTGGACGCCCTTATCACAGGATACCCATCAGGGGCCTGATATTCAAAATCGTACAAAATGGTGTGCATAAATTTGCACTTCACCTCGCGATTGCTTGGGTGCCTGAAGATGCTGTATTCAGTGGAATAGTGCACTGGTGCTATTCGACTGAATATAGGGCCATGTTGGTCAAGCGCTAAGCCACTTAGCGCTGCACTGACATGGTTCCCGGAGTATGGCACCACAATGGATGTTGCTGGAATGCAATTTGTTATATTCAAAGTGACGCATGCAAATGAGCCCATTGGACATCCAAGGCACTAAAGGGCCATTTGCATGCCCATTATGGGCTCATTTGCATGGGTAGCCAGGCATGTCTGCATAGAGCCACCCCCCCCAGTTGCCTGGACCCAACGGAGCAGCTATCCCTGGTGCTAGTGGTTCCCCCTCCACCTGATCCAGTGCCTATACAGTATACAGCATTTCCCTCATGCAAGTGGTTCCCCCTCCCTCTGAAGCCATCCCCATATGTCCTATGCAATTCCCTGGTGCTAGTGGTCCCCTCCCATCCTCCAATGCCATGCCATTAATTTCATGACAATTCCCTGGTGCCCTTGTCCCCCCAAGATACCCTGTCCCATACAGACACAACCCCTCCCTGGTGTACAGTGGTCCTTCTCCCCACCTGATCCCTTGCCCCATAAATGCCAATATATTCCCTGGTGTCCAGTAGTCCCTCCTGCCACCCAATTCCTCACTTGGTACATGCCAACAAATTTCCCTGGTGTCTAGTTGTCCCTCCCCCTGCCTGCACCCCTGCCCGATGGTCAATCCATCATTGTCTGGTGTCTAGTGGTTAAACACCACCTGATGCCCTGGCTGAGTACTAAAAGAATATCCTCATTGGTGTCCTGTGGTTGATCCCCCCATCCTATTCCCATCCATGTACTAGTGACAATGGTACACAGCCCCAAGCCCGGACCTGGCCTTGAGTACCAGTCCCCTGAAACCCCCCAGCCCATTCTCCATTGGTGTCTAGCAGCCCCCCCCTCCATCGGGCGGCTCCAACAACCCACCCCCAATCTCCCTTACCTGACTATTGGTGCAGCAGTGCAGTGACGGTGAGCAACACAGCCCTCTGCAGATCACCTCAGCCACCCACCATCTGACAAGCATGGTGCATGCTGCTTATTTATAGGGCACATGCCACGGTGTAGTGACAGACAGTGACACAATCTCCCACACACCATCTCTGCCATCCACCATCTGACAGAAGCAGGGTTCGCAAGTGCCGTATAAATAAACAGTGCACACCCTGCTTCTGTCAGACGGTGGGCAGCCGAGTTGGTGTGTGGAGGGCTGTGTCGCTCGCTGTCACTGCACCACATCACTGATAATCAGTTAAGGGAGACAATGGGGTGGGTTGTTGATGCTGTGGGAGGGAGGGGGACCACTAGACACCAACAGTGAACAGGCTGAGGGTCAGGAGATCGGTAGTCAGGCCATGGTTGTGTTGTTTGGGGGGACATTACTTTACACCAATGTCACCGGTATGAAGATGGGGATCAGATGGGCAGAGTGACCACTGGACACCAGGGAGAATATTCTTTTAGTACTTGGGCAGGGCATTGGGTGGGGGGACCACTAGACACAGGGTAATGATGTATTGACCATCAGGCATGGGTGCAGGTGGGGGGAGGGACCACTAGACACCAGGGGAGTATGTTGGCATGTATCAGGCGAGGGACTAGGTGGTGGGAGGGACCACTGGGCACCAGGGAATATGCTGTCATTTACCGGGCATGGGATCGGTTGGGGGGGACCACTGGACACCAGAGACACTGTTTTTATGTATCAGGACTGGCATGAAGGGGTTCCGCCGCACATCCCCCAACAACCACTAGGATTGTGTGGGAGTAAGTCTTGGTTTCTGTTGGTGGTAATTGCGCTGCACAAGGGGATTTCGCAAAATGCTCTTGCATGATGCAAATACTTTGAATATTGGACTGTACTGATATTCCGGTCCCTGCTCCTCCATTTGCATTGCACCCTCCTCCACAATTTGCCCGGGTGCAAACTCTGTTTGCATGTACATTCCAGGCTTATGAATATAGAAAATCTGCACAAAGGCTGGTTTGTGTGCTTAAACCATGATTTGTGCCCTGGCAAACTTTTGACTATCAGGCCCCTGATGTTTTGGTATATATGAGATGGTGAATGAAGTATACTTTATTGGACAGGTGCAAGAGAATTATAGTGGAATGGTAGGGGAGCAAGAAAGAGCTGCAGATCAAGTACAATCTGTGGTAATAATGTAGGCAGGAAAAAATGGGCAGAGTGGGTGGGCCAAGTAATTCTTATCTGCCATCAAGTTCTAAGTTTCTTTATGCTTAGTGCAAAGTTGTACTGGATATTGGGCTGTGTAAAATTTATCTTTCACTAGTGGTTTTCTGTCAAGATGCTGCTTCTGTGAAATACTGCAAAATTTCCTGTGAAAATGTTGTGACATTTTGCCAAAATTCCTATTTCATTTTTTTTTCCATTTAATTTATGTTACTGTTCAAATTGCACTGGTATGCTGCATTTCCCATACAGCATTAAGAAATGTTCCATGTTTCAGATCTCCTATGACTTTAAAACAAGGCAATGCAGCCAGCCCAGTGGTGTAGAGGGCTTAGATGATATACGCCTTACCTCTCACCATGCCAGTGACCCAGGTTCAGGAATGAGCTCAGGTTGCTGTGGGTTGGCGGGGAGAGGATAGCATCTGATGGACTGCTCTCTTCTCCAGGGGTGGGGAGAAATACTGTCCTGCTCCTTGGCTGCCACCTGGTGGAGGCTGGGTGGCAGCACCACAGTTTCAGCAGCACATATGAAGGCCCATAGTTACATACCTTGTGTGTGCCTCCATGCACATATACATATGGCCCACCATGGCAAAGGGATAAAACAGTGGAAAAAAATGGCGGTCACAGGCTACATGAAGCCTTGCCTGCCTGCTCTCACCCCACATTGTCATCCACTCGCTGACCCTCCAGATCTGGATGCTGGATCTCTGGGTGGTCAGAAGATGGACCCCCCTTTCAACCCCACCACAGGGAGAAATCCACAGGGGATATGGGGCTTGGTGGACTGGAGAAGCTGTCACCAAGCAGGAGAGGCAGGAGCAAGGCTGAACAGCTGCCTGCGACACACCCAGATGATAAAACTCTATGGGCCGGATATTCAAAAGGGTTGCGTCATGCGCAATAAGGTTGCGCATACACAAGTCCGAAAATGCGCCATTCTGCCATATTCAGCGGGAAGCAGTTGAGTCACCGAAAACATGCTGAGCAACAGCGCAATGCAAATGAAGGCATGCGGACCGAAGGGGGTGGATCCATGCATAAAAAGCGCAATGCAATATTTAAAGGCTTGCGCAATGCGCAACAGCGGATCAGCTGGAAGGTGCGCCACGGCGGAAATGAGCCAAAATAAAAAGGCTCAAGGAAGAGGAGCAAGAACACTACAGGGAAGCCACATGAGGCAGGGAGACAGACAAGGCGACAGTGGCAAACAGTGCAGGCCAGGGAGTGCACAGGAGAGAAGAGGGACAAGGGAGGGTGTGTGGGGTCACAGACTGCAGAGGCCAGTTGGTGTACCTGGTGCAGTGGAGGTAGCAGTCAGGACAGCTGGGGTAACAGAGCAACAACAGCCAGGGGGGGAACACAAGCCAGGGACATGGACAGTGCCAGCTTCCTCATGGAAGCTGTAATGAGGGGGGTGAGAAGGCATGCTGCAGGGGGACGTGGCCATGGAAGGGCCCGTCGGCAGTACGCCCCCAACAGGCAGTACTGTGCCCACGTCAGCTTTGAGCTGTACACGGATGTAGAGATTGTGGGCCGGTACCACCTGAACAGGACAATACTGAGGTGGCTCTGTGAGCTGTGCAGTGATGTGATGCAGGCACCCTCACGACGGAGTCACGCTCTGTCAGTGGAGACAAAGGTAACAGCCTGCATGTGCCTGCTCACCACGGGTACCTTCCAGAGGCCGACAGGGGACACCACAGGCATAACACAGTCAGCCACGTCACGTATCCTCACCCAATTCCTCAGCGCACTGCTGTCACATGCTGCGGAGTACATCCATTTCCCCAGCACCACGGCAGAGCGTACAGCAAACATGCAGGAGTTCCACAGGGTAGCACGTATGCCTGGTGTGCTAGGGGTGATAGACTGCACCCATGTGGCTATTCGCACACTACCTGGCCCCGATGGGGCAGCATACCGAAACCGGAAGGGTTTCTCGAGTGTCAACTGCCAGGTGGTGTGTGATGCCAGTGGGCGCATCATCAATGTCTGTGCCACACACCCTGCTGGAGCACATGATGCCTTCATATGGTACCAATCTGCACTGTGCCATTGATTCAAGAGTGGGGACATTCCCACAGGACATCTAGTGGGTGAGTATGCATGTAGGAATTGCAAAGTTGGGGCAAGGGTGGGAAAGCCACAGGTGCCATGGTAGTGGCACACAGGGATATGGGCAATATGGACCTGAACATGATACTTATCTCCACTATCTCCACACAGGTGACAGCGGATACCCACTCCGTCCCTGGCTGCTCACACCCTACCGGCGCCCCATGACCCCATCGCAGCAATGCTATAATGAGGCACATGCCGCCACACACAACATCATCGAGCAGGTGTTTGGGATGCTTAAGGCATGCTTCCAATGCCTAGACACCTCCGGCGGTGCCCTACAGTACAGCCCCTCAAAGGCCTGTGGGATATTCCTGGCCTGTTGTGTCCTGCACAACATGGCCAAAGACTGTGGGATAGCCGTACAGGTCGAGGAGGGGGACAGCAAAGCGGACGCCGGTGATGCCGGTGATGATGGGGATGAGCAGCCCCCCCTTGGACGGCAGGACCCCCGACTGATCCGGCAGGCCCAGCTGCACTGGGACACCATCACAGAGGAGCATTTAGCACGACACAGGTAAGTCAAGGGGCCATGTGCAACCAACACTGTCTAGGCGCAACCCACAGGCACACAGGGTAACACACCAGGGGTGCATGACGGCAAGGGGAGTGGAAGGGTCCAGGCGCACAAACACACCATCAGGGAGGGGTGAATAGTCATATGGACACACACACACACACCAGGCACAAAGCGTACATGGGCAGGTGCACAGCAGAGCAGGAACAGACATGGCAAACACGGATCACTGGACCACCCCACCACCTGTACTGTCAAAGCACGTGTCAGATGCTGGGCACCCTGCACCTTGGTGTACAGTACAATGCAGGCATCATCATGCACACGCACCTGTGGACAGCAGTCGGGTGGGTGCAGGTGGTCCATGTGTTGGCGTGTTGGCAGGGCACCCACCAGTGCACTGCCCACCATGACACACACATTGCACACAGGGCAGCATCAGACAGGGCCCGCACTGGGAGACAGGTCACTCAGGTGGCACTGTGCCACGTTCACCTCGGATGTGTGGGTGGCCCCGCCGTGACCCAACAGCACTGGCAGGCTGATCATGGGCCACATGGGGTGGCACCGATGGACCACCGGGGTCCCACTGCAGGATCGCGACCTTGTCCGCACAGGGGTGTGCAGCATGCCGAACATACCTGCACCAGGTGTGCTCGGGACGCCCACAGCAGAACCCGGCGTCGACAGGCTGGGTGTCGCACGATGCTGGGAATGGGGAGTGGAGAGCGTACTGTGGGGGGTGTGCGGTACAGGGGCACCTGACTGTGTGCCCAATGTGGCCACGACAGAGACCACTGCCTGGGTCAGCCTGTCAATGGCGGCGGTCACATCTGTCCGCATTCTGACCATCTCTGCAAGGATCAATGCATTGTCCCTGCTGTTCCACTCCACAGCCCTGCACAGTGCCTCCACGGACGTTGCAAGCCACATCTGCTGCTGTACTGATGCCCGCAGCAGGCGGGTGTGCTCATCACATGGGTCCTGTGCCACATCGGCATTCTGTCCCCCAGGGTATGGAAGGTCCTGATGCTCAACACCCCTTGAGGGTGGGCGCTGTTCACCAGGACCAGGTGTGGGCAATTCATTCATTCACAAAGCTGGACTGTCTTGTACGGTATGGGCTGCATGCCCATTGGCTCTTGCTCTGCACCAATGGGCGTGCAGCCCTACCCAAACAGTCAGTTGGTGGGCAGCGGGTGGCAGGTGGGTGGGATGCTGCACGCCCGCCCGGCTGCGGGAGGCGGGTGGTGGGGCTTCGCTGGGTGGGTGGGGTGGGGACACTAGGTCACCAGGGATGTGTTCGGGGGTTGTGTTGAAACATTTTCTGCCCACGATTGGGCTTTTGGTCCACTGGACCACCAGGGATATGTTCGGGAACAC
The DNA here is from genome assembly GCA_016271365.2 of Neoceratodus forsteri. Lineage (NCBI taxonomy): Eukaryota > Metazoa > Chordata > Ceratodontiformes > Ceratodontidae > Neoceratodus > Neoceratodus forsteri. Next base: position 1,689,101,171 of record CM028130.1, on the reverse strand, counting down.
TTGCTGCCCGAGATCGGGTCAGTGGGGGTGGGGGACTTTTACACTTTGCCAGTGATCGGGCTGGTTGGGGATTTAAGCTATGCCCGCGATCGGGCCAGTCGGGGAGGGGACTTTTCTGCTGTTGCCCGCTATCGGGCCAGTGGGGGGTGTTTACACTTTTTCCCACGATCGGGCTGCAGTGGGGCACAGGGAGGGTTGAGGGCCAGCCATAGGTGGCAGCTGCGTGTTGCACCCGCAATGCGGCAGCTCACTTGTGGGTGGCCTCGACTGATCCTTTTTGGCTCAAAGTTGTGCAGGCGCAGGTTGGGGTTACGCTGCACAACTCCTGCATAGCCCGCTGAACATCGGGCTGTGCAGTTTATGAATGGTTCCTCCCCCTCCAGTTCAGCATGCATTCATTTGCATTGCGCTGTTGCTCAGCATGTTTTCAGTGGCGCAACTGCCTCCTGCTGAATATCGCAGAATGGAGCAATTTCGGACTTGCGCAGGCGCAACCCTATTGTGCATGGCGCAACCCTTTTGAATATCTGGGCCCATGAGCTTTTGTGAAAAATGTGGAATTCTGTGATAATTTTGTTGAGCTTGTACCAAAGGAAAAACTAACCGCTCCAAGTAGAAGGTCATTCAAAACCTTTCTCATTTATTTATTGTAATATCCAAGGACTCTCTAGTCCCGGCACTACAATTTACCCTTGACTTCTTCAGGAGCTTGAGGGCCTGTGTCAGAGTAATGTATTTACATAAAATAATTTCACACAGAAATCTAAATGAAAATCTCTAACAACATTTACAACAAACAAAATTACAAAAAAAAACAGTCTGACTGTTCCTCGCAGTGGCAGATCTAGTGGGGAGTGAAGGGGACAGCTGAACTCCCATTGTAATTTACCTGCTTGGTGCTGCTACTTTTCACTTTGTTAAAGAAATCTGGTTTCTTGATTGTAAGAAAATATACATTCAAGACAATAGATTACATTTGTATTTTCTGTCAAAAACATACTGAAAAACATAATAGAAGACAATACAAAGGATTAAAAAAACTTAAATTACATATCAAGTATGCACATCACCTCAGCTCCCCCCATTGCAAAATTCTGGATCCACCACTGGTGTCTCATGTACTTCCTGTCTCACTCAGCATATCAGTATTGGTATATATACCATACATGATGCTATGGTACATATTGCTATGGTTTTCTAAAGAGGTGACTGAAAAGGTAAAGGCTAAAAATCAATCAATCAATAATTTATTTATGAAAAGAGCAATTCAACATTTATCAAAGCGCTTGTACATACAGAATACCAAACAAAATAAACCATATTTAAAACCAGTAATAATAGGCAGCAGAAATATCAAGCTTCAGAAATGTCAAATTAAATAAATGAGTCTTAAGGGCAGATTTAAAAGCCTCAGAAGCCAGGCACTCTCTAACCCAACGAGGTAGAGCATTCCACTGGGTCGAGGCTACATAAGCAAAAGATACAGCTTCTGAAGTCTTCAAGCAAACCCTGGCAACCTCTAGCAATCCCTCATTGGCAGAGCACAGTGGGCGGAGGGAGCGGTAAGGGCAGAGGAGATCTTGCAGGTACCGCGGTCCCTGTCCATGTAGGGTCTTATAGGTCAGTAATCCGACCTTGAAAAAGGTGATACATCTACTCTGCCTGCCTTCTCTTACTGCACTTTTAAGAACTGTGCCAGTCTGCTACACCTGCAGCTCAGACTAGCTGCTGCCAGACTGCTGAACTGTCTCGCCTCCTACTCCACTCAGTAACTGAGAGCCCTCTGTCCCGGTGAGTACACTGAAGAACAGGACTGTGGGGAGGAGCACACAGGAGTGACATCACCTAGAAGGAGGGTGGCAGGGTTTAAAATGCTGCACTGCTCACAGCGCGAGTGCTGTGGCATGAGTGTGAGTGGTGCAACTACCACTCCATAGAGAAATTTTAGGTCTAATTCTATTGTTAACGCTAAGACTGAAAGTCTGGGCATTTTTTAACAGAATTTTTGAGTGCTAAACTGGAAGTAGCACTAGCTAGCGCTTACAGTCTTCCAACGCATATAACTCCCACACTAGCAAGCGGGACGAGTGTGCACGGGGCCGCGTGCAGTGACACGCGCATCATAGCATGTGTCTACCTTGTCCACCGGGGACAATGAGATAAAGGGCCAGACATCCTAACCAGTTTCACCCTAAACAATAAATATAGCAGTTTACAATCTCAAAGAAGATTATAAATTAAAACTACAGAATGAAACAAGCAAAGCACTGCTGTTCCTCCTGCAAAATGTATGCCATTGGCAAACAAATATTAAACTTCATGTGTGACAAATGCCAATTAGTTACAACGTTGCAGGAGGACATCAAACGTCTTACAACAAAAGCATCAATCAATCCCAAGATTGAAGCTTTGGAGGATTATATCGATCAAATGTCAATACTTTTAGATACTGACACATCGACTACTTGTACTAACAAGTTAGTCACTACACAGGAAACTGATCAAAGGATGGAATGTATTTCTCCCTACAAGGAAAATAATATCATAAACTCCACCCCTTAGACATAAACTCTTTAGAAAGAGAGGATTGGACTATTATTCAGAAAACCAAGACAAAAAAAAAGAGGAGGACAGATTACTAAAAGCACCCCTGTACTATCGTTGCATAATTCTTTTGATCTCTTAACTCTTATAAATGATGATGAATCAAATGTTATCACAACCCTGAGTCCTCATCCTGACTCTTTAAGAATTAAAACTCCTGTTGTAAATTCTACTACAAATTTCCTCTCTGTAGAACTTTTTGCATCTGTTGACCAGTTACCTTTGCATGACACCCACCTTATTTCAACAGAATCACATGAGAAAAGTCATGCCCCTGTATCGAGAAGTCAAGTTTTCGTTCTGGGGGACTCTATAATAAAATACACTGATTGGGCTATTTGTAACCCAAACAAAGTCAACCAAACATGTTCCAGCTATAGGGGGGCCAAGGTCTCAGATATAACACCAATGGTTAAGGCTATCTTATCACAAGCAGGGGATAACCCACTCGTGGTCATTCACCTAGGGACCAATGATATCAATAGAACACCAGTTGGACAACTCAAACAAGATTTTGTTGTCCTCCACAATATTCTTGAAGAGAAGAGATGTAGTATTTGTTTTTCTGAGATCTTGCCGGTCCCTAGGGCTACTCCCCAGATCTCAAATAAGATTAAAGTCTTTAATGAATGGTTGCGAAAATGGTGTTATAGGCAGAACATTTCCTGCCTGAGAGTCAAGTGATGAAAGTTCCGTGTTAGCAGCCTGGTCAAATAGCTCCAGCCTCCTACTCCAATATAAGTCTTTTTTACACGTATTCCAGAGGATCTAAACCAAGAATTTAATCATACTACTTTAGCTAAAGGTCTCCAGAACATTTTATATTGGAATTATGGTCAGATGGAAGTAGAAATGAGAAGATCCCTGCCTAAACATACCCCGCCAGTCTCCCCAGCGAAGGCCCTTCTGAAAAAAGCCAGAGTCTCAATACTCACAGGAGGTCTGGAATCTGAAATTACTATTCCAGAGAAGGAACCTCTGACATTGGCACAATTTCTTGCCGAATTCAAACTTTTTCGCATGGAACTCTGCTCAGTGACGGAAGACTTGAAGGCAGTAACCCAGGCGTTAGAAGATCTAGCTCATCGTACCGGGGACACAGAGATCAAAATTACCTCATTGGAGAAGTGAGTGGAAAAACAAGAACCAGAGATAGTGAATCTGAGACAAAAAAATAATTAAAATGGAATCGAAAATTGAAGATTTGGAGGGACGGAGCAGAAGAAACGACATGATAATTATAGGTCTCCCTGAGAAAGAAGAGGGAGCAGATGCTATTTTGTTTTTCCAGAAATTCCTACAAAAGATTGCAGGCCCCATGCCCTTTGGGGAAAACTACATGATCGAACGGGCTCATCGGGCGTTATTGCAATGCCATTATCAGAGTCCCCCCCATGTACCTTTATTTTTCATTTTCTGAATTTTCAGGAGAGACAGTTTGTACTGTCCAAAGTTAAAGAGCTTAAGGAAGTGAAATGGGAGGGGACCCTGCTAAGGATCATGCAAGACCTGCCACTATCAGTTCGCCAAAAGAGAGCCAAATATCATCCAATTGTGACTAAATTGATAGCCTCAAGCACCCGCTTTAGAATGGGGTACCCGCCGAGACTGCAAGTGTTACTGTCTGGACAGTGGTCCAGTTTTGAGGATGCCCAGTCAGCTAAGAAGGGGTTGCTGGAAGCCCTTCCAGATTTGTTTAAGCAAGGGTGAAGGATGAGAGAACTAGCAGTTTAACATTTTTTTTTCCCGATATAAGCAGAGTAATGGGGCTATCGGAGATGTTAAGGCTTTTAACCCAGTAACCGACTTTGATTCTCCGTTCTCATATTTGGATGCAGCTCCCCCAATTTGATTTCTTCCTGACTTTGCAGCAAGGGAATCACTTCTTGCTTGGGGATCTGAAAGGACGCCTTTTTGGAGCTCTATCTTGGGGATTCTGTCGCTTTCGGAAGCCGACTGGAGTCTGAAGGACATCGGAGAGTTGAGGGGATGTGTTGAAAGAGAAGAATGCCAGTGCGTTATCTAGACTGAAGGATTGTATGCTAGGGGTATTATTTTACTGATTTTCTTTTTAGTGAGCATCTAAGTTGAATCATCAAGCGGGACTGAGACTGTTTTGAATTTGTCCACAAGAGGGAGGTTCCCCCACCACTTTTCCCTTTAGCTAGCGACTATGATTGTAACGGTGTGGCCTGAATAGTAAGTCTGTTTATTTATTTATTTATTTTTCTCTTTTGCAAAGAGTAACCCCCTGACAGGGTTTTGGGAGCAATTTTGAGTGAGGAAGTGGTGATTAAAGGTATGTTTATCTGTTAGGGTGCTGTTTCTAACTTCCTCATATTTGGGGGGGTATAGCTCTCAGGGCTGCACAGTATGAAAGCACGTTTACAGCATGTCTGTTGAAAACTGAAACTAAGGGGGTCTTGTTTAATATGCTACTGAAATGGGAGGGGTATTGTTTTGATTGGTTTTAAAAAGATAGAGAATTTAAATAAAAGAGATTAGATATCCGGTGCAAATGTTGCAATAAAGAAATGGATCCCCTCAGGATTGGGGGTTAGTTTCTGTGTTAATTTATTTACTAGGCAAGGTTTTATATCTAATAGTTTATAGTCAAATTACCTCCCTAGGTAATGCTACAGGGGGAAACTGTCTTTTTTTACTTTTAGATTCAGGATTTTTGGGAGAGAGGAACATGTTCATGTTATATCCTAAATGTTTTCACTTGTTTGAAAGTTTGATACATAAGATTAGAGGGAGGGAGAGGCTGGAGGGAGATCAGGAGGAATGGAACTTTGGATATCATGGGCCGTAATGTTGTTTTGTTGGGGGAAGGGGGGGAGAAAAGATATTACCCGAAACATAAGTGGTTCAATTTGGTACTTGTAGTTGGGGATAGGGGGTTAAGTGGGAAATATATGGGAATATAGGGGAGAATAGGGATGGGGGAAAGGGGATAATCAGATGTGGGTTAAAAGTAAGGTACATTGGGAGATCTGTTCATCAGGCTGTACTAAGGGTAAAGGTGAGAGGTGATTCGGATGTTAGCACTCTACGGTATCATACTGGGTACTCGGACAATGGGTAGCACGTATGATTTTATCACGTGGAACATTAAAGAGGCCAGGATCAAAACAAAGAGATACAAAGTGTTAAAACATCTGCAAATACAAAGGGGCCAGATAATATGCTTGCAGGAAACACAATTACTTGAAAAGGAGTCTAATTTGTTTAGACGTCAATTTGTTGGCCAAGTATATACTGCTAGAGAAAGCACAGCCAGTAGGGGAGTGGCTATACTATTCACCAGGAACATTGCTTTCATGTGTGAAAAGCAACTGGCAGATCCTGATGGTCACTATATAATTATAGTAGGACTCTTAAATCAGACAAGGATAGTGCTAGGTAGTGTGTATGGCCCAAGTGGAGATTCACCGGGCTCTTTTACGGAGTTATTAAATGTTTTGTTCCCATTTCTTCGCCTTCCAATATTGTTGGGTGGAGACTAGAACTTACCATTTACTCCAGAGATGGATAAAGAGGGTAAACAAAGTAAGGGCCTTTCGCCAGCGCAGAGAGCTATTAGGGATCTGTCCGATAATCTGGGTTGTGACCCATGGAGGGTGTTATATCCTTCTCGCAGGGAGTTTACATTTTTATTGGAAGTCCACAAATCCAGATCTCGAATTGATTATTTCTTCATGAGTCAGTGTATGCTTCCTGGACTAGTATATAGCAACATCATTCCAGGGATTATTTTGGATCATTCTATGGTTAGCTGCTCCCTTAATCTTGTCCCTAACATTCCTAGACAGACCATCTGGAATCCGAACAACCAACTTCTGCATTCTGCGGAGATTAGAGATTGTATAATTCAGAGGATTGAACAATATGAAAAAGAGAACCTCAATTCAACAGGTAGAGGGAATATAGAATGGGGAGCTTTGAAGTGTGTATTAAGGGGTGAACTTATTCAATTAGCAGCGTCTAGGAAGAAACAAAGGGAGGGTAGGGCTAGGCAGTTACTGACACAAATTAGAGAAATATAACAGATTCTCTCAAAGAACACGTCAGTAGAGATTAGGGAAGAGTTAATCAGACTGCGGCACCAGTATGATGAGATTTTGAGAGACAAAGTGGAATATGCCATTGGTAAAACGAAAGCTTTATACTTAGATCAAGGTGAAAAATCAAGACAGCTTCTCACTATGCATTTAAAAGCAACAGAAGCACCTAGAATTATCCAAAGTATTACTTCCCTGACAGATGGGTCTACTAAAACCTCTCCTTATGAAATAGTTAAAGAATTGGAAAATTACTACAAGGATTTATATAGCCCTATGACCTCCCGACCCAGTAGAGAGGAGGTAAGGACATATCTTTTGTCTTGTAAGCTGCCTCTGGTGTCAGAGGATCAGAAGGAAGATCTCTCCTCCCCTATTTCAGAAACTGAAATTTTAAAGGAGACCCAGATGCTTTCATCAGATAGAGCTCCAGGACCGGATGGATTTTCGCCTAATTTTTATAAATGTTTTGCAAAGCAGTTAGGTCCAGGGTTAAAAAGATTATTCCAGAGTATACTTACCTCTGATGCAGTAGACAATCATCTTTTTGAAGCCCTGATAGTGCTCATTCCAAAGGAAGGGAGGGAACCTGATAAGGTCTCAAATTACAGGCCTATATCATTAATTAACTATGATGTCAAAATCTTAGCAAAAATCTTAGTGGTCCGTTTAGCTAAAGTTATGCCTAGGTTAATTCATCATGATCAGGTTGGGTTTATGAATGGTAGAATGGCCTCAGACCATCTTTGTAAGTTGTCTCACATCTTCTCTGCATCCAAGGATAGTAAATTTCTGTGTGGATTGATGTCTGTGGATGCAGAGAAGGCATTTGATAGAGTGGACTGGAGGTTTTTATCCTTGACTATGGAGAAATTTGGCATTCCACTCTGTTTTATTAATAGTGTGTTTGCTCTATACAGACATCCGTGTGCGAAAATATATTGCAATGGGGTATTTTAGTCAAGGTTTCCTCTTTATTCTGGTACTAGACAGGGCTGCCCCCTATCGCCCCTTTTGTTTAACTTATATTTAGAACCCCTCCTATTTAAAATCAGACAAGACCCCAAGGTTATGGGGATAAAGACTGGGTTGCAGGAGTTTAAGATATCCGCATATGCGGATGACATCTTGCTCCATGTTACCCATCCTCGAACTTCAATCCCGGCAGTGTTGGGGGCAATTGCAGAATACAGCAAGCTATCCAATTATAAAATAAACATAGGGAAAACCCAGATATTTCCACTTAACATGAAAGTATATAAGTTAGATGCGACTGCCATGGGTATGCAATGGGCTCCACATACATTGAAGTACTTAGGAATCTTTCTGGCAAGAACTGACTCTAAATTAGTGAAACTTAGTCTGGATGCCCTTAAGAACAATATAAAGCAAGATCTTAATAGACAAACTCCCGCTCTCTCTCTGGGGGAGGATTAATATAATTAAAATGAACATCTTACCTAGGGTCTTTTACCCTCTAAATATGCTCAATGTGTGGTTACCTCTAAAATGGTACAAGGCAATACATCCAATTATTTCAGGTTTTATTTGGAGAGGGAAAACTCCCCGTAGAGCCTATCATAGGCTGGCTGCTCACAGAGAGAAGGCAGGGTTAAGACTACCACATATCGGTTTATATTATTGGGCAAGTAATGTTAGTAAATATTTACGATGGCTTGTGCCTTCCTCAGAACTTGCTTCTCTGTCTTATGTACCTTCCTGGGTTAGATTAGAAATAGAGCTGATAAGGGAAGTTGGTATAGACCCGATATCTCTCTTATTTACTCCACTTCAAGAACATTGCCCACTAAATTGGCAGCTACCCCAATAAAGGCGTCTTTATGTATTCATATTCAGTTATGTGCTTTCTTACATTAGTTTCAGAATACAGATAGAAACCAGCCAATATGCCATAACCCTAATTTGAAGACTGGAAGAAAAATGATAATGGATTCCTGGCTTTCCCAGTTGAAAGGTTTAAGGATTGAATATATTTACAGGGAGATAGATGTCTTTCAATTGCGGAGTTATTAATCAAGTATCGTATGGGACCTAATCAGTTATTTAAAGTATATCAGGTCAAGCATTTACTTGAACAATTTAAGGACAAACTTAGAAATGGACGCATGACGGGGGGGGGGGTTGGTTTGAGTCTCTGGCTCAGATGGTCTGGGAACCACATGTGGTTTCCAAATTATATAAGACATTGTTTGATCAAGCATATGTAGATATTGATAATAAACCCAGATTTTGGCTCTGTCGACTAGGGAACCAAGAGAGGAAATGGGATGAAATCTGGTGTCATACATACTGATATGTCATTCAGGATAGGCTACGTGTCATGCAGTTCCACTTTTTAAACAATCTGTTTTGGACCCCTTCTAAATTATACAAAATTGAACGTAGATCTGACCTGTCATGCTCTGAATGTCACCATGCAGAAGGACATTTATACCATATCTTTTGGGAATGCCCACTGATAAAAGTGCTGTGGGATCAAATTAAACTTAAAGCAGACCCACTTTTGGACATTGACCAGTATTTTACTCCAGAAGTCTGTCTGATAGGTGATTACTCCAGTATCACAGTTAAAGCTAGGAGGTACTACATGGCCTTGATTTCATCCTTGCTTAAGAAAGTAGTACTAAAGCATTGGTTGGATGACATCCCAATTACTTACATGGAGTGGTTACAAGAACTGCTATTTAATTTGAATATGGAGAAATTTGGGGCTATGAGTAGGGATAGTCTTTCAAAATATGATTTGATATGGAGTTCCTTCCAAATGCTTTATCTGCTTCACTCTAAGCCGTCTATTGGAAGGTAACACAATTCTGGTAAGCATACTGTAGAACAGATCTTCCTATGTCATATTAATCTGTGAGGGGGAAGGGAGGGAGGTTTGAGATAGAAGGTAGGATGACCATAAGGACGGGGGAAGGGAGAGTAAAAAATGTTTCTTTTCCTTCATAATGTAGTACATAATATTTTGATCTATGTTTTTGTTGGAATGTTTTTTGCTCTGTCAAACAATAAACTTCAATAAACTTGAATTTTTTTAAAAAAGACCATTTTCTGCCTCACCCACTGGGAAGAATTTCATAATAAGCCATCCCTCTTTTGCTGGGATGGTTTGCATCTCAGCAGAAGAGGAAGTACAATGCTGGGACAAAAAATTTCTACATTCATCCAAAGTCATTTAAACCATTAACACTGGGGGAAATTTAGGTCAAAACCAAAATCTCTAATTACTATCAACCCCCTACAAAACCCGAATACACTTAATATCCTATCTCTTAATGCCCGCTCATTAAATATTTCCAAACTAGCAGAATTAGAAATTCAGATTCAAACTTATAACCTCAGTAAAATCTCTATAACTGAGACTTGGGGTAATCTAGATAACCAATGGAGAACTGAGATACAGGGATTCAGACTTTTTACAAAAAACAGAACAGGTACAAGAAAGGGAGGAGGGGTTTGTTTATATGTAAAGAATGATATTCCATCATTTGAGTCCTCTTTTAACATTCAGACCGAGAGTATGTGGATTACTCTTCAACCATATGGCCTACCTCAGATTCTGGTGGGCACATGTTATCGACCACCATCTGTTGATCTAGAATACACTATCCATTTGACAAAAGAAATATCCTTACTTGATAATACTGGTAACGTTCTTATTCTTAGAGATTTTAATCTCCCAACTATAGACTGGGAGGCTTTAACTGGCACTACACAACATGACAAGCTCCTTCTGTCATCTATTATTGACCTAGGCCTTGTCCAACTAATCAGGGAACCTACTCGAGGAACAAACATTTTAGATCTCCTTATTACAAACATGGAGAACAAAATAATAAATATCCTAGTCTCTGACCCCTTGGGTAATAGCGACCACATGTCCATACAGTTTTCCATTTCTCATGACTCACACGTCCCACAAAATAACCTTAAGATAAAACTATACGATAAGGCTGACTTTAACAAAATTAATGAACATCTAAACAGCATCAACTGGGATCACATTCTTTTACCTCTCAACACTGAAGAGGCTTGGATGTACCTCAAACTAAAAATTTAAGAACTTGAAAAACGATAAGTTCCTTAGAAAAATAAATATAACAACAAGGGAAAAATCCCCCTTGGTTTAATAATACCATCAAGAAACAAATCACCCTCAAACAAACATTATTCAAAGCCTTAAAAAATTGCACTAATGATCCTAAAGAGGAAACACTTTTTAAGTATAGGAAATGAGTCAGGGACCTAAAAGTGCTTATAACCACCGCTAAACGTAACCTTGAATTTAATATAGCCAATACAAAAGACTCACACAAATCTCTCTATTCATACCTAAATGGAAAAAAAAGGATAATAATAGAACCACAGGTCCATTAGTCATTAATGATATCCCTATTATCTCTGATAAAGAAACAGCTACAATATTCAATAACTATTTTTGCTCAGTTTTTTCTCAAGATGCCTATCAGATACAAATTCCAAATTCTTATACTTATCATACTGATCACACAATTTTGTTACTAGGCACAAAAACAAGGCTTGAATCCCTTAATAAAACTACCAGTTCTGGTCCTGACGATATAAACTCAAAATTCGTAATAGGTACAGTAGATGCCATAACTTTGCCATTAACCATAATATTTAATAAATCACTAAAGGAAGCCAAAGTACCAACTGACTGACTATCTGCCATTGTTACGCCAATATACTATACAAACCGAAAATTATAGACCCATCAGTCTTACTTCAATTTCATGTAAGATGATGGAGAAAATACTTAAATCCATTATAGAATTAGAAATGCATTCCTTAACTATTACAGATCTAACACAACATGGCTTTAGGCAGGGTTATTCCTGTACCACCAATTTACTTACCTTTTACGAATAAGTTAGTAAAACTTAGATTCCAACATTCCTGTCTATGTTATTCTGCTTGATTATAGCAAAGCGTTCGATAAAGTGTTTCATGTCATACTTCTAAATAAACTTATAACATTTGGTTTTTCACCAACAATTGTTAAATGGGTGCACTGTTGGTTGACAAACAGAACTCAGAGGGTTAGGGTAAATGGGGTATTGTCAGATGAGGGGAGGGTTTCTAGTGGGGTCTCACAGGGTTCCATTCTGGGACCAACATTGTTCAACATTTTCACCAGTGATATGATAATAAAATCGACTAACATCATCACTGAATTTGCTGATGATACCAAACTGGGAGGAAGAGTAGACAACTTAATTAGTCAAAGGGAACTAAAGATAGATTTAGCCACCATTGAACAAAGGGCAATAAGTAATAAAATGTTATTCAATGTAAACAAATGCTCAGTTTTACATATAGGCAAAACTAACCCTAAACAAACATACATTCTTAATAATAAAACTATTAAAGCATTTTATAGTGAAAAAGATCTAGGAATAATAGTCAACCACAAACTGTCATCAGCAGATCATTGCAATAAAGTAGCTAATTCATCTAATGCTCTCCTTAGATGAATAAATAATACCTTTACCTCCAAAACTGAACAATGCATGATCACTCTGTATAGATCCCACATTCGATCATATGCGGACTATGGGTCTCATTTTTGGAGCCCTTATCTGATTTCAGATATTAAGAAGATTGAGCAGATACAGCATAGGGCAACAAAAATTGTCCCACATTTAGCGCATCTCCACTACGAAGAAAGATTAAAAAAAAACAGGCTTTTATTCGCTCAAGACCAGAAGGATCAGAGGGGACTTGCTTCAGATTTTTAAACTCCTCCAATCCCCCACCCTAATGGATCAATGTGCTATTTCTTATGCTACAAGAAAAATTGTGCCAAGATTGCACAGTAAACAGCTAAAAGTTTGCAAAGCTAGGACAAATAAAAGGCTGACTTTTTTCTCTATTAGAGCCCCAAAGTTGTGGAATAAATTACCTCAAGAAATAGTAGACTGTACAAATTTGACTACTTTTAAGACAAAACTGGACAACTGGCTTTTTAGCCAAAATTACCAGGGGGTATAATGTCCCACAATGTGGGGGACAATCACAATGGGCTACGGCCTTCTTTTGTCCTAAACGCTAAGTAACCAAGTCTTATTTTAAGTATCTGTTATAGAATTTAAAGGTGTTCCAGTGTTTTATTAATTTAAAGAAGTTAACTGCTTGTTTTATTTAGGAAGCTCTTCTCAAATTGCCTTCAGTATTTAAATTTAAGTATTATTAAGATGTGGGTAAAGCGCTTTGAAATTTATTGTATTTTGTTTGCCCTCTTTTGTACAGATTATGGAGCCTTCAGTTTGCCAACTGTTATTAGTGGTAATTGTGACAGGAAACAGGGAGACCAGAGCATACTCCAAAGGGGAATTTTTGTACTCTAACCTATTGTTAAATTCCACAAAATCATTATCAGTTAATGTTAAAGTCCTAGGTGCTCTAAAGAAACGAACATTAACCAACTTGGGTAACTATCTTATTCCTGTACAGCAGCATTTATTGCTGTTTTCACCTTTCTTGTTGTCTTTCTTTTTACTAGGGCTATCGGATGATGTAGAACTTAATCCAGGCCTTCCCAATAATACATGCTTTTGTGACCAGGGTGGTAAAAACACTACAGGGCTACATTTTACACACCTAAATGTTAGAAGTATAAAATATAAATTTCATGAGATCGAAGCCCTTGTAACTCAGTGTGAACCTGATGTGCTTTGTTTAACTGAATCCTGGCTGAAGCCGTCTGTTGATAGTAAATACTTTACAATTGATGGTTTCAACTTGATTCAGAAGGATAGGCCAGGAAAAAAGGGGGGGGTACTGATATATTATAACGGCACTCAAGATGTAACTGAACTGAATCAGGGTGAAACTACAACTCTGATTGTGAAGGGATTCTGCTGCAACTTTTACGGGGGGGGGGGCTGTTACAAGCTTAAAATCTGTACAGTTTATAATCCATCTAATTTGGTCATAAAGGGCCTTAAGGATTTGCTACAGTTCTTTGGTCAAGACTATAGGACAGGTGATATACTTGTATTAGGTGATTTTAACAGTAATTGGAATCCTTCAGCCACACCTGAGATTGGGTCTTTATTAGCCAATTCAAGTCTTTGTCAGCTCATTTCCTCATTTACCCAAATGAATCTTGTTAGTAAAAACATACTTTATTAGATTGGATTCTGACCAACAACCCTAACAAAATTCTGGAGAATGGCATTTTCCCAGATGGAATAAGTGACCATCTTGCTACTTTTTTGTGTATGGAAATCTAAAAAATTAAGGACCCACCCCAATACATATTGTTTTGGAAATTTACTTCAGTTATACCAGACAACTTGTTCAATGAACTACATTTAATCGACTGGTCCTATTTAGATGTAATCCCGATGTGAATCCTGCAGTTGACTTCTTTTCAAGTATTTTACTGGATCTACAAGATAAATACTTTGCAACAAGAAAAAGCAGGGTTAGAGGGTTAACTAATAACTTTATTACCCCCGATTTATTTTGCTTAATGATAACTAGGGTTATAGCCTGGAAAAAGTATAGAAACTCTCAACTTAAAGTGGACCTAAATATATACCACAGATTAAGGAATAAATGTAAAACTAAATTGAGATGAAGTAAATCTGAATACCACGTAACCAATCAAAGGACAGAGCTCAAAAAAACCCCAAAATGTTGGTCCGCAATTAAACTACTAACAACCCCAACTTCTAGGTCTCAAATAGACACTTTTGAATTAAATGGTAGAAAAGTATGTGATGCTACTGTTATATCAGAAGCATTTCTAAACAAATGTGTTGATCTGTCCCGTTATACTGACCAATTTCTTTCAGAGAAACCTCATTATCATAAAGTATCTGATTCTGATACTCAACCCATTTCCACATTCTGTTTTAGACTGATTAGACCAAATCAAGCTCTGAAACTACTGAGAAGTGTGTCTCCCAACAAAGGTTCAGGAGCTGGTGGCCTTGAGCCAAGATTCTTAAGACTAATAGCCTCCTATATTTATTTTCCCCTCACTAAGGTGCTTAATTTGTCCCTGAATACTGCTGAATTCCCAACCCAATGGAAACAAACTACAATAAAACCTATTTTCAAGGGAGGGTCGCCTGCTGACTAGTATAGCTACCGACCCATTTCCCTTCATCCATCTTTAGGTAAATTACTGGAAAAAATTGTGAATGAGCAACTTGTTGAGTACCTTGACTCAGTCGGTCTCCAGCCCCCTGAGCAGCATGGCTTCTATAAACATCATGGCACAGGGACGGCCTTGGCCAGGTTCACGGACCACATCAGTGGGGCCATGGATATTGGAGAACTCACTGGTGCTGTATTCATGAACCTGTCCAAGGACTTTGACCTGATCAGTCTCTGCCTGCTGCTTGGGGGACTGGGGCAACTTGATCTTGGGGAACCTGCTTGTGGCTGGATTGGTAGCTATCTAAGAGAACATCCCCTTAGGGTTAGTTTTGGTGGTGCCATTTCACAAACTTGGGTAATGGAAGTAGGGGTACCCCAGAGGTCAATTTTGGTGCCCCTTTTATTCTCACTGTACATAAATTGCCATTCTTGTTAAAAAACACACAGATCCTAATGTACATGGACATCATTTTGTACGTTAATTCCCCACTTGTTGAGAATATAAATTCAGCCTTAACACTGATTTTTTTGGTCCTTGATATATGGCTGAGAGAACAGCATTTGCTGTCAAATAGTAATAAAACAAAAAGCATGTTTCTTGGAACTAGACAGCGTACCACTGGGAGTGACCCTCTTATAGTCCATGATTCACTGGGGACTGCATTAGCGCAAGTCTCCCAATTCAAATATTTGGGAATCACTTTGGATTCTAGATTGTCTTATTTGCTTCATATAAATCTGATATGTAGGAATAGTAATCAACGGTTAGGGGCTCTGTTTAAATTACAAAATCTCCTTACTGAACAAGCAAAATTTGCAATTGCTAATAATGTCTTGTTGTCCATTTTGAACTATAATTCTTTTTTGTTCTGTGATTTGGCAAAATCTGGCATAACTTTACAGAAAACAACTTTTCATGCCATATGCAAATTTGCAGTAAAAAAAATGTTTTCGTAAGCATCACTGTATATTATAGAATCTGTTGGCAGATAAGGACCATAGAGCCCACCTAGTCTGCCCATTTCCCTACTTGGTTTGGCAATCCCTACTCTAAAAGGTGTCAGCGTGGCTCAGTTGGTAGCACATCTGCCTCTGGACCTAAAGGTCGTGGGTTCTCGTCCCACACCAGGATTGGACTTGCACCTAAAAATCGCTGGCATCTGAGTGCAGTATTGGGGGGTGCTGTACTGCTGCGGTGTGCCATCCTTCAGATGAGACATTAAACCAAGGTCCCTGGTGTTGTCCAGGTGGAAGTAAAAGAACCCAGGGCACTCTTCGCAAAAGAGTAGGGAACATTCCTGGTGTCCTGGCCAACATTCTCCTTCCCATAAACCGGTTCATGCAATTATCCAGGCTGTGTGTGGGTGATGAGGTGTGATATGGCTGCCACCACACATTCAGTCACTTCACTACTAGCATTGCTTGTAAAGTGCTTTGGATGTATGAAAAGCACTATATAAATGCTGATTCTTCTTCTTCTCTTTTCTGGACTGCTTCTCCTCACTCTACTGTATAGCAGGGTGCCTTTATGCTTATCCCATGCACTTTTGAATACCTGTACTGTTTTTGCTTCCACCACCTTTGCTGGTAGGCTGTTCCACGGATCCATCACCATCTCTGTGAAAAAATACTTCCTAGCATTCCCCCTAAGCCCCCCCTCCCGCCAGCCTCATGTTATGTCCCCTTGTCCTTCTGCACTTTCGTCTCTGAAATATGCTCCCCTCCTGTACCCCATTTATTCCTGTAAGGTATTTGAAAGTCTCTATCATATCACCTCTCTCCCTTCTCTCTTCCAGTGAATAGCTGTTTAGTTCCTTGAGTCTTTCCTCATAAGGTTTGTGGTGCAGTCCATGTATCATTTTTGTTGCTGTTTTCTGGACTGCTTCCATTCTTTCTATGTCCTTCCTGAGATGCGGTCTCTAGAATTGGACACAGTATTCCTGATGAGGCCTCACCAGTGATCTATACAGTGGCATCACCACTTCACTCCTCCTACTGATCATGCCCCTTCCTATGCACCCCGGCATTCTGTTTGCCTTCCCCACTGCTTTTTCACATTGTTTGGCAGACTTCAGGTCATCGGATATGATAACCCCAGGTCATTTCTCACTTTATCTAGCCCCTCCTGGGGTTGACTCTGTTACAGATCTTGGTGTCATCTGCGAACAAGCATACTTTCCCCTCCAGTCCCTCTGTAATGTCGCTTATGAAGACATTGAATAGAACTGGACCCAGCACTGATCCCTGTGGAACCCCTCTTGTCACCCTCCTTTTAATTTTATGTCATTTACTACCACCCTATAGGTCCTGCCGTTTAGCCAGTTACCAACCCATTTTGCCACTTCAGAGCCCACACCCAGATTCCCCAATTTGTTAAGCAACCTTCTATGAGGAACAGTGTCAAAGACCTTACTGAAATCCGGGAGGCAGTATAGTGCAGTGGACTAAAGCTCTGAGCTGCAAATCTGGTGACATCCAGCAGACCAGACCTGGGTTTGAATCCCATAGTTTCCACTTGCATACTGCGTGACCCTGAGCAAGTCACTTAACCTCCTTGTGCTCCCAGGTCGCTCCTGTAAAAAAGCTTTCAGCTTAGTGTGCTATTCCTGGTTAAACAACTAAATAAAAAAAAAAATAGGTAGGCCATATCAATTAACCTGGATGGTTGCCTCCAAGTTAGAGTTGTGTCTATAGTCTTAAATGTTTGACTCAAAATGTACTGTGTTTAGGCTCTATTTCTCCACTGTTTTCTTTGTTACATCAAAGAAACATAGACAGGAACCTTCATTCCTGTTCTTCCTCTACACTTAAGGTTCCAAAGGTAAGAACTTGTGCTGGTAAGTGAGCTTATTCTGTCTCTGCTCCCTTACACTGGAATAAGTTACCTTTAAACATACAACAAACACTGAATCATGAAAGTTTTAAAACTTCTTTTCAGACATTTTATTCTGATACTCTTGTATGTAATTGTTAGCGAAATTGTATGTTTTGTGCTTTGTTTTGTTTGTAGTCAATGTTATTTTCCTGTATAACCTGAGTGTATGAATGGTCCCGGGTCATGTTTGAAATAGGGCTCATAAAACTTAAATAGTTAACAAAAGTTTAAATAAAAATAAGGAAATGCAGAGGGAGGAGGATGGGGAGGTGTATCAGAGGAAATAGAGAGAAGTAGGAAATCAGCAAGGTACAAGAAGGCTCAAGTTGGAGAAAGAATAACCTAATCAGTAACAAAAAGGGAGAAACATTTTTAGATATGGAAGTGAAAAGAAGGAGACCAGGGGAGGGATTGTAATATTAAAAAGGGAAGGGGATTGTGCAGAAGGGGACCTGGAAAAGTCAGAAATCCTGAACAAAATGCTTTTATTCCATGTTCCCAGAGGAAGAAGAAGGGGATGGGCCACAAACAAATAAGAGAAGCTTTGGAGGGAGGGAGGGAGGGAGGTAGACATTAGTCCTTTTTCAGAGGAAAGAGACCTGGAGGAACTCGCTAATCTGAAAGTACACTAAACAATACCAGCAGGAACATCTGCCAGAACTAGACACATAGTGGATTCCCTGCAGGGGAAGGGCCTCTAACAACTGGTAAAACAACCCACAAGAGACAGGGCTATCCTGGATCTAGTACTGAGTAACGGGGAAAGGATCACAGATCTCCAGGTAGAAGGTCACCTAGGGCCAGTGACCATCACATGGTATGGTTCAGTTTGGCCACTAGAACTAAATCATCCCATTCCAATGCAAAAATATGGGACTTCAGAAGAGCTGAGTTTGATAAGATGGCCAACAGAGTTAAGCTGGCTCTGGCAAGAAGAAATACAGGTGAGTGGGTGCAAGCAAAGTGGGCAAGCATTAAGGATGCAATACTTGAAGCAACATCCATTGTGTTAGGGAGGAAAGCAAGAGCAAAAGAAGGAGAATACCACTTTGGTTCTCAAAAACAGTAGCAGAAAAGATCAGAGCAAAAAGGTTGGCCTTCAGGAAATATAAGGGAACCCAGTGGGATGAAGATAGGGAGGCATACCAAACTTCCCTAAGGGAAGCAGGGAAGGCAGTAAGGCAGACAAAGGCCCAAAATGAGGAAACACTAGCATGAACAGTAAAAGAAGGAGACAAGACTTTCTATAGATATGTTAGTGGAAGGAGAAAATCCAGAGGGGGTATTGCTAAGAGCAAAGGGGTTAAGGGGGACTGTGTGGAGAGGACCAACGAAAAGCAACTATCCTAAATAGATAGTTCTGCTCAGTATTTACTGAGGAGAAGGTAGGGCAGGGCTCACAGCTTAGCACCATGGACACAGGGGGGAGGGAGGTGTGCACAAGTCCCTTCACAAAAGAAAGGGTCCTGCAAAAGCTCGTTAAGCTCAGGGTGGACAAGACAATAGGACCTGATGGCATACATCTCAGAGTACTAAAGGAGCTAACTGCAGAACTAGCAGAGCCATTAGCAGAATTGTTTAGTGAGTCTCTGAGCATAGGAGAGGTCCCAGAACACTGGAGAAGGGCTCATGTGATCCCGCTCCACAACAGTGGCAGCAGGGAGGAGGCAGGAAACTACAGATCAGTCAGTCTTACCTCAGTAGTGAGCAAGATTATGGAGGCACCCCTTAAGGAAAGGATAGTGCAACACCTGGAATCCATAGGATTATAGGATCCAAGACAGCATGGGTTTACAGCAGGAAGGTCCCGTCAAACTAATCTTATGGATTTCTTTGACTGGGTAACCAGAGTGGTGGACCAAGGGGGTGTAGCTGATGTCACCTACCTTGACTTCAGCAAAGCTTTCGATACTGTTCCACATAGAAGATTGATTAATAAGCTGGGTAAGCTCAAGGTGGGCCAGAAGTTGGTCAACTGGGTGGCAAACTGGTTGGCGGGCAGAAACTAGAGAGTGCTGGTAAATGGTATACAGTCAGAAGAGATGCAAGTCACCAGTGGGGTACCTCAGGGATCAGTCCTGGGGCCAGTCCTCTTCAATATCAATCAATCAATCTACTTTATTTAACCAGGCATATAATACCATTGAGCAAGCTCATTTTCAAGGAGGTCCTGGACATAAATTCGATACAATACAGAGAATACAGTAAGGAAGGTAAAAAAAAAAAAAAAAAAAAAAATGACATAGTACAGATATGGTAGTCATTAATGTGGTGACAGTGAACAGGTGTAGGCCAGGGGAGGCACATATATATATATATATATATATATATATATATATATATATATTTTATGGTCCAATATAGTTTACATACACAGTTTCCATCGTGATTTACAAGAAAGTAAAGATTACCATCCTAGCTGTTACCACTAATTTAGAGGCTAGTATCTCTATACTAGAAGCAGGGGAGAGGGGGAAAGAGCAGATAAGGGAGGAGAAGGGGAGCGAGAGTAGGCCAGGAAGGGGATGAGATTAGGCTAAGTTTAGGGGGGAAAGAATAGGTGCTGGGGATCACTTGCCAGGAGAGAAGGGGTGACAGTCAGAGTGTAAGGTTTGCAGAAGGGATCAGTAATTGAGGTAAAAGAGTCATTTAAAGCAACTGCATGTATCCTTCAACAGGTCCCATATCAGTGTTTTGAATGTGAAGATGCTAGGGAGCACAGAAAGCTTTAAAGATTTTTGCATAGAATTCCAAAGTGATGGCAGAGAAAAAGTGATTGTTGCCAGGCCAAGGGTTGTTTTCACTCTAGGAGTCTGGAAGCTAATCATGGAGAAGCGTTTTAATCCATAAGATCCCTTGGCACGTACAAAGAAGCTCGAGATTTACAGTATGTAGGGAGATTATTGGATAACGCTCTAAACATCCAAAGAAGAGCGTTTCTTTTTCTCCTGGTTGAGAGTGAGGGCCATCCCAGCTCCTGGTATAATAAACAGTGGTGAGAGCGACGGGGTAAGTTAAGAATAAATCTTAGGGCCCGGTGGTAAAGGGTGTCAAGTTTGTTGAGCATCATAGTAGGGCAATGACTGTAGAGAAAGTCAACATAGTCCAGTACAAGTAGAAATGTGGATTGCACTAGCCGCTTCCTGGCTTCTAGGGTAAGCAGATGTTTAAGGCGATAAAAAAGGCCTAATCGCTACCTTAGTTTCTTCGAGATTTCATGTTGGTGGCACAGAAAGTTGAGCTTATTGTCTAGCCAGAACCCTAGGTATTTAAAAGTATCAACTATCTCTAGGGGTTCATCTAGCAGCGTTAGGATCTGGGGGGTATGTGTAGACCCAGAGGCAGACTTTGGTGACAGGATCATGGTTTTAGTCTTTTTGGCATTGAGGAGAAGCTTATGGTTGATGACGTTATATTGGAGAGTGATGAAATCTTGCTGAAGGTTCATGTGGGCCAAGTCCAAGGAAGAGTTAGTGGTATAGAGTACAGTGTCATCTGCAAATAAGTGCACAGTGGCTGTGCGCAGGTGCGAGTCCAGGTTGTTGATGTAGATTGTAAAGAGGATTGGACCCAGTATGGAGCCTTGTGGAACACCTCGTAAGAGGGATTTTTGTGGGGACAGATCGCCTATAGCTTTGACTTGTTGAAGCCTGTTGGTTAGGTAGCTGATGAACCATTTGATGGCAGAGCTATCTAAACCGATATTACCCAGAGCAGTAAGTAAGATGTTATGATCCACAGTGTCGAAGGACTTGCTAAGATCCAGGAATAGGGCAACTACATACTTCTTGGAATTCAGGACAATTTGCCAATCAGTGGATACTTTTGCTAGGGCCAAAACGGTGCTATGTTTGGCTCTGAAGCCAGACTGAGCCGGATTTAGCAAGTTATTTGAGTCAAGGTGTTCTCTGATCTGGGCGTTGACAATTTTTCGAGTAGTTTTAGAATATCTTCATCAGTGACATTGCAGATGGGCTGGAGGGTAAGGTTTGCCTGTTTGCAGATGACACCAAGAACTGTAACAGAGTAGATGATCCAGATTGGGTGGGCAGAATGAAAAGAGATCTGGAAAACTGGCAAAATAGTCTGAAGAGTGGCAACTGGAGTTTAACGCAAAGAAGTGCAAAATCACGCACATAGGGAAGAGAAACCCTGAAGCTACCTATAGGTTGGGAGGGGAGTCACTGGCAATCACAAGGGAAGAAAGAGACTTGGGCATCATTATCAAAGATAACCTGAAATCATCCAAGCAGACCACTAAAGCAGTAGGTAAGGCTAGAGAAATGTTGGGGTGTATTAGTAGGGGTATCACAAGTCATAACAGGGTGGTAATAATCCCTCTTTACAAGACACTGGTTAGGCCCCATCTGGAGTACTGCATGCAGTACTGGAGGCCGCACCTGCACAAAGACATTAACAAAATGGAGGCAGTCCAGAGAAGGGCAACTAAAATGGTGCATGGACTACATCAGAAAACATATGAGGACAGATTAACAGAGTTCAATATGTATACGCTAGAGCAAAGGAGGGAGAGAGGTGTTATGATTGAAACATTCAAACATCTTAAGGGCATTAACAAGGTGAAAGAGTCTAACATGTTTCAATATAAGAAAAACAGCCGGACAAGAGGACACAGCATGAGATTAGAGGGAGGCCGATTAAGGGAAAATGTGAGGAAGTTATTTTTCACAGAAAGGGTGGTGGATGCATGGAATGGCCTACCTCAGGAAGTGGCAGATGTGAATACAGTGCAGGGCTTCAAACATGCGTGGGATAGGCATAAGGGAGCAATACAGATGAGTATGAATAAATAGGCCATTGACAGAGTAAAGGCCAATGGCACATTCATAAGGCAGAAAAAAATGGGCAGACTGGATGGGCCCTGCGGTCCCTATCTGCCATCAACTTCTATGCTTCTACGTTTCAATGGGATCATATAGGGTACATCCAAGCTCAGAGATCTAATGACTTTACCTTTGACAGTCTTATTTAACAGTTCACTGGAAACAGGAGCAGTTCCAGAGGACTGGAGGAGGGCAGATGTAGTCCCACTTCACAAAAGTGATAGCAGAGAGGAAGCTGCTAATTATAGGCCATTCAGTCTGACATCCATGGTGGGAAAGTTAATGGAGTCACTGCTAAAGGAAATGATAGTGGAATATCTTGAATACAGTGGGTTACAAGACCCAAGGCAGCATGGACTCATGGGAGAAGGTCATGTCAAACAAATCTGTTTGAAGCCAGCCCAGTGGTGCTGAGGGTTGAGGCGCTGGACACCACACCTCGTGCCATGTCAGTGACCCATGTTTGGGAATGGACTCGGACACTGGGGGTCGGCAGGGGCAGGAGAGGATTGAGTGTCTGATGGACTGCTCTCCTCTCCTCTCCTGGGGAGGAAGGGAGATTGCCACTCAATACAGCTTTAGCGGCCCCTGGTGGAGGCTGGCAGCTGCAGCATGCATGGAGCGCATACAGGGGTCAGGGGGCATCGGCTGACATCCTGCAAGTAGGTGTGGAAGCGTGCCTATGTTGTGCTGGGAATCCTGCATGTCCACGCTCCCAGAGGGGTACTTAAGCAAAAATCCCGGCTCCACTGACAGGCGAAGTTGGACCAAGCGATTGCGGCCCCACGTCCAATGCCAGGCATCAGACATCCGTTCTGGTTCCTCCTCCTGAGGTGAGCCTGCCAGCACTATTAGATCGAGTGCCAGTAGGAGTTGCTTTCCTTTCTTGGCGGACTCAGAGCCAAGGAGTTATGGCGAACCCATGGGAGGAGACCCCCACAACCAGGAAAGGGAATGTCAGAGTTTCAGACAGACAGGCAGAACAAGTAATTGAGAGACCTCACTGGAAAGAGGTCAGTGGCAGGGGTGCATAAATAGAAGTCTAAAAAAAATATCTGTTTGATTTCTTTGACTGGGTGGCCAAGGAATTAGATCAGGATGGAGCGGTGGAAGCAGTCAACCTAGACTTCAGTAAAGTTTTTGACAATGTTCCACATAGAATACTAGTAAGCAAGCTGGGTAGCCTAGGAGTGGGTACAAAGGTGGTAAACTGATTACAAATTGGTTAGGTAATAGGTGACAGAAGATGGTGGTAGATGGAGTTTACTCAGAGGAGGGAAGGGTGACCAGTAGGGTGCTTCAGGGATTAGTGCTGGGACCAATCCTTTTTAATGTCTTTATAAGTGACATTCAGAGGAGGTGAAGAGAAAGGTCTTCCTCTTTGCATTCAACACAAAAATCTGCAATAAGTTGGTTACTCTGAGTGGGATGTAAAGGATGAGCAGAGACCTGAAAAACTTGAGAAGTGGTCAAGGATGTGGCAGCTGGGTTTCAATGTGAAAAAGACCAAAATACTGTACTCTGGGCACAGCAATCTAGGGGCAGAGTACAAAACGGGTGGAGTGTTATTGACGACCACCAAGCAGTAGCAAGACCTGGGGGTAATTATACCTGATGACCTAAAGGTGGCAAACCATCCGTAACTCCAATAGCTTGTGCAGTTTCAAATCAGACCTTAAGTATGTCTGACTTTCAGCTCTGTGTGCACCTGCTTCCTCAATGGCTGACCAAATCTCCGGAAGCCCAGGCCTAGCTCTGCTGGCGGTAACCATTCTTAGCACAAGCCTGAAGCCTCACCCCACACACACCTTGACAATGCCTCTCAATCACTTTAAGGGACTGCTCCTGTTTTCTCCCCTCCCTCCAACCCCCTCCCCCCCACACACTAGAATGAGCGCTCACCAGCACCAGCCTGAGCTCATGCCTCCATGCCCACTCTTCTAGAGTCCCCTCTACTACACAAACCCTTGCCTGTCTGTTCCTCTGCCTAACTGCTAATACCTCTGCACTGTACCAGTACTTTAGCAGCTCAAAATAATGTCCACCATGGTGTGTATAATGCTCCGAATGTCCAAAAACTCTGAAACCTTACCTGACTGTTGTGTTGTATAGTGTCACAAATGTCTAAAATCTCTGTAACCTTTCTTGACAGTTGTGTTGAATAGTGTCACAAATGTTTAAAACTATGTAATCTTCTTGTTTGAAGGTATGTACTCTGTGCACATAACGTGGAACCTTTGTAAAAGAGCCTTGGCTCAAAGGTTATTTCCAAATTATTAAATAAATAAAAAAGTAAGCAGTTTGATAAGGCAGTTCAGAGGGCTAGTGGGATGTTGAAGTGCATAGAGAAGGTTATCACCAGCAGAAAGATGGAAGTGATATTTTCTCTGTATAGATCACTGGTAAGACCTCACTTGCAGTACTGTGCCCAGTTCTGGAGAGCAGATCTCTGGAAGGACATAGGCAGAGTGGAGGTTGTCCAGAACAGGACAACTAAAATGGTGCAGGTTCTACATCAGAAGCCCTACAAGGAGAAACCTAAAGACCTAAATATGTATGCCCTGGAAGGGAGGACAGAGAGTGGGGGCATGATAGAGGCCTTTATATACTCAGAGAGGTAAATAAGGTACTGGAGGGAAGTATTTTTCAGAAAAAGGTGCTCAAGAACAAGGAAGTATGGAGACTTCCGGTGACTTCACTAGACTGATGGCAGCCTAGTCTGAGAGTTCCAGGGGCTGCTTGAAAAAATAACTTATTTTACACCTGCAAAACCACAGTAACCTCCTGCAAACCACCACTATTTGAAGGATCGAGATGGCGACCAACAAAGTACGATGGAAAACTTCACACTTGGCCAAAATTAAAGACCTGATGGACTTAGATAAGCAACCAGGCCTAAGGGAAGACTGACGCCCTGCATCCCCGGTAACAAGAATCGCAGACTCAGAAGAAAACATGGACTTGGACGACCAACATACCATCCTGTCTAAACTAGATGGAATAATAAAAACCTTACACAGAGTGGAATCTTTGGTAGCTGATTTGAAAGCAGTCCTCAAAAAGATAGATAAATGTACTGAGGCAGCAGAGCAAGCAATCAGATCCCTAGCCAACTCAACAAGCCAGGACGACTGGGCCATTTTGTACTTACTGGCGCAGGATCAAGAACTAAGGGTCAAAATAGACGTTCAGGAGAATCAAGCTAGACTAAATAACTTTCAGCCTTATGCGGTCCCTGGACTCAGAAAAATCTTTCACTTCTGTGGAGGACTTTGTGCTCCATTTGCTGCACTCAGTTTTGGAAATCCCCGAAAATGTACCTCTATCTATCGAAAGGGCACATTGCTCACTTGTCCCTAAACCGAGGGAACAGGCAGCTTGCCCTCACGTCATTATCATAAAGATACTGAACAATCAAGAGCAACAGTTTATTTTGCAAACAGCCTGGAAACAGGGCGATTTAAAATTTGATGGCCAGAGGATATTTCTGGATCATGATTTTTCGGACTTGCTAAACAATAAAAGGCACCAAATCTGGGAAATAATTAAGCAAGCAAAGGAGAAACAGATAAAACTTCAGTTGTACTACCCATCCCACCTTCGTACCCACACAGAGAAAGGCCCATTGATGTTTGAGTCTCTTCATGCAGCAGTATCCACCCTGCTCAAGTTGGGAATTCAATGTCTGGATCTTAAAGCAGACACCTTGGAACAAGAAATAACTTGAGTGGCATGGCGCCGAGCAGGAAAGCCAAAAAGGTCACAGCCCACATCTATTCACTGGTCCTCCTATGTTAGCATGGACCTTAAGGAACTGACTGACAGGGAGTCAAAAAAAGCTTCAAGAGGAAACAAAGGTTCCAGGATCAGGTTGATTCATCTGATATTTTTTTTACAGTTGGAAAAACTGCTGTGTTGTGCATCACCAGGGTAAGCTACTTGTCTCATCAGTCTTCAGCCGAGACCAAACCTGGATCTACACTGAAGGTACACTTTAATGACTCTTACTTGCCCCACACACTTGAATATTGCAGAGGACACTATCTAGATACCTTGAATTTTCTTTTATTCAAATTAAAATTAACATGGTGAAGGGCGTGCTCTTTTCTTGAACTGGGGCCTGAAAGAGCTAAGCTTAATCCACCCTGGCTTAACCAACGGGAACAGACTCTTTGTGTGATTTGACGCTCCCTTCCTCCTCACCATGGGACAGATATATTACATGCCCTGTGGTATATGGAACAATATAATTTAGTAGTGAAACAGGGAATGGGGGGGGGCTACAAAATGTATTAGTTTAAAAAACGTAAGACAATTCATGGGTCTTGGTGGGAGAGATCAACGTGGATATATCTCCCTGGCCTCCTCTCCTATTACTGAAGAATATTAGGTGAAAGCCACTACTGGAGGGTGGTGGTATAAGGAAATATATTTGTATGGATTAATAAGCTGGTTTTCTTAATTTCAATAGACTATCTTATTTAGCGGCACTTGGACTTCCAGGGAAGGCCTGAAGCCAATAGGGCATAAATAAGCTCTAGTTACAAATACTGACACAGCGTGGTCAGGCTTGTACAATTTACAAGCATAGTAGCTATTGCTACACTAACCTGTATGTAAACAGGATAACATCTTTATAACCTAGGAAGCACAAGGGCTTACACTGATTTGTATTCTATGTTATCTGTTAATTTTCTAATTTGTTTTGTTGATGGTTTATTAACTGCACCTGTTGTGTACAAAAAGCAACAGACATGGCTTGGAATATTTGATGTGGTGTGGGGATGGATGGAATCTGGGATGAGTGGAGGGATGAGCCTGGTGAGAATCACAAAGGGGATAGTTAAGGAACTATATGGATTGTCGTTCTTGCCTGAAACCTAATTGACCAGCATGAGTACCATAAAATTAGTCTCCTTGAATGTCCAAGGATTCAATTCCCCTATTAAGAGAACAAATATTCTACACTATCTTAAGAAATTGAACACGAATGTCTGTTTCCTTCAGGAAACGAGACTATCGAATGAAGAACACTTGAAGTTTAAGAAATCCTGGGTGGGCAAGGTGGTAGGGGCTACCCACCCCTCTGGGAAAAGGGCAGGTATGGCAATCCTTATTAAAAGGGACTTATCATTAGAAATAATAAGGGAAGATACCTTTGTGGAAGGCAGGGGAGTAGTAATTACAGGAGACTTATTTGCACAGAGGGTGTACTTTGTCAATATATATGCTCCAAAGAAAGATGACCCCTCTTTTTATAGAATGGTCTTTCGTAAGGTGGTCGGTTTGGGGGAGGGTTTGGTTTTGATGGGTGGGGTCTTTTACTGCATCCTGAACTCACAAAGAGATCATTCCTCCCAGATTGCCACGACAAATAAATAAATGAGTCGAGAGGTTAGGAATAGTATGCAGGAATTGGCTCTTTTGGATGTTTGGAGGGAACTGAATCCCTCCACTAGGGATTATACTTATTATTCTAGTCCAAACAATTCCTATTCAAGGCTGGATTATTTTTTGTGTAGTGAGCCAGATCTATACAGAATAGAAGACTGCAATTTGTCTTAAGTTGGCAGTGACCTTGGATTTACAAATAGGGGATTGGGGTAGGTTCACCCTCTGGAGAATGAACTCCTCACTCCTTGATCAGGAGGATTTTCAACACACAATGCAAAATGTTATAGAGGAGTATCAGAGACACAATAATATGGAAGAGACAGATCCCCAGTGGTTCTGGGATGGGCTAAAGGCGGTACTTAGGGGCGAGATTATTTCATATGCGTCCCGATTAAAAAAATGACGCAAAGAAAAGCAGGGAATTTTAACATTGAAACTTAAACAGTTAGAGGACATACACAAAAAAGGGGGACCCCCCGGGGTTGAGGAAGAACTGAAGAAAATGAATGGAGTTGCAGGGCATAGTAGATCAGGAAGTTGAAGGGAAATTAAGATATACCAAGCAAAGATATTATGAACAGGGTAATAAAGCTGACCAATTATTGGCATTTAGGCTCCATAGGGCATAGGCAGAATGGTATGTTAAAAAAATACAAACTAATTGAAATGGGAAGGTTGCCTATAATTACACTCCAAAGGCAATAACCAATACTTTACAAGAATATTATAGAACCCTTTGCTCCTCAGACCCACATAGACCTGAATACCACCACAAAACATGAGAGTTCCTTACAAAGATCTCCCCAAACTGTCAGAAGAGGAAAAGTTAACAATTGAAGCTCCTATAATAGCCACAGAGGTGAATCAAGCTATAAAAGATATGAACACAGGTAAATCCCCAGGTTCGGATGGATTTAACACTGAATTCTATCAAAAATTCAAAACCCTTCTGTCTGACCCTAATACTGGTGAGAGTATTTAACTCCTGCGACAGTATAGATGATTTTCCCCACTCTTGGAGAGGCACTTTTATTACAGTAATCCTGAAGGAAGGTAAATCCCCAGAATTATGCACCATGTATAGACCTATTTCCCTTCTTAATGTTGACTCTAAAATACTTGCAAAAATACTTACCTCTAGGATTGACAGAATTTTACCAGAGCTGATACACCCTGATCAAGCTGGTTTTGTACCTGGTAGACACCTAATTGACAATATAAGGAGATGTCTCCTCCTTACCTAGAATACCAATACCTAGAATTGGTAAAAAAAAAAAATTGGTCTCAACATCTTACATTACGGAAAGAAAGCCACGTGTAACCCCTGATCACTGCCTTTTTGCAAAACGACAGGTGGCATGCTGTTGAAGCTGACAGCAGTACCTGGTGGGGACTGGGTTCGGGGAGGACTAGGTTACTTGGCACAGGGGGCCTAGGTTTGGCTACTCTGCACAGGGGCACCAAAGTAAATCTGAACATAGGAAGCAATAACTGTAATGTCCAAAACCAGGAATGGGATTCTACAGTGTGGCTTTTATTCACATCCAAACTGAACAAACAAAGCATAGATGGACCCCCACGGGGCTACATTCCTGGCAATGCAGATTAGAGACAATAGAACACTTCTTCACATTTCCAGCCCTCAGGCTCTGAACCCACCAGGCACACAGCCCGGACTTGCATGCAGCTTTGGGTACAGAGCCCGACTTGTACACTACTTGGGTTTTCCCCACTGGCCCGGCTCCCCAACCGGCCACTTGATCCATGGTCCATTATGGGAATGAACCAGTTATCCAATTGGTGGCTCCCCAAACCACCTTAGAGCCTTCGACTCCTAGAGGGAATTTTCCTTCCAATCCCATGTCTGGGTACTTCCCTCATCACTGGCCAAGTGCATGAGGCAAAGTAGAAATCCACAGAGCAAATCTGTAGAGGTGGACCTGATTACTAAAGATGGGGGGTCTCCCACCTCCAGCTCCCACAATCCATACCCGACCATTTCTCTGGAAACTAAACAACTTTTTTCTGAAAGCTTGGCAATGTAGATTACTGGGTAGACATATGTCACATCTTCCTGGGTAGACGTATGTCACATCTCCTCTACATGTCTTGACTTCCCCTATGTGCTGGACTTGAACATACTTTTACTTTTGGCTAAGCCTATTACTCTAGGCCTCCCACTATTTCAGTAGTCCAATCCACACTATCACTCAAGTCCCAGGGTGAAAACATGGGCCCTTTAGAAAGAGCAGAAACTCACCCTCCGGTTGCAGGTGCCCCACAGGCGAACCCACGAAATCTTCTAGTTTCCCAAAGATAAGCAGTTTTGAAAACCCCCTTCCTGAATTAAAATCTAAAATAATTAAACACAAAGCAATACCAATGTAAGACTGTAAAGTAAGGAAAACTTCCCTCAGATGTAAGCAAGAGAGAGATTTGTTGCAGATATCTAGTCCAATATAGTATATCCCATGCAGCTTCTCAGTTGTTTCAAAGCACACCGTTACCCAACTTGGAAGAAGATGGATCCCTTAACACAAACCCGCTGTCTCCTATCAACCAACACTCTATCCAGTAGGTTATGTTCCCATGTAAGCCATGCTGTATTAAAACATCTATCAACTGGCAATGTGGGAACTTGTCTAAGGCCTTTGAATAGTCCAAAAATACAATACCCACTGCATTTCTTGAATCGAAGGCTTTACTAACCTTGTTATAAAACTCCAACAAGTTTGTCTGACAGGATCTGCCCTTCCTGAACCCATGTTGATGCTGATCTATATTCCCTGTCAGTGTCAGTTCATTTGTAATATAAGTTTTAATAATTCCCTCCAGGATCTTACCCAGGACAGATGTTAGGCTTATTGGTCTGTAATTTGACACCTCCTGTCTAGATCCCTTCTTATACAGGGGTATTACATCAGCCCGTCTCCATTCATGCAGCACTTCTCCATAATCCAATGACCTTTGAAACAAAAAGGTCAAAGGAGCTTCTAAAACTTCAGCTAGTTCTTTCAATACCCTAGGATAGAGACCGTCAGGTCCCTGGGCTTTGTTTTGATCCAAGGTTGTCAATCTATCTCGGACATCTTTTATACTAAAGGAATAATTCCTGACAGGGTGGGTGTTATGCTGGGATAACATCCCACCTCGGGTGGTTGGGCCCGAGACTACCGGCCGAGGGCATCCAACACCCGAGAAGGGATGTTATCCCAGCATAGCACCCACCCTGGAGGGCATTATTCCTATTATACAATGGCTTGTTGTTTTATACAGAAAAAAAGCATTTTAAAGAATTTTATTTAGTGTTTAAAAATATTTTTTTAAGAAAAGATGCAAGCTATGTGGTGCTGGTGGTCAGGCAGATCATCAGCAGGGATGTTATGCCAGGATAGCATCCCTGCTGTGATGGCCAACTAACCAATCAGGAGCCAGGATTCTTTCTTGCCATTGTATAATGATTTTTAATGCCTGTGTAAGCTTCTGTTCCTGATGCTTCAAAGTTGGCCTGCTCCCCATGCCCCCTGGGTTTTTTTGTTAAATACTGAGGTAAAATAACTGTTGTAGAGGTTGGCCATTGAGGTATTATCTGCCACAAGTTCCCAACTTATATTCTTCAGGGGTCCTATTTCTTTGTTATTTCCCTTCTTGTTATTGATGTATGAAAAAAAGGATTTATAGGTGTCCTTAACTGTAGTTGCCAATTTCTTTTCGTAAACTGCTTTTGTTTTATAAATACTATTTTTGCAAACCTTGAGCGCTGATTTATATACTGACCAGTTAGACTGATGACCACTTTTCCTTGCCCTGCGATAAGCTCTATTTTTCCTTTTTATAGCCCTCCTAACTATGGGTGTCAGCCAGGGTGGGTGTTTAGGGGAAATTCAGTTTTGGAAATCAATTTTTAACCTGGATAAAGGTGTTATATTACAAACCCTGAGCAAAAATGAAAGTCAACGGCACAGTATCAGACTTTTTGGATTTCCAGAGGGGGACAAGACAGGGTTGCCCCCTTTCACCAATTCTATTTGCTCTTAGAATGGAGCCCCTTGCAGAATTCATAAGAGCCCACCCAGACCTGAAGGGGATTGGAATAGGTAGAGAAGATAATAGAATTTCATTTTATGCGGACGATACTATGCTATATTTAAGAAACCCACTTAGAACCTTTCTGGTTCTCTGGCAGATCTTGATGGATTATGGCCAGATCTCAGGATTCAAAATCAACAACGATGAAATGGAAACCATATTGATAAGTGGTCCTCACTCCCCAGAGTTATTTAAAATAATACCATTTAAATGGGTATTAACTAGTGTTCAGTACTTAGGTATTCATATACCCTGGGGCCCATTTCCAGGAGGGGATATGCCGGCATAAGGTGAGATACGTCAAACCCCATGGCATATCTTGCTACTTACGCCAGGCGATACGCCAGCCCCTATTTCAATTTGTAAGATGCACCATGGCGGCTGCAGGCTACGACATTCGTGGGTTACGCCACCCACTATGCCACTGCCTGCAACGCCTGGCACAAGTGTGAGTTATGACAGCCAGAATGCCCAATCCCAGGAGGGTGACTGTCATTACCTGCAGTTACCATTCTGAGAGGCGCAGTGGCATACAGAACCTATGATGGCTCTGAGCTGTCCTAAGTGGCATCTGACACCTGGCACCATTGGATGCCTCTATGCAGCACTGCAGGAATGGCTCCAAACTGTCCCTCAAGCCCCCTCAAGCACACCCTTGCCCCTGACCACCAATCATCTGGGACCCCCGGGGGTCTGTTTCTGGTGCACCCCCAGATGCCTGTGCCATCTGGCCTGCTCCCCATGCCCCCTGGTGTGTGCTGAGGTTGTCTGGGGTGGGGGGGGTTTGAGGAGTCCACCTGTCGCTGTCCATGAGTTGTGACATGTGGCTGCGATATGCCATGCATGTGGCGGTAGCCCACAAATGGCATATCTCACATGTCACAAGTGCTGGGACCCTGCCTGCCACTCTTGGAATGTGGCGTAGGGTCCCTGGCATAGGGGTGAATGGCGTAACTCACAACCACATGCAAGTTATGCCATTTGTTTTGGGATCAGTCCCCTAGACCTGAAACAACTTTATCAGCTAAACTATGGAAAACTGATGAAGGAGATATTCACAGACTTAAAGAAATGGACTCTTCTCCCCCTCTCTCTAATGGGACAAGTAGAGTCTATAAGGATGAATGTTCTCCCCCTTTTTCTGTTTCTTTTTAATTCCTTACCCCTGCACATCCCTAGTTCAGACTGGAAACTAATAAATAAAGCACTGCATCAGTTTGTATGGGGGGAAGGGGAGGGCAAAAATAGCTTGGAACCTGTTACTTACTCCAAGATATCAAGGAGTTCCGGGACTACCTAATTTAAAAACCTATTATCAGATGGCTCAGTTAGTGCCATGGGTCCTACATAAAAAGAGAGACCCGAATAATATTTGGGTCAGGCAAGAAACCACTAACAATCCTGGGATGAACCTGTTGTCAGACTTTATAGAAACCCCAAACTATTTATGTAGAATCTCTATAGCAAATCCATGGTTAAAACAAATGTACAAAGTAAGTGGAACAGTAAAAAAGGATCTGGGACTGGGTTTCTCCCTTTCCAATAGTACAGAGATCACATTG
The DNA here is from genome assembly GCA_016271365.2 of Neoceratodus forsteri. Taxonomy (NCBI): domain Eukaryota; kingdom Metazoa; phylum Chordata; order Ceratodontiformes; family Ceratodontidae; genus Neoceratodus; species Neoceratodus forsteri. The sequence continues at coordinate 1,689,067,582 of CM028130.1, read as the reverse complement.
TGTTCTTGATTTTCCCCACCTAGATTAGACCACACATTTGACACTTAGAAAATACAGGGCCTAAAATGCTCCATACAGTTCGTGTTTTAAGGGCAAGTTAAGACATTTTAAGAAATACAGCGGGAATGCTAACTACCTACATCAAATTTCTTTTCCATTTAAATTTCTTCCAATTATTAGATGATGATGATGAATGAAATGCCCCATCCCATATCATTCTCCAGTTCTGTGGATTTATCTGGACACCCGCCTCCCTCTCCCACATTATTTGGTAATTTGGAGGGTTATTATTCCTACTGACTACATAAGCCAACATTAATCTAGAAATGATGTGTGTTATTCTGGGGGTTCTTGAGGCTTCTAGAATAACTAATTCCAAGGGGTGGGGATCTCTCTGCACCTCCAATAAGTGTGATTTAGTTTTTAGGAAGCAGACTACCTGAAGATATCTATAGAAATTCGATGTAGGTAGTTGGAATTCCTGCTGTATTTCTTAAAATGTCTTAACTTGCCCTTGAAACCATGAACTGTATGAAGCATTTTAGGCCCTGTCTTTTCCAAGTGTCAATTGTGTGGTCTAATCTAGAATTCAGAAGATGAATCTGGTGGATATTGGATTCTGATGCATCTTCTTCTCATACTTTGTACCAAGAACAGAACACTGATGGTATTGCGGAAAAGAAGGAAAAAAAGAAAAAGAAAGAAAAAAAGAAAAAGAAATGCACATTAATAGTGGCTATAGAAAAAGGCATATGTTAATATAGTAAAGAAAACTCATCTCTTTTTCTTTCTTTTTTTCCTTCTTTTCCTCAGTACCCTCAGTGTTCTGTTCTTAGGACAAGGTATGAGAAGAAGATGCATCAGAATCCAAATCACCCATGCCAGATCCGCCACTACTGGTTTTAGAAAGAGTATCATAGGTGTTTGATGTCTCAATATCCACCAGATTAGTTTTCTGAATTCTGACTTCATTGTCTGGGTAGAGGGGTTTTCCACGGTGGTGAAGATGGTGATATTCCTCCTCCTCCTGTGTCTGATGTAGATGGTACGGCATCTGGGACAATGTCCATTGATGTAGTGCATGATTCTGTACTCAGGTCAGTACTCGTGGATTGCTGTGGCACCTGCATGTTAGAAGGGCCTGCAGTATCCAGATCTGCACTTTGAGGGGGAGGGGGAGTATCTTTCAAAGAGGATGAAAGGCCTCTGGGTGCCATAGTCCTCCTGGCTGGAGTGGGAGCTGGATGTGGCCCCTCTGCTCTCCAAGGTTCAGGGGCGGATCTCAGGATGATTGCTTCTATAGACTTTTCATTTGTTTGTGCACTTCTGATGATTTCATCAGGGTTGATGTTATGTGCTTTATTATGTACTGCCCATGGGCATCCCTGGAATCTATGGTCAAATTCCTCAGATAAATTAAATTTAGCCAAGTTTGCACATTGATGACTGATGTGGCTCAGTTCATTACAGATACCACATCTTAGTTTATCACAGACATTTGCTAGATTAGTCTGTGCCCCACACTTATGACAGGCTTTGGGTTGATGTTCATCCAGTTCCTTATGCAGCTGAGTCTCGGCAGATGCGATGTCTTCCTCGTTTGTGTCAAAGCACACACAAGAGGTTGCATCCATGCTGCTAGGCTTGTTTTCCATGTCAGTATCCACATCTTTTACTTCCTCTAAAGAATCAGCATCTAAACCAGATACCGCAGACAACATTTCTTCCTCTTCCTCCTTGTTTTCCATGGCTGGAGTGGAGGATGAACTCCCAGCCTGTTGCTCCTCCACCAGCTCCTCTAGTTCTGGATCCTTCATCAGGTCAGCCACCAGCACCCTCTCCTGACAGAGTAGGGGAATTTTTTATTGTAAGGAATAAGTATAGACACTAATACAAACAGAGAACAATCAAGCAAAAATAAAATACAAAGGAAAATAAGTATCACAAATGAATGTCAGAAAAGCCTATTTAAACACCTTTTCAAATCAAATTAGTAAACACAAATACTAGACACTAACTAACAGAAGGAATCTAACTAATACAGTAATTCATCCTATGCTTTCCTTCAAGAAGGATACTGTAATCCATCTTCATTTCCACACCATAGGAGATATCTGTTTTTTTCATACATACATTGTTCATGTACCAAAAATTCAATATTCTGAATCACTTGCGCAGGAGATATATATTGCTGCTGAAATACATATTTACACTTTGTTTGCCATAACACAAACTTTATAATAGATAAAATAATTCTGATCATTCCACTTCCAAAGGTGTACTTTTTATGAAAAAAACTCCCATTATTTCTTCATATTTTAGGTTATTCCAAATCCTCGCTATCCACCTTACTGCTAATTCTTTCCAAAAAGCTATCACAAAGGGGCAAGAAATAAAGAAATGTTCCATTGTTTCTTCTTCTTCTAGGCCACAGATTTGCCTTGGGCACATTCGTTCTTCCTGTTGTTTGTGTTTAGAATTCCCTTAATTTGGAAGCGCCCATGACAACATAACCATGTAATGTTCCACATCCTTGGTGAAACTCTAGTAATTTAACAGTAAAATTACTTTATTTGTATATTGTTCCCCTATCCCTTTAAAATTGGGTGGTACAAAAAAATTATTAGTTTGTACATTATCATACAACATTTTTCTGTCTACTGATATTGTGTGTACTGGATCCAATTTCCCTCTTTTAATTTTTTGTAAGATAGGTTTGAAGTATGTAGGTGTTTTTTTATAACTGGATGGTATTACAGGGTACACTTTCCAGTATGTAATAAATGGAAACAGCCACCATTCAGCATATGTAATCCACATGGCAAATGAAGGTTTTGTATTATCCACTATGTTATATTTAACAAATATACTAAAGTAAAATAGTATAGGATTAATGAGGTTGAGGCCTCCCTGTTTTAGTGTAAGATACAATACTTCTCTTTTTATGGGGTTGAGTCTACTACCCCATAATACTTGAAAGACTAGACTCAAAAGAGTGGCTTCACAACCTATTGGTATAGGGTAGACCATGCTTAGCTATAAAAAAATGTGTATCAAAAATGTTTTAACCATCAGAACTTTCTTTTTCTTTGTCTGTTGCCATTGTTTCCATTTTGCTACTTTTTGTTTACCAATTTCTAGTTTTTCTTCCCAGTTTAATGCACAGTTATCTCCCCTTCCATATTTTATACCTAGCGTGGGATATTCAGACTGCGCCAGGCTGGGGCGCAGGCCTGGGCACAGCGCAACTTGGATGAGCCAATTGGTTGGATGGTTCATTCACATTTCAGGATTATGTAGTACAGTCTGGTCTGCATGCCCATGGGCCCACATGGTGGACCAATAGGTGTACAGCCGTACTGTACACTGTCAATCAGTGGGTGGCTGGGCACCTTGCGGTGGGGTGCTGCCACCCGCTGCTGACTGGGGGGTGCAGGGTGGTGGGGTTCAGTGGGCGGATGGGAAGAGGGGGTACTGCTGGACCACCAGGGATCTTCTTTACATTTGCCCACAATTGGGCAGGGGATCGGGTTCACTGGACCACCAGGGATATTATATTCATATGCCCACGTTCGGGCAGGGGTTCAGGTCCACTGGACCACCAGGGTGTGTGATACTACAGGCCTGTGATCAGGCAGAGGATAGAGGTCCACTGGACCACCAGGGTTAATTATAACTATGCCCACGATCAGGCGAGGGGGGCACGATGCCCGGACTGTGTCCCTGGAGGTCGGGTGGCCACCCACAGCAGGCGGCCGCAGTGTTGCGCTTAGCAATATGGCAGCTCTCGCCCGGTGGTGTCCTCAACTTGTTCCTGGTTTGATGGGCACATATTGTGCCCCCGTGGTGGTGCAAGGTGGGTTTTTGCCTGCATATGCACCGCACATCCCAGGTTGAATATCAGACGTGCCATATGCATGGGCACCCCCACACACTTGGCACCGTATACATTACTGGTGCGCCCGGCACATCAGAGTTTGTGTGGAGCAACTTACCCTTTGAATACTGTGGATAGCATACTGGTGGTTGTGCATGGTGCAACACTGCTGCGCCTATGTGCAACCCCTTTGAATATCCCACCTTTAGTATTGTAATGGGTTCCTCTGTAACAAGTACATTAGCTATGGTAGTGACTGTCTCAGTGGTGTTGCTCAATATATATCTGCAACATTTATTTATGTTTAATGATGCCCCAGCAACTTCTGCATATTTACAGAAATGTGAAACTGCCCTGTTCCCAGATTCAGTATTTGTTCTGAATAGGCAGACATCGTCAGCATATGGCATAACTTTTGTAGACATATTCCCTTTGTAAGGGTTTGGCCCTGTGATAAGGGCATCTTCTTTGATATATCATAAGAGTGGGTCAAGACAAAAAATATACAACACAGGGCTTATGGGGCATCCCTGTCTTACTCCACGTTTATTTGAAATGTATGACCCTAAATACCCATTAACTAGAGGAATTGTAAGTGCTTCGCCATACATTTTCCCTATCCAGTCACAAAAATCTCTGGAATTCCATAAGATTGTAAAACTGCTAATAGAAAGGAATGTGATATTTTGTCGAAGGCCTTTTCCTGGTCCATCGACATGATATATTCATGTATTTTATCTTCCTTTCCTTGCTCCACTAACTCTCTTACTAAAAGTAGATTTTCTGCAATATTTCGTCCTGGAACAGACCATGTTTGTGACAATGAAATCAAGTAGGGAGCTGTTTTACTAACCGGACCATTAATATTTTCATTAGTTTCTTAAAATCAGGTATTTAAGATACTCGGGGATCTCCAATTATTGAGGTCTGACCTATCATTTTTCTGTAATATGAATATTTGTATTGCTATACAAAAATGAAAATCAAATTTCTCCAATATTAACATCCAATTAAAAACTACAAATAATATTTCTACCAAATCCTTGCTAAATTTTTGATAAAATTCTGATGTGAGACCATCCAGCCCAGGTACTGTATTATTTTTCTAATTTCTTATGGCTAGTTTGATCTCATCCTTTGTAATAGGAGTTACCATGTCATTTTGCATATTCTGGGTAATGATCCTAAACAAATGGAGCTCAAGTGTTGAGCAATATTATCTTGTTCTATAGGGGGAGCTGCATATAACTTACTAAGGTGGGAATGTACTATCTGTAGCACCTCAGCTGTTGTATGAACCACTCTTCCATTTTCTGATTGTAAAGAAAATGTTGTCCTATCCTGGACTCTTTTTTTACAACTAGAAAATATATCTCCAACTGTCATCTTCCCAGGTGTGCGCATCCTATGTTCTAGCAATGAAGATATGGCCCTATCATACTGGAGTTTCTCCATTTCTTTTTTATTTTAGGGATTTGGGTTAAAAAACCTCTATGTCCAGAATTTATTAAGGTGTACAAATTTGCTAAGTGCCCTTGTAGAGTAAGGTATTTTTATATTTTGTACTAGTTTCTGTTTGTGTATATTGCATAATGTGGGAGTTAACCATCTTTTTGTTTCAGACCACCAAATACTGAGATCTTTTGTTAAACCCGCTACTGTCATTCAAACTCTTAATATATCCTGCACTTGATTAGTTAAGTCTTCATTTTCTAAAAGTGTTTTATGAAGTTTCCAGTAGCTTTTACCTATAGGTACTTTTTCTGTTAAATCCAAAGCAAAGGTTACAATAATATGATCTGAACTTTCTAGGGGTATAGTCGTAGCTGTCACTACTCCCAGATATTTGGAGATAAAAAGGAAATCTATACGGGTTGCATGTTTTCCTAGAAAATAAGTATGCCCACCTTGTTTACATAATGTCCTATATGAATCGTTCAATCCTGCTATGTTTAGAATTTGTTGTAGATAATTAGTGTCACAAAATTCCTTGGGAGTTTTTGCTCCTCTATCATCTTTTGACAGTACACAATTAAAATCCCCACCTCAAAATATATGTTTTTTTTTGTGTGTAAATATGGTTTCACACCCTTAAATAGGTCAACTCTACTTTTTTTTTTTGTGGAGCAAATATATTAATAGCTCTCCAGACTGTGTTATTTTGAAAAAAATCAATCAGTATTGCTCTTCCTGGTAGTATATCTATCATTTTTAGAAATCTTAAAATCTTGTCCACTGAATAATACCCCTACTCTATCACATGCTTCCATACCATAAGTGAACTAAGAAGGTCCTCCTGTCCATAGCTTTTATGTCATTGCCACTAATGAGATATTATTCAGTCTAGTATCTTGTAGAAAGCATACATCACAATTTAGATCTCATAGGACAGAAAAGGTGATTATCCGATACCTAACATTTTTAATGCTATTAACATTAATAAAGGCAATAGTTAGCGGTGCCATATGAAGTGTCATAAATATATGAATATCAAGAAGTAGGACCTAGGCGTGTTCTTCTCCTGGTATGAGTTCCCAGGCGCCCTCTCCTTTTGGTGTCTACAATGGGACGGGGAGGTTCATCTTCCTCTGAATTAGAGGACTGGACATGTTGAGAGACTGTAGAGGAGGAATCCGTGTCCTCACTGGGGTCCCTACTGCTATTTCTATGGGCTAATGCTTTGAATTTATTCAAAAGCATAATGCCTTGAGGGGAAGTAGTGGGCTTAGACATTTTAGATTTGGAGGTCTGTTGTCTGGGTGTTCTTTTTTTTTGAAACAACAGTCATCTCGGGGGGGGGGGGCATGGCATTCTCTGGAGCCAAGGGTGTATCTTGAGGTGGAGTTTCCTCTCTAATATTCATAAAGGATGAATCTTCAACCTCAGGACTCTGAGTTACATGCATTGGGGTCTGAGCTGCAGCCAAGGGTTCAGGTTGTGGCTCCTGAGAATTAGTATGCTCTCCTATTTCGCTCTGGTTTAAAGATTCCAGAACAGGTGTTTCTTTTTCTGGATTTTGAGAGGTTTCAGGAGGTGTAGCATTTTTTTTCAGCTGCCTGCTGTGCTGCAGCAATGTCTTTTTTTTTGTGCCTCAGTCAGAATGGTAGCTTGATCAGGCCTATCGTCCCTATTATAAGTAGCCCACGGACAGGAACAATAGGAGTGACCAGGTTCTTCACATAGATTACATTTAACACCAGGGGTGGGATATTCAGAAATGCACCAGAAGCAGGTGCAAGAGCAGCACAGCGCATGTACACTGCGCTGGTGTGCATCCAATGCGATAGTCAAAGGCTGAGCACTATGGCAAGTGACAACGCAAGACGGCTGAATATCGAAGGGATATGCCATAGTGCAACAAGAGCTGTGCCAGGGAGCATGTCAGGAGGTTCCATCATGCAACTAGGATTGCGCAATGGAGCAAAGCAGGAAGCACAGGAGCACAGCATGGGCAGGGCAAGGGACAGAGGCATATGGGCCATAGCACAGGGCACCCAGCACAGTGTAGAGCAGGCCACAAGAAGAGGACACACTGTCACCATAGTGCAGGGGATGACCGGAGGTGGGCAAGGCAAGTGCACGGCTGCATGCCCTGACCACGCAATCCACTGCAGTGCATGGAGGTGGCATGACACCCATGGCCAGTGGCAGGCAGCCATGGGCAACACCCATAGGATGGCACGGGGCATGGCACCAGGACCAAAGCAGACAACACACAAGCTGACAGTGCACAACACACCAGCCACACAGCCCAGCAGGGAACACATGCATGCCACAGGGCACACACACACAAGCCCCTGTGCACAGACCACCTGACACAAACCCCAAGCAACCACAAACGTACCACACAGCCACCATGCACACCACTGCAGCATGGCACCACAGCCAGCTGCAAAGCAGACACGGACATGGATGGCTACCAAAATAGAATTGTAAGTATTAAAAGCAACAACCAACAACAACAAACTATATACAGGTGAACAGGGATAGGGGGCAGGGAATGGGGAGGCCACAATCTGGAACGTAGGCTGGGGAAAGGGGGTGGGGAGACAGGGGACATGGTAGGCTGGGTACAATGGAGGAATGGGAGGAGTGTCAGTGGAAGGGAGGGTGAAGCAGGCCAATGGGCCCCTCGGGATGTCCATGCCTACCGGCACCTCACCCATCTTCTCCTCTGCGGCCAGAACAGGGCCTGCCAAATCATGCGGGCCTCCACAAGGGTGGCTGTGGCAACCCTCAGGATCCTTTCCAGCAACCTGGTATGGATATCCACCAGATGGGCACCTAGGACAAATGAGGGAACATGGATGAATGCACACCCACATGACCGTAGCCCACCCACCGTGCACAGTGGACAGTGGTGTCATGCGCCCCTCAGGGGGCATACAGCCAACCACAGCATGCGTGCCCACACAAACCGCCATCCCAACCATCCACAGCCATGCACAGCACTGCACACCAACACCAGCCATGCACAGCATGCCACAGCCATGGCAGCCAAATGAATGGCCATTGCGTGGGGCTTTCAGTGGCCTGGCTGAAACCCAGATGCACCCACAGCCCCCCCACAGTGGCCACACATACGTGTCCAGGGTGCAGCATGGTGCAATGGACCATGCCGGTGAAGCACGGCATGTAATGGCCATGTGCACAGGGAGCTGTGGCCCACCCCTACCCCACACAACAATATACACTGCCAAAGTGCCTACCTGCAAGCTGCAGCCCGACTGGCACCCGACCACCTGCACCTCCCTCCTGGCCACCATCCCTCAGCCATGTGCCACTCCTGGCCTGTAGCTGTCCGGCAGTGGCACCCACCATCTGGGCTCTGCACCAATCTTCAAGGCTTAGTAGGGAGACAGTGAGAGATGGACATGAGCACCGAGCAGCAACACACTGGTCCCCCCAGCACAGTATACCTCATGACCCTGCGCAGCGACATTGTTGTGGCACAGCACACCTATGGTGCACTGCCATGGCTGGCGGTGTTCCCAGCCACTGCCCCCCACCCACAGCAGCATGGCATGACACCCGCTGGCAACCTACACAACACCAACATAGCATGGAGGGGGATATGTGCACTCACCTGGCCGTGGCACAGCGCCCCTCCAGACACATGCCTGCAGTGTTCTGAGATGGTCCAGATCCCTCCTCCACAGGTCCCCATACCTGTGGCAGCACTGCTCCCTGCTACGGTGCAACCCTGTGGCCTCCTCAAGCTCCTTGGCCACCTCCTGCCACACCTCACTGCGTGGCTGGTCCAGGGGCACCTGCCCAAAGAGGGCACCAACATGTGGCTCCACCAATTCCACCAGGTTGACTAATTCCACCTGGGTCCAATTGGGCACTCTAGGCATGCTCCTATGAGGCATGGCTGTATTCAGTACCACAGAAGCAAAATGGTGCTGGTGAGCGCATGAGATGCACGTGTGAAGGATGCGCGACATGCCTGGCAATGCGCTGCCATCCCCGATGCGCATCGGCGGGGTATGTCGCGATACAGCTGGGGTAACACTGGCAGCTGCTGCAGGCACCTAGGGGTCAAGGGGCACACATAGGGGTCAAAGGGTGACACGTGCACCTTGCGTGACAGCGCGATAGGGCATGGATAGCATGGTGCGCTATAGGGTCCAGTGTGCCCCATGGGCCATGTGCCAATAGCGCACGGGTGCCAATGGGTGTACAGCGCATGTGCACCACATGCCCAATAGCAGCAGAGCACCGTGCCACCTGTAGCGCACTGTGCGTAGGAAGCACTACCGCCATACGCGATATCAGTGCGCGCATGCGCTGTACCATGCGGACTGCACACGTCACACAGATGCGCCATGACACGTGCAAGAGCAACTCCACTGCACAATGCGCAAATCCACGATATTCAGCAAGCATATGCAGATGAGCTGAGCAGCATATCCATGGTGCATCGGAGGCATTTGCATCTCATTACAGTTGCGCATTCCCTCATTTGCATGTAATGTGCTATAAAGGCGCCATGTGGCAGCACAGGCACCAGACTAGTATTGCATCCTTCACAGGTAGGACTCCAGGCACTGGGCATGTTAGGACTGTGGTGTGGGCCTAGTGTGTGGCAACCAGCACTAACCACATGTCTCCACCAACAGGAACAGCATGTCGGAGCAAGAGGAAGTTAAGGAGCAGGTGCCTGCATGCAAGCACAGGCCCAATTTCACAAGGGCAGAGTGCAATGCCCTTTATGATGCCTACCTGGACCAGGATCCCCTCCTGAGTGGCTCCACAGGCACCCAGCAGGCCAGGGCAGAAGCATGGGCAGGTGTGGCCAGGGCTGTGAACCTGCAGGGTGTCCATCAGAAGTCAGTGCAGGAATGCAAGAAGAAGGTGGGCATGGACCGCAGGCTGATCAAGGAGAAGGTGGCAGCCATCTGGGCTGCACATGCCGCCATGGTCGGTGGACAGCCTGAAGTGCCATAGCTGACACCACAGGAGGAGCTTATGGTGGCGACCATGCAGTGCAGCACCGTTGAGGGTGTTCACAGCGGTGAATTCCAGATGGGGAGTAGCCCATCACTGCATGGTAGGTACAGCGGCGCATGGGGATGAGGGTGAGGGGGTGCATTGGGGCAGGGGTGCGTGGTGGCGGCACTAATGTGCATATGTTCCCTTACAGATCCCGAGCACCTGTGTGCAGATGCAGGGGTGGCAGTGCCCACCCTGGGTGATGTCGGGGACCTGGACGAGTGCCCATCCACCTCCACCAGGGTCCAGGGCCTGGACCCCTGCTGGACCCTCCACACTGTCCGCATGGATGCCTGTGGTGTGGGCGCGGACGAGGCCCAGGAAGTGTTTCAGCAGGATGCCAGCCATGGCATCCAGTATGCTGAGACAGTGATTGGGGCAGGGTCTGCTTCTGATGATGACTTGACCGCTACCCAGGACAGTGGTGATGCTGAACAGGGGAGGCACCCCTACCACGCACCAGACACGGCGGCACTGATGGTGCACAGGTGGCACTGGCCGACCTGCCAGCTGCACCTCCGGTGCTGTGGTGGTCACCATACCTGTGGTGTAGTCCAGTTCATCTGGCTGTGGGGGTGCAGCCTACCCAGCGATGTCACGCGCACAGCGGCTGAGGGACAGCAGCAGCAGCAGGACAGTGCAGAGGGTGGACCGAGTGCAATGTCCACTGCCAGTGCACCGCAGACAGTACAGGCCCAAGAGGGCCCTGCTGTGCAGCCCCCACCTGCATGGAGGGCCATGCCATGGGGCCGCACAACCCCTGCAGGTCAGCACAATGCCCAAGCCCCCCAGGGCACTGACCCGCTGGCCAAGCACACCTATCTGCTCAGGGCATCCGTGGAGCAACAGATGCAGGTCATGGCAGGGGTGCATGCACTCCACACTGAGCTGTGCCAGTCCACAGGGAGGCGTGACCAGGACTTTGAGCAGCTCCTGGCTGAGGCCACGCACATGCAGGAGGATGCGACTGCAGGCCTGGATTGGCTCACCGCTGCAGTCACGGCTGGCCTGGCACCACTGGCCACCCTGGTGCAGGGCCATCCACAGCAGTCACTGCAGAGTGCATTCTCCACTGCTCGGTTCTGGCATCGTACGACCCCAGCATTGTCGTCACCGGGATCAGCTGTGGGCATCCCAGGCACGCCTGGAGTGGGCCCATTCGGGGGCCTGCAGATGCCTGCGAGGGACCGGTCTCATTCTCACAGCAACACGCCTGGGGGAACATCTGTGACAGCCCCTGCGGCCACCGCACAGCCTGCATATGCTGGGCGGTCTAGGCGGGGCCGTCCATGTGTTCATGGCAGCCGTGCACCTGCGTGGCAGTCATGATCCGCTGCCTTCCCTGTACGCTGCCTGCTGCAGCCCTGTATACACTGTGGTGTGGTGTGTGCATGTGCGTACATGGGCCATGACATCAAAGGCCGCACGTCATGCCCGCCTTGTGCACACCCTCCCGGCTGCTGGCCACCATGGCATGTGCATGATGATGCCATCACAGAAGCGGCCACCACAGTGCACCAGTGTTCAGCTTCTGACACACGCCCATTGGCAGCCTCGGGGTGTGCGTGTGTGTGTGCCCATGTGTCCATGCCTGTGTGTGGGGGGGTGTGTGGGGCTGTGTGGATGGGGTCCACTGTTCTGTCAGGGGTGCTTCCACGGTGTCCTGTTCCATGTCCGTCAACACCCCCCTCTGGCCGTGTCTGTTGTGGGGCCCTGCCAGCCATGCCTGTATATCGTGCCCTGGTCCCTGGGACATGTGTGTGGACCTGTTTACCTACCTGCATGCACCATAGTGCTCCTCTGCAATGGTGTCCCTGTGCTGCTGGGCCATCCTGCGCAGCTGGGGTTCCCGTCATCCGGGGGGGGGCTGCCCACCACCGTTGGGCCCGGCGTCCATGTCGTCCCCACTGCTGTTCTCCTCTTCGACCACGACAGCTATCCCATGGTCAGTGACCATGTTGTGTAGAAAACAGCAGGCCAGGGATAGGCCACAGGCCTTTGAGGGGCTGTACTGTAGGGCACCGCCAGACCTGTGCAGGCAACGGAACCATGCCTTCAGCAGTCCAAACACACGCTTGATGATGTTCCATGTGCTGGCATGTGCCTAGTTGTATCTCTCCTGAACTGGGGTCAATGGGTACCGGTAGGGGGTGAGCAGCCAGGGCCTGAGTGGGTATCTGCTGTCGCTTGTGGGGGAACATGTTGGGTTAACATGTTGGTCAGTGTGGCTGCCCCCCCGCCTACACAGCTGAACCCTCTACACCCCATGCATAGCATCTCCCCCCCCACGCCCTGCCCTGTTGCGCAGGGCTGCCCATTCCTGCTGCATACTCACCTACTAGTTGGCCAGTGGGGATGTCCCCACTCTCAAACCTGTGGCACATTGCAGACTGGTGCCAGATGAAGGCATCATGTGCTCCCCCAGGGAGTGTGGCACAGACATTAATTATGCGCCCCTTGACATCGCACACCACCTGGCAGTTGACACTGGGGTAGACCTTCCTGTTGATGTAGGCCACCCCCTCTGGACCCGGTGGTGTGTGGATGCCTACATGGGTGCAGTCAATGGCCCCTAGCACGCCAGGCATACGTGCAACCCTGTGAAACTCCTGCATGTTTGCTGTACACTCTGCCTGTGTGCTGGGGAAGTGGATGTATTCCGCAGCATGTGGCAGCAGTGCGTTGATGAATTGTGTGAGAAGCCATGATGTGGCCAACTGGGTTATGCCTGTGGTGTCCCCTGTTGGTCTCTGGAAGGTGCCTGTGGTGAGCAGGCACATTGCGGCCGTGAGCTTGGTCTCCACTGACACGGCATGGTTCTGTCTTGTGGGTGCCTGCATCTCATCACTGCACAGCTCACAGAGTTGCCTCAGAATCGCTCAGTTCAGGCGGTACAGGCCCACGATCTCAGTGTCGCTGTACTGTTTGAAGGTGGTGCAGGCACGGTACCACCTGTTCTGGGCATACCGCCGCCAGGCCCTTCCACGGCCGTAGCACTCAGTCTCCTGCCTCCTCACACCCCTCATTACCACCTCCATCTAGAATATTGCACTGGCCATGGCCCAACCTGTCCGGCCCCCCCTCTGCAGCTGTCTCCCTGGGCTACCTCGGCTGTGTGCTGCTGCCTGGGCCCCTGCACTGGGCGCATTTCTGTGTTGGGGACCCACACGCATGGTCTGGCCTGCCCACAGGCATGGTCAGGGTCACACACCCTGTCCCACTGCCCATTGCACCGCCTGCTTCTGTGATTGTCCTTCACCCCTACTGCTGTCCTGCCTGGCCAATGGCCCTCACCCTGTCACTGTCTCACACTGTCTCTGTCCCTCACTCTGTCTCTCTCTCACTCTCTCTCCTTCTCTCACCCCTGCTCCCCTGGGCACAAGTCACCATCCCCTGCTTGCTCCATCCTTTTATAGGCTCAACTTTGCTCCGTGCATGTCCTTGCACCATCAGCCTGCTGTTGAATATTGCACTGTGCTGTTTATTCATGGCTATGCCCCCTGCACTTGCGCTTACATTCATTAGTGTTGCGCATTGGTGTACTGTGATTTGCACTGTGCATTGTCACCCACTGAATATCGCTCTTTGGCACATGTCCGCTGTTGCGCTGGTGCATCTCACGTGCACCTTGCACAACCACTTTGAATATCCCACCCCAGTAGTACAATTAGCACTTTGATGACTGTACTCAAAACATGCAGTGCATTTAATGCGGCCACAGGCTGAACATAGATGTGCATAAGAGCCTCATTTAAAACATGTTTTCAGCTGGCCTGGGTAAAAACAATGACCGTGTTCCTGGCCTAAAAACAGGCTGCTAGGTAGATGTTGTGGACCTAAATTTGTGCTTCATAGTCTTATTTTATATCGTCACCCACCAGTCCAGATATGTTCTATATCAAATATTGGTTGAGGTGTCCCCAAAACCTCACTACGTTGCTTTAGCCAATGCGTAATGTCAGGAACTGCAACCCCTTCATTTCTAAATAAAACAGTAACAATTTTTATAGCAGGTTTTGTTAAGGGTATAGCCCTGAATAGGAGCCATAATGCAGTATAACGAAGTTTCTCATATCTTGTCCGGAATCTGAAAAGGCTTTGAGGTGTCTTAAAACTTGTATCAAATTATGTGTCTTCTGAAGCATGAATTAGCGTGTAAATTTCGTTAGAAAAGAAACCCATGGAGTCCTTTATAAATTTTTTCCCCACATATATCCTATCAGGACTTAAGTCAAGACCCCCTAAATACTGTAGTTGCACAGCATTGCAACGTTGTGTAGGTAGTGGTTGCTGTTGAAAATGGTCCTTCTTGTGAAAATTGGCCCATGTTAACTGTGCAGCATCTGTCATGGGGGGGGGTTACTCATGTCCATCCTGTCTCCCCAGTTTTGTAGATTTTGATGTTCATTATCAGATTCAGTGGAAGATGGTAGAGGAGGCCTAAGTGAGGGAGAACAAGTGTTGTGAACAACATCTTCAGCATGCAAGTCCATATCAGAGTCAGTAGTGAAGGGAGTAGTTTGGTGCTGGAACCCCACATCAGTGTGCTGTACTATGTGCTCAGTTTTGCTTGAGGTACCTGGTATGGAACTATGTGCTAAATCAAGTACCCATGTCCCAGTAGCATTCTGTATCCACCCAGCCTGCCTAAGGGATGTCTCTAAAGTTTTGGGCAGTGGAGGGACTTGAAACCATGGCAGATTCTGTGAGTCAGGCTCTCTCCATTTCAAAGCCCCAGAGCTTCTGATGCTATCAGGGTTTCAGGTTGTATCAAAACATTTTCAGTAATCACATTTTGAAGAGGACATTCCGTTGTGGTATTTGTCGGTTCAGTCTGGGAAGATTCTAAGTTCTCTTGCAAGGAAGATTTTTGTGTTGTGTCATTGATATCAGTTCTGTGATTCTGTTCTTTCAATAAGCCAGGCAGCAGGATCACAGGAGTAGCAGGGCGCGGTTCTTTCATTTCAGGATTTTCAGCCTCATTTATACTTGTTCCTGGCTGCAGCTCTAGGCACAAAGTGTTTTTACTTAAACTGCCAGCTGCTGTAACATTAGGCTCAGGAGCTTCTGTCTGCTGAAAATCAACTGTTTGCAGGCCTGCCACATCAGCATCTTGCCTGCTTGGTGAGTCATTAACCTGCGATTCATTTCCCTGTACTGTTTGCTCTGACATCTGAAGAAATGACAGTTCAGCTTGTAGTGCTTCTTTTTCTAAGCGCACTTTTTGTTCTGCTGCAGCTACTTCCAGTAGTTTACATTTTTTTCCTTCAACATACATGGATTAACTTTAGACAGTACCTTTGTGTGTTGTTGAGTATCAGGTTCATTTAAATTCCATTCCATAGACGTATCTGAAAAGTCCTCAGTTAGTTCCACAACATCGTTTTTTGGTAATTCTCCAGGAACGGCCTCTAAAGAACGGGAGACAAGGGAGGAGGCTATCTCCCCTGTCTCCAGAGCTCCTGTCCTTCCTCCTCCTGGATCCACTGGAGCAGCCATCTTGGCAGATGGCCAGAATCTCCCCCTGTGGTGAGCAGGGGAATTTTTTATTGCAATCATAATGAAAATCAGAACAATATATACCATCAATGTTACAGCATACAGGATTATGAAAGAATAAAACAAAAAAACTTATACCAGCATTAATTCATACAATAATTCTGAATGAAAGCCAAAGGTCAAACCAGAAATCAAAAAATAAATATATATAAGTCAATATATCATTTGAAACAGAACGAAAAAGAAAACAAGAGAAAAAATAAATATTAGTTTGTGCCACAATCTCAAAATAAAGAAGACCATTTTTAATAACTCATTCCTCCCCTTCCCGCTATCAGTGTATAAAACCAAAGATTCCATTTAATAATGTGAAAAGCAGCATTCCAATATCCTCGGTCCCACTCCCCTTGATAATCACCAATTGTCTCCCAAAGGAGTAGTGGAAACCCCTTCCCCTCTTTAATTTTTTAAATCCCATCCCTAATCGGTCTAAAGTAATGATGCTTTAGCTGAACTTTTTTAAACAGTAAAAGAACAAACAGATGTATGGAACAGTACAGAAAGTCCCAGTATGGTGAGTAAAACTGTCCTAGTACATAAATAAGTTTAAGTTATTGGAGCATCTGAGTCAGTGATCCAAGGGAATCCAATCCATAACTCCATTAACCGAGTATTCGACAGGGAAGTCTGTTCAGCTTTATATATACTTTTCATTTGATGTAGTATTTTATGCGACAGTTCAAATAGTGAGCCTTCTTGTTGCTGTAGTGTAAAAGCACACCTAGCCAACCATATCTGCCACTTAACCACTGTGACAAATACTTGCAGTGTACTGTAATGCCATTTACTAGTCCAAGAGGTATCAAATATTCCAAACATCAAGTTTTCCAAAGATAAGGTTAAGAAAATATCCTCCCTCCATTCCTGTGCTATGAGGGCCCAAAAACCAGATATGAAGGAACAAGAGATGTTCTATAGTTTCTTCCTGTTGAAAACAATCAGGCTGTGTGCAGAGTCTGTCTTGTTTAGCCTTGTGTTTATGATTGGACTTGACATTTATCTTGCCATGACAGGCCAACCAATGAAAATCCCACACATGGGTAGGTATACGTTTATTTACCAGGAAACTCCGCAATTTAGATCTATGCTGTAGTGGGCAGTTCACAAACAGTCTCTACCCGGCAAGTTGTCTACAATAAATGAAAATACAACTGTTTTCTAGATAAATTAAGTATATGAATTGTTAACAGAACCCATTGTTTGATACGTAAAAAAGTACTTCTTATATACTCCGGAACCATTGCTGATTTTTTAAAACACTTCAGGGATTGTGCTTCCCATAACTGAAGCCAGAGCATGCAATTTGTTTGTAACACAGTGTCCCACCCATGTGCCTCATCCAACAATAAAGGTCAAAAATTTTCAAAATTAAAAAAACTATTAAAAAGCAAAATAGGGTTAGGCATGCTAAGGCCTCCCTGGTTAATGGGAATATATAAAATATTTCACTTGATAGGATTAAGACGGCTTCCCCAACAGGCCTGGAAGAATATCCCTAAAAGCCCAACTTCTAAGGACTTTGGTGGGGGGAATACATAGCTAAGATAAAGAAAAAATGGAATTAAGCATCATTTAATGAGAAGAACCCTTGTCTTTTTTCCAAATTTCCATTTATTCCATAGAGCAACTTTTCGTTGCCCTAACAGAAATTTATTTTCCCAATTAAAAATATCTAATTCCCCCAATATATGCCTAGAATTTTCAAAGGATCTGGAGCTATTGAAATACCAGCAATGGATTCATAGGTATTTAAGTTGAATGGCAAACGCTGACCAAAACATTTATTAAAATTTAGAGCAGCTCCTGTAAAAGTACCAAATTCCGTACTGATAGTTAAACTCGTGAGAACCAAAGGTTCATCACATACCATAAGTGTCATATCATCTGCATAAGCCATAATTTTGTATGGCAAAATCTTTTCTTGGGACCATAAACCATGTACTTCCAATGAATCATTAACTTTTCGCAAACGGGGATCCATAAAAAAGGCGTACAGGATAGAGCTGAGAAGACATCCCTGTCGAACGCCTCTTTTGAGAGAAATGAGAGGGCCCTTCCATCCTTGAATGACTGGACAAATTGTTGCTGTGCCATACAGGCTTTTTAGCCAGCGTATCATAATATCAGGAATATTATAATGCATTAGAATCGTCCACAAAGCATCATGATTTACTCTGTCAAAGGCTTTCAATTGATCCAGGGAGAGCAGGTAACCATCTAGAGTCCCCCTCTTTCCCTGCTCAACCAATTTCCTTAAGAAAAAAAGTTGAGACTGAATTTTCCTTCCTGGAATAGCATATACTTGTGCTGAAGAAATCAATTTAACAGCCACTAGGGAGAGTCTGTTTGCCAAAATTTTCATGAGTAATTTAAAATCTGAATTCAAAAGTGTAATAGGATGCCAATTGTCCAAATCGAGTTTATCGTTGTTTTTATAGATGAAAGTTAAGCTTCCAGAATTCATGGATAGAGGAACAAGTTCAGATCTCAGAATTGTGTTAAACACCAAAGCCAATTCCTCCAAACAGAGGTTACCTACGAATTTCAAAAGCTCTATTGAGATCCCATCTGGGCCTGGTGATTTTTTTCCAGTCATAGAGGATAGTGTCGATTTCAGTTCTGCAACCGAAATTGTGGATATTAAAATGTTCTTTTCTGCCACTTCCAATGCAGGGATATAGGAATCCTTCAAAAAGGACTGTAATGCTCACATAGAGGCCAGTAGGGGGTTAAACATACGGGAAGTATATTCAGACACAATTCTAATTATATCCCTTGTGTCTTGATACACCACACCATCTTTATCTCGGACAGCAGAAACAGATTTTCTATGTAATTGGGATTGCCAATATTCATACGGACAAGCAGTGGCTAAGTCGCCCTGAGTACAAAACTGTTGTCGAAATAACAAGGATTTTGCTCT
Source organism: Neoceratodus forsteri (assembly GCA_016271365.2). Classification (NCBI taxonomy): domain Eukaryota; kingdom Metazoa; phylum Chordata; order Ceratodontiformes; family Ceratodontidae; genus Neoceratodus; species Neoceratodus forsteri. The sequence continues at coordinate 1,689,048,728 of CM028130.1, read as the reverse complement.
ATTAACATGAAACCGAACCATATTTTCTGTGATCTGGGAGATCTGAGAAGTTAAATTTTGACCTGTTTCAAAAGAGATTGAATATAGCTGTTGAAGTACTTTTCTATTCTGCAAGTAGACCAAATATTCAGTCTGTGAGACCCCTTTACTAAGCTGTTTACATAACTTAGTAAGTTCGTGCTTGGTGTCTTCCCACCATAATACCAGATTATCAAAAAAAACCATAACAGTTTTACGTGCTAAAACAAAATTGTGTAATTGTGCATAAAGTTGTGGATTCTAAAGTAAAGAGGAATTAAATTTCCAAAATCCCAAACCCATTCATCGTCCGGTATCCGGTCCAATGGTTACTGAAATAATATGATGATTTGTGAATTCGAGAGCTGACACTTCAGCCTTCCATATAGATAGAGTAGGGGAGACAAAAAGATAGTCAATACAGGAGTATAGAGGACCTTTGTGAAATGTAGGGAGAGTCTTTTTTGTAAAATGATAGACCGCATCCACCAAATCTGCTGTACGGATCATGTTAGATAACGAGTTTGAGTCACAGTATTGTTTGCTGTGTTTCGTGATCATGGGACAGTTAAAATCTGCAGCAAAAATAATATTTTAAGAAGTGTACAAATACGGTTCAAGTAGCTTAAAAAGTTTGCAACGTTGCGCTTTTTGTTGGGGGGCATATAAGTTAATTAATCTATACGGTGTTTCTTGAATAAGAACATCTAGAATTAAAACTCTTCCTGAAAGTAGGTCAAAAAGTTTAAGAATTTTTGTATCTGGATATTTGAAAAGAATACCTAGACCCGCACATGGTTCTGTACTTAATGACCAAAAGGAAGGACCTAAGTACCAGGCCTTAGAAGCCATTGGTATTTCATGCAAAGTCTGAAGTTGTGTATCTTGTAGAAAAAAAAATCCAAGGTGGAAACGGGTCAATACAGAAAAAAGCATATTTCATCTGTTTATCCATTTGATGCTGTTTACATTAATTGTGTGAAAGAAGAAAGGTTCAGTCATTATATTTGTTTAAAAGGACTTTTCCGACACTGCTTATCCGTGTTTTTTAATTTAACTCTAGCTTTCTGTTTCTGCTGTCCTCGAGGATAAACCACCCCTTCCGTATCAGTAGTACCCTCCGGAACTGAAGAATCTACTGAAGAAACATTCGAATCAATGTCTGAATGTTCAGATTGTAAGATATCAAATTTATTTGAGGTTGGGATAGCAGCAGATTGCAGAGGTATCAGTTTGTCAAGTCTCCCTGGTAGATTGTCTGGTGACTGTTTACAGGTCTTTGCTTAGGCATAGGAGGAGGGGGCATTTCGATTTCCTTAGACTGGATCTGTGGGGGGGGGTCTGAGGTAAGGGCTCCTGGACAGCAGCTGAAGCAAAGTCTTCCAATGGTACTGAACTGGCTTTGGTTGTGGGGGGGGGGCAGGCATTACCAGAGGCCTCCGCTTTGTGGGAGGCGCAGGAGAGACTGTTAAGCTCTGTGGGAGGACAGGAGAAGAAAACCCCTGGTTATTAGCTTTCTTTTGTGCTAAAGCAATTAATAAATGCTGTTCTGCCCCATCAGCCTGGTCAAGTGAGTTATGTGCAGCATCGGTACAATTTTGAAAAGTATGACCCAATTCCCCACATAAATTGCATTTGCTTTCATTTAAGCAAGATGAGCTAAAGTGACCCAGCTCCCCACAAATTATACATCTTGCCAAATCACATGCGTTACTGAGATGTTCCAGTGAACCACATTTATAACATATTTTTGGCTGTCCTGTATAAAAGAGGATTCCCCTATCACGACCTAAAAAAAAGGAATTAGGTAAATGTGTTGGACCCTCATTTGTAGTATTCAACATAACTTTCACTTTCCAAACCCCTGTCCAAATATTTTCAGAGTCAAGGATGGCTATAGGATCTTACAGTAAGGTACAGCGATGTTTCAATCAAACAATCAAATCTTGTACACTCACACCTTCATTTCTAAAAAGCACTGTAACAACCCTATGAGCTGGTTTAGACGAAGGGTTAACAATTAAGGGAGACCATAGAGAAGAGTTCTTTAGTTGATTATATTTAACCCAGAAGTGCTCTAACCCCCAAGCTGTTTTAAAGCTCACATCAAATGTAGTTTCCCCAGAGTTGTGAATCAGCGCATATAGTTCTGTAGCCATAAATTTCATCGATTCTTTTAGCAAGGTCCTGGCAACAAAAATCCTACCCGGTGGGGTATCCATGCAACCCGAATAAGTAAGATGCACAGCATTATGTCTCTTTGTTGGATATATGGGGGTTTTGAAGAGAGAAGCATACGATTTTGGTGCACTCTTTTAATTAGGTTAAGGGGGCCTGAGGCAGAGAGGATGGAACTGAAGGAGCAGCCTTAGGGTCTTGGGGAGGATTTGATTCAGTATTCAAAAATGCTAACTCTGGATTTTGTGTAAGGGCCAGTTCCTTTGGGATTTCTAAAGCTTCATTCTCCTCTGGAGCTGCAGATGTTTTCGCCAGAGGAGTACTTTTTGTGGGCATAATAATCGGAGAGGTATCAGAAAGCCACTTGCCAGAGGATGTTTCGAGAACCAGCCTGCCGCTTTCAGCACTAAGGGAACCTACCAAGAGGATCCGTCTGATGCAGGAGTCACTACCTTCACTGCACGTCTTAGGCTGAGCCCCGCTGAGCTCATATCAGTCATTCCCGATGAACTAGCAGTGGGAGGCAATATAGGAGTTGACGTCTCAAGTTGTTCTGCCTCTTCAGCGGCTTCTACCTGCACCGCCCAACTCTGAGGCTCTGTGCTGACAACCGGCACATCTGTATTAGTCAGATGGTTGTGTATGACAGATGAAATGCTACTGTCAGCCCGCAGCTGTCTTAGCGAAGATTCAAGTTGCGCTTGTTTGTGGAAAAAACACTGTTCTTCCACAGCAAACTGTAGTTGCAATTCTTTCTCTTGTGATGACATAGCATCTACTTTCAAAATATCCTGTTTTACCGTACAGCAGGCCACTGGCTCTGAGTCCGAGTCACTCGGCAGGTCTGGTGCAGATTCGGAAATGTTTAAATTAAATGAATCACTCACTGTCTCTAAAGCCATAGAATCTCATGTAATCGAATCCAAATCCGAGGGTAAAACAGAAATCGGGGTAACATCCATAGAATCAGATACTTCCATCATCGGATCTTCCAAAGCAGCAAGATCTCCTGTCTGCTGGCTTGCGTCCGCCATCTTGGCTAGCAGCCAAAATGGCCAGATGGTCCCCCTACTGCACAGTAGGGGAATTTTTTATTAAGAAAGGAAAAACACAACATCATATATGCAAACAATAAAGATATAACATAGAGATTATTAGGACCAGTGCATCAACTGTATACAAAGAAAGAAACCATAATGTAAACAGAAAGTAATACATTCAAGTAAACAAAGTGTAGTCCCAGGATGTTAATGTAAAAATGTAATATATTTCCATAACAACTGAAAATGTTCTAACGACAGCTGTCGGTGCTCCATTTCCATAATCTTGGAGAGCGCTCTTTCTATTGTCAATATAATAGCTTGAGGCGAGGTGTGAATTTGTTGTAAAACATATTGACATCTTGCTTGCCACAGATAATATTTACACATAGAAAAAATAACTTGTAAAGTGCTTTTATGAAATTTGCCCCAACTGCCAGTAAAATCACCCAATATCAAAGTCTGATCTGTAATTCTACTCAAAAAGGGCCATTGTCATTTGAATGCCAAAGTTTTCCAAAACAAGTGAGTATGCTCACATTCAAAAAAGAAGTGGGACATTGTTTCCTCAATTCGAGGACATGAAGGTTTAGGACAAAACCTGTCTTGAGAAGACTTGTGTTTCAAATTACCACGGACATTCAATCTGCTGTGGCAACATAGCCAGGTAACATCCCACGTATGTTGTGGAACTCTTTTATCAAGAAGAAGCTGCAAAGCAGAACTCAGCCCAGCAGCGGAGACTGAATTCGGGGATTGCCAGAGCCTGTAAGAGGTAAAGTGTCCTGCACTACAGCCTGACTGTTGTGAGGCACTTCCCGCCCACCCCAACCACCCTCGGCGCTCCATTTATTGCTGCTGGCAGGTCACAGGTCACATCACGTGACCTACCCTCCTTTTTAACAGGTGTCCACTTTCCCATTTGCAGGTTATAGACACCAACCACTAGGGGTCACTGCACTCTCCACTGTAGCTGCTCTTTCAACTCTATACCCCTCCTAGCTACCATTTCAAAGCTGACCCACTAGAGGTCACTGCAGTTCCCTTTGAATCCTTCTACCACCTACTTTCATCACTTCTCCACCAGCCTATCTCTAAGCACCTGCTAGCATCAAACCTGGTACCCTTCTGTCCAAATTCGACTGACTATCCACTAAGCCAATGAACCAGGCCAACAACTTCCTCTACTTTCATACTCTTAACCCTCCCTCACTCCCTCCTTTTCTGAATTAAAAATTAAACCTTTCTACATTCTGTCCCTGAGCTGTGATCAAACCCATTACCCTTGCAATCAGAGTCAACAGCTCTACCTGTGGACCACATTGCCTACCTATTTCATTCCTACTTTCTATGCCTTTTAGTCTCTTACCCCCCCCCACCTGCCAAAATATAAGTTTACCACTTCTCTCTTGCAGGATTTGAACCCTGCACCCTTACTTCCAAAGTCCACAGTTCCACCACTCAGCTAGCACACCCGCCTATTTTCACCACAGGATTTCAAAACTCTAAAAACGCACTAACCCTCTGACACAACTAAAGTGTTATCTAAGTGCTTCTGCAGACTTTGAACCCAACTCCCTGCTGCTACAGCCACTGGTCAGGCTTTTTTCTGCTACCCTGGTCAAGACTTGAACGTGGTACTCTGTGCACCTCAGGCACGTGCACTGCCACTACACCATAGCAGCAACTAGGCTCAGAGGTGACCTCTCGCTACTATCTCCCCTCTACCATCCTAGTACCCCCATTCTTTCCTCACTTCAGCTCCCCCACCCTTTCCAACTATGCATATGCATAACCTGCTCACCAGCCTATCTCTTCTCCTCCTCCTTCCTTTGCCTTCCACCAACCCTAGTGTCCCTATTAATCCTCAGCCTCACTACTCCAGTGTTCCTACCTACCCTCCTGTCTTCCCCTCCTCCTTTACCACTGCTCCTCCCTCCTCCTCCTCCACACATCCCATATGCTCTCTCCACCTCACCCCCTTCCAGACATTACCTTTCCTCCCCCCCCAGCTCCCTTGCGCTTCTGATCACTCAGGCCTTCTCTGCCTGTGCTGCCCTACCCACCCCTTGTGCAACTAAAACCCCTTCCTCATTCTATCGCTCCCGGCGTAAACTCTCCATCTGCCTCCCTCTGACCAGAGCACTTCTCCTCCTTCTACTAATAACAGGGAACATACATCCCAACCCAGGCCCTGCCCTCCCACCCACCCACCCAGCCCACTGGTCTTCAAGTAGCCTCCATGAACATATGCAGCCTGCTGAAGAAATTTGACGCCCTACAGTGCTGGGCCTTGGCTCATCAACCAGACATCATAGCCCTGGTTGAAACCTGGCTGTCCAAATCCACCCCTGACTCATTTGTCTCCCTCACAGGCTATACCTTATACCGGGAGGACCGAGTAGGCAAACGAGGGGGAAGCTGTGCAATCTACACCAGGGACACAATACCTGGACACGCACTCCCCACCCCTGCCCTTATAAATGGGGCCCAGGCTCTTACCCTCAAACTCACCTCAGACCCCTCTAGGAGCCCTCTCTATCTCACCACAGCCTACGTTCCCCCAAAGAACCAGCACCCGGCCCTGGTATCTTTAACGGACTACCTGGCCACCCTCCACCATAAGGCAGAACAAATCCTAGTGGGGACCTTAATGTAAATTGGCTCAGCACCTCATCACCCACGATCAGAGACTCATTTGCCGCCCAAGATCTGACGCAACTCGTCACCCAGCCCATGAGACTTAACCCTAAGAGAGGTACCAGCACCCTTCTGGATGTTATTATAACTAACCGACCCCATAAAATCCAAAACATCCAGGTCCTCCCAGACTCCCTAAGTGACCACTCCCCTATCCTATTTCATTGGGTAGTCCCCAATCCCAAACCTAAAGCCCAGACCACCCTCTGCAGGTGCCTCCACCCTGGTGGGCTGAAAAAACGTAAAGTACTCCTCACCCAGATAAACTGGTCCCCCATTCAGCATACAACCAACATTGACACTGCCCTCGCCTTCTTCACTCACACCTTCAACATGGCCTGTGATCTCTTTGCACCCTTCACCAAAATCCGGTCCAAAAAACAGAACGCACCCTGGGTTAGCCCGGCCCTCCTACAATTACTTAGAAACCGGGATAACCTCTGGCACCTTGCCACTGAAATAGGTCATCTGTCTGATAGGCAAGCCTACAATGTAGCCCGGAATAAGTGCTCATGGGCCATCAGGAAAGCCAAGGCAGACCATTACCAGGCCTCCCTTACCTCCTCCTGGGGCTCAGCCCGGACTTTCTGGGATAATATTAAGCAACTTAACGGTAAAGCTTGCTCCCCTGCCCCATCCCAGCTCACTAGAAATGGCACTACCTCCACCGAGCCTGCCACCATAGCTAACTGGTTCAACACCACTTTCACTGACCTTAGCTCAGTCCTCCCTAGTAATTTCTTTGACCCTCCCCCCAACCAACCTCCCCCTGTCCTCCAGCACCCCAGCTTCCACCTGCGCAAGATTTCCACCCGGGAAGCCAGACCCATCCTAATCAAAGCTCTCAATGGCAACAATCCCGGCAGTGACTCACTGGACCCCAGCATCCTCAGGCTGGTGCCAGATGAAGTCCTGCCCCTCACCAGCCTAATTAACCAGTCACTCTGCCTGGGACAATTTCCCACAGCTTGGAAAACAGCCATTATCACACCTATTTATAAAGGGGGCGACAGGTCATTGGCCAACAACTACCGGCCAATCTCCATCCTCCCCCCCTCTCTAAAGCCCTGGAGAAAGTGGTGGCCATTCAAATCACTGATTATCTGGCTAAACATTTTATGCCCAGAGCAACATGGCTTCCATGCTGGTCACAGTACCAGCACTGCCCTTATTGAATTCTCCAACTTTCTACACTCCTCCTGGATACCAGCTCCTAGCTGGTGCAGTGTTCATCGACCTCAAAGGCTTTCGACACCGTCTCCCATCCACTTCTGCTGAATGCACTCTGCCACACTGGTCTCTCAGCTGGCCCCCTAGCATGGTGCACTAGCTATCTTGACACTCGATCTCAGTGTGTAAAAATTAATAGCACACTCTCCGATACCCGTCCCATTCTCTCTGGGGTCCCCCAAGGCTCCATCCTGGGCCCCCTTCTCTTCTCGCTCTATCTGAACACCCTGCCCAGTGCATGCCCTGGCAAAATTCTACTGTATGCAGACGACGCTGTCCTTTTTGCCACCCACCGCAATCCCATCTCCCTACAGGACTCCCTACAGCAGTCTTTCAACAGTGCCGAGGCTTGGTTTAAGGAGCTCAGACTCGTCATCAAGCTTAATAAAACCAAAGCTATGCTCTTTTCCCACCCCCAAAACATAACTAGCAACCACCCACTCTATATCCTTCCAAGTACCAATCAGCCACTGGAACAAGTCAGCTCCTACAAACACCTTGGGGTTACCTTCGACTCAGCCCTCACATTTCACAACCACATCGACGCCCTAACATCCGCCACTAACACATGGCTTGGCATCCTCTTCCGCCATAGAACCTGCCTTCCCCCAAATGCTCTCCGGCTCGCTGTTACATCATCCGTTCTGTCCCTTGTAGACTATGGTCTACCAGTATATGGTGCTGCCGACACCACTGCACTCAACAAAATTCACTTAACCCTGAATAAAGCCTGCAGATTGATTACTGGTGCCCCCAGGCTCACACACACCTGTCAGCTGTATGTGAGGCTAACCTGCTTACCCTGGATGACGCTCCGATACCAAAGCTGTCTCCTCACAAAAAAAACCCTACTCGGGCTCTCCCCTCCTGGGGTAGCGGCATCCATCCACCAGAGCCCTCCCACTATTGCAACACGGTCTTCCTACAAGACCACTCTAATGGTCCCCAGATCAAGAACCAGCCGTTGCCAGAGGTCCTTCTGCTATAGAGCTCCAACCTGGTTTAGCTCTCTCCCTGCCCCCATCACCAATGCCACCACCATCTCCAAGTTCAAAACCACCCTTTGGAACCACATCTTCAGCACTCTGAATCTGCTCCTGTCTCTGAACATAGCCTCCACTCTGCTTCTCTTGACAACGCCCGGGCAGCTCCACCCAGCCATCCCCACCACCACTTCCTGTACACCATGCCTATGTTTAACCGGCCAGTGCCAGCTGTTTCAGTGTTTACCAACTAGATTGCTCACTTGATACCAACTTGTGTAACACCTGTTATCAATTACATGTACCCTGTAACCTAATTGTATTTGTCTGACCACAGTGTGACGTGGCGCCTCTGTTGACCGCCTATTGTTTTGCAAATCTATGCTATGTAACCAAAAGCACAATGTATGTCTTTATGTGACGAAGTACCTTTGGAAACGAGCCTCTGGCTCAAAGGTTGTAAACTGATTCTTAGAAATAAATAAATAAAAGCACACTTCATGTGTGAAGGGTACATTCTGAAAAAAGAAGTAATGGTTTTGTAATATCTAGAAGTGTTTGATAAAGCTGTTTTCTAGTAAGAGACAGGACAGATGACTTTTACAACTTCCAGTGTCTCAATTTCCGAAGGCTATCAATCACATAGGAAGGAGCATAAAGGTGTCATGAATGTTTAGGAGGTAAAGCATCCCATTTGTCTATAACAGTCTGCATAGCATTGTATACCCACATATCCCAATTATGTGTCTTATATCGTACGCAACTAAATATATGATAAAGAAAAAAGGAAAGAAAAAAGCAATAGGGTTAATCATCCCAAGACCCTCTTTCTGAATAGGTAAATAGGTGACATCTCTTTTAATAGGGTTCAGTCGACTACCCCATATCATTTAAAAGAAAACACTAAGAATTTGTGTTTCTAACTGTTGTGGGGGGGCATAAACATAACTTAAATATAAAAAATGGGAAGCAAAAACTTTTTAACTATCAGTACCCTTTTTCTTTTCCCCAATTTCCAAGATTTCCAGAGTCGTACCTTATCTTCACTAATAATCAGACGTTTATCCTAATTAAACTTTGCCACATCTGAAACATTAAACCATACCCCCAAAATTTTTTGTGGGTCAGTGCTCGTCTGAATACCTCCCACCTCCGAGATAGCTATGGAAGTTGTATCCAAAGGAATAGAAATGCTCTTCTGCAAGTTTAAAGTTCCCCCCTGAAACTGACGAAAAGTCCTGAAAAATCTGAATTGCTCTGTCTCCCGAATCTTTATTTTGTACAAACAATACGACATCATCTGCGTATGCAGATATTTTCTCAGGGAACAAAGTAGAACATGGAGCTAATCCAACAATCTGATTGTCCCATTTAATTTGTGTAATGATAGGGTCCAAAACAAATGTATATAATAACGGGCTTAATGGACAACCCTGTCTGATCCCAACATTCTGAGGGAGATGATCCCCAAATATCCATTAATCATAGGTGTCAAATTTGCAATGGAAAATACATGAGTAAGCCTATATTAGGGATACCATACAATGTCTTAACCTGAAATAAGAAAGTATGATGTACCTTGTCAAAAGCTTTTGCTTGGTCTAAGGATACAACAAAACCAGTAAGTTGATGTGCCTGTTTTGCCTCAAAGATCTCCCTCAATAGGAATAGATTAGAATGAATAGTTCGGCCAGGAATGGCACAAGATTGGGAGACGTCTATTACGTCTTGCACCAGTTTGTGCAACCTTCTACTAAGAATCTTGGCTAGAATCTTATAATCTGTATTAAGGAGATGGAGCGGTCTCCAGTTATCCAGGGAACACTTATCTCCTTTTTTATATATAAATGTCAGAATTGATAAACCAAAATCCGAGCCCCCATCTGATTCCTGTAATACTCCATTATATACCCTCGTCAAGACTTCTGACAAATCTGTAGTAAATGTCTTATAAAATTCATGGGTGAGGCCATCTGAACCTGGGACCACTCCCAATTTAAGTTGGGAAATGGCAAGAGCATCTTCCTCCTGAGTAATCAGAGCCACAGAGTCTAAAGCTCTTTGCATAGATACCTGAGGGACAGATGCCGTAAAAACATCCAATAACGATTTCTCATGACTAGGAGTAGTACCGAACTGAGCCTGTAAATGGGACTTCGAAATTGAATGCATACCTAAGATGGAGGAATCTATGATACCAGCTGAATTATACAGACCAGTCATCACTATAGCATTTAACCATTCCTTACAGGCTAAAAAGGGGTTCGCAGATGGGGAAACTGAAGTACCAAATCTCATTGTCGACTCTAAGGTGTGGGCCTGGTCATATTGATGAGAAAACATGCAGTTCCATAATTCTTTAATCTGAGATGTATAATCTATAGGAGAAGAAACTGAATATGACAAAAGTTTATATAACTGATCTCTATACCCTAAATATTTAATGTATTTTTCCCTAGCCCTATGTTGTCCTTGCTTAATGAAAAAGGATTTCAGTTCAATTTTCGTATCCTTCCACCATTGCCAAATGGAGTCATAAAGGCAAAGAACAGAAATCCGTGCTCTAAATAGTCTGAACTTGTGACATGACAGTTATGTGTGAAAGTAGAGAATTATTAAGTCTCCATAAGGAGTTCCATGATAACAAAACAGTGGGAGCAGAGCCAAAAGAAAAGGTGCCTGTTAACAAATGATGATCCAAGAATTCACTAGGTTGAATCAGAAACTGAAGTGGAATGCAATACTTAGAGGAAAAAAGATGATCAGTTCTAGTATTGTAGATGGACCTATGATAAGTATACCCAGCATCAGATCTTAGAGCACGATAAGCATCAGTTAATCCAGCATCTTTAACCAAAGTTTTCAAAGCAAGAGAGTCACAGTATACTTTTTTACCAGCTGCCATCCTACAAGAAATGTCTATGGTACAATTAAAATCACCTCCCCACACAATATGTTTCCATGTACAAAGAAAGGGTTTAATTAAATCAAATAAACTAATCCTAGCAGTCTTGGTTTGTGGAGCATAGATGTTTATTATGCGAAAAGAAAGGCCCCGGAAACTACAATCTAATATTAAGGCCCTACCTGGGAGAATATCTATAATTTGTGTAATGGAAAAGGCTGTAGACTTAAATAAAATAGCTACACCATCAGCCACTTCATCACCAAACATCCAGTAGGAGGGTCCCGAGACCCAACTCCGTTTAACCTGCCTAATTTCAAAAATGAATTTCAGCCTAGTTTCTTGTAATAAGATGATGTCAGTACGTAACGAAGCAGCAAAGTGAAAGAAAGCAGTCTGTTTTTTGTAGTTTCTAAGACTACAAATATTGAAGGAGGAAATCCATAGATTAGCCAAGGTCTAAACTGAAATCAGCCACCCCCATCCATGGCAGCCATATTCTTACATTTTTTTACCCCCTTTTTTCTTTCTATCTTTCTTTTTACGTACTAAATCTGGAGGTCTGGCACCTGAAACCTCCATTTCAGAGGGCAAAATAAAAGCTTCAGAATCCCCGTCAGTATCCTCCCCTCCCTCTCGTAATAAATCAAAGGCATTAGAAGTGGATACCTCACTGATCTTTTGTGATTTTCTAGTTGTAGCTCTAGTCACCCTTCTAAATTGTGAAAGACCCTCCAGATCTCCCATGGGCTAGTCAGGATTCTGTAAGGATGCAGAAAGGAGAACCACTGAAGCAGTGTCTACCTCTGCCTGATCCTGTATTTCCATAGCTGAAGTAGGGGAGGGCCTAACTTCCTCATGGTGATCAACCGCCGGTACTGCAGGTTGCTGTAGATGAGATGGGGGAGTCAGCAGAAGGAGCAGAACCATTGTTCTTCTGGATCAAGTTCTCCTGTGCCTTCTTTACTAAAGAGTCCATATTCCAACCCTCAGTTCTGTTTTTGCTAGCCCAGGGACATTGATGATAGGCATGTCCCTTTTCATCACAGAGGTTGCATTGAAAAACATTTTCAAAGTTCATACTAGAGTAACCATAACCTCCACACAGACTGCATTTCAGTAGATCACAAGTGCTACTTTGATGGGTATGGGCACCACATTTGTGGCATGCCCTGGGCTGTACACCATAAAAACATACACCCCTATCCCTGCCAAGAAAAAAGCTGTTTGGAAAACAGTTAAGCTTGAAAAAGCTTAACTCTGAACTTCCAACCTCCAGTCCACAGACCTTCAGTGTCAATAATAGCTTCAGGCGGGGACAAGACAGTACACCTATTCTGCAGCCAATGATATATGTCACTAATGCTAACCCCTTCATTTGAAACATGATAGTAACAGTTCTCACTGCTGGTTTGGTTAGCGGTATAACATAGAAAGGTGCCCATAATGGTGTCTGCTTCAGAGTACTGTACTTATGCCAAAATCTATCCAATCCAATATTAGTTTTAAAACTAACATCAAAAGTTTCCTCTCCATAAATTTGTATCAATGCATATATGTCCAAAGCTTGAAAATGCATAGAACCCTTTAGTAAGATTCTTGCAACAAAATACCTATCAGGAAATTCACTAAGACCACCCCTATAGCGTATACGAACAGCATTGCATCTGGGGGCCTGTTCCAATTTATTTTTAAATAAATCAGAAAGAAGAGGTCCCCTATTAGGGGCCCTAGGAACAGCTGAAGGACCTTCCCCTGGGTCATCCAAATGAGGGGGTTGATTAACAACAGCAGGGGAAACAGACTCAGCCGACTCTGACAACGTGGCAGAGCCAAATGTAGTCTCCTGTGAGGTTATACCAGGGGAAGCTGTTCCTAATGCAGATAAAACAGAGTGAGATAGGAGAGGCACTGTCCCATTAGTATCAGATGTATCTAGAGTGACTGCAGTACGTGGAGGAGTAATATATGAGGGCAAAGCAGTAGTAGGGTGACCCTTTGAACCACAATCCCCATTGTCTACCTTCGAACCCTCCAACACCCCAGTAGAAGGTATAACTCCCTCGGGTTTGGGACATTGCAAGGCAGCAGTAGACAGTTGAGATTCAACAATATCCCCACAGTTCTTTATATGTGAAAGTTCTCGTGAAGAAGGTACCTCATTGGAGCTCTTGTAGAAAGATGCAGGCCTGTTTGGTGAATACAAAACTCCGTGCGCACTTTCGTCCCAGGATAAGTCCGGTGTCCATGTGCCTGATGCCATTTTAGTCCAGCCAGAGCATTCCAGCACTTCCGAAGCAGTCCAGGTAGTCCCTGGCGGTCCGCCTGAATGAGAAAGTCCAAAACGATTGCAAACGACCTGCGACGTGGAAGCCACACAAACTGACGGTAAATTTGGTTGAAAATCTCCCAAAAGCGGCTCTGAAGCCGCGCAAACAGTTTCAGACCCCATACAGGAAGTAGCAGGGGGAAGAACACGGGAAGCACCCTTGGGAGTCAGAGTCTTTGGTTCCATGGCAGACAACACAGGTAGCAATTTCTGTTCTGTAGACAATGAAAATTCTGGGTTAAGCAAAGCAACAGATCGTTCTACCATCGTAGAGTCCACACATGACGTCTCCAAAATCTCAGGTGTAGAAACAAGGACTGCCGCAGACGGCAGAGCTAATGCAGGCTCCATAACCTCTCCCAACTGAGACACAGCACACACTGAATCCTCCATGCAATAGACCAGAGGTCCCCCTATCGCAGAGTAGGGGAATTTCCTCGGTGTCCTGGCCAAAGTTCCCCCATTCACTAAAATTACCACAAACCGCTTAATCTGGTTCACTGTCAGTTGGCATCCATCTGTATCTCCCTTCCCAGGGATGAGGCTGAAAATAGGCAGAATTGTCTAGTTCTCCTTTCCCTGTCAACAAAAATCAAACAAAAATAAAATAAATGTGCTTACCAGTGTATCCAGTGAGGCACGATGCAGAGCCAAGTGAGTTTTTGTAACCCAGGTGGGCATATATCAGAGGCTGATCACAGAAACTGAGAGAAGGTTTTCAGAAAGACTGAAGACACGGTTGTACACTGTGGTGGAGAAAAGGTACCTTGGTAGACATTGAGGCATGAGTTAGAGCCAAGTGTGTTCAGCAAATACAGGGTACAGTATATCAGAGGCCAATTACACCAAGTGAGACAAGGTTTGCAGAATAAGTACAGTCACATTTGTATTTTGTGATTGAGCCATAGTATGTACTTTTCCTGGGTATGCACCGAGGCACAAGGCAGAGCTAAATGTGTTCATGCAACCTAGGTGTGAATAGATCTGAGGCCGTTCACAGAAAGTGAGACAAGGTTTACTAAAAATGCACAGTAACATTTGTACATCATGATGGAATCATGGTATGCTCTTTCCTGGTTATGCACTGAGACAAGAGGCAGAGCCAAGTGTTTTCATGTAACTGAGGTGAGTATATCACGTAGGCATGAGGCAGAGTCAAATGTATTCAGTGAACACAGGGTAGTGTATGCCAGAGGCCGATCACACAAAGTGACTAAAGGTTTTCAGAATAAGTGCACTTACAATTGAACATAGTGATCAAGACAGTGTATGCAGTTACCTGGGTAGATACTAAGGCATGAGGCAGAGCCGAGTGTGTTCATTAAACACATGATAGTATATATCAGAATCTGATTACACAAAGTGAGACAAGGTTTGCAGAATAAGTGCAGTCACATTTGTACATAGTGATGGGGCCATGGTATGCACTTTCCTGGGTATGCACTGAGGTACGAGGCAGAGTCAAATGTGTTCATGTGACCTAGGTAACAGTATATCTTAGGCCATTCACAGAAAGTGAGACAAGGCTTGCAAAATAAGTGCAGTCTGATTTGCACATAGTAATGGAATCATGGTATGCTCTTTGCTCTTTCATGGGTATGCACTGAGGCATGAGGCAGAGCCAAGTGTCTTCATGTAACCGAGGTGAGCATATAGCGTAGGCTGATTACACAAAAGTGACACAAGGTTTGCAGAATAACTGCACTCACAATTGTACACTGTGCTGGAGCGATGGTATGTAGTTACCAGTGGATCCAGTGAGGCAGAGGATGAGCAGCTGTGCAGTAATGCTAAATTACTCCACATTCCAGGTGGGCTGTGAGTTATGAGGCACAGCTGAGTGCCTTCAACCACCTGGGAAGTGTAGTATCGGATTCCTATAGGATCACATTATAAACTGTAAGTAAGCAATAACACATGGCAGGATGAGCAGCAGTGATAAACTGCTGCATGCCCCAGGTGGGTTGTGAGATATGAGGCACAGCTGAGCATCTTCAACCTCCTGGGAAGTGCAATATAGAATTCCCATAGGATCACATTGTAGGTAAGCAATAACACAAAACAAGGTATGTGGTAATGCTAAATTTTGGCATACCCCAGGTGGGTTGTGAGGTGGGCTGTGGGGCACAAGGCACAGCTGAGTGCCATCAACCATTTGGGAAGTGCAGATGTCTTCACTCAGGTGTCGAAGGCACCTATGCTGCCATGGAAGTGCATGCTAAGGATGTGGGAGAGTCAGCAGGTAGTTGCTCTCAGGAGCACCAGGCACCTGGCTTCTTCACCTGGAAATAGAGGTAGCATTTCAACTCAAATGGCATATAGCTGAATAATGCAAAATGAAGCCAAAAAAAAGGGAAATGGAGGCAGAGTGAGATGTCACTCTGGGTAGTATGGAGAAGGCAGTTTTCATGTGCACTGGCTAAATGCAAGGAAAAAACAGAAGTGTTGGTGGGTGTCTGTGTGAGAAATGTGGCATGCCCTAGATGACTTTGCCTGATCACGTAGAGTGGGATTATGAGAATCTGTGACTCACACTGTCACGGCAAGACAACATTGACAGATCTGGGGAAAACAGAAATGAAAACAGTAAGCAAACAACAGTTTTGCACCCCTTCCCCCTGTTCGGAAGGCAGGATGTGGGAGCTATTTGAAAAGCAAATTGCAGTTTGGTTAAGTGGGGAAGAGAGCTTCTGAAATACTTTTTGGGATGTCCTGAGAAATTCTGTGGAATTCTGATTGTGCTTTAATATAAACTGCAGGTTTATGTTCTGCAGTTTATGTGTACTGTGGATTTATTTTTCTGCAATTTGTGGAAAACTAACCCATGCATTACATAAAAAGATAAACACAAATCCGTGGTTTACTGTATGTTAACAAAACTACAGAACACTAGTCCACAGGTTATGTGAACTGTGTATTAGTGTTCTGCATTCCAGCAGCAGAATTTCACAATCCTGTTTCTGACAAAATTCTGCATTCAGAATTTTCTGGAAGTCCACAGGATTCCATTCTGCAGGAATCTAAAAATTCCATGCAGCACCAAAAGGGGGAACATGGCTCTTATAGCCCGAACACCCAGGAAAAGCACTTTTAAATGAGATATTGGACTGCAATACCTGTAACTGGCAACAGTCCGGAGGTATGTATGAGACTATGTTTTCCCAATATTAATACTACACTGCCATCATTTTATCAAACTTTGTGTTGTCACACAGGTAGAAGCTGTGCCTAACAGGTAACTACAGGTTCATAGACATTCATAGAATGAAATCCCAGGAAAAGCTCTTTTAAAGAGGGAGTGCTTAGCAAGGATGTGTAGCTTAAAGAATGAATAGCTGGGATCTTTAGATGCCTCTGCAATCATTCAGTTTGCTTTTATTTGTTTCTTTACTTACCTTTTCATCACTTTTATTTATATTTTGCTAACCGCTAATAAAACAGAAACCAGTGGAATCCTTGTATTATGAAGTCAGAAACTCTTTACTGGCAAGGCTGCCAGTATATTTCAATGAGAAACTGCAAGTCAGTTTTCAGATATTTATGGAGAAATAACACTTTCTACTACCAAAATATTACATATGTAATAGAAATATGTGAGTTTTGATAACCTGTGATGTTTTGTTATACATTAGCAGGTATTATAATATGGCTACAAAAAAATTCAGTAATCTGATTGGCTCAGGAGCTCGGAACCCAGTGCTGATATCCCATTATGGCAGCACTGGAAAAATGTCCAGTAGCCTCTTCACAATAAAATCAATAGTACCAGCCATTCCTGACTGCCATCACAAATGTGGCTGTCACCTTTACTGACTAAAAACCTTCAACTACCCTATAGAAAGGAGACCCTGACTTGGGTGCCATCATGCAGCCATGCCCCGCTCCTCTGGCCAGCAGCCACCATCCCCTTCTTGGCTCCAAAAGAAAGGAGTCCCTGACTTGGGCGGCATCAAGCGGTCATGCCCCACTCCTCTGACCGGCAGCCACCATCCCCTTCTGGGTTCCTAAAGGTATGTCTCCATGGTCTTCTGGCTCCTCTGCTACTCGCAATTGACTGGATGGCTATCCCATGGACTGATCCATGATTGGACATCTAGGATCAGTCCTC
This sequence comes from Neoceratodus forsteri, assembly GCA_016271365.2. NCBI lineage: Eukaryota > Metazoa > Chordata > Ceratodontiformes > Ceratodontidae > Neoceratodus > Neoceratodus forsteri. The sequence continues at coordinate 1,689,031,237 of CM028130.1, read as the reverse complement.
CTCAGTGATTGGCTGCCTGCTATTTTCAACTCTGAACTAAAGGAGCCCCCGATTCAGGCGGCATCAAGCGGCCATGCCCCGCTCCTCTAGCTGGTGGGCACCATCCCATTCTCAGCTCCCAAAAAAAGGAGCCTGACTCGGGCAGCAGCAAGTGGCTGTGCCCCGCTCCTCTGGCCAGTGGCCACCATCCCCTTCTTGGCTCCAAAAGGTGCATCTCCAAGGTCTTCTGGCTCCTCTGCCACTCTCAATTGACTGGATGGCTATCCCATGGACTGATACATGATTTGACACCTAGGATCAGTCCATCTCATTGATTGGCTGCCTGCTATTTTCAACTCTGGACTGTAGGTCTGGGTCACTCACCCGACCCAAATATTTATATTTTGTCTGTATTTATTTTATTAGCTGTATATTTGTACTAGCCTAATTTTAGAATCTGTGATGATGTACAAGAAAGTTTAGGGAGCCATGCATGTTTCTAACTGTTCTATACAATGTGAAAACTGATTTGTGATTTCATTTCTGTGTCATGAACGCCTTACCCCTTCTGTACCCCCTCCTGCTCCTGCCTAAATTATTCTGCAGTTGTCTCACAAATAATTTCAGAGGTTGCCAAGAAAGAGGAGTGGTTGGACCACAGTGGGCACAGGGAGGGTGAGGGTGGTGGAATAGAGGCGCATCCCTCCAGTTGTACCTCTCCACAATTCATATGCCGTTCTGGCAAAGTGTGGTTCCTCTATGGAGGCACCCACAGTGGAGAACAAGGAGGATGCTGGGAACTTCCACAAAGGAGACCCACAGGAGGGTGGCATGGGACCCCTCAGGGAAGGAAACAACTCCTGGTGGGGGATAAAAGCAACAGAACAAAAAAGTAAAGAGGGAGGAGAGAAGGCACCATGGGTCACCTTAGAGACTGGAAAGGGCACCACAATCTGCACAGGGGTTGTATACAGACCCCCATGTCAGGGAAAGGGAATGGACAATGATACGATAGAAGGCATCCTTAGGATGGAAGAAAAAGGGGAGATACTGTTGATGGGGGACCTGAATATGCCAGATGTTAACTGGAGCACCTTTGCTGCAGCCACATCCAAGAGAAGGGCCATTCCTGATGCCCTACAGGTGGTATGCCTCGGACAGCTAGTTTTGGAACCCACTCATGAGGGAGCAATCTTAGACCTCATACTCTCAAATGGGGACAGCGAGAGGATCTCAGATCTAGAAGTAGGTAGCCATCTGGGAACAAGCGACCACCAAACAGTGTGGTTCATGATAAACTCAGCTACAGAGTCAAACCATACAAAAGTGAGGGTACTGGACTTCAGGAGGGCTGGCTTTGGCAAGATGGGAGAGTGCCTTAGAAAAGCACTAGCAAACAGGCAAGAAGGAGGGGTGGAGCAACAATGGGGAAACATCAAAACTGCCATCACAGAGGCAACAAGCCTTTGTGTGAAGCAAATAAAATCAAAATGAAAGAAAAAGCCACTATGGTTCTCAAAAGAGGTGGTGGAGAAGGTTAGGGAGAAAAAGATAGCATTTAGGAAGTATAAGGAAACACAGAAGGAGCAGGACAGAGAACTGTACCAGTTAAGGCAGAAGGAAGCACGGAGGGAAGTCAGAATAGCAGAGGCCCAAACTGAGGAAAAGATAGCCAACTCGGTTAAGAAGGGGGATAAAACCTTTTATAGGTACATCAGGGAGCGTAGAAAGACAAAGGGAGGGATAGTGAGGCTGAATAGAATGGACGGTGGGTGGGCAGAGAGGGACAGTGAAAAAACAGGGATACTGAATGAATACTTCTGCTCAGTATTCAAAAAAGAGGAGGAAGGGGAGGTGCCTAATCCAATTAACAGAAGCACTATGGATGGGGGGGGGGTCAATCCCAGTCCTTTCACAGAAGATGGGTTCTGAAAGAACTCCTAAAACTGAAGGTGGACAAAGCACCGGGGCCTGATGGAATTCACCCCAGAATTCTAAAAGAATTAAGGGGAGAACTAGTGACACCACTGACTACCCTTTTCAACAAATCATGGAAGGATGGTGTGGTACCTGAGGTCTGGAGGAAGGCAGATGTGATGCCCCTTCACAAAAGTGGGAGCAAGACAGAGGCAGGAAACTACAGACCTGTCAGTTTGACTTCTGTGGTAGGGAAAGTGATGGAATCACTTCTGAAGGAAAGAATTGTTGAGTACCTAGAGGCCAGCAGGGCACAGGACCCAAGGCAGCATGGATTCACAGTGGGAAGGTCATGTCAGATGAATCTAATTGATTTCTTTGACTGGATGACCAAAGTAATAGACCAGGGAGGGGCTGTGGACATGGCCTACCTAGACTTTAGCAAGGCATTTGACACTGTCCCACATAAAAGATTAATTATCAAATTAACCAGCCTGGGAGTGGGTCCTAGAGTGCTAGCCTGGGTAAAACATTGGCTGGACAACAGGACACAGAAGGTAATTGTAAATGGAGTCCACTCTGAAGAAAGAGGAGTTACTAGTGGGGTACTGCAGGGTTCTGTACTGGGTCCAGTCCTTTTTAATGTCTTTATAAGTGACATTGCAGAGGGACTGGAAGGAAAAGTATGCCTCTTTGCAGATGATACAAAGATCTGCAACAGGGTTGATACACAAGGAGGCGAGGAAAGGATGAGAAGGGATTTGGCAAGGTTGGAGGAATGGTCAGAAGTATGGCAGCTTGGATTCAATGCAAAGAAGTGCAAAATAATGCACCTGGGAAACAAAAACTCAGGGAAAGATTACACAATGGGGTGGGGTAGTAACAACAACTAAAATGGAAAGGACCTGGGAGTAATCATATCAGATGACCTTAAGGTTAGCAAGCAATGTGAGAAGGCAGTAGGGAGGGCTGCGGGGATACTGGGATGTATAGGAAGAGGCATTACAAGCAGAAAACAGGAAGTTGTTATCCCTCTGTACAGACAGTTGGTGAGACCCCATCTGGAGTACAGCATCCAGTTCTGGAGACCCCATCTCTGCAAGGACATAGACAGGATGGAGGCAGTCCAGAGGAGGGCAACTAAAATGGTGCAGGGTCTGCAAGAGAAGCCATATGAGGAGAGACTAAAGGAACTTAATATGTATACCCTTGAGGAAAGGAGGGGAGAGGGGGGACATGATAGAAACTTTTAAGTACCTCAGTGGAATCAACAAAGTCCAAGAGGGTAGCATCTTTCAGAAAAAGAGATGTGCAAGAACAAGGGGACTCAATTTGAAGAAAGAGGGGGGGGACGGCTCAGGGGCAATGTGAGGAAGTATTTTTTCACAGGGGGGGTGGTGGACGCATGGGACAGCCTTCCTGAGGAGGTTGTGGGGTCTAAAACTGTGAGAGAATTCAAGAATGCATGGGACAGACATAAGGCAATTCTTGTGGGGGGGTAGGAAGAAATACCCTATTGGTTAACTAGAATCTGCAGCTTATCCTGTAGGTAGGGAAATGGGCAGACTAGATGGGCCAAGCGGTCCTTATCTGCCGTCAAAGTCTATGTTTCTATGTTTCTATGTTTTCACCCCTGCTCGTGCCTAACTAATCTGCTGTTGTCTTATGAATAATTTCTTTTCACTCTTGCTTCTTGAGTGCAACATTTCCCCAGCTTGTGCTGTCAGCCTCCTAATTTCTAACTCTCTTTCCTATCTGCATTTTGGTCACTCAGCCCACCCCCATCCTCCATTGTATTGCTAATTTTCTCTATTCTTGGCCAGACAGCCTACCTCCTACTGTCTCCACAGCCATATCTCCCTCTCCTATCTTTCTCACCTCCTCCCCCTTCCCTTTGTGTTGGGAATCTACACGCCCCTGGAGCTTTGTTTCCCAGCTTCATCTAAGGCAATTTTTTTTTTCTGCTGTCCCCACAGAAAGGAGCCCCTGACTCGGGCAGCATCAAGCGGCTGTGCCCTGCTCCTCTGGCCAGTGGCTACCATCCCCTTCTCAGCTCCAAAAGGTACGTCTCCATGGTCTTCTGGCTCCTCTGCCACTTGCAGTTTTCTGGACAGCTATTCCATGGACTGATCCGTGATTGGACACCTAGGATTAGTCCACCTCAGTGATTGACTGCCTGCTATTTTTAATTCTGGACTGTAGGTGTGGGTCACTCACCCGACCCAAATACTTATATTTTGCCTGCATTTTCACCCACCCCCTCCACCCCCCGCGGCCTCCTTTAAATAAACTCAAGCCCCTCCTCCCTCTCTTGCCCTCGGCCCTGCCCATTTAATTGTGGTATAGCCACTCCCTTACTTTTTCTTATCTTTCTTCTTTTGGTTTTTCTCTCAGACCATCTCCTGCCTAAGCCCGTCACCAGTCCCATACTACTCTTGGCTTATACCCCTTGGTCGCTCAGTCTAAATACTGGAATAAACCAAAGGACCTGCTTGACCCTGTAGACAGGATACCCCACTCCTTGGCCCTCGGACTTCCCACCTTCCTGCCTCAGTGGCCTAACCTCCTTCCACTGCCAGTGCACTGCTCAACTGAACTAATAACATAGCCTGCAAGAAATCTCAGAGACATCCGTAAGCAAATCGTACCATTAGCCCAGCGCCAACCTCTCAACCCCTTAGCTAGCAATTATGGCATCCACCATGCCACTACTACTCTGCCTACTCTCCTTCATACCCCCACTCTATGGTAGAGGATGCCCACCTGCTTCCCACTCCCCCCTTTATAATACAAATCTCTGGAACAGCCATGGGTCTGGGACCTGCTGTGTCACCTACCACAGCGCTACCCCTCCTACCCAAATGTTACTTAGGGAACTGCAAACAAATGGTACCCCTCATCTTTGTTCCCCATTACTCCACTATAGAGTGCAGGCTACTGATCAAACCAAGCCAAAACATCCCACGGGGAAAAAGGGAGCGGTTGTACCATAGTCGGTTCCTAAGCCTACTACTGAAATGAGTGATCCTTCTTCTGCTGCTAATCTCTGGGAATATCCACCCTAACCCTGGCCCTCAAGTTGTCCACCACAACTACAGTCGCAAGACTGGCACTCTTTCCTTGGCAAGCTTCAACATCAGAAGTGTACCCAAGAGCTTATATCTACTCACAGCATGGGTCACGCAGCATACTCCTGACATTCTAGCAGTTCAAAAGACCTGGTTGTCCCCCCATTTCCCTGACAACGCCATTGCAATCCAGGGGTACACTGTCTTTAGGCAAGATAGGCTCAAAAAAAAGGGAGTGGCTGTGCCATCTATATGAAGGAGACCCTCATAGGCCATGCTCTGGCGCTACCACACATCGATACAGACATCCAGTTACTAGCAATCAAGCTGCTGTTCGGAGCCCACAATAAAGCCCTGACCATTGCAGCAATCTACATCCCTCCAAAATTTGTGGCTAGTGGACCTAGCTTAAACCTGAACTTCGTCAACAAACTAAAGCACAACACTGAGGTAATACTATTTGGGGACTTTAATGTTAACTGGTTGTCAACCAATGCCAGTAGCCATAAGGATGCCCTGTCAGCAGCTAACCTCACTCAATTGATACAGTCCCCTACAAGGGTAAACTATAGAACTGGGACCAGCACTGGGTTCTTACCAATCGACCTGACCATATTACACACACTGAGGTCCTGCCTGACAATATAAGCAACCACTCTCCAGTATTTTGCCTCTGGACTAACAAACATGTTAAATCTCCAACAAAAACCGTTTTTAGTAGGGTATTCACTCGTGAGTATCGTGAACCCCTAAGAAATCTTCTTCAACAGCAAGACTGGACAGGTATTGACACAGCTGCTGACGTAGACACAGCCCTTGAATTCTTCATCACTAATTTCAATTCTGCCTGTGATATACATGCCCCTTTCAAAAAACATATGGTCAAGGGATCTTTTAACCCCTGGATTACCTCTGATCTCCTACATAAAATGAGAACCTGTGACTACCTGTGGTATAGAGCTAGGGCCACAGGCACAGTGGACATACTGGCATACAAATCTGGCAGGAACGCCTGCACCAGGGCCATCCATCAAGATAAAGCACAATACTATAGAAACATCCTCACCGACACCTGGAAGGATGGTAAGAACTTCTGGAGCACCCTCAAGGAAATCACAGGAAAAGAATCCAAAGCTGCCCCCTCCATGCTGAATCTAGAAGGCACCCTAACCCTGGACCAGACTGAAATTGCCAACACGTTCAACTCGGCTTTTACCGATCTCAGCCATGTCCTGTCATCAAACTTCTTTGACCAACCACCCCTGGGTGCCTCTCCAAAGGGAACTCTTGGCCCAGATTTGGTACACCTACCTTTCTATTTCAAGGCAGTGACACAAAATGAAGCCAAGATATACCTAACTAAGGCACTTGGGAAAACCAGATACAGTGGAGACACGTTGGACCTGAAGCTCATATACCTCATGCTTGACGTAGTCCTATCTCTCCTTACAAAGATCATCAACAAGTCCCTTATGCTCGCCCAGTTTCCCAGCAACTGGAAATTAGCACTGGTGACCCCTGTATATGAGAGTGGTGACCGAGCCCTTCATGGAAACTACAGGCCAATCGCCATTCTTCCCCGTCTGCCCAAGGCACTCGAAAGAATCATAGCTGATCAGCTGACTGAGTACATGGAGAAGTATAATCTCCAGTGTCCTCACCAGCATGGTTTTAGGAAAGGGCACAGCACAGCCTCTGCCCTGCTGGAATTTACAGGCTACATCCAACAGGCCATGGACCAGGGTAAACTCATTAGTGCTACCTTCAGCGATCTCTCCAAGGCGTTTGACACAGTCAATCACCCCCTATTGCTGGAAAGCTTAGGAGATCTAGGTCTATTTTTTAATACCACTGAATGGTTTCGCGCTATCTCTCCAACCGAACACAGCAAGTAAGAATTGGAGATGTCCAGTCTACCAAGTTGCCGGTCCTATCCGGCGAACCTCAAGGATCAATGCTGGGACCATTGCTGTTCAGCATTTTTATTAACACGTTCCCCTACTACTGCCCTGTACAAGTTCTGCTGTACACAGATGATGCAGTAATCTACACAAAGAACTCTGATTGCACACAGTTATTAGGGCAGCTACAGGATAGTTTCATGAAAGTAGAAGACTGGTTCCTTGAAAGGAAACTTGTGCTTAACTATAAAAAAAACAAATCAATGCTTTTCCACTCCACCCACAGCAAGCATCAGTCAGTACCCCTGACAATCAGGAACTACTCAGGCACTGCTCTTGATCAGACCCATCCTTTCAAGTACCTTAGTGCCACCCTGTACCCTACCCTGTCTTTCAGTAACCACATTGACCTTGTCGCCAAATCAATGAATACCTGGCTTGGTCTCCTCTACAGGCATAAACACTGCCTCACTGATCAAGCCCTCAGAATATCCATCCAAAGCTCCATAGTTTTGTTAAATGACTATGAGCTAGTGATCTATGGTGCAGCAACTGTCACTGCATCAAGTAGACTATCTGTGGCCTTAAATAAGGCTTGCAGACTCCTTGTAGGGGCCGCACCTCGGACGCATACCTGTGACCTCTATGAACAGGCAGAATGGCTGCAGCTGGATGGCCGTATCTTCTACCATACCAGTCTCACAGTAAAGAAAGCCTCCATTGGACTACTGCCCCCCAAAGTGCAGAATCTCCTTATCCCCTCACATAAGCTATGGCACACCAGAAGCTCAGACAACTCCTCCTTTTAAGTCCCCAGGTGTCGTACTTCACAAGGGCAGCAGTCGTTTGCCTTCAGAGCCCCAAAATATTTTAATTACCTGCCTAGGGAAATTATTGGCACGGCTACTCTTGGCCCGTTTAAATGCAAGCTCCGGGACTTCCTTGCTACCATAGCCCCCGTGACTGTTTCACGTAATCCTAGGTCCTTCCCGTTTGACTACCATATCCCACTCCCATGCCTTCACTAACCCTAAATACTGTGGCTTCCTAGCTACCTGTGTCTGTTATGCCTACCCTTTGGTCATTCCTCTCCTTTTCCCCTGCTCCTCCCTGCCCCTCCACTCCTTCCAATTATGCCTCCCTTTCTCCCACCCCCTCACAATCCTACTCCCCTATCCCTATTTCATTCCTCACCTGCCACCCCTGCTCTCCTGTTCACCCCACTTCCCTACTGACCCCCCCAGCTCCTTCCCCTCCTTCCCCATTCTGGTTACCTCCAATTCCACATCCTCCTCTATCCTCCCCGATCCCTCCCTCACAGCCACCTCTATCATCACTCTCTTCTACCTCCCCTTCACTCTCTCTCTTAACCCCATCTACCCTCTCATACAATCCTGTCCACCCTCCCAGCTCTATATTAACCTGCTGGTGGTGTTCCCCTCCTGTCTTCCACTCCTGACACTGTTGTGAACCAGTGCATTTAGGCTCTGGTCCTAGATACAGCATCCTGCTTGACAATGCCTCTGGCTGTGCCATTGTGCAAGCTTGTGCAACTCACATGTGTTAATAATAAAAAAAAACGTTTCACACTCATGCTGTTGTATATACAATTTTTGTTATGACTGTATGATCTTGCTACCTGTATGTTTGTTTAATTTCTACCTTTCTGTATTGTACCTTATCCCTCTAATATGTCTTTGACATGGAACCTATGTAAAAGAGACTTTGGCTCAAAGGTATTCAATCTGAAATAAATGAATGAATAAATAAATAAATAAAATGAGACCCTAAAAATAAAACTGTCTTAGATATATAAACATAAGAAGTAAATGTCATTTGCCCTCATAATAATCTTGTTAAACACACATGCATAACTTAAACTAGTATTTGTCAATGCCAAATGTTGATTGCGTTGGTCCGTTGAGCTCGCTCACTGCCCCTCTGTCACTCGCTTGTTCTGTTTCCTCCCGGTGCTGCAGGCTGCTCTTTTGTACTGGGCTCCTGCCTGTGTTGGCACCTTTTTCTGTCCACAAAGAAATCTGCACTGTCTTGACAGAGCTCCGTTGAGTTTGCTCACTCCCCCTTCTCTCACTCGCTTATTCTGTTTCTCCTGGCACTGCAGGCTGCTCTTTTGCACTGTGCTCCTGCCTCTGTTGGTGGCTTTTTCTGCCCACAAAGAAATCTGCAGCAGTCCTGACACAGGTCTGTTGAGCTTGCTCACTCTTGTTTGTCACTCGCTCATTCTGTTTCTGCCGGCGCTGCAGGCTGGCCTTTTGTACTGGGCTCCTGCCTGCATTGCCGCCTTGTTCTGACCAGAAAGAAACTGCAGCAGTCACACTAGAGCTCCGTTGAGCTTGCTCAGCTGCCCTCTCTCACTCACTGTGTTTCTCCCGGCGCTGCAGGCTGCCTTTTTGTACTGGGCTTCTACCTGTGTTGGAACCTTTTTCTGCCCACAATGAAATCCGCAGCTGTCCCGACAGAGCTCCATTGAGGTTGCTCACTCCATCTGTCTCACTTGCTCATTCTGTTTCTCCTGGCGCTGCAGGCTGCCCTTTTGTAGTGGGCTCCTGCCTCTGGTGGTGCCTTTTTCTGCCCACAAAGAAATCTGCAGCAGTCCTGACAGAGCTCTGTTGAGCTTGCTCACTCCCCCTCTCTCACTCACTCATTCCGTTTCTGCCTGTGCTGCAGGCTGACCTTTTGTACTGGGCTCCTGCCTGCATTGCCACCTTCTTCTGCCTACAAAGAAATCTGCAGCAGTCATGATAGAGCTCTGTTGAGGTCGCTCACTCCCCCTCTCTCACTCGCTCATTCTGTTTCTCTCGCCACTGCAGGCTGCCCTTTTGTACTGGGCCCCTGCATGCATTGCTGCCTTTTTCTGCCCCAAAGAAATCTGCAGCACTCCCAATAGAGCTCCGTGGAGCTCACTCAGTCCCCCTCCCTCACTCACTCATTCTGTGACTCCCGCTGCTGCAGGCTGCCCTTTTCTACTAGGTTCCTGCCTGCATTGGTGGCTTTTTCTGGCCACAAAGAAATGTGCAGCAGTCCTGACACAGCTCCGTTGAGCTCACTCACTCCCGCTCTCACTCGCTCATTCCATTTATGCCCACGCTGCAGGCTGCCCTTTTGTACTGGGCTCCTGCCTGTGTTGCCACCTTCTTCTGCCCACAAAGAAATCTGCAGCAGTCACGATAGACCTCCATTGTGCTTGCTCACTCCCCCTCTCTCACTCGCTCATTCTATTTTTCCTGGCACTGCAGGCTGCCCTTTTGTACTGGGCCCCTGCGTGCATTGCTGCCTTTTTCTGCCCACAAAGACATCCGCTGCAATCGCAACAGAGCTCTGTTGAGCTCACTCACTCCCACTCCCTCACTTGCTCGTTCTGTGTCTCCCGGCGCTGCAGGCTGCCCTTTTGTACCAGGCTCCTGCCTGCGTTGGCACCTTTTCCTTCCCTCAAGGAAATCTGCAGCAGTCCTGACAGAGCTCAGTTGATCACTCCTCCCCTCTCTCACTCGCTCGATCCTAATCTGTCCCAAACACTGATTTCTGACAGCGACTGCCATATTGTGCGCCGGAAGCGTGAAAACACATTTCGGCCAGGATGTGAAAAATGACAGCTGCACTGTTCATAAGGAGGTGTGGAAAAATGTCAATGTTGAAAATTTGGCATGAAAATATTACTAATTTGTGAACTTACAAGGGTGTGTTGAAACTGCACAATGCATGCTCGTAACACAGTCATTTTAAGGAGCTTCATCACAAAATTTTCAACATAGGCATTTTAGAACCTCTGCTCATGAACAGTGTCAATGTGATTTTCTTAATGTGTCCCGAACACTGATTTCCTACAGCGACCGCGCTATTGTGCACCGCACCGGAAGATGGAAAACACATTTTGGCCAGGATATGAAAAATGACAGCTGCACTGTTCATAAGGAGGTGTGGAAAAATGTCAATGTTGAAAATCTGGAGTGAAAATATTGCAAAGTTGTGAAGGTACGAGCGTACGTGGAAACTGCGCAACACACACGCGTAACATACTCATTTTATGGACTTTCGTCACACTATTTTCAACATAGGCATTTTACAACCTCTGCTAATGAACAGTGTCACTGTCATTTTCATAATGTGTCCTGAACATGGATTTCCCCAGCGACCGCGCTATTCTGCACCGGAACTGCTATAAGACATTTCAGGAAGGATGTGAAAAATGACAGCTATACTGTTCATAAGGAGGTGCAGAAGAATGGCAATGTTGAAAATCTGGAGTGAAAATATTATTAATTCGCGAAGTTACGAGTGTGTGTGCAAACTGCGCAATGCACACTCGTAACACAGTCATTTTATGAAGTATCGTCACCAAATTTTCAACATAGGCATTTTTGGACCTCTGCTCATGAACAATGCTACTTTCATTTCCTTAATTTGTCCCAAACACTGATTTCCCACAGCAACCACGCTATTCTGCGCTGGAAGTGCGAAAACACATTTCGGCAAGGATGTGAAAAATGACAGCTGTACTGTTCACAAGGAGGTATGAAAATATGCCAGTGTTGAAAATCTGGCATGAAAATATTGCAGATTTGTGAAGTTACGAGCGTGCGTAGCAACTGCGCAACGCACACTTGTAAAAGTAATTTTTTTGATTTTTTCCACCAAATTTGCAACATAGGATTTTTGAAACCACCTCATAAACACTGGCACTGTTGTTTCATTAATTGGTCCTGAAAGGGGATTCTACACAGTGACCACAAAATTGCCTTTTGGGGCTGAATAATGCCATGACAGTGGCAGAATTCATGATGAGGGGTCCCAAAAATCCCATGTTGAAAATTTGGTGCCAAAATTCCAAAAAATGCCAGAAATATGCATCAAAGTTGAAAAAACCCTATTTATTCCATTATACATCTTACCGTCATTTCCTCAGTTTGCGGTCGGCTTTGAAGAGTGCAGGTGTGTTCCCGGTCCACCGAAGATCGTCCCACTAGACTCCGGAGGTAAGTATGGGGTGAAAGGGGTGTGTGGGAAGGCAGGGTGCACAGTGGGTGAGTGCAGGTTGTGGGAGGGGGGGCAGGAAGGCCGCGAGGGACCATTTTCTTTTTTACAGGATTAAACAACTAAAAAAGCCATTGCAGGACAGTTTTTCCTTTACAGGAGCATTGGCATGCTGGAGTGGGCTCCCAGCATGCCACCTCAGTGTTTGGGGGACTGTAGCTGATGGGGAATTGGACAACCCCATCAGCACAAGGGGCATTGGGCACCCCCACTGACGGGAGATTGGGCATCCCCACTGGCACATATGCAATGCTGGGGGGGACAGGAGCCGAGGGGGATTGGCACCCCTCGGCATACACCGACCATTTTGGTGGCAGGGGGTGCATTATGCCGATGGGGAGTGGTCTCCCCCATTGGCAATCTAACCTGGTGCGGGGACTGCAGCTGACAGGGATTGGGGCCCCCATCGACAAATACACACTGTTGTGAGGGGGGCACATGCTGCCGAGGGGGATTGGGCATCCTTTGGCACTGGGGGCTCATAATATTGTTTATGAACACTGTGGCAAACAGCCGCCATGTTCACAAACAATATTACACTTGCCAACGTCTCACCCAGCAATGACAGGTCATAGAAACATAGAAACATAGATTTTGACGGCAGATAAGGACCGCTTGGCCCACCCAGTCTGCCCATTTCCCTACCTATTGGATAAGCTGCAGATCTCAGTTAACCAGCAGCCTACTTCTTCCTACCCCCACCCCCTAGAATTGCTTTATGATTGTCCCATGCATGCTTGAATTCCACCACTGTTTTTGACTCCACAACCTCCTCCGGAAGTCCGTTCCATGCATCCACAACCCTCTCTGTGAAAAAATACTACCTTAAATTACCTCTGAGCCGCCCCCCTTCTATCTTCAAATTGTGCCCCCTTGTTCTTGCACACCTCTTTTTTTGAAAGATGCTACCCTCTTGGACTTTGTTGATTCCCTCATTACAGTGAATGGCTGATGCTGCAATAACGAGGCAGCCCCTGATTGCAGCGGCTGAAAGTTTCAAGGTGGTGGCACGCTGGCTGAACTAGTGTCAGCAGCAGCGGCCACGGCATTGGGGAAAGCGGCCAAGCCTTTAAAGGCTGTGGGGGCATTGGCCACAACAGTGCCCCACCTCCACAACCTGCTTCTGGAAAGCTTCTGCAATATGTTTCTTGCGCATGCGCACAATCAACATAAAAATGAAGTACTGCAGTACTTAGAACTGTAATTTATGATGTTTCTTTGTTGACCATGAAAAATTCCCCCTCCTATCCTCACCTGCTTTTTAGGAAAATCTGTGTTGTTTAAGCTGTTACAGAAAACAAAAGCTCTGGTTCCATCTAAGGCCTTCTGTTGTGTGCTAGTGGGAGTAAACATTCTGCCAGTAGAACTGAGCAGAGGTTTGAATTCTTGCATTCTACAGTATCTGTAGTAAACATTCCATCTTGTGAATGTTGGCAAGACAGAAAATAAACAAGAAATAGAAAAGGGAGGGAATATTATAAATGTAACCCCCTTGTTCCCAGGGGTTACTAGAATCCCGGTTAGAACCAGTGGCAGGCAGGGAAAGGCAGCTAGTGAAATGCCAGTTAAATGGGTTTCAAACTGTCATGTTTTCAGTCTCAGCTGAGCTGGAGGATGATGTAATGTTAGAACTTTCGCAGCGGCATAAGCCACACTCTTTGTCAGCTCTAGGGAGATAGCTTTAGAATGTTCAGTTAGAGTGGAGTCAGTCCTGAGTAGGAGTTCCAGGACGAGGCTGTGGCTTGCTGTGCAGCTCCTCACCTAGCTCTGACAGAGAGCTACCTCTTTGTTTTGGGTAGGTTGTTCTTACCCTAGAAGAAGAACATAGAAGACAGTGACTGAAGTGGTGGAGACCTTGCCAAGTGGGCTTTCCTTTGCTCTATCCCAGGAGGGATGGGGGCAACCTTTAGGGTTCAGGGGCAATCCCCTCATTTCAGTCTGTCTGGTGAAGCTGCCTTTGTACAACTTCAGAACTGTGAGTATTACTTTTGTGTAAGCCCAGAAGGGGCACCTGCAATACCTATGGTGAATTTCTCTGACAAAGAGACCCTGTCACCTAGACTGTTTCTGTTTTAAAAGTGTCTGCCTGCATTTGGAGTCTAGTGAGATACTGTTCAAGTACAGAACTTTTAACTTTCTGACACCTTAGAGGTGTGTTATGTAGTATGTTAAATGTGAAAAACATCTCAAGATAGCATCTACAAGTTTCTATGAGGGTATTATTAACCAGATGAACAGCCGAGTATAAACTTGGAAGCAAAAGGTGGGAGACCCCCATCTGGAATAACCAGTTTACCTCTCCGGGTTCAGTTTGGGCACCAGTTAAATTTTCAGTCAGTGCATTTGGCCAGTGCCTGGTGGAAATAGTTACCCAGAAGTGGGTTTTGTATTCTCTGTTTTCATTTCACCTCAGTATAGTGGGTACTGGAAAATGTTGAGCCTGGATGTGCTCTTTTGTGGTCGTGTGTACCACCTTCATTCCTCATGAAATATGGGAAAGTGTTTTAGTACTGGCCATGTGTGACTAGTTGATGGGAGATGTACCAGTAACTGTCCATGCGTGACAATCTCCATTTTCAGAACCAGAGTGTTCGCTGTTTTGTGTCTTTACCCTATGCTAAATGGGAATGTCAGGAATTTCAGTACTCTGGAGAATCTGCAATACCGGTATATGTAGCCCTGTGAGGGTCCATCTTCGCTTTGTGATTATTCCTCCTCTGTTACGTGAATAAAAGCCACACTCTAGAATCCCAACCTGGTTTGGATAGTATTGTTATTGCTTCCATTGTGTCTGGATTTACTTGGGTGCCCCTGAACGGAAGTGCAAACCTAGCACAATTATGAGCAAACATTTTATCCCAGGGACCTGGGTTGCTGGCCATTGTAAATGGTTCTACCAGGTGTGTGCCAGGTAGTTGCCACACTTGGTTGCCTGTCTGTGATAGCAGGCTTAGAAAAGATATGTGTGTACTTGTTATGTGTAACCCTTAGGTGGCGCTATCCCAAGGGCTACTACCCCTGTCTGCATGGCTAATAGCAGGTTAAGGGCCCTGAGTTCTGAAACGGGTGCCTCCACCCGGAGATCAGGGTTGGCAGTGGCCAAGCTAACCTGGGCACTGCCCTCTGGGACACTGTAACCCCCCTCTTTTCTTACTAGTGGCCAGAATAATACACAATAATCACTTTCACAATACCCCAATACACCACACAAGTACCCACACTGTTTGCACTTACCACCAGGGCTTTCCTCTGGCCCTACCCTACCCTAGGGACCCCCTGTAAAACAAGGTTATACACAGTAAATATCAGCAGTACAGTTCTCTTGCACAAACTAGAACCACAGTCAGGGTAAATACAAAAAAGAGTTAGATCTGAATTATTTAAGAGGTTTGAACAAGAGAGGGGCGTAATCAGGTTAATTTGCTTAAAGGCTCTATCAATCAAACAGTTATGCATGCACTTCAGGGTCCATAAACAGTCACACGCTCTGGGTACCCAGATGGAGAATGGTGGGCTAGCCAGGAACATTGCAGCTGGTTGGGGCCCTGTGATGGAAGAAAACAACATGCATAACACACACTATTTGTAGTCTGGAGCCGAAGGGCTCAGTTCAAGAAAAGAAAACAACAAGACAATCAGATGACACACTTTTAGATTAGGCTGTTGTTGCAGGGAGCTACCCTGATGATTATTTATGGTACCCAAGACTGGACACAGGCTGGACGAAAACCAAGACAGCAGGTGGTAAATCTGGAGTGCCAGGAGAAGCAGAGCCCACACGATTCGCAAAGGTGTCATTCCAGTTCAAGCATGGAGCAGGGGGCTGATCTTCAGGCAGGTCTCTCGTCGGTGGCTTTCTCTGTGCAGTGGGGTAGTCTGGCAGGGCCAGCGTGGCATGGCCCAGGCCAAATGGAGATAAATGCGATTCAGTCTGATTAGGATGGATAAAGCTTCCAGCAAGCAGGACACAGTTCACACAGTAGGGAACCAAATCACGACCCACTTTCAATACACAGCACATTTACATGTAAAGAATTCTACGGTACCAGCAATCAGAACACAGTTCACACAGTGGGGAACCAAATTACGACCCACTTTCAATACACAGCGCATTTACATGTAAGGAAATTCTACT
Organism: Neoceratodus forsteri; assembly: GCA_016271365.2. NCBI lineage: Eukaryota > Metazoa > Chordata > Ceratodontiformes > Ceratodontidae > Neoceratodus > Neoceratodus forsteri. The sequence goes on along the minus strand of CM028130.1, from coordinate 1,689,015,185 downwards.
ATACCAGGCAAACTGCTCTCTGGTCATGATCGCAATGTCTCTGCACAAACCGGGGATTCAAAAGCAGCTAGAAATCCTGACAGGCCAATTGCATTCAGCAAATCTTCGGTATTCTTCAGGTTAAAGCCTGGTCACAGTCCAGTGGCTTAAATAGTCCTCACGACTCGGATTCAGTCCAAATAAACTATTTTCCCTCTCAGGGACAGCAGGCAGACAGGCAGGCCAAAACTCAGCCCTTTCACAGTTCGTCCATGCAAATCTACACAGAACTGCTGCTCAAAATCACTTGAGCTGTTACTTCTTCACTTCTCAGCTCAAAACTGAAACTAGCTGCAGCAGCCTAGGAAATTCCCCAGGATCCAAAAGGTTTGGTTGGCTGATCCTCCTGTCAGTCACAACAAAGTCTCCCCCTTCAGGTGCAAAAAGGCACAAAAAGCCCAAAACTACATTTCCTACAGATTTTGACTCCAGACGGCTCCTGTAGTCCGGCTCCATTTTAGGTCCCACCAGTACTGATCGGTCCAATTCACAGTCCAGGACCAAGATAGTGGAGATAAACAAAACAGTCCTTGCTGCAAAAAAGGAAGGTTAGACAAACTACATTATCATTATCACTCTAAATGATTTTCAGCAAATAGTTACATCTTTCAACAGAGCTCCCTCTCAGATTACTTATGACTGCAATCCAGGCAGCTCTTAAAGGCAGTATAACGCAGTGGTTTATGGCTCTGAGCTGTAAATCTGGTGGCATCCAGCAGACCAGACCTGGGTTTGAATCCCACAGCTTCCACTCGCATGCTGTGTGATCCTGAGTAGGTCACTTAACTTCCCTGTGCTCCCAGGTAGCACCTGTAAAAAGCGTTCAGCTTAGTGTGCTATTCCTTGTTAAACAACTAAAAGAAAAAAAAATAAAGAGACAGTACACAGAGGCTATACAGGCACTCTCTGGCAATCACATTTAAACTGCTAAAACGCAGGACACCAGCCTGGCAGTGAGCATTTAGGCAAGCTCAAGGAAGACTTTTCGGGAACCCCCATTTGTACTGGGTTACATGTGTAAACCCCCATCCCCCTCTTTTGCCCCAGATGCTATGTGGTGAGAGGAGTAGCCCTGCTAGTTAAACAAGGGGGGGCAGGTAGGGGGGTTACATAAAAAAGAAGAAAGAAAGGTGAGGGAATGGTTAAAAGGGGGTGGTTTGTGGGAAGGGATTAAGAGCTAATTAAAAATACATGAATTTTGCTCTACATAATATTTATTACGGTTTAAACCTGAGATAGCATGTCAGTGCTGGGATGTGCTGAGACTGTTTTTCTTCACCCTCCCAAAAAAAACCAAAAAAATCTTAGACCCTGAGAGGCAGTATAGCGCAGTGGTTTAAGGCTCTGAGCTGCAAATCTGGCGACATCGAGCAGACCAGTCCAGACCTGGATTTGAATCACACAGCTTCCACTTACATACTGTGTGACCCTGAGCAAGTCACTTAACTTCCCTGTGCTCACAGGTCGCACCTGTAAAAAAGTTTTCAGTTTAGTGTGCTACTTCTGGTTAACAACTAAATAAAAAAAAATTATAATCACAGTGACACTTCAGGGTCTACATTGTGGTGGGGTAACAGCACTTCTTGGGTGGTTGAAGTGAAGGCACTTGGCGATGCCTCATGACACACCCAAAGTGTGCCACTAATCAACCACAGCACATACCCTGTAATGTCTTAGTGCTTAATTGTTTTTTTTCTGTTTGTTAGGACAGTCTTCACTTCTGTTAAAAACAAACAAACAAGGAAACTCAGAAAAAAACATACGGATGCCTCTGCCATCGCACGATTGATCTCTACAGGGACACTAAATGGGACTGTCAATATTAATGTGTTCAATTCTGCCAAGTGAAAAATTAGATAAAAGCAATAGTATAAAAATATTGCTAAGCTCAAAGTAATAAAATCGGCTATAAAAAAGTCAGTGTAAGCAATATGGAGGGATGTAGTAAAGCTCTTGAAATTACTATTTCATCTCTATTTTATGTCTAAATTAATTATAATACAGTTATTTCTGATTTATTTCTTATGTTTATTGCTTATTCATTAAAGTCTTGTTGGATTGTTTATTGCCATATTATAATCACAATAAGGCACTTCAGGGTATGCATCGTCCTTGAATAACGTCACAATTAGGATGACGGAAGCACTCGGCCTATGGCCTCGTGCTTCGACCCACCCTAGGTGTGATGTTGTTCAGTGACGATGCACACCCTGTCATGGCTTACTGATTAAACATTTTCTTCATAACCAGATTTTACTTGGGAAGCTAATTATTGTTTTAAAAATTGTAAAATCATACAGACCACAGTAGTGCAAACATATAAAAGGCAAAGTTTGTTGCTGAAAGAAGTAGCTATTTCTCTTGATAAAGGTAGAAATACATAATTAGTTTCTCACTGAAATACATAGAGAATAATGGATGGGGAAGGGTTTGATATGAGAATTTAATGCACACCTGAGTTGTAGGATGCTACATAAACCCCGAGGGCGAAGCCTGAGGGGTTTATCAAAGCATCCCACAACGAGGGTGTGCATTAAATTCTCATATGAAACACCCTCCGTATCTTTTATTTTTTATAATAACAGTTCAGCAATTTTTCTCCAACAGTTTGTGAGACTGTTTGACCCCGCCCACATATAGAATGTTGGCCAATGAGGCAGCAGCATTGTTTGACTGGCATGGCTCATGAATGTCATAACAACCAGTCGGTTGTTATGGAAAATATCAACCTGGTCAGTACATTGAGAGAAATTGCTGACCAGTTATTATACTGGGCTAATACACAGCTGACAGTTTCTGACATCACAACACCGGAATTCTATTGAATTCTTCTTTTGCTAGTAGTGTGAAAAGCAAAGGTAAAAACCCATTTGTTTCACTGCCCTAACAAATATTATAAAAGTAGAAAGTCATTACTTACACATCAAAATACAATAAATAAAACAGTCAGTATCTATTTGTTAGACGTAAACACTGCTCTTTAAATGAAATATTGGACTACAGTGCCTGTCGCTGGCTGCAGTCTGGAGAGATACTGTACGTGACTAATTCTATGCAGTACTGATGCGGAACAGAGTCTAGTACACAACCTTCCCCCCCCCCATGGTAAATCCAACAAGTAAAACATTTTTCTGCCTTAACTGGTTATCTATTTTCTTACTTTTAGATACTACACTGCTGCCATTTTATGGAACTTCGTAATGTTACACAGGGAGAAGTTGTGCATTACTACATGTTCATTGTCTTTTCATTGAATTAAATCACAGGAAAAACTCTTTTAAATGAGATGCTGGACTACAGTACCTGTATGCTGGCAATAGTGAGATGTACGTGACTAAGTCGGTCCAGTATTGATTCTTCAGTGACACCATTTTAGGGAATGTTGTGATGTTACACAGGGAGAAATGTTGTCTCTCTACAGGTTCACAGACTTTCAAACCAAGGGGTACTATTCATAAATGTCCCTCTTTAATTCACATTCCCAGGTCAATCTGAACTAGTAGGGTTCAGTGTAGCTTAGACCTGCATCTAAATCCATTCAGCTTTGTCTAGATACAGTATGTCCATGGCATGGCCCTTGCTTGTTTGGAGGTTGGAAAGAAGAACAATTACTGCAGATGTTTGTAGGCAATCTGAGAAGAAAGTCTGAATGGTCCAGTGATGGGCTCAGCAAAAGCAGCAGTCCGATCATGAGACAAGGGAGGCACCAGCAAAGGAAGGTGGGGATCCCCCTGTCCTTTGCACTGGACCATTGCAGCATGGTTTTTGGGTAGCATACCCAGAGGTGGGAGGTTGTGCACTCCTGTAGGGTATGTAGTCATGATAATATGATCAGATTCACTCTTTCACGCAGTCACTTGATAAAGTGACATTCCTCTTCCCTTGTTACGGTGTTAGAAGCCAGCAGAGGTGGAGATCAGTAACCTGTATGTCTTTGGACTACCTGGACTGTGGCTGTGATAGTCAGATGGGGTATCCAGGGAGAGGGCTGAATCTAGAGTCCTGACCTAAGGCCCCAAAAGGCTCACTATGGCAGGGCCCAAATGTAAGAGTATATATAGACCAGATACAGATGACAAGGAGGCACTATAAACCTTATCATTCCAACTGATTGAGTTCAATGTCAGGGTGTTCCGATGTTGCGGTCCCATTTTGACTGTGCCAGTTTCAGCACTATAGCAACATCAGGTAGATGCTGTGTGATTTGTTAGCATAGCTGATGATGGGCATATGCTCGTTTTGGTCACATATTGTGGATACATACATGAATAATGCATGTGCAGAGAAATTGATGATTATGGCCTGAAACTGTGGTGTTCTTGTCTTGTAAATATAATTTTTGTTGCAATGAAAAAATAAAACTACCAGTTCTTGGCATACATAGAAACATAGAATTTGACGGCAGATAAGGACTGATACATTAGGCCCATCCAGTCTGCCCTTTTCCCTACCTACTAAAAATGCCAGAGATCATACTTTCTCTCTGCTTGTACCTCTTCTTTTGAATTGCTATTGTCTCTCCTATATCTATCCCATGCAGTTTTGAATTCCCTCACTGACTTTGCTCCCACCACCTCTGCTGGGAGGCCTCCACCACCCTTTCCATGAAGAAGTACTTTCTCATGTTGTCCCTCAGTCTACCCCCTCCATTCTCTTGTCATGCTCTCTTGTTCTAGAGTATCTTCTTTTCTGAAAGATGCTGCCCTCCTGTATCTTATTTATTTCCTTTAAGGACCTTGAAGGTCTCTATCATGTCTCCCCTCTCCCTCCTCCAGGATATACATATTGAACTCCTCCAGTCTTTCCTCATATGACCTTTAGTGCAGGCCCTGCACCATTTTTTTTGCTTTCAAAACTAAATTCATGGAACACAGTCTCCAGTAAAAATAAACCGATGTCCATTCATAACTTGGTCCAAACTTGCAGTTTATTCACAGAGCATTATACAGCACTGGGCAGTAGTGGATCAAACAAACAACTGACGTTTCACCTGTTGTAGGCCTTCTAAAAGTGACCATTTTTGTTGCCTTTCTTTGAACTGCCTTTACCCTGTCTATGTCTTTCAGAGATGTGGCCTTCAGAACTGGACATAGTACTCCAAATGAGGTCTCACCAATGATTTGTACAGTGGCATCACCACCTCTTTTCTTCTGCTGGTGATACCTCTCCCAGTGCACACCAACATCCCACTGGCTCTCCCTACCACCTTGGCACATTGTTTGGCCACTTTTAGACCATTAGATATAATCACCCCCAGATCTCTTTCCTGTTTGGTGGTGGTTAATAACTTCCTACCCATCATGTAATCCTCCACAGGGTTTCTGCACCCCAGTGCAAGATTTTACACTTCTTCACATTGTGACTCTTAGCTGCCACACTCTGGACCATTCCTCCAGTTTAGCTAGGCTCTTCTACATTTTTACCACCCCTACTGGAGTGTCTGCCCTATTGCAGATCTTAGTGCCTTCTGCAAAGAGGCATACCTTCCCCTCTGCAATGTCACTAATGAAGATTTTAAACAGGACTGGCCCAAGAACTGATCCCTATAGCACCCCGCTGGTCACCCTCCCTTCCTTGGATTTAGCTCTGTTTACCACCACCCTCTGTGTTCTATCCCTCAGCCAATTCCCAAAGCAGTTCACCACCTTGTGACCCAATCCCAGGCTGCTAAGCTTGTTTACAAGCCTCCTATGTGGAACGGTGTTGAACGCCTTGCTGAAGTCAAGGTTGGCCACATCCACCGCTCCCCCGATCCACTTCCTTTGGTTACCCAGTCAAATAAATCTATCAGATTGATCTGACATGACTTTCCTGATGTGAATCCATGCTGCCTCAGATTTTGTGCTCCATTGGAGTCAAGGTGCTCCACTATCCTTTCTTTTAGCAGCAATTCCATAAGTTTCCCCACCACCAAGGTCAGGCTGACAGGTCTATAGTTTCCAGCCTCCTCCTTGCTCCCACTTTTGTGGAGAAGGACTACATCAGCCCTTCTCCAGTCCTCTGGAACCACTCCTGTATCCAGTGACCTGTTAAATAGGGCTGCCAGTGCTGCTGACAGTACCTCCCTTAACTCCTTTAATATTCTAGGGTGTATCCCATCTGGTCCTACTGCTTTGTCCACCTTCAGTTTTGGGAGTTCCTTTAGGATTCTCTCCTCTGTAAATGGCCTGGTTTCTTCCTCCCTTACAGTCCTGTTTCTTAGCTGTGGTCCCTCCCTTTCCCCTTCCTCTGTGAATACTGAACATAGAGAACACTGGATGGGCAACTATGCACAACCAGTGTGTTCTGTCACAGAGGGATTCTGATTCCCTCTGACCTTGATAGCGAAGCTTGAGAGGTCCGTGGGAATCAGAACCTCGAGGGGCAGAACACACTGGTCATGCATAAAGCTGCTCATCCTTTATTTTTCATAGTGTATAGTATTAATGTGAAATGTGTACATTGTGGTTTATTTTCTCTTTCAAAATGAAACTGACTTGTGTAGTCTCTAGAGGTTCTAGAATGCTGTTCTTTCACTGAAGGATACAATCACATTCCATGACCTTTGAACTGTGGTACAACAACATTTTGAAAAGGATGGATTTCTATATAGAACAATGCTCTACTATACACTATAGAAATATTTGTTCAGGATTGATGCTTTTCCTTGGCCTCCTTCCATGCCCTCTCCTTCCTCCCCTTTTAGCCTTACAATCCCCCCTCTGGTCTTTCTCCTTTCGCTAACGTACCTATAGAAAGTCTTGTCCCTTTCTATTAACTTCTTTTGCTATTTTTCATTTGTCTTCATCTTTGCACTCCTGACCACTTTTCCAGCCTCCCTTTGCTTTTCTAGATACACTGCCCTGTCCTCCTCCTGTGTTTCTTTGTATTTTGTGAATGCCAACTTCTTTGCCCTTACTTTCCTGGCCAGTTCCCTCGAGAACATAATGGTTTTCTTTTTCTCTTGCTTTTGTTTATAAGACAAACGCAGAGGTTTGTCGCCTCCACTATGGCTCCACCCCCCCACACACAATTTTCCCTTTCTGCTAGGGCTTTCCTGAGACATACCCCATCCTAGTGAAGTCTGCTGTCCTGAAGTCCAGGACCCTTGCTTCGTGTGGCTTGATCCTATTGTAGTACTCACATAGTACTCACATTGAACCACACCGTGCAATGTTCACTGGATCCCAGGTGTTCACCCACCCTGACATCTGTAATTATGTTCCCATTGGTTAGTACTAGGTGCAGAAATTGCTCTCTCCCAGGTTGGCTCAAGCACTAGTGCTTGAGGCATGCCCAATTGCAGGGAGTCTAGGATGTCTGTACCTCTGGCTGTGGCAGTTGCTGGGATGTTCCATTCAACAGCTGGCAAATTGAAGTTAACCATCAGTAGCACCTCTCCTCTAGCTGTCATCATATGGATGGCTTCCAGTAGATTTCTGTCCATTTCCTTCCATTGTGCTGGGGGTCTATAGATCACACCTGTGTGAATGGCTGTGCCATTGCCCACCTCATGGTGACTCACAGTGCCTCTGCCTTTCCCTGCATTCCTTGCATACCCAGCTAGAATAGTGCTTCAATAACAGTGCAAAGTAAAACAGCGTGATCTATACCACGCTACCACGGATAGTGACAGGAGAAGTACAGCACCATCTAAGAAGTGCTCCACTGGTCGCTGTTCATGATACTAGTACCCAAGTCAAGGGCTGAGGAATGAAGGAGGCTGGTCGAGCTGCTCCTGTGGTGTGGTATGGTAATGCAAAAGCAGCTCAGCTGGAAAAGTGGTGAAAACCAGGATCTGAATCCCTGTCTCCACAATTTTACTTCTTCCCCCTATAATCCAACTTTGACTCGGAGTTGATTATTTTAATTATGGGGGCTGCAGGGGGCGGAGCTCCCCACAAAAATAATGTTTTAGAGTGGTAGCGATCACGAACTGCACTTGCGATTGCTACCGCTTGTGCTTATTCTGTTGGAGGCATTGTTTCCTGCCACTTTTCTTGTCCGCGCTGTATGGATGGTGTTGTTTCTGACAGCGCTGTCCATACAGGCGCTGTTCTGACCTAGTGTCTGTTATGTATTTGAAATGGTAATGCATTGCGTTACTTCTGCCACTTGAGGGCAGCATTCCGATATGTGTAAGCTAGAAAGAGAGCTCACAGAGAGTGTTGTTGTTGAGACTAGAGAGGTTCCTGAATACAAATGAAAGCTGCTGTATTCCTGTTGCAGTGTGAGTTTGTTGAACAAGACCAGATTAAATGTTAGAACATAACAGTGTCCATTTCTTGCACCTCTGTCACCTTTATACCCTCCTTGATGTAAAGATCCACCCCCTCCTCCCTTTTTACCCTCCCTGTCTCTCCTGAGCAAAGTATAACCTGGTATAGCAACGTCCAAGTCATGGTCCCCATTATACCATGTTTCAGTAATAGCTACAATGTCCAGGTCAGACTCCGCCATCAAGTCTACTAGATCTGGGATTTTATTCCCTAGACTGTGGGCATTCACAAACATGGCCCTCCATTTTCTGAAAATTTCCCTCCTGACCTCCCCCCCTTTTCCCCTTGTTTCTCCTCTTCTCTCCCCTTATGCTGAGTTCAGACTGCACTGGCTATATTATGATGTTATAGTTCTCCATGCTGGCTACATTATCATGTGGGGGGTGGGCAGTATGATTTAGTCTGCTTCCTTCCTCCACCACACTTGGCTAGTTTAAATGCTTGCCAATGAAGCATCTAAATCATTCATTAAGGACATCGGTCCCCTTCCTGGAAGGATGCAGGCTGTCACCCCAGTACAGGTCTATATCCCCCAGGTGGGTCCCCAGTCTCCAATGAAGCTGAAATCCTGCTCTCTACACCAGTTCCCCAACCAACTGTTGAAGTCCCTATTGCAGATATCCCTAGCCTCCCCCTTGCCATGGATAGGCAGCACCGCCGAGGCACTGAGAAAGTCACGGAGCTTGCTATCTACCTCAGGCCCTTCCCCAGCTCTCTGAACTCTTCATACACCCATCCTATCTATGCCTTGTCTCCAGCCAGGTCACTGGTCCCCAGATGGATAATGACATCTAGCTCCCCCTCCTTGCTACCACCCTAGAAATCCTCTGGATCCACTTTCCATCCATACCCACAGCCTTATACTCGCTCCATGGGCCATATATTGTGCATAGGGTAATTTGCACGAGTAGCCAATTTGGTGATTGTACACTGTATATGTATGCTATTTTGAATTTTAGTCATGCTCTCCTTAGCTAGGTACACAGCTATATACGGTATGTCAGGGGTGCTTATGTCACAAATTGGTGTCATAGAGAACAGCACTTTGGGGGAATCCCTATGCAGCTGTAGACAAACCAGTTAGGCTTGTAACATATGGAGCAATGAATTTAAACTTTCTGATCTATAAATTATACAGTTTTCAGGTACTGGCATTATATCAGCATACCATTAACCCTTCATCTCTGCATTTTGAGGACCAAACATGGCCAAATGACTTTTCTCCATAAATAAAATAGGAGGATGTGGAGGAAAATACAACAATCACATAAATATACTGCGTATCTAAGCTGATGAGAGTGTGAGCATGTAAGAAAGCACGTTAACCAATATGACTGGCAGTGGGTTTAAGGGCCTTCACAAAGCTCAGTACTAGGTCTGTTGCATGTCCAAAGTAAATGTCAATCAATCAATTAATCAGTCAATCAATCTATCTTTATTTAAGCAGGAACACCACTGAGTGAGCTCATTTGCAACGTGGGCCTGGGTAGTACACATAAGCGAATCAATAGAACAACAATAACATAAAAATATCCCCCTGGGTTTAACCCCAATAGGTGTCATGGCTTCTCCTCAGGCAGCCACCATCTCAGTGTCCACACGGGCTGAACCAAAAACTATCTGGAAGGTGCCTAGGGTCAGGACCACCCTGGCCCAGTGATCCTTCCCCCTTAGAGCTCCATCCTGGTACAATGCCCTCCCACCAGCCATCACATCAATCACCAATCTAGGTCCTTTTAAAGCTGCCTTAAGGGACCATATCCTCTGCTCACATCAACGCCAGTGTAACCGGTAACCTGTGGATCCTGCACCACGCCGCTTGCCACGCACCTGCCCCTGGCCTGGCAGTGGAAAGCCATCACTATTTCTAGCCTACAGGCTCCTTACCTCCCTCGGTTACCATATAGTTGCACTGGACTATGAATGCATTGTATTATGTACTGTATAAGACAAGGCCTCCCTGAGGCGGCTTACTACCAACTCATATCATGCATTGCTTTAGCTACCAATTGTATAGGTCTTAACCGCTCATTAGGTAAATATGTCGATAGCTCTGCCCTGTTTTAGCTGCCAAATGTATAGGCATTGACCTGTGCTCATTGTATTTATACTCTGTATGATTGCGCACCCACATTTATTCTATGTATGTACTGTATGAATGTCTATGTTTTATTCTGACGTGGAGCCTTTGGAAATGAGTCTATGACTCAAAGAGTTGTAATTCTGATTTCCTAAATAAATAAATAAAATAAATAAATAAAAAGTCAGCACAACAGGATAACATAGACAAACTTGCATGTAATAGGGCAGTCCAGTGGGTACCGTTAGATAATATGTATTTTTTTAAAGAGTAACATATTTTGCCTGTTTTTAGAAATAGGACACAAATGCATACCATGAGAGGGCAAATAGATTTGCACAATAGTGTTTTATTTTACCTATCAATATATTGTTGTTACTAGTAAAATAACATTAAGAAAGTGTGCAGTTATACTAGCAACTTTCAACGTAATTTTGCTAGTAGCTATATTGTTCGAATCCCATAACATACATAGGATAGTCTATAAAGTGACTTAAAATATATGTGTTTTTCAGTGTAAATTGTCGATGCCACCTCTCTCTTGCACTTGTGGCTTTGCTTCACACAGCCGCTCATTGCAAGGCAACAATGACAGCAACATTCTATAATGAATAACAATTCTATTTTAAACTAACTCATAGGATATGCCCTATTTGCACAATACCAGTAAGAATACATTTTACAAGATAAATGGTGTTATTTTGCTGATAATATATCTGCTATCAAGGTTGTTTTTTTTTGGTAGTGTCACAAACCAAATATCATAGGTAGATATGCCATAATGCTGTACTTAACCTGTGGGAGAGGAGCTGAAACAATGCCTGTTGATCGTCACAGAGAATTTGGGCAACATTCTAACTAGAGAAGTGAAGTCAAAAAGAATCAGCTATTACTCCAGTAAAATAACTAATTTCAAAAGTGTGCATTTGAAAATATGTAGTATAAACTCAATATGAGATGGCATGATTCAGAATATGCCATTTTTCTTCATTTGTGAGGTGGCAGGAGCTTCGTATTCACAATTAAAGTGTGGCTTTGCCACCTGTGCACTGTAATCCTGCCCCCAGACTCATGAAGATGGTGGAGATGATCCGTGGCTGGTACCACACAGCGACGCACAAGACACACTAAAAAAGGACTGAAAACTGGTCTAAGTAAAAATCTGCTTTATTTAACAAAAAGCTAAAAATCCATACAGGGTGACAGTGGCAGCCCTCCACCAAGGTTTCACATAGCTCTTACACTTTTTCAAGGCACGGCTGACAGGGAAAGACATACGATGAGACACTACAAAGGCTCACCATGTATTCTATAGAGGACAGAAGGAGAGACGGGACAATAATTTGGCACCAGGTCAAAATAGCGCACCAAAAAGAGTGCTGCAAGAATCATGCTGTTCAAAGCGCGAAAGGATTTTTAGTGATGGGTATAATAGCGATAAGGTATTATCACTACCCCTGTCGCTCTGCTTATTAACTGAAGAAGGCTAAAGTTGCCATGTGCTGGAGTGGCTGGCTGGCTGAGCTGCTCACATGGTAGAATGGATAGGGCATCAACACATGGCATGGTAGGAGGCCTGGGACAGTGGGTTGGTTCCCGCCAGATCCCCTTCCTGCTGCACCTTTTTCTCCATTCGTAAATCAAAAATTTCCTCCTCTGGACCTTTTACCCATCCCCAATGTCCAAGACCCTCCGAAGTTGATTATATTAAGTCTGGGGGCGGGGGGGCAGAGTCCCCCACAAAAATAAAGAAGACCCATTCATTTTGCTGGGGCTGCGCTGTTACTGATGGGTCACTATATTTCCTGACCCTTTTGCTACAGTGCTCTTTTCCTTGCAGCATTTATTGCCGTGTGGTTTTCATATGTGGTGACATGAACCTGTGCCCAATAACATTTCCTAAACTCTGGTCCTCCCATCCCCTGTCAATCTGCTTCTTCTGTTTTCTCCCTAAAGTCTTTCTTCATGACTTTTCTTCTCCCACCCGCAACTGTCCACAACTCTTAGCCTCTTGTTCCCCCCCCTCCCCATTCTGCCCTGGCCATTCTGTTCCCCTCTCCTCTTATTATACCTGTATAAGTAGTTTCCCCAGGATTATCATAAGTCAGTCCTGCTTACTGCCTGTATCTGTTGCACTGATTTGACTTCAGTATTTATGATTGTGCTCCTTTATTATACTTTGTTGCTGTATATAAGTTCTGTTTTTGCAATGTAATATGGTTATTACTGTTTAGTTTTTCCAACATTTGATCTTTCTCTATTTCCCCTCAACCCCAGGATGCATCTGGAAACAAGTTGTTATCAGCTCAGTATGTCGTTCTTGGTGAGACTTTTGAAATAAATAAATAAAAAATAAATAAATCATATAAACTTTCAAATTCATAAACACAATCAACAGAGGGTGGGATATTCAGACATGCACCAGGCAGGGGCGCAAGCCGGGCGCAGTGCAATTAGGATGTGCCAGGGAGTGTGCTGGTGATATTCAATGGTGCTGTGCCATGGCTCAGCACTGTTGAATATGGTAACATGGCCTCCCGCATTGTGCATGGCGCAGTGGTACTGTGCCAGTGCAAGTGGCAAGAGAGGAGCAGGGGGATGTGCCAGCCCAAGTGCAGTTGTGCTAGTCGCAGGAACTGCGATATTCAGTGGTGGATATGCAAATGGGGCCATAATGCATGTAAGGCACAACTGGGGCCATTAGCATGCCATTATGGTCCCATTTGCATGCAGGTGCTCCGATCCCCAGTGACTTGTGCCTGGTGCCTGCCAAGCTGCAGCCGTCAGGGACCGACGCCCGCTGCACAGCACAGCAAAGTGCCCCAATTCCCGATCGCTGGCATATGTATTAAACAAATAATGTCTGATATCCCTGGTGGTCCATTGGATTGCTTCCAGCCCAATCGCGGGCATACGTAGACTAGAACAGTTTAAATTAACCCTGGTGGTCCAGCGGTACCCCCTCCCCACCTGCCCACTGAGCCCCGCCACCCTGCTCCCCCAGGTCAGCAGCAGGCAGCTCTAACCGCCTGTGACTGATCTGACCAGTATGGCTGTATGCCCATTGGTCCACAGCTTGGGTCAATGGGTGTGACAGACCATACCATACTACACAGTCAGATATGTGAATGGATCCATTCACATATCGAGAAGTTCAATATAATACGGATACGATGTGACGCCCATTGGCCCATGCTGTGACCAATGGGCGTAAAGCCATACTGTAAGCAGTCAGTCGTGGGCGGCTGGGTGACTGGTGGTGAGGAGCGCCCACTGCTGACCGGGGGAACCAGGTGGGGGGCCCAGTGGGCGGTGGGGGTACTGCTGGATCACCAGGTTAATTTAAACTGTTCTAGTCTACATATGCCCATGATCGGGCTGGAAGTGGTTTACTGCACCACCAGGGATATTGACTATTTTATTTACTACATATGCCAGCGATCGGGCTGGTAGCAGTCCACTGGACCACCAGGGATATGGGATGTGTTTTATTTAATACTTATGCTCGCAATTGGGCTGGAAGCGGTCCACTGGGCCACCAGGGATTTAGGTACAGGTACATTGCCCGCGATCAGGCATGGGGGGGCACAACGCTAATGGACCCTGACACAGGAGCTCGGGGTGGCCACCCACAGCTGGCGGCTGCCGTGTTGCGCCCTGCAATATGGCAGCTCACCTGTAGGTGGCCAGCCCTTGCTCCTATTTCTTTGTGGCTCAACTTTGAGCACCAGTGTGCGGCACAAGTAGGGGTTGCACCAGCATATGTGCCGCACATCCCAGGCTGAATATCGGGATGTGTGGAATATGCATGTGCACGCCCCCTGCACTTGCGCTGCATACATTACTGGTGCACCCCCAGCGCATCAGGATCTGTGTGGCGCAACATCCCCTTTTGAATATCGCACTGGGGCGCAGCCCCCTTTGAATATCCCACCCAGAGTGGACACAGCAAATACCATGGTCTTGATTCTCAAAGCCCTGAGACTGATGCAAGGTGCGTGCGCCCAACATAAATGGTGTAAGTGGCACCTTGTGTCAAAAACTACCCTCTGAGCTATTCACAAAAGCAGCCTGTATTAACCACAGGCTGCCTGCCCCAGAGGGGGCTTGCACCACCTGTGTACCCCAAACCAGGCTGCAACAAGGCACTAGGGTGCATGAGGCAGTTGTGAGCTGCCACATCCCTAAAACTGATATTCACAGAACTCTCCCAGAGGAATAATGTCTAAGTAGCCTTAAACTAGCCAGGGAGGTTGCCTGTTGGCAGCAATGTGCCATGGACCCCCCTCCCAGATCCCTAATGCTGCTCGTATAATTAATTAATAAAATGTTCCCCATCATGGTAGCATAGTGGACCACACTCAGATTAATCAATGAGTGCATACACATTGCAGTATACACTCAGTGACATTTGAGTCAGGACTGGCCATGGAGGTGTGTGGAGGGTTGTGCCAGTCTCTAGCTTTGACACAGGATGTGGGAGTGGGGTGGTGGGCACTACCTGCTGGGTGTGGGGGTAGGGGCACATCTGGACCACCATGACAGGAGACATATTAATAATTAATTATATGGGCAGCATCAGGGATCGGGAAGGGGGGCACTATGTGGGACATATTATTAATTAAATATATGGGCAGCATCGGTAGAGGGGAGCACTATTCCACCTCAATGGGGGACATATTATTAATTAAATATATGGGCCGCATTGGTAGAGGGGGGCACTATTTCGCCACAATGGTGGACATATTATTAATTAATTATATGGGCCACATCGGTAGAGGGGGGCACTATACCACCACAACGGGGGACATATTATTAATTAAATATACGGGCAGCATCAGTAGAGGGGGGCACTATACCACCACAATGTGGGACATATTATTAATTAAATATACGGGCAGCATCAGTAGAGGGGGTCACTATACCACCACAATGGGGGGCATATTATTAATTAAATATACGGGCAGCATCAGTAGAGGGGGTCACTATACCACCACAATGGGGGGCATATTATTAATTAAATATACGGGCAGCATCAGTAGAGGGGTCACTATACCACCACAATGGGGGGCATATTATTAATTAAATATACGGGCAGCATCAGTAGAGGGGGTCACTATACCACCACAATGGGGGGCATATTATTAATTAAATATACGGGCAGCATCAATAGAGGTGGGCACTATACCACCACAATGGGGGACATATTATTAATTAAATATTCGAGCAGCATCAGTAGAGGGAGGCACTATTCCACCACAATGGGGGACATATTAATTGAATATATGGGCAGCATCAGTAATGGGGGGGGGAACTATATCACCACAATGGGGGACATATTATTAATTAAATATACTGGCAGCATCAGTAGAGGGAGGCACTATATCACCACAATGGGGAACATTTTCTTAAGTAAATATACAGGCAACATCAAGGGATGTTTTATTAATTACCCAGCTACCAAAAATTAAATTACTTATACAGGCAGCATCGGGGGACATTTTATTAACTACCTGGTTACCAAACATAAAATTACTTATACGGGCTGCAGGGGAGATCAAGGGGCACTAGACCAACAGGGATGGGTGTTTTGGCAGTTGAACAGAGGATTGGGGATGGGGGACCACTTGTCCTGGCCGCAAGAAGCCTGCGGCAAACCCTTCCATGTGCCATGTATTTGCCACATGGGAGAGGTTGCCACAAGTGTAGGGACTTAGGCACCAGGGCCTCTCCTATACCAGAATCTGGTGCAGGGTCCCTTGCACAGAGGGCTTTGGCACAAGCTGCTGTTTACCGCAGCTTGCATCACTCTAAGCCCATTTTGAGAATTGAGCCCTATATGTTCAAACTAATAAACAGTCTGTGCTCAAGTTTGAGGTCGGGCAGGATTTTCATTAGGATATTAGGAAGTGATACTTAATGGAAAGAGTGATTGATAAGCAGAACACACTTTCTGACAAGATTATTGAGCAAAGACAATAGTGGAGTTCTAAATTGCACAGTGCTGCTACACGGCGCTTGGTGGACTGCGCCAACGCAAGCTGCAGCTTGCTATTCTCAGACAGCACCCAGTGGGAGATATTGTAAGTGCCCTTAGACCAGCCAGGACTGGAGTAGCGGGACTTAGAATATGTCCCACTGAGGCAGTCATCCTATGTGCCACTGTATGCTGTGGTAGCCCCCCAGTTTGCCGATGGTGCCCCATCCTGCCAGGTACTGTCATCCATCCCCAATGCCACCACCCCATCCCTGATGCTGCCCGGCCCACCTGTATGTGGCATGGGCATGTTCCCCAATCACTGCAGTACCCAATACCTGGTGGTTTAGTGGAACCCACCCCTTGGTGTCTGGCCAGCTGCCAACTGTGGTCTGCATCAGCACCATACTGTACATATGCGCTCAGTGTCTGAGACTGGTGGCAGCCACTGTGCACATATGTACAGTAGGTGCCATTTCCTATGCTGCACTGGGCTTGCAACAGACACCTCTCATGCACCAGGTGTTCACTGCAAGGGATGGAATGCTGCAAGTCTGGGGACTTAAACACCAGGATCCCTCCTGTACCTGAATCCAGTGCAGAGTTCCTGGCGTATGGGGCTTCGACGCAGGTTGCCATTTGCCGCAGCTCGTGCCAAATGCAGCCCCATTTGAAAATCAGGCCCAGAGTGTCTACACTGTAGAAGAAAGAACTCTGGCAGAAATGATATGGTATACAAATCACATGAATTGTGAAATGAAACAACAAGTCAAGATTTTAGACAAATTGTCAAGACATTTGTATATCTGCTTGTTTTCTCTAGCAAATCTGGAAACACTTTTGTACCTGAATGCTGCTGGGCCAGAATTTCTAGGAAAATCTTGACAATAGTCATAAATTCCAGGGGTGTGCCTTAAAATTTGGAGCTGGCATTTGCCTGTCACAAAAAGTGTTTACAAACGTTTTAAACGACCACATTTCATACACAAATGTTTTGAAATTCCAGTCCTTGGACTGCACCATCTTTTTTTTTTGTTGACTCTATTTATGCTCCCTACCTTCGTGGTATCTCTTGGGCTCCCATGCTCAGCTCCACCGCCTGTCCAAACCATCCTCCATGATTCAGGATACCAGACTCTCCCATCCCCACAGGGAGGCTCCAGGATCTCCAGTGAGAGGTGAAGGTATGTCCAACGTTGGACATGTGGCCTTGGGCCATTGCCTCACCTGCCGATAGGGGAATTTTTTACTTTAATTGTTTCCCTCGAAGCTTTGGATGTGCAATGACATCCAGCTTAGCTGGTATATGCTTCCATACACCCCCTGAAAGATGTCCACTGCAGCTTTGCTCCCCTGCAATCTTGCAGCCGTGCACTGTAGCGTCTCCACCCACCGCTAGAGGTCACCAGTGCATCAGTTGGTGAAAAACCCCCTCCCGGGGAAGAAGAGCTGTCCGTAGGACACTCAATCCTTCCCCATCCCTGCCAACCCCCGACAACCCGGGCTCGTTCCCGAACCTGGATCGCCAGCGTGGCGCGAGGTATGACGACCAGCGCCTCAACCCTTAGCACCACCAGGACAGCGACCTCACCATCTTGAGAAATAATATATAGGAGCAACACTGATGACTCTGAATTAAGTTTGCATGCAGTAATAAGGCCTACCATAACTGCAATCTTGTAGCCGTGCATTGTAGTGCCTCCAGCCACCGCTAGAGGTCGCCAGTGCATCAGCTGGTGGAAAACCCTCTCACCGGAGAAGGAGAGCTGTCCATAGGACACTCAGTCCTTCCCCATCCCTGCCAACCCCCGACGACCCATGCTCGTTCCCGAACCCGGGTAGCCGGCGTGGCGCGAGGTGTGGCGTCCAGCGCCTCAACCCTCAGCTCCACTGGGATGGCGACCTCACCATCTTGAGAAATAATATATAGGAGCAACACTGATGATTCTGAATTAAGTTTGCATGCAGTAATAAGGCCTACCATCACTTATGGTGCTTCATCACCAAAATGGGAGAATAGCAATAGAAGAAAGGTTCAAGACATTACAATTTCCCAGACCACTTAAGCCTGGATTTATATAAAAAAATCTGGGTCTCCCATACCTCGTTAAGTATCAAACGCATTCTGTTGAGAAACTGGAGAAGTGCCTCCACATCTTCCTTAAATGAATGTTATGATCAAATGTGTTTTCTAGCTGGCAATGAAAGGATTTGTTACTCAGTCAATGACAGGCTAGATAGTAATCAAAAAATGTGGTTGCCTTTTTCAGAATTAAAATAATGCATACCAAACCAAGATAAAGTCATATAAGTTTTTTTTCTTGTCTCTTTCTTATCCCCTGTATATTTTATGGGCCCCATATTCAGAGCCAGCTGGAAGCATGCACAAAACGATGCGCCACACAAACAAAATGGGCCAACTGACTCTGCCACCATATTCAAACAGATTGCTCAATCCAAACAAATTGTGCAATCTGTTTGAATATCGGACCATGGATGCATGGAGCACATCAGAGAATTGCCAAATTCAGCACAGCGCATCCAGAATGCAGTGCTGAGGACTGCCCATAGGAGAATGCGTGGTGCCCAAACATGCAGATTAGCCCATTGGGCATGCATGGCACATAGGGGACATTTGCATGCCGTTTATGGGCTCATTTATATACTTGTGCCTGGCGGAATGTGCCGGGCCTTCCCCACAGCCCCAATATCCATAAAAAAAAAATCACCCTGATCACCCTGGTAGTCTAGTGTCCCCACGCCCCCCCCCACAAGCCCTGATCACAGTTTTTAGAAAACAACACCCAGTCCCCTTTCTCTGGTAGTCTAGTGTCTCCCCCCTCCTGCCCCAATCACAGTTCTCATAAAACACCTGATCCCCTTTCCCTAGTAGTCTAGTGTCATCCCCCTCCAGCCCCAATCACAGTTCTCATAAAACAATAGCCGATCCCCTTTCACTGGTAGTCTAGTGTCGCCCCTCTCCAGCTCCAATCAGTTCTCATAAAACAACAGCCAATACCCTTTCCCTGGTAGTCTAGTGTCGCCCCCTCTCCAGCCACAATCACTGTTCTCATAAAGCAACAGCCAATCCCCTTTCCCTGGTAGTCTAGTATCCCCCCTTCCAGCCCCAATCACAGTTCTCATAAAACAGCAGCCAATCCCCTTTCCCTGGTAGTCTAGTGTCCCCCTCTCCAGCTCCAATCACAGTTCTCATAAAACAACAGCCAATCCCCTTTCCCTGGTAGTCTAATGTCCCCCCAGCTCCAATCACAGTTCTCATAAAACACCCGATCCTTTCCCTGGTAGTCTAGTTCCCTCTCCAGCTTCAATCACAGTTCTCATAAAACAACAGCCGACCTTTTCCCTGGTAGTCAAGAGCACTCATCATCAGCCAGTGAAACATCATTCTCTCCCCAAACTGACTGGAGCTGAGGATTGGACAGCCCACCACTCACGTATGCCAGCCATCGACTGAACTGTACAGGAGTGCTGTACAGTATATACTGCATGCCCATTTGTTGACCAGTCACAATGGACATTACTATATGCTGTACAGCACTCTTGTACAGTTTAGTCGGTGGCTGGCCAGTGTGGTGTGAGGTGGGCTGTATGTTGCTGGCTCTGGTCATGTTGGGGGAGGAGCAGGGTGGTGGGTCACTGGCTAATGGGGTGGGGGGCCACTTAACTACCAGGGAAAAGAGATTGGGGTGGTATGAGAACTGTGATCAGGGCTGGGGCCACTAGACTGCCAGGGAAAGGGGATTTTTTTATGAGAAATGTGATTGGGGCTGGGAAGGGGGGCCACTAGACTACCAGGAAAAGGGGATCTTTTTTTTTATAAGAACTGTAATTGGGACCGGGGATGGGGGCACT
Source organism: Neoceratodus forsteri (assembly GCA_016271365.2). Lineage (NCBI taxonomy): Eukaryota > Metazoa > Chordata > Ceratodontiformes > Ceratodontidae > Neoceratodus > Neoceratodus forsteri. Next base: position 1,688,994,958 of record CM028130.1, on the reverse strand, counting down.
AGACTATCAGGGCGATGACTGGGACTTTTCATATATATTACGGGCTATCATGGGTGGGATGGGTCCACTGGACCACCAGGGCTGTCTTTCTTTGTACATCTATGGGGCTCAGGGCTTGGGGAGACTGGGTTCCCAGCCCTAGACTGTGAGCGGAGCACCAACCTACCTCATGCATAGTTAAAGTAGAGTTTCGTGAGCGTAACTATGCATTGGCACAGCTGGCCAGTTTTACGCCTGGAGTGTTTCAATACTGTGATGCCCAGCATATGTATGAGGGAGCCACCATTTGCATAGGTGCATCACAATATTGTGTACGTTGGCACAGTCAGGGGTGCATGGCAAATCATTGGACTTTGAATATGGCCACACCCCTGATGGCACGTGGAAGTCCAGGGATGAGCCGCACATCTTGTCTGAATATGTGGGCCCACATCTTTATTGTTGATCTGTGATTGTACATACTAATTTAGTAACTAAAAACAGGTTGGTTTATGATGTTCTTTTGACACTATGGTGTACTATAAATGTACTACCATTTGTATTGGAGGAACTGTGAATTAATTTTTTGTTTGTCATATTTGAAAATTAATAAAACCTATTATGGGGGGAGGGAGACATTGGAATTAGGCTGTGTTGCCCTGCTCATCCTCAGTGCTTTTCTTAAATGTTCACTTTCTTGCAGATATGACAATGCCAGATGAAAATGTGTGTGGATATAACGATATAATGGAATACCTGAATATTAGTGATTCCAGTTCACTTTTGCAGAATGTCCGACCAGTAAAAGATTGGAGAACGACTTCTGTGATAACTATTGATGTTGCATTAAACTCCATAATAGATATGGTAAGAACTATTCAAGTAAAAATTAGATTTACTTGGGGTACTAAGTGATATATGATACTATTGAAATAAGTAATGAGTGGTGACTCACAATACATTTTATTTATGTATTTAAAAATTTGGTAACCGGGGAAAGGCACGTTGAACTGAGGCTCATTTCCAGGTGTGACCCACGGTGGGGGGAGGTGGAGAAAATACAGAAGTAGGCATTTGAGATACACAGTACAGGTACTATAAATAACATGGTGAATAGAATACTATACAGAAAAAGATTAGGAATATACCATACATTCAATAAATACAAGTGAGTATGTACATAGGTGAAACCTTGGTGTTAGTACAAAAGTAACTGCCTGATGTTACTGATGATAAAACAAAATTCATAGATTTATAACTATATACAACAAGGTAGTAGAGTACGGCAGAAGTGAGCCACATGGGCAAAAGTTGCATTGAAAGACCAGTGTGTAGATTCTGGTGAAAGTAACTGGGGTGGATGGAAGGAGTTACATTTGAGTAGTCTAGGTGGGGGAGGGGTGCCACGGAGGTCGGATAGAGGAGGGGAGGAGACTCCGGAAGGGGAGATCAAGCTGAGGTGAAAGGGGATTCAGGGAGGAAGAAGATAGGAGGAAGCACAGGGGAAGGAGGGGGTTCAGGGAGGGTGAGGAGAGAAACAAGCACAAAGAGAGGGTAATGGTTTTAGGTATCTTTTGAGGGATGCAGCGGTGGGCAAAAGACAGGCCAATTGAGTGAGATGGTTCCATAGGACAGGGAACCTATAGGAAAAGGCTAACTTGTCAATGCATGCTTTTTGCCCTTTCTCACAGAGGATACTGTATTACACAATCAGCAAACCATTTCCTATAGATACTGTATATTGTATATTGAATACTTTAGGATTTGGATTGAAAATTAATAATTTTCAGCTCAATAAGCAATCCATCAATCTAATGCTAGTAGCTGAATATTAATCTATTTCTTCCTAAGCCACATTCATTGACTGAAGTGTTACAATAGTTAGGGTTGACCTGTAACTTCTGCATAAAATCACAACTGTTGCACACTCAGAAACTGAATGATGGATAGGGCTGGAATTTCAGTGTTTATAGATGATGCTTGTGTAAACCTCCTCCAAGCTGTTGGCTTTCCTATGGGCCCCCTTAGGGCACTCACAGTACTACCATGGAAGTCAGATATCCTCTGCCAGCCTGCTCCCTATCCCAGAACTATGTTTGCAAGTGGGGCCTGGGCTGGCAGGCTAGTGGAGGAAGGGAGGCAGTAGTAACTGGCATTTAGTTCCGCAAGGTATGCTTTCGAATGTGGTCAGTGCTATGCTTTAGAGGGTGTCCTTGGCTAGCCCTAGGACAGGCAGCAGGGCCTGGCCTTTCAGCCTCATGCCATGGCACGGCATTGTGCCTTAGTTCTGCCCTGAGAGGGGTATTTCCTTGCCCCAGAGCAGGCAGTCGTGCCATGTATTAAAACAATAGCCAATCACAGAAACATAGAATTTGATGGCAGATAAGAACCGCTATGCCCATCAAGTCTGCCCATTCCTCCTTACCTACACTATTACCACAGACCATACCTGATCTGCTGCTCTTTCTCCCTCCCCCTTCCTTTCCACTGTGGTTTCCTTGTGCTTACCACATGCATTCTTGAACCACACCACTGTTTTCACCCCACCACCTCCACTGGAAGGCTGTCCCAGGAATCCACTACTCTCTGTGTGAAGAAGTACTTCCTAACATCTCTCCTGAATCTAACCCCCTCCAGCTTCACAGCATGTCCCCTTGTTCTTGAGCACCTTTTCTTTTGAAAATTGCTTCCCTCCTGTACCTCATGTACCTCCTTGAGACATTTAAAGGTCTCTGTCATATCCCCTGTCTCCCTCCTCTGTTCCAGGGTGCACATATCGAATATCTTGATGTAAAGCAAAGTAGCAAGCAAGCTGCCTAAGTGGGACATTGCAAAAGAAAAGTAAAATGAAACCAAAACATTCTGGGAAAAGTGGTCAGATGGTAACCAATAAGGAGCTCAAGAACATTTGCAGTGTAGTGCTACATCCCTGAATTTTGTCCAATCATGAAGAGGCTCTTAATGGCAGTGGAGACCAGATTCTGGAATACCCTAATGTAGCCTGAGGGGAACCAGATGTGCTGCCAAGGTCCTGCAGGCTAGTAGGTCAGACAAAGTGGGCATATATTCAGACCCCTTGGAGAAAGCAGGTACATTACAAAGTCAGAATGAAGGAAAGCTTAATAGTTTTGAAATGGGTAGATTTGCCTATGAGATTTTTCCCAAGTGGAATATTCTTTTTAAACCATGAAAGACTGGGTCTGATTTGGCCAACACCTGCAGAAAGTGAGTTCCATCTTAAACCAGTCCAAAAGGGGAGAGAGAGGAAACCATGTGGAGGTGACTGATCCCAACCTTCAGTCCACTTGCAGGCTAGAAGATGAAAAGTAGAAGTGTCCACCAAGGGATGAAGAAGAATTAATGATTGAAACCTTTAAGTATTTAAAGAGTATCAACAGAGTGGACTGCCAGAGGTTGTTCAGCTCAAGGACTTCAAGGCCTGCATCAAAACCCCTACGAGGAGAGACTCAATGAACTTAATATGTACTCTCCGGAGGAGAGGTGGGAAAGGAGGATATGATAGAGACATTCAAATACCTAACCGGTATTAAAAAGGTACAGGAAGGTAGCATTTTCCATAGAAAAAGAAGCTCGAGGACAAGGGGTCACTCTATGAAGTTGGGGGGAAGGGAGTCTTAGAGAAAATATCAATCAATCAATCTATCAATTTCTTTATTTTACCAGGTGAAACACCATTGAGGAGAACTCATTTGCAAGATGGACCTGGGAGGTCATAAAAAGAATTTACAAAGGGAAACATATATAATTGACAGTGATAGTATATGTACAGAGCAAACAGAAAAATTGGCAATCTATGTACAGAAATGTATATAGGGTAACACTGCAACTATGGTTCAAGTAGACTACCAATTAATGTGCTAATGATACAACAGCTCTCTCAAACCAGTCAACAAATAGTCATAGTACCACTACAGATTTCAGTGTTGCATGCAAGAGGTAGGTCATACGCTACCCAAGAATAGCCTCACCTCTGTGTGAGTGAATCACCTGAGGTAATTCAGGTCGAAGGGGGAGAGGACATGCAAATCTGAAGGGGAGGTAGAGAAAGGTGGAGGTATGCAGAGCTGTTGAGAAATGGGGGAATATCAGGAATGGGAGGAGAAAGGGGATAAGGGCATCATCAACAGAAACAATTGCAGACCTCCTTGAAGGTGCATGAGTACAATGTTTTGAAAGCAGGCAACTTCAAGCGGCTTGTAAGCCTCAGAGCTTTCTGTATGGAGTTCCATAGAGCTGGGAGAGAATGGCTTATAGTCGCTATACCAAAACGTGTCCTGACCTTTGGGACCAATAGAGAGATATACGAGAGGCTTCTCAATGGGTGGTTGCCAGCTGTGCAGACAGGCAAGCAATCCGATATGTACTGGGGGAGCAAGTTAATGAGCAATCTGTAGGTCCAATAGGCAGCATTTCTTTGTCTTTTGGTGTTTAATGAACTCCAGCCTACCCTGGCATAGAGAGTGCAATGGTGGGTCGTATTCGGTAGTCCGGTAATAAATCTAATAGCATGATGATAAAGAGTGTCCCGTTTGGACAAGGCAGTGGTTGGTCCCTGGCCATAGATGAAGTCAACGTAATCCAGTAGGGGCAGGAAGGTAGTAAGGACTAACCTGGTTTTTGCTACCTGGGTAAGAAAGTTAATGATTCGAAAGAAGAGACCAAGTCTCTGTTTTAACTTTTTGGATAGTTCCTCGATGTGGTCAACGAAGGACAGGTTGGTATCTATCAAGATATTTAAATTTAGTTACAAAGTCCAGAGGTTTACCCAGGAGTGTGTTTGTCTGAGGAGAAGTGTCAGAAGCATAGGACTTAGAGATGCTGGCAGAAGGGGGAAACAGCATAGCTTTGTATTTTTTTGCATTCAGCAATAACTTCAAGTGCAGCAGGTTCTCTTGTAGCTGGTCAAAGTTATGTTGCAGGTCCCTGCAGGCTAATACTGGCATAGGTCTGGCAATGTAAAGAACCGTATTGTCTGTAAATAAGCAAATGTTTGCCTATTCAAGGCCCTTACTAATATTATTGATATAGATGGCAAATAGTAAGGGACCTAAGATAGACCTTGGGGAACACCTCTGAGTAGACATTTTGGTGAAGAGAAAATCCCACTAGCCTTGACCAGTTGTTTGCAATCTGTCAAGTAGTTATTAAACAATTTTTGGGCTGATTAGCCCACCCTAATGAATTCCAGCTCAGTCAGGAGCAGGTCATGGTCCACAGTATCAAAGGCTGTGCTCAAATCAAAGAACAAAGCACAAATGTAGTTTTTGGTGTCCAATGTTAACTGCCAGTCATTTGAGACTTTAGCAAGTGTAGATATGGTACTGTGGTGTGGTCTAAAACCTGACTGCGCTACATTTAACAGATTGAAGGATTCCAAGTGGTGCCTAAGTTGGGCATTGACAACCTTCTCAAGAAGTTTTGACAAGTTGGGGAGGAGGAGGGATATAGGCTGATAGTTGTTTAGGTCACTGGAGTCACCGGATTTGAATGGGGATGACATGAGCTGTATTCCAGGTAGAGGGGAGCATGCCCTGGGCAAGGGATAGGTTGAAGAGATGTGTGATAAAAGGGGATAAAGCGTGGTAACTTAATTTGAGATAGTAGGGCTCAATGTGATCTGCGCCAGCACTTTTGCTTGTGTCTAAATCCAGGAGCAAGTATTCCACTTGTTTCAGTGATACAGTACAGAAGGAGAAAACTTGTTGCTGTGCAGGGGCTGATGCATTTAAATGTGCCAAGTCTAAGTGATTTAATCTAGCTTGAAGGGTATTGGCTGGTGAGGTGTCAAATGCTAATCCTGCCATTGCAAAGTGACTGTTGATGAGTTCCAGTATTTCGCATTTATCCATGGTTGTGTTGCCCACATTGGTGATTTTTTTTGGAAGCGAGCAGGCTGGGCTATGGCCTTCAATGTCTTTAAGAGTTTTCCAAAATTTTGCTGAGCAATGGGAGGAAGATTCGAGTTCTTCACGGAAGTATCTAGCTTTCTCTGCTCTGATCAGCTTGGTACACTGGTTTCTGGTGGATCTAAAGGCAGCCCAATCGTCTGTCTTCTGTTTTCCCTAGCCTTTTTCCAAAGGGCATCCCTATTATTTAGGGCAGTTTTAAGACTAGTAGTGAACCAAGGGCATGTTTTTTTCTTGGTACGGATTTTAGCTGGGGGGGGGGCTGTCTATTAATAGCCTTGAGTACAATAGAATGGAATAACTCATATGCCTTTCAACTGTTGGGGCCAGGCAGAAATCCTGTCAATTTATGCATTGGAGATCTAATAGATATGCATTAGGATCAAAGCAAAGAAGGCTCCTCTTAAAAATGTATCTGGAGGTGGTAATAGCTTCGGGTACTGACCTCACACAGGCAATTTCACAATGATCGCTGAGGTCATTAGCAAGAGCTCCAGCATGGGAGAAGAGGTGAGGTCTATTTACTAGGATGAGATCAAGTAGTGTACCATGGTCTAGATTTTTGCAGTTGGGCCGAGTGATGTTATCCACAATTTGAGTAAATCCATATGCACAGCAGAACTCTTTTAGGGGTCTGGATGTGGCAGTTAACCAATCCAAATTAAAGTCACCCATAATGACTACCTCAGTGGACAGGGTATCCAAAACCTCACTCAGGTGGTTCAGAATCTTTAGACCCGCAGAAGGAGGTCTGAAGCATCCAATGGTATGTAACTGTAAGGATGTAGAGATTTTGACTTTTAAGGAGAGGCTTTTGAACTCTTTAGGAGTAGTAACAGTGTGTACAAGGGTGGTTGTATATATGTCCTTAATGTATATTGTTACACCACCCCCTCTGGTGTGCCTGTCAGCCCTGTATAGATTATATGAGGGGATATTGATTATGTGATCCGATGAAGAGGGTCTCAACCAAGTTTCTGTATCCACCAGGAGATCCAGTTGAGCATAGCATATCCAGGATTGTATAGCATCAAGTTTTCTGATTAGACTACAGGCATTTATATGCAGGAAACTCAGCCCTTTTAGTTGGGCCAGTTCTATGGATGCAGTAATAAGGAGTGCAGGTCCTGGGTTTAATTTGATGTTGCCCGCACAAATAAGCAGTAGTAGAAGCAATTTCTTGATAGCATTAAGTAAGAGCCTAGCAAAACATAGTCTTTTCCTTTGTGGATGACAGTATGTGTCAGCTGAAGATTTTATTAAATGAGGACCAGGCAGGCCAAGGGATGAATATAACAACACCCTCGCTAAGATGATGCAGCCATGCATTTTGAAGATACTGGGTATGACCTGGCAGCTAAGTCCTTGATAAAGGGAACTATCAGTTCTGATCTGCACTTGCGAGTTATATTTGACCCTGTGAAGGTATAGAACAGCCTTGGGGGGGGAGGAAGGGATAGAGCAGGCACTGTCTTGGGTCTGCAGAGGATGAAGGCTGCATTATTACTGTGTTTGGATCTAGGCAACAATAGAGCATGGTTACTAGAACCACCAGAGTTTGTAGCAGCAGCTGCATTTTGAAATATGAGGAAATACTTCTTCTCGGAGAGGGTGGTGGATGCCTGTAACAGCCTTCTAGTGGAATAGTAGGTGCCAAAATGGCGATGGGATTCAAGCATTAATGGGACAGATACAAGGGGACCTAGATAGTAAGGCAAGGGGAAGAGACAACCGGAGATTGAGTAGTGTCTGCAGTGGCACAATAGGCAGGGGGAACTGGTCAGACTAGGTGGGCCAAGAGGTCCTTATCTGCAGAGAACTTCTGTGATTCCATGACTATAACATCAAGACAGGGTACAACTTCAAGCTGAGGGGCAACGTCTTCACTAAGATGGTGGCAGACAGAGGGAACCAAGAATCACAGGGACTGGTTAGTGTGTACACGATTGATGCGTTCAAGTGCAGATAAGACAGATACTTGGCCCTGGGGAGGGAGGATGCAGGTGGGAGAGTGGTAGTGGACAAGGATTATAAGGGGGCAATGCAGCAGTGGTACAGGAAAATATTTAAACAAAAACAGTCAGGCCACTACTAGACAGGCCCCTGGAGCAAGGTAGGAACAGGACAGACTAACTGAATCAGTGGTCTTTTTCTACCCATCCTGTCTATGTTTCTGTCCTAAACCTCCCATTAAAGAAAACCTTTCCTTTTTGTCATTAAAAGCCATTTTTAAAAGTTTGAAAATGTTTTTTCCAAGGTAGCAGCATTTTATTTATACCAGAGGACAAAGGCAGCGAGGGGATGTTTGAATGTAAATATGGTTCTGTTTACACCAAAGGTCCTTCATAGTGAGACAAGGACCTGAACATACAAACATATAAAGAAGCCAGCAGAAGAAGACCATTTGGTCTATCTAGTCTGCTCATATTGGGTTCACAGTTTGAGCTACTGTCCCTGCCCCCACTCCTCCCATCCTCACTACCCATGATTCTTCCTATCCCCATGACTATCCTAGCCTATCCTGAAGCCAGCCACTGTCTTCAACAAGACCACCTCTTCCAGCAGTGCATTCCAAGTGTCCACCACCCTCTCCATGAAGAAGTGCTTTTTGACCTCCCTCCTAAACCTCCCCTCCTCCAGCTTAAGACTGTGCTCCCTCATGTTATGGTTGCCACTCAGCTTCAAGAGACTCTCCTTATCCACCTTATTTATCCCTTTCAAGTACTTGAAGATCCCAATCATATCACCTCTATCTCTCCTATCCTCCAGGGAGTACATGTTCAGTGCCCTCAACCTCTCCTCATATGCCTTACCCTGCTGACCCACTATCATCTTTGTTTCCATTCTCTGGACCTTCTCCAGGAGGTTAATGTCCTTTTTGAGGTGTGGGCACCAGTACTGAATTCCATTCTCTAGATGTGGCCTCACCAGTGACCTGTACAAGGGCACTATAACCTCCTCTCTCCTACTAATGATCCCTCTAGCTATGCATCTCAGCATCTTGTTTGCCCATGTTGCTGCTATCTGCACTGCGTGGAATGCTTCAGGTCACTTGTGATCATCACTCCCAGGTCTTTCTCCACATCTGATGCAGATACCTGGACTCCACTCAGGTAGTACTCTGTCCTGGGATTCTTGGCTTCAGTATGCATAACTTATTTCTTGGCATTGAAGCCAAGCTTCCAGATCCCACACCACTTCCCCAGCTTTTCCAGATCATCCTGTAGGTTCTGTATCCCTTCAGCTTTGTCTATTATCCTGCAGATCTTGGTGTCACCTGTGAATAAGCACATTTTGCCCTTAATTAATTGCCACCACAGAAGTTCTTTGAAGTTGCACCACTTGTCTCCTGTTTACTGTTAACAGTGAATCCTGGGCCTTTGTAAGCAAAATCAAGCCATAGTCAGCATGCCACAAACTAATCCTAACAACTCAAGAACCGTAAGTGCCAGACACAAAGTACGAGTGTCAAAGCTGTGCAGCACAATATTGCCTTTTCAATGGTGGTATGCAAGTAATAATAAGTAATTTCATTTTTTTCTATGCTGGTCAAAACAGCAATCAAAATATTTTTTTTCACTAAAAAAGGCAACATAAGCCATACACATCATACCATAAACAAATGCAAATAACTCCTAAAATATGCCTTATATACACAAAATATCAGTGGAAATGTTGTTCAGCACAAAATTACCTTTCCAACAGTACTATGCAATCAAATGTATATTCTATTCTATTGTGCTATATATTAAAATATATAAGTGACATCTCCAGACGTTGCAAGGGCACACTGGAAGTCAGTAGCTGACTTCTGTAGTCGTCCTCAGGACACACCAGTGTATTTTACCGCCAACTACAAGCATTTGCTAGGAGACAATGCATTAATGCCATCCCCAGTGTCATTGATGAAGATACTGAACAACACCAACCCCAGCACCAAGCTCTGCCTGACCCCACTGGTCACATCTCTAGTGCCAGATAACTCTCCCCTGACGACTATCCTCTGGGTTCTGTCCCTCAGTCAGTTTTCCACCCATCTGGCCATCTTATCCCCAACCTGAGATCTGCCACCTTCCTGATTAACCTTTTTGTGGTGCACAGAGTCAAAGGCCTTGATGAAATCCAGATAGAGGATGTCTACCACTTGGCCCCTGTATACTGTCTTAGTGACCCAGTCAAAGAAGTCAATCAGATTTATTTGACACAACCCCCCCCCCGCCATGAACCTATGCTGCCTAACATTCTGGAGAGCATGATCCTCTAGATAGTCTGCCAACCTTTCCTTAAGTTTTGTCTCCATGAGGCTGCACATGATTGAGGTCAGACTAACTGGTCTGTAATTCCCTGAGTCATCCCTGGGACTGCTTTTGTGGAGGGGCACCACGTGTGCTGTCCCTTCAGTCCTGTGGTACCATGCCTGACTCCAGTGACCCATTAAATAGGCCTGCCAGCTCCTGAGCCAGTTCCCTTAGTACCATTGGATGTACTTTGTCCGGGCCTGGTGATTTGTCCGCCTTCAATGCTAGCAGCCCCTCCTTCATTACTACATCTGTGACCCCCCCCATTCCTCATCTCCCTCCTAAAGGCAGTGGTCCATCCTTCTCCCTGGTGATGACAGAACAGAAGTATTCCTTCAGGATCTTTGCCCACCCCCCCGGTATCCTCCACCCACTCTTCCCCTTTCTTAAGCCTAACAATCCCGTCCTTCTTGTCCCTTTTCTCATTTATATAGTGAAAGAATGCCTTCTCCCCCTTCTTAATTCCTTCAGCTATCTGCAGCTCCTTCTGTGCCTTAGCTCTCCAGATGTCCTTACTTGTCTCACTAGCCAATCTTCAGTAATTTTCCCTGTCCACCTCTTTCTTGGTCTTCCTCAATTTTCTATAGGCTAACCTCTTTTTCCTTATGGCCTGGATGACTCCAGAACTGAACCAGCTGGGTCCTTTGACCCTTGTGCTCTCATCCTGAGCCTAATGCACTCCTCTGTGGCAACCTGCATTCCTTCTTTAATGATGAACCACCTTTGGTCCACCCCCATATCTGCTCTGATGTCTGCCTGGTGGTTCCTTAGCACTTTGCACATATTCTTGAAGTCCACCCTCCTAAAATCCAAGATTTTGGTCCTAGTCAGGATGCTTTCCCTGCCCATATCCAACTGGAACTACACTGTGCAGTGGTCACTCCCACCCAGGTGCTCCCTGGCCATTATTTCCTGTACATGCTCTCCATTTGTAAACACCCAAATCAAGAACTGCCTGTACTATATACCTGTAGGCACATACAGAATAATGTATGAGCAACCAAAATGAATAAGGCTGTGCTAGAACCAAGGAGTTAAGATGACAGCCTATGAACGGTTAGAGTGAAGCTCAAGAGGTCCACAACATCATCTCAGACCTGAGATGAAAACACATGCCAAGTTGTGTGGGTCGCCCATATTTTATTTTATATAGTATATTTTTTTAAACAGGATTCACAGAGGCAACTCCCCCTCCCAAGTAAGATATATTCTGTTTCTTCATTTATTTAAAAAAAAAAAAACTTGCCCTGCACCCATTTACTTAGTGTCCAGCTGGTGACCAGTGTTGTACCTTTTAACATGTAGAAGTTTGTAAATTTAACTTCTGTTACAGAAACATTAACTGGGGCTGCAGTTCTGTTATATTAGACACTTCTGTTTCAATAAATGAATATAAAATTGAAGCACTTACTATGGCAGGACAGTGAGGAACTGTTCTATAGTTTTAAGGGGAGAGGAAATGAGTGCTAATGGGGAATAGTTAGTAATGTTCCTATTTACAGAAATTAAATTCAGACCTCCATATGATCACTATTTAACAGAATGAGAATGAACACTGATGGGGAAAAGAATGGGTTTTCAGTTGTTTACTGTTTATGGGCAACGTTCGTCACAGTTCTCTTCATGGAACCAATAATTTGAAGTGCTTACTATGTCATGATTTGCATATAAAACACTAATCGTGAGCTGCTGACCTGCAGTATCAGAACCATGCTTAGAGTTCTGTACACAAACTGTGACATAGTTAAAACTCCTTGAACAGAACTACAGCAGAATGCTTCTCACAAAAACAAAAACAAAATACAATTTTTCACCTCCCTTTTCATTCAGGTGTAGTTAAATAGTGGACGTTTAGGGATATAACTATAATTTCCTAAAATAGGAACATTATAAACAGCTGCCAGATAGAAATAACTTCCTGTCCTCTTTAAATTAAATTAAATTTACAAACATTTACAAGTTAAATGTGTAACTTTGAGTACTGGGTGGTTAATGGACAGCTGGATGTAAAGTGGATAAGAAATTTTCGTATGACCTTTGAACTGGGCAGAAAAACTGTTTGAAATTGAGAATAATGTATGGGAAACCATACACAACAAGGCTGTGTTTCCATTGAGGGGTTGAGATGACAGCACATAAGGTTTAAGAGCGAAGCTCGAGAGGTTTCTGCTGTCATTTCAGCCCCTTAATGGAAACACATGCCGAGTTGTGTGTAGTTGCCCATATTTTCCTTTTTATAGTATATGGTTGTTTGCACCAGAGTGACAGGCACCCCTCCAACTGATGGGAAAACAAAAAACTCTTGCTATTTCTTTGTTCTGTTCTATGATCAAAATCAGATTTACAGACTGTTGAAAGTTAAAAGGTACAACTTTGGGCACTCAGTGGTTAGTGAGTAGCTAGGTGTAGAATAAATGAGAAATTTAAAATTGTACAACCTTTGAACTGTGCAGAACAGCTGTTCAAAATGCACACAACACTTTGGAATGTGTACAATGGTTTAGAATGTGCACAACATAGAGGAAAATGTATTGGAATACATCGGTAACCAGTTTGTTAACCGGCGAGAGATTGCCATGGCGACTGTGTAAACCTTGAGAGTGAAGCTCGAGATGTTTACGTTGCCATGGCAACCTCAAGCCGGTTATTTAAACTGGTTGCCGATGTATGACCATACATTATATTTTATAGTGTATGGTCATACGTTTTAATTAAAAAAATTAAACAGACTCCTTACTGTTTCAATTCAGGCACTGCCGCAGCCATTCTGGGTCATGCTTTCACCGCCACAGCCTTTTCTTGGAGGCTCAGTCATGTAGTGCACATGTGCAAAGTGATCCCTGTTGTTAACCTATCGATGTGACGTTGCATCGATAGGGTAACAACATTTGAATGGACAGATGATGGTTAAGCTTAGGAAATGATGATTTTCTAAGGTTAACAGCGTTCTACCATACACTATGAGGTTTTGGAGCAGGCTGATTTTTATACAGAACAAAGGCTAACCATAGGTTCTATCAAGCTGCATCAACAACAAAGTTGTCGAAATGCAGTTCGGTGAAGGAAACAATGTCAACAGGTGACATTTCACCTGTCGACATGGAGTGTTTTTTATTCAGGAGGGCTTTGCCCTCCACACACACACCCACACCCCCCACCACAGGAGGCTTTGCCCCCCTGCACCCCTCTTCTTACAGATAACAAACTGCAGGTTAGAGTTTAATTGAGGGGGGGCACTTGAAATTGGTAAAATTTCACCATCGGGTCCAGTACAGCAGCAACCTTGAGGTTGTCACTGCACTGGATTTCAATGTCAAAATTTCGACATCGTAACATGATACCGTAATCACATACTTTAATGCTGTTCTACATGCTGAACATTCCATGAGGTTGATAATAAATGTTATCCCTTGCTCTTATTATACTTCTGAATATTATTGTTTACTGTTTGATTATTGTGTTATTGGTTGGGGGCTGCTAAATATATTATTTCTTTTGGGGGTATTATGCCTGAGTAACATCAGGTATTTCAAGAGGCTTCTCCAGGTAGAGGTATCACTAACTGATGGTCCAGCTTTCAACACTTATATCCCAGCCCCTCCCCCCAAGAATTACAAGTCTTATTTCAGTGTTCAAACAACGGAACCATATTCTGTGTGGGAACTTGATTTTACATTAGAATCTCCAAACTCTATGAATATCCATGCACCTTGAGCAGTATTTGCTCAAGAGACAAATCACATAAAATGTTAATGTGTAAAGAAATTTGAAACTACATATATCTGGAATGGTCTGCAAAGGAGTACAAAGCATTAAGTGTTTTAATTCTTTTTATTTTGTAAAAAAGCTACTTTATTTTTATAGTGCTCTAACTCAAGGGCTCAGGGCATTTTACATGATATAAACAAAGTATCAAACAAACCCAAAACATTACAGCATTTCCATATCGCAGATTTAAAACATTCTAGTTGGACATTATTGCACTAAATAGTAAACAGAAAGAAAAACCTGCCCCCTAATATAGAAACTGATACAGGATCAGATGAAATAGAATTACTGTAGAGAATATATATTAAGCACATTATCATTACTGGTGCACCCTCATGTTAGTCTGAAAATAGAAGTCTTAAAGAGTGAGGCCTGGATATTCAAAAGGGTTGCACATGGTGCAACAGGGATGCACCATGCACAACCCACCAATGCACCCCGGTGCAATATTTAAAGGCGCAAATTGCAATGCGCAACTCCCCAATGTGCTGGGGTGCATCGGTAATGGCCGCAGCGTAAGTGCGGGGGTGTGTCTCATGGGCGTGATGTGACACATCCCATATTCAGCCCAGGATGTGAGGCGATATGCTGGCACAACACCATCTTGTGCCGCATATCGGTCCTGCTTATAGTACAGTATGGTCTGCATGCCCATTGGTCACGCGGTGATCAGCAAACAGACCGTACTGTACGATGACATTCAGCGGGCGGCCGGGTGGCATTTTGGCTGGGTGCTGCCGCCCGCTGATGACAGGTGGGGGAACTGGGTGGTGGGACACTCAGTGACAGGGTGGGGAGGGGGGTACCACTGGACCACCATGTAATGTACTTTTCCATATGCCCGTGATCGGGTGATGGGGTGGGGAATCCACTGGACCACCAGGGTATCTAGTGATGTGTCCGCCCATGATTGGGTGATGGGGTACCTTCCACTGAGCCACCAGGGATTAATTTTACTTATGCCCATGATTGGGTGCAGGAGGGCTTTCCCCTGGACCACCAGGGATTATTAGCACTGATGCCCGCGAACGGGCAATGGGGGGATTACCACTGGAACACCAGGGTATTTAGCATGCCTTATACCCGTGATTGGGTGTATGGGAGCCAGGGAACCACCATGGGACTGCAGGGAGTTGGTCCTCAAAGGCTGCAGCCTGGCAGGGCGCCAGGTGCAAGTCACTGGGGATCAGCGCACCGCAGGCAAATGGGGCCATAATGACATGTAAATGGCCCCATTTGCACCTTGCATGCATAATGGTCTCATTTGCATGCCCAGTGCTGAATACTGGCAGTTGATGCACCTATCGCAACTGCACTTGCACTGGCACACCCCCCCGCTCCCGTTCTGCCACTTGTGCTGTGTGCAGTGCATGTGCCATCAGTGCCATATTCAACGGTGCTGTGCCATGGTGCAGCACCATTGAATATTGCCTGGTCCATGCCCTGGTGCAGCCCAGTTGCGCTGTGCCTGGGCTTGCACCCCTGCACGGTGCAGTATGAATATCCAGCCCCTAGTGTACTGCTTAAAGCTAGTATTAGTTTTTAAAAGCATTCAGCCGTTACCTTTTATATCTGAGGTATTTTTTCTTTTCTTTTTTGGTTAATTAGAAGATTGTTTACCTATGTTGGTAAGTGTAATGTGTGAAACAGCACTCTGCCTGGCATCCTGGGTAGCTCTGTTCAACTCATTACATTATTGCATTGTAACCTCACTGACTGTGACATCACTGCTGCTTAGGAACAACCACTCAGTAGCAGCCAGGCCAGTCACCAGTGTGTCACTGTCAGTGAGATCACAATGCTAATGATGTAATGGGGGGGGGGGTAGAGACAGGTATCTCAGCTGCCTGGCTAAGAGCTGTTCCAGACATCCAGCATGATATCATCACGTAGAAGTCTTTCTAATGAGCAAAGGAAAGGAAAAAAATACTTCAGAACAGTATATACCCAACAAAAATGTATACAACAGAAAGGGAAAAGTACCACTTTGGTTTACCAGCAGAATATGAAAACAGATTAAAATTATCTGCCTATAAGGCAATGACAAAAGACAACAGTTACTGTAACATGGGAATGTATAAAAGGGAATGCAAACACAAAAAAAAATTAATCAGAAAGGAAAGGAAAACATTAAAGTTCTGTACGGCTCACACCAATGACTGTGGCAAATCATTCTATGCCTACATCAACAACAAGACAACTGATAGATCTGTGGGGCCTTTAACCACAGGGACAGAAGTAACAGAACCAATGCATATGGCTGAAGAATTCAATAAGTATTTCTGTTCAGTATGTCTCGCTGTCTATCCACTCATCCCCCTCCCACCAATCTTTCAAAACAAACCTCAGAGCCTGGCTCCAGATGGAGTACACTTGTAACTGTCCTCTAGGAAACTAGAAACTGTAAGCCATCCTAGGATGCACTGTGGGCTACCTGACTTTTGCTCCCTTTTCATCTCTCACCTTAGACCCTACCCTGTGCCCTTACTCCCTAGCACTGCTTACACTCCAGTGCATATGCTTCTTATCCAGATCCTAATCTCCTATAAGTCTATAAAAAAAGTCATCCCTTATATGTTAGCTTACCTAATATACTACTGTTATTACTGTATTCATACATTCAAAACTTTCTGTGCCTGTATGTATAGTCTGCACTATTCATACCATGTTAAGTCCTCTTATAGAATTTGACGGCAGATAAGGACCGCTTGGCCCACCCAGTCTGCTCATTTCCCTACCTACTGGATAAGCTGCAGATCCTAGTTAACCAGCAGCCTACTTCTTTCTACCCCAACCCCCCAGAATTGCCTTATGACTATCCCATGCATGCTAGAATTCCACCACTGATTTTGACTCCACAACCTCCTCCGAAGGCCATTCCATGCATCCACAACCTCTCTGTGAAAAATACTTCCTTAAATTACCTCTGAGCCGCCCCTCTATCTTCAAATTGTGCCCTCTTGTTCTTGCACACCTCTTTTTGAAAGATGCTACCATCTTGGACTTTGTTGATTCCCTTGAGGTACTTGAAAGTTCCTATCATGTCCCCCTCCTCCTTTCCTCGAGGCTATACATATTAAGCTCCTTAAGTCTCTCTTCATATGTCCTCCGGTGCAGACCCTGCACCATTTTAGTTGCCCTCCTCTGACAGCCTCCATCCTGTCTATGTCTTTGAGGAGATTGGGTCTCCAGAACTGCACACAGTACTCCAGATGGGGTCTCACCAGCTGTCTGTACAGAGGGATAATAACTTCCTGTTTTCTACTGGTGATGCCTCTCCCTATGCATCCCAGTATCCCCCCAGCCCTCCTTGCTGCCCTCTCACATTGCTTGCCCACCTTTAGGTCATCTGATATGACTACCCCCAGGTCCCTTTCCATTTTTGTTGTTAGTATCTCACCCCCCATTGTGTACTCTTCCCCTGGGTTTTTGTTTCCCAGGTGCATTACCTTGCACTTCTTAGCATTGAATCTAAGCTGCCATACATTTGACCATTCCTCTAACCTTGCCAAGTCCCTTCTCATCCTTTCCACCCCACCCTGTGCATCAACTCTGTTGCAGATCTTAGTGTCATCTGCAAAGAGACATGCTTTTCCTTCCAGTCCTTCTGCAATGTCGCTATAAAGACATTGAAGAGGACTGGTCCTAATATTGAACCCCATGCGGTACCCGCTAGTAACCCTCCTTTCTTCTGAGTGGACTCCATTTACTATTACCTCTGTGTCCTATTCTCCAGCCAATTCTTTACCCAGGTTGTCATCTTGGGACCCACTCCCAGGCTGGCTAACTTATATATTAATCTTTGTGTGGGACTGTGTCAAATGCCTTGCTTAAAGTCTAGGTAGGCCATGTCCACAGCCCCTCCCTGATCTACTACTTTGGTCACCCAGTCAAAGAAATCTATCAGATTCGCCTGGCATGACCGTCTCCGCTTGTGAATCCATGCTGCCTAGGGTCTTGTGCCCCTGGCCTCTAGATACCGACAATTCTTTCCTTTAGAAGTGATTCCATCATTTTCCTATCACTGAGGTTAAACTAACAGGTCTATAGTTTCCTGCTTCTGCCTTGCTCCCACTTTTGTGAAGGGAATCACATCTGCCCTCCTCCAGTCCTCGGGTACCACCCCATCCTCCCATGATTTGTTAAAGAGGGTAGTCAGTGGTGTCACTAGTTCTACCCTTAGTTCTTTTAGAATTCTGGGATGAATCCCATCAGGCCCCATTGCTTTGTCCACCTTCAGTTTTAAGAGTTCTTTCAGAACCCTTTCTTCTGTAAATGGGCTGGTATCAACTTCTGTATCCAGAGTGTTACTACTGTTTGTTTTATGTACCTCCCCCTCTTCCTTTGTAAATACTGAGCAAAAATATTTGTTTAGTATCTCTGCCTTTTCACATTCTCCCTCTGCCCACCCCTCCCTCCCTCCTTTATTAAGCCTCACTATCCCTCCCTTGGTCTTCCTTTGCTCCTGATGTACCTATAAAAGGTTTTATTCCCCTTCTTAACTGAGTTGGCTATCTTTTCCTCAGTTTGGGCCTTTGCTGTTCTGACTGCCTTCCCAGCCTCCTTTTGCTTTAACTGATACAGTTCTCTGTCCTGCTCCTGCTGCGATTCCTTGTACTTCCTGAATGCTTTCTTTTTCTCGAACCTTCACTGCTACCTTTGAGAACCATAGTGGTTTCTTACATCGCTTGTTTTGTTTATTTGTTTCACACAAAGGCTGTTACCTCTGTGATGGCAGTTTTATTATTCCCCATTGTTCTTCCACCCTCCTTCCTGCCCATTTGCTAGTGCATTCCTTAGGCACTCACCATTTTGGCAAAGTCAGCCCTCCTAAAGTCCAGTACTTTGTCTTGTATGGCTTGACTCTATTGCTGTGTTTATTGTGAACTATACTGTTCTCATGGTCGCTAGTTCCCAGATGGCTACCCACTTCTACATCTGTGATCCCTCTCCATCTCCATTCAAGAGTATCAAGTCTAATATTGCTCCCTCTCGAGTGGGCTCCAGTACTAGTTGTCTAAGGCATGCTCCCTGTAGGGCATCTAGAATAACTGCACTCTTCGAAGTGGCAGCTGCAACTACGCTCCAGTTAACATCTGGCATATTCAGATCACCCATCAGCAATATCTCCCCTTTTTCTGCCATTCTAAGTATACTTTCTATCATTTCCTTGTCCATTTCCTCCCCCTGAGAAGGGGGTCTGTATACAACCCCTGTGCAGATTGTGGTGCTATTGCCTGTCTCCAAATTTACCCACAGTGCTTCTTCTCCTCCCTGTTTACCCTTTTGTTCTGTTGCTTTTATTCCTTCCCTTATGTAAAGAGCTACTCCTCCCCTCTTTTACCCTCCCTGTCCCTCCTGTAGATAGTGTATCCTGGTATGTTTACGTCCCAGTCATGGTTTTGTGTGTACCATGTTTCTGTGACTGCCACGATATCCAGATGTTCCTCCTCCATCAAGGCCACTAATTCAGGAAGCTTGTTACCTAGACTACGGGCATTGGTACTCATTGCTCTCCATTTTTTGATGGCCTTACCTTCTGTTGCAGCATCCCCCACTGACCGTTCTACCTTGGTCTTTTTCTCATTTAGTACCCTGTTTTGTAGGGAGAGGCTGGGATTTTTCTCTGCTTGTCAGTGCCTCCCTGATTGACTAGTTTAAAAGCTTGCCAATGAAGCATTTAAACCGATTGCTCAAAGACTTGTTCCTTCCTGGACAGATGCAGACCATCCTGCCAGTATAGGCTGGTGTCCTCCAGGTGGAACCCCAGTCCCCAATGAAGCTAAACCCCTGTGCTCTGCACCATTTTTTCAACCATTCATTAAACTGCATGGTGCCAATTATCCTCGCCCCCATGCCTTTGACAGGCAGCACCTCTGAGAAGGATACTGTGTTTGCTACTTGTCTTAGGCCCTCCCAACTCTGCAACGTCCTCCTGCACTGCTCTAACCTCATGATGAGCCAAGTCATTTGTCCCTAGGTGGACAATTACGTCCAGCTCAGAATCCCTTGCAGCTGTTGTTGTGATCCTGAGGATGCGCTTCCTGTCCCTCCAAGCCATGGCACCAGGCAGGCACCTTACTTCAGATTTCCCAGCTCCTCCCAGTTCTATCCCCCTAATAATTGAGTCCCCCACCAGGAGCTGCTTCCTTTCCTTGTGGTGTCCTCTGCCTCCTTCCTGTGGGCCTCCCTTGTGACAGTTGTCCTCAGCCTCCTTAGTCTCCTCTGCGGGTGTATCTATAGGGGAGCTATGCTCCCCCAGAATGGCGTATGGATTGTGGTGTGTAACATGTGACTGGGTGTGCCTCTGTTTCACCATCCTCATCCTCCCTGAGCCCACTGTGGTCCAACTGCTGTGCTTTCTTTGCAACCTCTGAGGTAGTGGTGGTGGTTCTGGTGCTCCCTGGATGGGGGAGGTTCCCTTCCTACTGTCCATTGTGGCCTGGGGGAAGGTCCCCGTACTACTGTCCAGTGTGGCCTGAAGACGGCAACTTCCTCCCTCAGGGCAGACAGTTGTCTGCAAATAGGGCAGCATCTCAGCCTCCAGAAAGACTCCCGGAAGACTGCTGCCCCACAGCCATTACATTGCACTACTCCCCACATTTTTTTTTTTTTTTTTGTGTGATTGGTTTGTAATGTAGAAATATATATTTATATTATACAATGTTTATGCTTATGTTGTCAGTGCAGTGTGCTAGAGAGGATATGACAGTGACATGCACCTTATAATTTCTATAGCCTTGTGTTTGATTCCTGCTGTATGTACTGATTTTGAACTGTTAACCCTATGTATTGACCTCATAATGAGGTGTGTTTGTCATCCTGTATCACCGTATTTTATCTCTGCTGATGATTGCTGTTTGCCACTCTTGTGGACCTGGTCGCAGCTGAAAATATTCCTTTAGATCAGCTTGCTTACCCGGTCACCAAAGACATAAATAAATAAAAATAAAGCATTTAATAAATCAAATAACATACAGCAGGAAATAGAGAAACTTAAAAAAGACAACAACAAAATGGGCAAATCACAAACTGAGCTTAGACAAATTAGTAAAAGTGAAGTCATTAAACAAATGGAACAATAAAGGCTAATAAATCTGCTGGATCAGATAATCTCAACCTAAAATCGTTGAAAAAGATCAGAAATTGGCTTATAGATCCATTTACAACACTTTTCAACTTGTTCTTGACTAGAGGGGAAGTTCCAGATGATTGGCGAACTGCAACAGCTGTGCCAATCCACAAAAAAGAGGATAAATCAAGGCCCAGTCATTATAGACTGATTAGACTGACTTCTATTCTTGGAAAAATAGTGGAATCAATGATAAAAAAGAATAGAAGATTAAATAAATAAGGGACAGACAGACGTGAACACGGTTTTAGACAAAAGAGATCACGTGCAACAAGCACCTTGACCTTTTATGAAAAAGCCAGACATGAAGTAAAAACCAGCCCATGGATGTTATATACCTAGACTTACAAAAAGCATTCAACAGAGTCCCGCATGATATCCTACTAAAGAAACTGTATAATAAGGGACTGAATGACAAATTGATATCCTCGATTGCTAGATGGTTGGAAAATAGAACACAGAGGGTACGGGTCAGAGGGCACTTTTCAAATCCTGGTAGCGTGACTGGTGGTATGCCATAGGGCTCAGTTTTGAGCCCTGCATTGTTTGCGCTTTTCATCTCAGATATGAATGACAATGTTAAAAATTGGTGTATTACGTTTGCAGATGATTCAAAGCTAGGGGCTGCAATACAACACAAATAGCACAAGATCTTAGGACAACACAACAGTTGGCCCAGGCAAACAGTAAACGGAATGTAGTTCAACCAAGAAAAATGTGTGGTGTTACATTTTGGGGGTAACAAAATGTGTCAAGATTACTGCTTAAATGGAAAAAAATCAAGAAAATTGGGGAAGGACCTAGGACTCTTCATCCAAAATTATCTTAATTTTTGTAGTTACTGCAATAGAGTTGTAGGAATAGCAAATAGGATCCTAGGATGCTTTAAAAAAACATTCATGCCCAGAGACAAAGCCTGTGTGATGCCCCTCTACAAAACATATGTTAAGCCACACCTGGATTACTGCTCCTCAGTATGGAGTCCATATCTGAAAACTGAATAAGTGCAGCACAAAGCTGATCAAGTTAAGTTAATTGCCTGGCACAGTGTGCTTAAAATGCAAGCCACATTGTACAATTAAATTAATCTAATGCTGCTGTTTTGTCCCCTTACCAAAAAATTCTGCCCTGTAACTTGGAGAGTCCCTCATATTTTAAGCAGAGTGCTCCAATTTCTGCCGCAATGCTGTTTAGGAACAGCCTCTGATATTTGTTTCATTCAGATTTGCTCTTCCTGCAGCAGCTGTGCAGCTGTTCCCCAACCTCCCCCCACCAGTCCCACCCTTGACCGGCTGTACTTTTGTAGGCACTGAGAGTCACATGACTAACTCCTCACTTTTCCACTTGCAGCTTATACTAAGCTGCCAATAGAGGGAGCCGAGTGACCTGCTTCCTTGTTTGCACACTATTTGCTTATTTGCAGGTTTTAGTGTCAGAACAAGTGCCAAGTACTCTTCTTTTTCCCCTCTTCTCCTGCTCTCACCCCTGCCCCTTTCCCACCCCCCAATTTAATTTGCATTTTACCTGCATCAAACCTAAATTGTATACTACGTTTATCAGCTCTTCTATACTAATTTCTTGCTGTTTATGCCATGTATACCTCCTGTCTCCCCCCTCCTCATCCAATAATTCTGTAATTCTGGTGTGTGACTAGTGCTCACCTGCCTATCTTCACTTTCCCCCCAGGTTTTTTTTCAAAACTCTAATTGTCTTTGGCCTTGCTCCTCCAGGCAACTACCCTGCTGGCACAATGAATCCCTTACTCCTCCCCCATTGGCTATATCTCTCACAGGCACACTGTTATTGGCAGATACATGTGGCCTGATTCTAGCCCGAGATCAGGCTGAAGCCAACCTTTCCCTTATGGCCATACACCTATCTAAAATGACACTTGTGCAAGAAAGGTGAAAGCTAACACCGTTTGGCCCTCCCACTTATCTTTTTCCATCCTGCCTGGAGCAAAGACTGTTAGGATATTTCCTATACTCTTTCTCTCTCTCTTTACCACCTGGTCGTCTTGCCCCAATCATCTACTTTTCTCACTGCTACTTTGAGTGAGGGACATTGAGAGCAACCCCATCCCTGTTAACAACCATATCACCTCTACGGACAATGGCTGGAACAGGCCCTCTGGCTTAACACTTACTCATATGAACATCTGCAGCCTCCCTGCCAAATACCCCAAACTTGAATTATGGGTATCCCTCCATAAACCCCTTGCTCTCTGTCTCTCTGAGACGTGGCTGAAGTCACACCACACCAATGCCATGTATCACCTGGCTGGCTACACCCTGCTATGTTGGGACAGGCCTGGTAAAAAGAAGGGTGGTGGTGGTGTTGCCATATACATTAAGGAAACCCTATCTGCTACTACCTTACTCTTCTCTGAGCCTGCTTCCCCTAGCAAATGGCTAGTCATTAAGATCACACTGGGTTTGGCTAAGAAATTGTATTTGGGGTGCTGTTATAACTCCCCTACGGGGGGGCATAGAAGGTATTCAGAATTTCCTGACTGGCTATGGGACTCTTCTCTCCACCCCCAGGGTCACCATTGTCTTTGGTGACTACAATCTCAATTAACTAAGTGCCCAAGAACCTGATCATGCCAGCCTAATGAAACAACACAACCTGGTGACAGCAATCACCCTCCCCACTCACCTATGCACTCACACCTCTACCAGCACTTTACTTGACTGAGTGATAACAAACCAGGATTACAGGCTACTTCTGGCAGGTACCTTTGCTGACTCCATTAGCGACCACTCCACTACCTATGCTATATGTTCCTCCAAGACTCCTTGCCCTCCTCCAAAGTACATCTCCTTCTGAAATTTCAACTGCCCTGACACCTCCCTCCTCCTAGCTGATGTTAAGGCCACAAATTGGCAGGACCTCTACACCATCACCGATGTATCCTCGGCTGTTGCTTTCTTCACCAGTGCCCTACTAACAATCCAGGACCACCACTTCCCAACTACAACATGGAGAGTTAGAGGCAGGGGTTCCTGATGGATAACCAAAGAATTACTAGTCCTCATGAAAGCCAGAGACCGTAAGTGGACTGAACACAAATTGTCTCCCTCCAGCAGCCTGTGGAATGAATATCGGCAACTGCTAATCAATGTAAACATCGGACTAGATCCTTGAAATTAAACTACTATCTCAACCTACAGAAGGAGTATCTTGGAAACCCTAGAAAATTCTGGGACTCCATTAGCTCCCTTCTAAACCCTCATCAACGTAATAACACTATTCTACTGAACGCTCCTTCTAGCAGCTAACCAAGCCGGCTGAGGCTGCCCAGGTATGTAATATGAAATTTACTGATTTTTCTGCCCTCTTTAGTAAACTTCCGGCAAATGTAGCAACTGGATCAGGGTCATGCACAATATCCTCATCCTCTCCCTGCACTCCTAGTCTCCTCCTCACCCCCTCTTTCTACTTTAAGGCTGTTTACCTAAAGAAAACCTATAAGTTCCAAGGGACTGTCCCTAACCGTGGCAGCTCTGGCTCAGATGGCCTCTTCCCTGTCATGCTAAAGCTAGTCTCCCCTGCAATCTATGAACCTCTCACTTTTATCTTCAACCAGGCCCTTTTCACCTCCTCCATGCCTGACCCATGGAAATCAACTAACGTAGAACCCATTTTTAAAGCCAGAAACCCTCTCTCTCCTCTGACAATTATCAACCAATATCAATACTATCTCACCTATTGGCTTGCGATATGGCTCTGAGGAAACCACTCATGGTGGCACCAATCACTTACCCAATCGCAGTCAGAGCCTTGTGATTTCCCCCTCTTTTCCAGGATAGCCTAACTACCTCCACCCTGAAACAGCTTTAAGGCCTAACAAGAACCATAGAGCTAGAGGAATTCTCTAGTGGGTAGACCAACATGGGTGTCACGGGCAATATGGGGACACTTCCACTTATAGTATAATCCCCTCTTTGGTTGATCTGGGGGGAGGGCAAACCCAGGACTACAGTAAATATCTGGATGGCATAATCAGCACCTTACTTACTCTACCACTCTCGACATAAGAAGAGTGAATGGGGAACTGGGGGAAGGGGGCTGGGAGACCTGAAATGAGATTAAGCAAACCACTATAATAGCCAAGATTAGGGGAGGGTTTAAATTTAGCAGTAAGGGGGGCCCTGAGATACTAGCACTACTGAACCACTGGGGTGGGAAGTATCCCATCCTTCAGGAGAATCTCCAAATCAGAGAGGGGGACCTTTCCCCCACTCTTGGGAACAGGAGATCCCCGATCAAACCACTTCCATTTCGGAGACATGCTTGAGACTAGAGTAGGGTGGTTTTGGATTACCACCTTAATAGTGGAAGCACTTGTATATATAGTTTTCATAGATATGTTAAATGTTGGAACCAGTTCTAGTTTAGACTGTTATATAAATGTTAAATTGTTGTGTGAAATGAGACACTGGAGACATGGTAACATATTGTATTCTACAGTTGTATTAGGAATATTCGAGAAACAGAAATATGAGAGACAAGAGACAACACCTAGTGATAGGGTGATTAAACTTGATAGATTCATCCTTGTGGTTCGTAGGGGAATGGTTCGGGTGATACTACACTGGAGCGATCTGAAAAACAAACAGAAAAAAAAAATCACAACCTTATACAATAAGGATGGAAATAGTAACTAGCTCCATCTTAATAGACAAAGGGCAGATATTATCTTTATGCAAGAAACTCATCTCTCGGAACATGAGCATCAGAAATTGTCCTGGGGAGGTCGATATGTCATTCACTCCTCCTCTCATCCAGGTGGACGTAGGAGAGGAGTAGAAATAATGATACCTACTACCACTCAGCTCATAATAAACAAAATCCATTCAGATGGATTAGGGTGTTTTATAATAATTAAAGTCGGCTATATGACCAGGAGATCACTTTAGCTAATATATACCTACCTCCACAGACTAAAACGCTTATAATCTGCTCGATTCTGACCAAAATTTTAGACTCATTACAGGGACAGCTAATAATGGCTGGTGATTTCTATATTACATTATAGCCTAACCTAGATTAATCAAACCCCCAAAATTTACCACCTTTCCAACTCCGTAAAATTTCTTAAAATGCAACTCGAAAATCTAGGTCTGGTAGATATATGGCTGAAAATGTTTCCTTCTTCCCCAGGATTTACATATTCTTCTGGCAGATTCCACTCATACTCATACTCAAGATTAGACTATTTCTTCACTACATGTGAATATTTTTCTACAATCAACGATATTGCTATTTGCCCAAAAATCTTATCTGACCACCATCCGCTTATGGTAAAACTGGATTTGGGAAAGAAATCTAAACAATCTCTCTGGAGGCTTAATCCATATTTTTTAAAAGATAAAGAATTCACTGAACATATGAAAAAGAGGATTCCTCAATTCTTTGAGGAAAATATTTCCTCCTCGCTTTCGGAAGCCACCCTCTGGGACGCAATGAAGGTTACCATAAGAGGTGAAATTATTGCATACGCCTCGTGGGAAAAAAAAAGGAGAGAAAGTCCAAATATAATGAACTTATTACCATCCTACACAACTACCAACTACTCTACAGAGAAGGTGATAAAGCATTACAAGTCAAAATTAGAGACACCAAAGCGGCTACCCAAAAAATAATGGATACTAAGATCCAAATGTCCCTTATATATCTAAAACAAGCTACCTATAAGGGTGGATCAAGAGGGGCTTGCAGATTAGCTCAGAAGTTGAGATCCAGGAAACATGCAGTGATAATATTAAAAATTAAGCACCCCCAAATGGGTAGGATATTACATAGAGAAGAAGAAATAAGGCAAACCTTCACACGCTATTATCAGCAGTTATACACTCCACAAAACAGTTCATCCCCAGAACAAAGACAGGAATTTCTAACCCATTTACACCTACCAAAACTAACAAACTCTCAAATTCAGAAGCTTCAGACCTCGATAGAAGTTGAAGAAATAAGGGCAGTAATTGCCAACCTATTTACGGGTCATTGTCTGGGCCTGGATGGGTTTACTGGAGAATGGAACAAATCTTTTACTCAGGAATTGATTCCAAGGCTTTTCCAACTATATAGAGAGATAGCAGAAGGTGAACCCCCTCCTCTGACCTGGGACTGTGCCACAATAGCGGCAATCCCCAAACTAAATGGGGACAAATTAGACCTGTCATCATATCACCCAATATCCATTCTAAATACAGATTATAAAATATACATGGCCATCTAGGCAGCCAGATTAGAAAATATCCTTCCAACAATAATGCACCCAGACCAAGCTGGCTTCATTAAGCACAGATCTACAATGGACGACATCAGAAAGTCTCTAGTCCTGATTGAATACATTCAAACCAGGAAAATACTAGCCGCCTTTATAAGTCTCGATGCAGAAAAAGCATTTGCTCAGGTCTGTTGGCCCTTTCTATGGGATACACTTAGGGCATTCGGATTCCCAGATATGTTCTTGAAATGGTTAGGCCAAATCTATCTTTCCCCTAAGGCCTATGTACGTATTAATGGAGGATTGTCTTCACCAATTCCACAGAATCAAAGAACAAGAAAGGGTTGCCCACTCTCCCCCTTATTGTTTGTAATATATATTTTATCCTCCCTTGAAAAAATTTTCTGAAATCACACTACAGGTCCTTAAGATCTGGTTCCAAATACAAAATAAAGAGTCATTCCAACTAATTTATGAATATTGTAAGGTCATTTCAGAGGATGAACTCTTTGTTCCACCTCATACAGACCTGACCTTCTCTCGTTGGAGAAGACTGGGGCTGGAACAGGTTTTCCAGTTTCTGGGCCCTAAAGGAGTAGTATCATTTGAAGACTTAAAACGGAAATTCAACTTATCAAATGCTGACCATTTTAGATACTTTCAAATCAGAAACCATTTACTACGTAATCGTATCATCCAGGTTAAATTGGCACATTCAAACCTTCCCCTTCTAAAACTATTCTCTGATCACTCCTTGGGAAATCATTGGAACCATCTAATTGGAAACTTTAACAAAATTATACGAGACCTAACTAAATAATCAACTAATTCAATACTGGAAAGTTGGAATAAGGACTTAGATCTAAATATATCCGTAGAACCCTGGTCCTCCACAGCTCTTAGAGCAGTTAAGATCGCTCAATCACTCAATCACACATCTGGAGAGAATACTCATGGAAGTGTAGATCCAGATTTTTCAGGACTCCGGCACGGCTAACAAAATACCTTTCGGTTGAATATGGAACTTGCTGGAGGGGATGTGGGTGCAAGATGGCTGACATTGCTCATATTATGTGGCAGTTTCCACTTCTGATGCCTTTTTGGATAAATTTGCAAATTGAAATGGTGGGCAGTTTGGGTGAAAATATTGATCTCTCAGCCGAAATGCTTCTGTTGGCTAGCTACCTGGACCATCCCCCCCATGAACAAAATCTCTCCTACCTATCTTCTTGTTAGCTGCCAAAAAGTCTATTACAAAAAATGGATGACTCAGGACATCCCCACCATACATGACTGGAGATGAATTATGATTTCTTTATACCAGATGGACAGTTTCACAGCTAAAATTAATAATCAGTCTCCAATTTCTACACAGTTATGGCAGAGATGGGTGATGTACCAGATGACAGTAGATCCAGATTTCTGCCCATAGTCAGGATCTGGAGGGGAGGGAGAGGGAGTGTGGGGATTGAGCAGAGAAAACTATATGTCCATAATCAACTTAACAATTAAGGAGCCTTACCAGAATACAAATGTATTAAAACATAAATGTCTCTATTCCAGATTTACTAAATCATGTTAAATGAACTGTAGAACTGCAGTATCTCACAGCATGTCACTGTATGTAAAGTGTCTCATTATTTAAAGGAAAAAAAACTTAATAAAAATGATATTAAAAAAAATACTACCTCACCTTAATAAGCTTCCAGAGAAGGGCATCCATCATCGATTGTCTGAACTGCTCAGGAAATACAACCTGCTGTGCAACCAGCAGCATGGTTTTCACAAAAACCACAGCACCATGATAGCCCCTTGCTCTATTCATTGATCACATCCTTTCTAACATGGACCGTGGTAACGTGACTGGTGCCATCTTCATCGACCTGTCCAAGGCACTTGATATGGTAAACCATGCCCTCCTGTTGTCCAAATTACCCCTACTTGGCTGCTCCCCTGAGACCATGAAATGGTTTCGGAGCTTCCTCTCAGACCATTCCCACCATATCCCCTGCCCTATCTGTCAATATGTGTCCCCCAGGGCTCCATTCTAGGACCCCTTCTCTTTTCTATCTTTTTAAATACCTTCCCCTCTGACAGCCTTAACTGCAACTCAATCCTCTGTGCGGATGATCTTGTCCTCTTCCATAGTGAAAATCCCTCCCTAATATGTCCACTGTCCTCACACATAACTACTGCTCTGCCAACAGATGGTTCACATCCAACCTGCTGTTGGTTAACAAGAAAAAACAAAGATTATGCTGTTTGGGTCCAAGCCCTACCTTGCTAAGTCACATGTTCACGTATGTATGTATGTTATGCTGTTATGTCCTTGCTGAGCCACTCCGGTGGCCCAGGTCGTGCCTGAAAATGGTTCTTTGGACCAGTGTAATTACCTGGTAACCAAAGTCATGCATAAATAAATAAATACATAAGTCATTAAAGGATAAATCATACGAACAAAGATTAGATGAGCTGGCACTGTACACTCTGGAGAGGAGAGGAGAGAGAGGAGACATGTTAATGATGTTTAAAATAATAGGGGATGAAGACTTGATGGATGGTCTTGGTTTAAGTTTTAATATAAATTAGAAAATGGCCAGAATTAATTCTGAAACCTGATTGGCTGAGACTGGCTCCAAGCTGGGCATTTATTTTTCAATAGATGCCCAGCTTAAAATAAGAGCCAGTCCGAGTGCCACTTCACCAGGTACCCTTGTGTAGTGGTGCCCAGCCTGCTTTCTCATTGGCTGAAAGCACCCGGCTACATTTCAAATCTCCGCCATCTTTTTCTCTCGCTTAGCGAGAGCTACTGCCCCACCCAAACACACACACACACACACACACACACACACACACACTCCTCACTTCAGTGCAACCAAAAAAAGATAGCTCACACCCAGGATACTTTCCGCTTGGAAAGAGTGATAAACCATAAATTTCACACAGCCGTCGTCTTGTACAACAGCACCAGTCTCCCGAATGCGCTCTTCCAGTACCGCACTCAATGAGAAGCAAGCTGTTACTCCATTCGCTTCGTGTTAGCAAGCATGTACAATTAAACACCTCAAATACCACACACTCCCCACAGTTAGTCAACCTGCTGCCTCAAATTTAAGTAAGAAATTAATAATTTACATTCGGGCTCTCCCTCGCTATTGCAGCTGCAGCTATCCATCATTTCAGGCAAAGGTCAGTTGCGCGCTTAAGACAGGCATCCTCCAACGACTACGGGATAAAAAAAAAAAGTCTTGCACAAAAGGAGACGCACGATATCCAGACACTGCTGGACTGAACATTTTCTGCACACTTCTTGTTCAGGTCTGTGTGTGCCTGTGTGTGTGGATGTGTGTATGTATGGATGTATGAGTGTATGGGGGGATGTCAATAGATTAGAATAGTTCTGTGAGGAGAACCAACAGGAGCTGGAACAGCCTTTAAAGAAATAGACTATTTTTCTAAGAAAAAACAATTCTACTGCTTCTATTCATCTTTAAACTTATTTCTTTTATGATTTTATTGAAATTACTAACATGGCCATTTTCTAAGCACAATAATACCCTCCAGGGTGGGCATTATTGGGAACATTGACCTTCCAGGTTATAGCCTCCTACCGCGCGTCAAGCCTCATTACGCCCCTTGGCAGTCCGGTATTTCCCAATAATGCCCACTCTGTTGGGTATTATTGCTTACACAAATTACCTTGAGAAGCCATAATAAACAGCTCCATGCTGAGCCTACAAAAATGAACAGCAGGAGAGCCTATTTTACCTATAGAGCCACACACATGTGGAATAATCTGCCAAATGAGATAGTTACTGCAAATACCTTGAATACATTCAAAGCTAAACTGGACAATTTCCTAGTCTTTAAAGGCTAATAATGTGACCCCACTATGGTGGGAGACAGGCCAAATGGGCACCCACCTTCTTCTCTGACAACTGAGTATTGAATCAAATATTGAAATAAAAAATTACAACTGACTACTTCTTAAAGTCTGCATACTGGCTACCCGTTTTGCTCCACTAGCTCTTTAAATCAGTGCAGTACCTTTTGTATGATGTCACACCCAGTGATTTGGGTGTTGACAGTCTTGCGCTTATCAACAGTTGTGCAAAACCTTCAAACCACAGGAGGCCAAAAGACAAGTCTCGTGCCTGTCAAACATTATCAATCTGTAGCAACACATCCCTACATAATCTTAAACTACAGCTTTGAATGTACAAACCTCTGGTGCCAGTGAAACCTCTTGTTATACTCAGCAAATACAGGTAAATCCTGTGTAAAGCTATAGCAGCTTCCTCTCTTGCTGCTGGTCACGGACTGTGAGAAGATTTTAATAATAGAACTGAAAATAAATTGACTTCTTCCGAATATCCTTTTTCATTTATAAATTCTACTTGGGTTCAGTTTGTTCTGTTTGCTCACAAAGTTTATTAAATTTTATAGTGGCATTCATTTAAATCCTTGTTTCCTACTTTACTGTAAAGCCTGTTTTATGTAAAAGCACCAGTATTTATAACAAATAAAACATATGTAACTGTGTGCCTATGAGTTTTTTTACATGCCCTCAGTGTCTACTGACTGCATACACCTCCCAAGCTTGGCTCTCAAGGTTTAGGTGTCAGCGTATACTTTGGTTTAGTAAAAAACTCATAACACACAGTTACAAATGCACTATTCTATATGTAATTACAGGTGACCCCCTTTAATGAATGGTTCTTGGCTCTTTTTCAAAAGCCGTAATGACTGGGAAATGCCATAATAACTGGCTATTATGACTTTTGACAGCTTGTGCTCCACAGTGTTGTTGAAAGCAGAAGTGCAATCAATCCGCTCTCGAGTGTGGCTTTTAAAAGGCAGGGCAAATGTTGAGCCGTGCGTGAGGAGAGACTGGCCACAATTTAAAAAAAACAGTTCTTTGTAAAAAAAAAAAGTAACAACTGCGAGCAGTCTGTGTTTTGAGCTTCCTGGTGCTGACTGGAGACAGCGAGAGGAGACAAGGAAGCTAACGAGAGGGTGGTACCTGTATGGCATGTTGTGGGTGAGAGCAGCAAGGATATCCCATTTTTATCACTGTTTTGTTTTAAGGGGAAGAGCGGGTGTCAAAGCATAGCAATAGGACTCCCTAATGTCTGTTGGGGAGGGGTACACATTAGAGAGTGATTATTGTTTTTGAAAGAAAAAAAATGCAGTGTACTGTTAGTGCATTTTGCTGTTTGGTCTGCTAAGTTATTGTTTACATAAATGGAGGGTGGCACAGTTGCTGCACCAATAATTATAAAAAATTAAAGCAGAGGCAACTGTGTGGTTCATGAACTATTTTTTACACACCCTCAGTGTGCAATGTTTTCATAAACCTCTTGAGCTTCACTCTCAAGGTTCATGGCACATCATAAACCTCAGGTGTGTAAAAAAAAGCTTCATAACACACAGTTGCCTATGCACTATTCTATATATAATAAATGGGTTTCCCTTTTTATGTCTGCTTACGCGATACAGCGCTCAAGAAACATATTGAGATAGTAGAGCATTGCAGAGGTGTAGCAGTGTTGTGGCCAATGCAGTGGATGCTTTAATGGGTGCACCCCTCAGCCACCAATTAACACTGTAGCTGCTGATTATGTCAGTTTCAGAGTGAGCACCGCACTTGAACGAAATCTGCCGCTGCAATCAGGGGCAGTTTCATCATTGCAGTGTCAGCTCCCCCCTCCCTCCCAACCAGGCACACAGAAGGACAACAAATTTAAATGTTAGCTCCCTTCCACTGCTGCTGCTGCCTGCCCTGCACCCTCCATTCCCCATCACACTGGCATATAATGAAACCCTCCCACTCCTGCTGCCTACCCCACAGCCTCCATTCCATGCACTGGCATAAAACCCTCCCACTGCTGCTGCCCTCCCCACACCCCTCCATTCTCTGTTGCTCTGGAACAAAGCCTCCCACTCTCACACTGCTGCTGTTCCACCCCGAACCCTACATCCTCCGTCAGACCGCATACAACCCTCTTCACCCTGCTGCCTCACCCTGCAGCCTCCGCTCCATGCACTGGCATAAAACCCTCCCACTGCTGCTGCCCTCCCCACACTCTCCATTCTCTGTTGCACTGGAATAAAGGCCTCCCACTCCCTCACACTGCTGCTGCCCACCCTGCACCATCCTTTCTCCATTGCACCAGCATAAAACCCTCCCACTGCTTCTGCCCTCCCTGCACCCTCCATTCTCTGTCGCACCGGCATAAAGCCTTCCCACTACTGCAGTCCACTGTGCACACTACATTCTCTGTCACACCAGCCTACAACCCTCCCACTCCCTCCCACTGCTGCTGCCCACCCCACACCCTCTGTTCTCCATCACCTGCCAACATTGGGGTGCTCAAGTCCCATGTCATCATGTATCCCCCCTCCACCATTAATATGGTACACTAAGAGTCCACCCCAGTGTGCCAAAAAATATTTCTTTGATGTTTCCGACACCAGGATGTCCACTCCTGGTGTCAGATGCTCGGTCTCCCCCTCCCACCTCCATATGTTCTCAGCCGACCTCAGGGGTCCCTGGGTTTGCTTTGATCCCCCCTCCAGTACTCTGGCACACTGTGCCGAAATCCATTTTGTTAATATTTCACCTGTAAAAAAGAAAACAGTCCCCTGACTTTTTTTTAAACCTGAAAAAGAAAATGGTCCCTCATCGCTCATACTGGCCTCTCCCCAACCCGCACCTCCCTTTCAGCACCCCACCTCTCACACCCTCACCCATACTTGCCTACAGAGGTCAGGAACAGCAATCTTCTGTGGACCAGGAACATGTCTGCACTCTTCAAAGGCCATCCAGGAACTGAAGAAATAACGGTAAGCCCTATAATGGCAGTCAATGGAGGTTTTCAACTTTATTTAGTTTTTGTTTATTTATTTAGTTTTTTTTAATGGGTAGGGGCACTAGCCAAAACATGACTATTTTCAGGCATGAACCAGGAGAGTACAACAAGGAAAACATGAACGTATTACATCAATCAACAGTAAACAACTAGATAGAGAAAATACAATGACTTAACATGAGTAAACAAATAACATTGGACGCAAGCTAACCAAAACAGTGCAGTAAGCTCAACTTGAGCATAGCATATTATAATATAGTACTAGGACAGGCAATAGTAAGAGCTCTACAGATAGAAGCAATCACAGGTTAGTAGGAGGGAGTAGGAGGACTGGCAAAAGGAGTGGAGGGAGAGGGGATGTGAGGCGAGAGGATGGGGGAGAGAGAAAAGAATGGGGAAGAGCATAAATGGAAGTGAGGAGTGGCAATTTGGGTAGGTGGAAAATGGAAAACCCAAAGGTTTCAGGTGGGGTCAGAACAAGTACATGCATCAGCGAGAGATAAGTACCAGCGCAGTTCTTTTTTAAAACAATAATGGGACTCTGACTGTTGAAGGGCTAGAGGAAGGGAGTTCCAAAGTTGAGTTGCAATGAATTAGAAAGCACAAGAGCCTTTAGACATACAATGTCTGGGAAAAATGAGTAAGAACTTGTCAGCTGATCAAAGACCGTGAGAGGATTTCGAAGGAGACAGTAAGGCAGCAAATGAGGCTGGAGTTTTTCCCCTAATGATAGAGTCAGTGAGGGAGCCAAGAGAGTACTGTCTGCAGGCCAAAAGAGAGAGAGACAATTTAGGTCACTGTACAGTTGGCAATGGTGCTTTAGACGAGGAGACGATAAGGCATATCGGCATATATTGTATGTGACATCCCCCTTGTGATGGTTGGTTTTGTGAGATGCCGCAAAAATAGGAGCCCCATAAGTAAGGGCAGGGAGCAGGATGCCTTTTGCAATAGCCAATTTGTCGGACAGCATTAACAAGTAACTTGATTTATAGGAAACACCAAGTTTAGAGTTGACAACATTGCATGTGGACAGTATGTGAGAACTGAAATCAAGGAATTGATCTAGTAGGACTCTCAGGTATTTAAAGGACCTGGCTACCTCAATGTGTGTCCCACCCAAGTCACTTACCATCAAGGGCACTGAGCAGGCCTTCAACTTTGGAGCAGAGCCTAATAGCAGGGCTTTCATTTTCTGTGCATTCAGCACCAATTTGTGGGTCAACAGCCAGTCCTGTATGTTCTTGAAATCACAGAGAGATGTGAGTTTAGGCTTGTCACACTTGTGGAGCTGATATAGAAAACCAGGTCATCTGCATAAAGAATGGATGAGCTTAGGTTGATATCTCAGCAAATTTTTGGAATTTTGGTCCCAGATGTTCAACATGGGGTTCTTGGGACCCCACCTTGTGAACACTGGTACTGTCATTTCATTTCTCTGTCCTGAAAGTTGATTTCATGGTCGCTGCATGGAATCACCTTTCAGGACCAGTTAACAAAATGACAGTGCCACTGTTTATGAGGTGGGGTCCCAAAAAGCCCTTCTTGCAAATTTGGTGAAAAAACTCCAAACAATGACTGCGTTATGAGCGTCCATTACGTAATATCTACGCACGCTTATAACTTGATCAGTTTTAACTTCATTAGTTTTTAATATTTTCACTCTAAATTTCCAACATTGCCATTTTTTCACACCCCCTTATAAACAGTATAGCTGTCATTTTTTGCATCATTCCTAAAATGTGTTTTTGCACCTGTGGCGCAGAACGGCTTGGTCACTGTGCAAAATCAACTTTTGGGACAGATTAATTAAATCACACTGCCACTGTTCATGAGGGGAGGTCCCAAAAAGGCCATGTTGAAAATTTGGTGAAAACATTCCAAACAAATTCTAGCAAGAGCCAATACAGCTGCAAGCTATTGATATTGTGGGCAGTGACAAATGTGAGAACTACCAATTTTTGCACTAACAACTGAGCCACCTAACTACACTTTCCAATTGTTGTGATACACACACACACTGACTAATACAGATACACATATATGCATATATAATCTAGTGTAACATAGCAGTGCACTGTCTACACACAGTTTTACAGACTAAAGAAAAAAGACATTGAGGGACCATTTTCTTCTTTTCAGGCACTGTGGTACATCAGAGGGTGTTGGGCTGCTACTAGATAACTCATTTAAAACAGTAATGACATGCATAAGGATGAAACTGATCTAGATAGTGGAGGATGTAGACTAACAGTTTTACAGATTAAAGAAAAAAGACATTGAGGGATCATTTTCTTCTTTTGGGCACCTTGGTATATCAGAGGGTGTTGGGTTGCTACTAGATGACTCATTTAAAACAGCAGTGACATGCATACGGCTGAAACTGATCTAGATAGTTTAGGAATGTAGACTAACAATTTTTGCACTAACCACTGAGCCACCTAACTGCACTTTCTAATTGTTGTGATACACACACACACTGACTAATACATATACACATATATGCATATATATATCCAGTATACTATAGCAGTGTACTGTCTACACACACACAGAGCATTGCCACACACACACACACACACACACAGCCTTGTATGGCATTTATTTACTTATGCATCTAACCTGAACTTTTACTGTATTTAGGATGAGCACTGTGCATTGCAGTAATCTATGGCAAGATTGAGTAACTAAGTACTGGACCATGGAGGTGTGGTGGATGTGGTCTATCTGGACTTCAGAAAGGCCTTCAACACTGTCCCTCATATAAGGCTGATTAACAAACTGTGCAGCCTAGGGACAGAGTCTAAAATAGTTCTGTAGGTGGAGAACTGGCTGAATGGCAAGACTCAGAGGGTTGGGGTAAACAGGGAGAACTCTGGAGAGGGAGAGGTAACAAGCAGGGTGCAGCAGGGGCTGTTGTTGGGGCTGGTCCTCTTCAATATCTTTACTGGGGAGAATGCAGAGGGACTGGAGGGGAAGGTATTCCTCTTCACAGATGATATAAAGGTATGCAATAGGGTGGACACTCCAGGGAGTGTTGAAAGAATGAGGGAAGACCTTAGAAAACTGGAGAAATGGTCTGAAGAATGGCAGCTGGGATTCAGTGCAAAAAAGTGCAGGATCATGCACACAGAGCTGTAGAGCCCAGGCCAAAGTATGGACTAGATGGGGAGGTACTGACAGTCACAAAGCAGGAAAGAGACCTGGTAGTTACCATCTCAAAGGGCCTAAGAGAAAGAAGGCAGTGTGATAAGCTGGCCTTGAAATTCTAGCCAGAGTCCTGGATGCGTAGGGAGGGGTATCTGGAGTATAAGGAGGGAGATCATCTTGCCCCTGTAAAAAACACTTGTGAGACCGCACCTGGAATACTACATCCAGTTCTGGAGGCCCCATCAGAGGAAATAACATAGACAGGGTGGAGGACGGTACAATGGAGGGTGCAATGGTGCAGGGCTCATGTATAAGACCTATGAGAAAACACTAGTTGAGTTAAATATGTATTCCCTGAAGGAAAAGGGAGGGGACATGATTGAGACATATAAATACATCACCAGTATAAATAGAGTACAGGAAGGAAGCAACTTCCAAAGTAAGAGATGCTGCAAGTCAAGGTGACACTAACTTTGTTTGTTTTTTTTGTTTTTTTTTCTCTTTTAGATATTTCCTGAAGAAAACGTAGATTTTAACTCTATTTTCTATTTTCAGCATGCATTTAATATAACCATTTTGTTTTGCTGTTAGACCACATGCTGACGCAGCGCCTTGTTTTGGTTTTTTACAAAAGAAGTTAGATGGGGGAAGGATCGCAGGAAATGTGAGAAAATATTTCTTTCACAGGGAGGGTGGTGGACACCTGGAATAGCATATCAGAGGGGGTGGTAGGGGATAAAATGATCACATACTTTAAGAAGGAGGGATATAGACACATGGGTATCCTGGATGCAAGGTGGGGCTCCAGAGTTCAGTTTGGGCATGGGGTCTCACACTAGAGAGGGATTAATAGGGCAGACTGGGTGGTGATGGGACTCTCACCCCCCCAGCCTGACCTCCAACTGAGCACACATCACCCTGCACACCCAGACTCTGCCACACACCCTCTAAGGTCCCAGTGTGAAGATCCACTCTCCCATCAAAGACACGTCTTCCTGCAGCAATGGTGATCAGCTATGAGCAGCCAAGGTGCGCAGTTTAACATATTGTATTTCAATGGGTTTTCAACTGCACTTACCTTATTTCTCATGTATCAGTCACCAGTTTCTGCAGCAAGATGTGTCTTCCATGGGGCAGTGGATCTTCACACTGGGATCTGCTTAGGTGAGTGAGGGTGGAAGTGGTGGAGGCAAAAACATCAGTGGGGCTTCAAGCATGCATGAGGTAAACACAGGGTAATATATGGAAATAAGACAGGGAGGAGGGAGGGTTGCAGAAGATCAGTTGGGGTCTGGGGTGACGAACTAGGCAGTGACTATCTTGGCAGACTGGGTGTGCCAAGCAGTCCTTTTCTGCTGACAAAGTCTATGTTTCTAAGGAGGATCAAAAGGCACTGCCTGTGTACTTTAGTGTAGTTTAAAAAATAAAAAAGCATCATCCAGGATATTCACAGGTCTAAATTAGGACCCACTAAATATTTACTGCAGGAGCTAATAAGTGCCTGGAGAAAACCAGTGGTGTACTGTAACCCACTACACTTTGTGATCACCAACATTGCAGTAGGGATTAGGAGCAAGATCAGTCTCTTCATGGATGACACAAAGATTTGTGCTGAGGTAGATGGGGGGTGGGGCAAAAGTACTTCAGGAGGATTTGGCAAAACTGGAGGAATGATCTCACACTTGGCAGCTTGGTTTCAATGCCAAGAAGTGCAAAGTGATGCATTTAGGAGGTAGGAACACAGGACACAGTTACTGGCTGGAGGGTGTCCTGTTAACAAATCCAAGGAGTAGAAATATCTGGGAGTGCTGGTAACCAGGGAGATGAACTACTCCGCTAAGTGCAGGAAGGCAGCAGTGAAGGCAAATAAAATGCTAGTGTGCATAGCAAGTGGGATTATTTATAGGAGCGGGGAGGTCATCTTGCCCTTATACAGGTCCCTGGTGAGACCGCACCAATAGTATTGTGTGCAATTCTGGCACCCTGTTTGAAAAGGGACATCAAACTACTGGAGGGGGTACAGTGCAGGGCAACAAAAATGATCCTGGGGTTGGGGGACAGACCATATGACGAGAGACTGAGAGAGCTCAATATGTATACCCAGGAGGAAAGAAGGAAGAGAGGGGATATTATTGAGACCTTCAAGTGACTGAAGGGTTTAAACAGAGTAGACACCAGATGTATGTTCAGTCTGAAGGGTGAAAGGGAAACCAGGGAACACTCTATGAAGTTGAAAGGGGGCAGGTTCAAGAGGGAACTGAGGAGGCACTATTTCACAAAACGGGTGGTGGCAGGGTGGGACGCTCTGCCAGATGATCGTATCACTACAGAGTGTTGGGGGCTTCAAGAGGTGGGACAGATTCAAGGAGGGTACAAAGTGGGAGGGGTGTGAGATGGGGAGGGCATATGGGGAGGGGCAGCTGCAGTCTAATGGACTGAAGTGCTGCACACTCAAGCAAACTAGGTAAACCGACTGGCCTTATCTGCTGGCAATTTTATATGTTCATATCACTAAGGCATATTCCAATATACAGTGGTAGTCATACAAAGGTTGATCAGTACTGAGGTATACCTGGGTATACTGAGGCTAATTTACATTGACTTTAATGTGATTCTGCCTCAGTATACCCAGGTATACCTCAGTACTGAGCAACCTTTGTGTAACTACCACTGCAGCCAGATACTAATCATATTTTAAATTGCCAACACCAGCCCCCAGGCTGCTATGTGCATTGTGATCCCATTCGAGCTATTAGGGCCCTCTAATGGCATTTTTTTCCTCTGAAGAAAACTGCCATATTCCTCCTTTAAGATGCAAATGACCCCATAGCACTAACAAGGTGCTGTGCGAAGGTCATTTGCATCTTATTAAGACCTCATTACAGGCCAGGAGCAATGTTTCAACCCCCCCTGCCAGCAACAGTAAGGGCTGCCTCACTGGTCATCTACTAACCCCCTTGCTCCATTCAAACAACCTGCCAGTCTATAATGCAACTTCTCTGGTGTCTAGAGGTCCCTTCTGCCCCCAACACCCCTTCCGGTATTTGTGCAATTATCTCTCATGTCCAGTGGTCTCTCCCACCCCTTGAACACACCCTTGGGTCTTTACTGGATTATTCCTGGTGTCCAGCAGCCCATTCTGCCCCTTGAACACCTCCAATGGTCTTTACTGTATAAATCAAGTAACAACAGAGTTGTACTAATGGAAAATTTATGTAACCTGAGTTTATATGGAGATACATTATTGCCAACTTTTCTGAAGAATAATAGCAGAGTGAAGAGATTAGCCTGTATTATAGCAGGTGTGTAATGAAATGAATTACAAGACAAACTACGTTTAAAACAAGCACTGGGAGCAGAGATACTCTTACAAGGTATGAGTGGACAGCACTCTCCATTGTTGGGTGCAGTTTAAACATTTCCCCAAGTTGCAGCAGTTTCTTTTGCCTCAAATCTTGAAACAGCCTGTGTGTGTGTTACCCTGAGCTGTGCTGTTACAGTATAATCTGGGCAGGGGGCAGCAAGTGTGTGCCAACCCAGTGCCTGGCCACTGATATTTGGCATATTGGTAGTGTCCCATAACAAAGAATTTAAAATAAATTCAGTTTTTTTTTCTTGTGGCAGACTTCATGTTCCCCCAGTTTGCTGCTGTTCCTTCCTCTTTCTGAGTCCTGAAGCAGCGCGGCGTGTGTGTGTGTGTGTGTGTGTGTGTGTGTGTGTGTGCATGTGTGTGTGTTGTACTGAGCTGTGCTGTTTCATTGTGACCTGAACAGTGGGAAGAAAGTGTCTATCACCTGGCAGTGTGCCAGTGCCAGGCCACTGGTAGGTGTAACCTTGGTAGCATCGTATATAAAAAAAAAAATAGAATAAGCATTCCCTTAAGTTTCTAAAATTCCTTCCTGTTCCACCTCCTGAATCCTGAAGCAGCCTGTGTGTGTCATCCTGAGCCTCGCTGTAGCAGTGTGATCTGGGCAGTGGGCACCAAGTGAGTACTAGCTGGCTGTTTGCTGGACCAGTCCTTGACTATTGATGGCTGGCACCTTGGTTGCATCCCTGAAGAATGATATAAAATTTCATTTTTTTCTTGTGGCATTCTTCAGGTTCCCACCAAATTGCATCAGTTTCTTTCTTCTCCTCCCTTGTCCTAAAGCAGCCTCTGTATGTTTGTTGTGCTGAGCTGTTCTGTTGTGCTGAGTCCTGAAGCACTGTGTGTGTGTGTGCGTGGGTGTGGGTGTGTGTGTGTGTGTGTGTGTGTGTCTATGCATGTGGTACTGAGCTGTGGTGTTTCAAGGTGATCAGGGTGCTAGCTAGCAGTGTGCCAGTGCTTAGCCACTGATAGTTGGCACCTTGATGGCACTGTATACACGAGACATGAGGAGGGAGCTACATGTAAAGATGAATATGAGTTCAATAGGTGTTTTCCAATTTTAAAATGACACTCTTTCTTGCATATCTGTTATGCTTGCACTGACAGTTCAAAGCTAGGACACCTGCAAATATAAGGGACAGATTTTAATACATAAACATATTTGTTTTTACATTAATGTATTTTTGATGTGATCAGGTTTATCATCAGTATATTATTTTTCTCAAATGTTTTTAAAACACCTGTTATTACTAATTTTATATATAATGACTCAAGCCCCTTGCCTTGTGGATTCTTTTTGGATTTACATATGGCTTCATACTGTGGCTGTTTCAAGAGGGTGCTTTCACACATATTGAACAGTAAACAGCACAGTTCCACATAAAAAAGTTTAATGTGTTCATAGTGGTTGTGGGAAATGCCAATACTTTTAAAAATTAAAAAAAGCATATTTCAGTTCTGGTAGGGAATATAATGAAAATAAAAACTGATATATTGTTTTTTAATAGATATACATGATTACTAAAAAAAGGTTGACTTTTTTTGGCTAACAAATACTGCTGCATTAGGGCTATTGTAATATATTGTAACTGCCCTGCTTGTATTTATGATTGTACGTTAAATCTTGTATGTCCTACCTGATTGATTCCCGGGATTAGCAGCAGCGGGTGTACTGACTCAGTGTGGATATTGGGCCAAGCGTGGAATGTTGGTACAGGTATGTGATTGCATTAACCAAAAAAGAAGGAAAAAAATTGCTCACTAAAAAACACTGCTTTTTGCAGAGGGGGAGCATCGGTTGGTACTGCAAATACAGAGCCGTTTGAAGGAGGGGGACAGCCACGTGCTCCATTTAAAAGACAGTCCATGTACTTGGACAAAGAGTATCTCACTTGGGAAAACCAGGCATTGTGAGACACATGGAAATAATGCAGAATGCAGAGCCCAGGGCAGAGGGGGGAGGGAAGGGACTGCAAATGGGATGGGGAACATAAAAGCAAACTATGCTAATAGATGGCCACAATGCAAGCCCTTAACAGAATAAGAATTCAAATAGTGATAATAATGTTAGTATTGCAATGTGACAGGAAATTGAAAACAAACAGCGATACTAAAGGATTACGGCCAGGTCGTGTCGCTGCACAGCTTTCAGAGAGTATTTGGTAATGTGTCCCTTGAAGCTGCGCGAGCGAGTGATAGCAGCTGGCAAGCTAGTGAAACTGCATGCGCTTTCACAAGCAGGCATGGCACTAAATGCAGGCAAATTATTTTTACAGAAAAATGCAGAAAATACAGAATAACCACTGAGGACCCAGAGGGTGTGGGGGGGTGGAGCACCCCCACAGAACAAAGCAAGCAGGCATGACAGTAAATGCAGTGAAATTAGGACTCAGGGGTGTGGGGGGTGCAGCGCCCCCACAGAAGAAAGAAGCAATCACTATTTAGACTTTTTTTAATTTTTACAATAAGCAAGACAATATTTGTTAGTTATTTCTTCTGTGGGGGCACTCAACCCCACCCCACCCCCAGGTCCTACGAGTTAAATTGTTGTTGCTATGTACTCCTCAAATCCCTTCCTTCTTTTGTTGTTAAGTGAACTGTTTATATCTTCTGTGGGGGCGCTCTGCCCCCAACACCCCCCCGGGTCCAATGTGGTACTTTGCACACACTGTACTGTACATTACTATAGCTATAATGTGACTATTCTATTAACTGTACTGTGTTATATGACTATTGGGTGACTCGGGCATAGACGGGAAGAGGCGTGACAGAGTGGCGTCGCTTTAGACGCAAGCCTCTTACCATAATACTTTCTTGTTTACTTGCGCAACTGGCCGTAATTCTTCAGTATCGCCAAACAAACTACCATACAAAGCCGATGTGTTTATAGGGTTTACATGTCAGTGGAACAGCAACATCAAAATTGGCTCCAAGTAAACAAAGGACAGCATACTCAGTACAAATAAATACAGAGGTATCTTTTTTACAGGAGGATTGACGAAATTTGGGACGCTTGATTGTTGAGTGACAGTAGCAGAAACAATAAAGAGATGAGACTCATGGTATCACTCCCAAATTTGAGCACACAGTGCTAGCCTTGAAACATTCAAAAAAAGCTACAGTACAACTTACAA
Source organism: Neoceratodus forsteri (assembly GCA_016271365.2). Taxonomy (NCBI): domain Eukaryota; kingdom Metazoa; phylum Chordata; order Ceratodontiformes; family Ceratodontidae; genus Neoceratodus; species Neoceratodus forsteri. The sequence continues at coordinate 1,688,951,096 of CM028130.1, read as the reverse complement.
AAACAACCCCATATAATCTAAAGGTGGAAAAATGACACCGGAAGAAAGAACACAAAGTTGACAACTTTAGATAAAACTTTCATTTTAGTTGCCCCATACTATGCCTGCAGGTTCAGAATCACTGCATGACTGGCAAAGAGCACAGTTGAATCCCTTTTGCTTTAAATAACTGGAGTTCTGGGGGAGTTGCAGGGGAGAGATGGGACAGTGCTGACTCCTTTAAAAAGCTAAAAGTATACTATAGGAGAACCAATTTTGGAGAGACATGGAGATTACATGAAGGTTGTTTTTAAACCACATAATATTCTCTATGATTTTCTTGTTTAGACTTGCAATATTGAATTAAATCATTTACTGATATAGCGGAAGTTCTCTGATATAACTAAAGCTGTGTTCTTTATACTGGTGCTCACAATGGGTACGGCTTTAAATGGGAAATGTTCAACACCAGTAATACTGAATGGCCCTTTACTGAAGTTTGATATCTGTTTCACGATCATACTTTTTTTTCTTCCGATGACTGAAATGAATACTTGAGAAATGGAGACTGGAAGCAAGCTTCGGTCAGAGCCACCATGGCTGAAGCATTACTGAACCGCTCTCTGCTTGCTACTTCTGGTGTCCCTGGTCACAAAAGTTTTTTTTTTTGCCTTGTAGGAGCCATAAAAAGGCTGCATTAATTAAGAAAAGTTTCCTTTCGGCATTTATTTTCCATGGCTGAGGCGTTGCTGAACGTTTCTCTCCTTGCTACTCCTGGAATCCCTGCTCCCAAAAGGGGTTGTTTTTGCCTTGTAGAAGCCATAAAATGGCTGCATTAATTAAGAAAATTTTCTTTACAGCATTTATTTTTTTAATTTTCTTTACACTGCCTTTTGTTGCAGACAACTGTGGTGCACTGTTCTTTGTAAAGTCGGGAGCGGGTGGAGACAGACAGACCATGCTTCTTCCATGTCAGTTTTAGTGGCTCTTTCTCCTTCACTTCACAGGGGGTGAACAGCTCTAGTTCTATGAGAAAGAGGTTTTAGGAAGATTGTTTGAAACAGATAAAACAAAAGATTATCTTAAGGCTGCTGTCACTTGTTTGGCAATACAAAGAACTTTAAAGAATGTATTGCGAGTCTCCCAAAGCAGCAGCTTCTCTTACTTAATACATTTTGAGTACAGACTCATTGCGAGCTCTGGGAGACAACTCAGGACTTAAAGAGAAATAGTGGGCCCATGGCAGACTGCTTCTAACTGTTTTGGAGTTTTGGAAGGATCATTCCGAAACTCCAAAATGGAAGTGTTATAGGGTTTGAATCTGGCAGCTCATTTTAGAGCTGCCGCAAAATGGCTGCAGGCTCCACTTAGGCAGCCGTAAAAATGACTGCGGTTAGGAGCATGCATTGCACACTTTCTAATCATACTCCTAACTTCACCAATTTTTCATATTTGCACTCCATATTTTCAAAATTGCCATTTTTTCACACCTCCTCATGAACAGTACAGCTGTCATTATTCACATCCTGCCCGAAATGAGTTTTCGCACCTGTGGCATCGAATGGCACACTTGCTGTGTGAAATCACCTTTTGGGATTGAGTAACAAAATGATACTGCCGCTGCTCATGAGGTGGGGTCCCAAAAAGTCCATGTTGAAAATCTGGAGCAAAAATATCAAGAAACACCTGGGGCATTAAGGTTTCCAACATAACGCCAACCCTATACAGACTGACAGGTGTCAGGGGTGTGATTTGGGGTTGTCAGCTGTAATGCTCATGCCATTCCACCCCCCCACCCTGCAGCCACTAATCAGCCCTAATGCTCACCCCAATCTCCTATACTGCACCCATCTCAGCTTATTTCCTTATAGAATGGGGTGAGCATAAGGGTTGAAGACCTCAAGGCACACTGTGACACCAGTCAGTGTCTGCAGGGTGGGGTGAGGTGGAATGGCATGAATGTTATGGCTGATGACCCAAAGGCACACCCACAGCACCTGTCAGTCTCTGCAGGGTGGGATTGGGGGTTGCTGTTACTTCAATACTTTACTGTCATTCCTATTATGCAGCTCTCTAACTCCTGTACTACCAATGCCAATACCAGCAAGCAAACATTTGGCATTGACAAATGATTGTTCCCATAGGGAAACTATGGTGCAATTTTCCGTTCTAAAAAAGTGTTTCTGGACGATACTTCTACAGAAATACTATGGGCAAAGATTGAACTGGGGTAAGAGGCCATAACAGTTGGCCAGTGCTATCGAGCCCTGAATCTAAGTCTAGAAGACAACTTAACTTTCCTAAAACATCTAGGAAAGAATAAAATTGTTGGAGATCTAATGTTACTAGGAGACTTTAATTTACCTAATATAAACTGGGATACTCTTGAAACAACTGGTAACTTGGAGTGGAAATTCCTGGAAACAACCTTCAAACTAGGCTTGGAACAATTGGTTTTATATCCTACCAGAAATAATAACATTCTGGACCTCATTTTTATAAATAATGCTAATTTATTATCATCACCCGTTATACTACCCCCTTTGGGTAATAGTGATCACCAAATGATCACTTGCAATATTCTAAGACAAACAAACAGCACAAAAGGAATAACAACACTCAAAAATTACTACAAAGCAGATTATTGTAATATTAAAAAATATTTATCTCAATGGAACTGGGCTAGTGAACTGGAATACCTAAATCTTGACCAGACATGGGAAAAGATGAAGATGAAAATAGATTACTGTATTCACACCTGGGTCCCAGATAGAGTTAACTATAATATAAATAACAAACAGAGAAAACCTATGTGGCAGTCCAAAGAAATAAAGTGTATTATTAAAAAGAAAAATAGAGCCTATAACAAATAAAAAAAACAACGCATAAAGATACTGACTGGAACCAATTTAAAGCACTTGCAAAACAGACAAAGAAATTAATAAGAATGGCAAAACAGAGGTTAGAAAAAAACTTAGCAAATGATGTAAAAAATAATAAAAAACAGTTTTATAATTACATTGGTTCCGTAAAAAAAATCAGATAGGAATTGATCCTTTAAAAATAAATGATACAGTAGTCTATGAAGAAAAAGAGGTTGCTGTAGAACTTAATCAGTTTTTCAGAAATAGTTTTAGTCCAAAAGAAGAAATAATTATTAAAATGCTACCTATGTCAGACTCCCTGATTCTATTTACTGAGAACGACATCATGGATGCTATTATACAAGTTAAATGCAATACATCTCCTGGTCCTGGCGGTATACGTCCTGTATTCCTAAAGGAACTCTCAAAATAACTATCAGGACCTCTTACTCTTTTATTTAATAAATTTGTGAAAGAAGTAAATGTATTATAGTCATGGAGAGAGGCTAACATCACTCCTATTCACAAGGGTGGCAAAAAACAATCAACTAGTAATTATAGGCCCATTAGTCTAACTTCACTTATTAACAAACTTCTTGAAAGATTAATACAAAACAAGTTTATAAATCATATTGCAAATACTGATTGTACAGACATTTCTCAACATGGGTTTACATCCAGCAGATCATGTCTTACCAATCTTATCAGTTTCTTTGAACCTGTCAGTGATGCTCTTGACAAGGGTTTGTCCGTTGACATTGTCTTTTTAGACTTGGAAAAAGCCTTTGACACAGTATCTCATAGGATTTTGATTGAACAACTGTGTAACATAAAACTTGACATCAAATTAATAAAATGGATTACATCATGGTTACACAATAGACAGCAAAGGGTGGTCATTCTTGGACATGAGTCAGATTGGAGTACTGCCATCAGTGGTATGCCGCAAGGATCTGTCCTGGGTCCCCTCCTTTTCAATATATTAGTTTCAAGCATGCAAACATCAAGCGAGGTCTGGATCAGCAAATATGCTGATGATTGCAAACTTGCTTGTATAGTTAACAACATACAGTCTGCAAAAGTTTTACAAGAAAATTTAAATAATTTATTCACTTGGACAATCAATAATAAAATGAGGTTTAATGTAGCGAAGTGCAAAGTAATGTACATTGGAAAAAGTAATCCCTGCTATACATATACAATTAATAACATTAATTTATTTGTTACTACAGAAGAAAAGGATCTAGGCATTACAATATCCAATAATTTAAAATTTAATACACATACTAATAAAACAGTAAAGAATGTCATATGAACCTTGGTAGTATTTTGAAACATATTAAAAGCAGAGATCCCCTAGTTATTTTACCACTATACTCTAGTCTCATAGGTCCATATTTGGACTATCGTGCTCCTTCCTGTGCTTCAGCTTCTACTGGATGTAAAAGTATGACTGAAAGGATTCAGCGCAGAGTAACCAAACGTATTGATAATATGTCTGATAAAGATTACGAGTCTAGACTTAAAACATTACAATTATTTTTTCTAGACTACAGGGCTGTCAGAGGTGACCTAATTTATGTATTTAAATCTCTAAAAAATGAATATATACTTAATACTATAAGCCTTGAAAAATCCCTGGCTATTGCTAATACAAGATCCCACAATTCAAAACTTAAAACCTTTCTTTGCAAGACTACAAAGCGTTCTAGATTTTTCACCCAGAGAGTGCTGCCTATCTGGAACTCATTGCCAGAGGATGTTGTTAACAGTGACAATGTAGAACAATTCAAAGAAAGACTGGACTCCTATATGGGTGACAGGAAATTTTTCTTCCACCGCTAAATCTGCAGGTGTCAAGTTCAAAAACTGGCAACCGCCTTCTGAACTTGTACTTATCTATGAATCTATGAATCTATAATGGCAAACACGCACATGGTTTTTCTGTGCTCTGCACATGCACACACCGCAGTTCATCCACTCCTGACTGCTCCCCGCTTCCATCTTGCCAAAAACTGCATCACCAGATGACCTCGGCAGTAAGTTGTTTTTAGACATGTTAACCATCAGAAATGCGGGAACCATGCTAAATAAACCAAACATATACACATTTTAAAACATTTTAAAATGTTGCTGATTGGTAATAAGGGGACTGGACTTAAACCAAGTCAGACCATGGCTGCACCGGAATGTCTTAAATAATTGTTGTGGCAAAAAAGGGAAACCCAGCAATTATAGAAAATAAAATATGGGGTGGTGTGTTTAAACTCGAAGTTTACACACACCCTTTGCTCTTGGGGTTTATGTAGCATCTATCACCTTGGGTGTGTGTAAACGTATCTTTACACACACCACCCCATACTTTATTCTATATGCAATATGTGCAACGGTTTACTTTTTAATTGTACAAAAATATTAATACAATTTAATAATAATACAACTCAGTTCAAACATTATTGTTTGAATTTCTTGCTTTCATTTTTTTCTGCATTTTCATCCTTTTATAGGTTGGTATATCTTTTTGGTTCCACATATGTTGGTACAGTAGCCCAGTTACTAATATAGGGAATGTTAAGACACACAACATTATTGTTTCTTGTGTGATGTTCACTATTCACTATAGGCATTTTTGTTCTGAAAAGACCATTATCTCCTACTGATTAAGAATGTAAACGGTTCCAGTCTGTATATTTCTATTACTATTAGTGCTCAATCTCCCCCTTGCTTGTGGGACATTCTGCAGTCCTTTCAGATGTATATGTTTATTTGCTGCTGTCATAAGGATGTTCAATTAGTATAGCTGTTTATCCTTTACATTCAGGGGAACTTCCCCAAAGATACAGTGCATGGGCATAACCAGGATTTGGGAATTGAGGGGTTCCATGAAAAAAAAAACATTATTTAGTCCTGATGTTCATATTTTTTTAATAAAATGATAATGGAAGCACCTTGTGAGGGGGTTTCGGGGCACCAAGGACTCCAGCCCCTTGGCCACAGCAATGCAGTGAATGAGAGCCTCTGGTTGTTTGGATGAAGTTATCCCTCCTATGACATCTGATGCTTCCACAGAACATTTGGAGAAAACCACTGGCCCAACATATTTGAGAATGATTAGCCATGTCCTCTCCACAATGCCTCAAGCTTATCAGTGCTCTTCCTTTTGGTGGTTTGACTTGAATGGGAGGGGTGCAAAACAGGGAGTACTGATTGGCAACCATGCACAACCATCCGGTGCTACCATAGAGGGGTTCTCATTACATGAGACCTCCAGAGCAAAGTCCAAGGTGGCATCACTGGCTCGCTGAGCATGTGGTTGCCCAATCACTATTTTTTCTAGTGTATAATTTTTTTATAACTGGTCAGCAATTTTTTACATTGCCAGACCAAGTTATAATTTCCCATTATAACTCACGAGTGATAATGGGAAACACACACTAAGTCAGTCACGGAAACCCGCTCCCTCAATTGCTGTGAGTGTGGTCCAGGGTGGGCTTTCAGTTTCCGAAACATGCTGTGTGTGCCTGTCTGTGTGAGAGTGAGTGTGTGTGTGTGTGTGTGTGTGTGAGGGAGTCACAGACAGTAAATGAAGGCTAGAAAAAATGGCTGCCCAGCAATTATAAATAATAAAAGATGGGGAAGTGTACTAAATTTGAAATTAATGGTTGCCCTCAGTGTGGGATGCTTTAATAAATCCCTCAGACTTTGCCCTCGGCAGGGGCGCAGCTACAAGGGTGTAGGGGGCGCAGTGGCACCCAGGCCCATGAGGTCTGAGGGGCCCAAATCATAATTTTGATGTTTATTCAAACCTGGGGAGGGGCCCTGTAACATCGCCTTGCACCCAGGCCCTCTGGGAATTTGCTACACTACTGTCCCTCGGGGTTTATGTAGCATCCCACACCTCAGGCAACCATTAATTTCTCATTAAGTACACTTTCCCAGCCATTATTGTATATGTTATAGTTTTTTTTTTTTTTTTAGATAGTGTTTTTACAGTGCTCTGTGGCAGCAGCATATGTGTCAATGGTTTCAGTTAAGAACTTGAACTGATTGCTGTGTGTGCAACAGTGCTATGTAAAACACCAGCTGCCATAGAGGATATCTAATCAGCTGGAACATTGTTGTACCACAGAAGGGTACAACTGTGTTCCATGACCTTTGAACTGTGGTACAATGACATTTCAGCTAGCATGGAAATCCATGAAGAACAAGCCCTCACTATGCACTATATATAGAATAGTAGATGGGTGACCATCCACAACAAGGCTGTGTTTCCATCGAGGGAGTTGACATCATACAGACCTCAAGAGCGAAGTTCGAGAGGTCTGTGTGATGTCATCAACTGCCGAGATGGAAACCTAGCCTTCGTTGTGGTTGGTCACCCATCTACTATTTTATATATAATATGATTGCCCATTAAAAGATTGAGGAGATCAATTCTTTTTTTTTTTACCTTCAGCATTTTTCTGCTGACGCTCCTGCTCATGCGCACTAACACTCTAGCCTCTCCAGTCTATCCTGCTCTGTACGGTTTGCACAGACTCCGACAGTGTCAGGGAGAAGAATTGTTGTGTGGCAGTTATGAACACCTGTGGCTGCTTCTTCACTTTTTTTATGACAAAAAAAAAGGTTTACTTTATTTTTAAAAATGCGAGGGTTCCCGACCATGTCTGAACTACAGCAGTGCATAGCTCAGCACTCACTAAGTCGCATCACCATGTTTTTTAAATTTTTTCCATGACAGCGTAGATTGCACCAATAAAATTGCAGGACGTGTCTTAAAAGTTGTTGTACTATCGATGTGACTTCAGAATGATAGTACAACAACTTTTTTGACCTTTGAACTGTCCTACAACAGGATTTGGAAAACCATCATTTTCCATCAACAATAAACCCTAACCATGTACTATAATCTGATTTGCAGTTTCCATATGAATTGGTGCCACTTAGAGGAATAGGTAATCCTATGGTCCCCAGCTTTGCTTTTGCTCAATCCTCTCTTAATATTTGAAGGTTATTCTCTACCTCCAATTTTCTATGTATCCCATCTGAATGGTGTTCAGCATTTTATATTAACTGGATATTTGTAATTTCTGTTGGTGCCCTCAGCAATTTTCCTTGTTATTAATATGATCTCTTGGAACTTGGTCTTAGCATTTAAATTTTTTTTGCTTCTGCTGGGCATAATCTTGGATATGTAAAAATAAACATTGCTCTATACCAGTTAATCCATACAGTATCTCTTGTTGGCTTGTTTACAGGAGACATCCATTAACAGCAACTACACTGCAGGGAAAATTGGTGGGAATGGACATTCAAATGGCTCACTGGGGATCAGAACTTTGAACTAGGGAGGGTGAATGCTTGGTATAGGAAAACTCAGATTATATCACTGTGTCCATTTCAAGCATTCACCCTCCCTCGGTTCAAAGTTCTTATCTCTGGTGAACCATATGAATGTCCAGTAATGTTGTTTACATTTCTTAAGATACTGCCTCAAGTATTTGAATGCCACTCTAACTCCTGTCAATGCTCCTATCTTGAGATATTCTCACAGTAGCTGGTCAAAGAGGGCAGTCATCAATGGAATTTCTACAGACACTTCAATTTCAGTTTCCTTTCACCTAGATTCATAGTGAGGAACATCACAATATTATGTATAATGTGTAGTGATGTCACAATGTTTTACTTCACCGGTGAAGCTCCAGTGATGTTACAAAATTTGCATCTGCGAATTACTTCACCAAATTCTCACTCTGCTACTTCACAGTAAGGTTTCCTATCAGAAGGGCACCTTTTCAGGTAAGCTAGGCAATGTTATGGAGAAGTGGCAACTTCACCAGGAAATTTAGGTAAGTTTGCATAGAAGAAGAGCAACTTCACCTGATGAAAATTTTCCATAGTCAGCACTTTGCAAATTTTGCCTACTTTTACAAATTAATTTGTGAAGCAAATTTTGGGCAGTTCACCCATCTCTAGTAATGTGGTCGAGTGACACATACTGGAATACAAGTATTGCAGATGATAATTTATGTTAGCAGACTGTGCACTGTTTAATAAGCTCTTTGATACTGCACTGCTTCTTTCTGCTTGTCAAAATGTAAGTAAAGAACAGCATAGTGTCCATGGGTATACTGTTATGTGAGCAACTCAAACTGAGTGACTCACATTTGAGTGACTCAATTTGGACACCTGCCAGAGAAGCGACCAAGAAGGAATAGCGACCGTGTAGGGAAACGGCGAAAGAGAGTGACTAGTGAGTGGTATATGGCGAGGGAGGGTTATCTCTGTAGGGTTATGGGGCATTGTTTTTCAAGCTCAGTTCTGAGTCACTCCTGTGGTGTGGTGGCTAGAGCTACTGCCACTGATGCTGGTGGACCCGGGTTTGGAACTGCATGGTCCACTACTGTGTGTTTTGTTTGGGGGGTGTTGTTTAAGGTATAAAAATGTTGTCGATGTTTTTGGACGTCTCGTCCCCGTGAATGCCTTCCTGGTGTTTCTTCCCCTCTTGAAAATGTGCTCCCCCCGAAATTGGTTATTTTAATTTTGAAGTGTGCAGGGGGCAACCCTCCTTGGAAAGTGGGTTGTGGGGGAGCGTATCCCCCACATAAAATTTAAGTTTATATTGTGGCATCCAAGGGAAATTACAGGCCCCACTTATTGTTATTTTACTGGTGGTAGTAGTGCACATCACCGTTTGTGGTTTTCAGCTATATGCACTCGCTGTAATGTAAGTCACCTTTTAATTTTCACCATTATGACATGGAACTGTGTCCATGAATTTAACATTGAGAGATTTCATTTCCTTTCTACATCTGTGAGATTTACTGAGTTCAGTCTTCCCACCTTAGGTTTCTTTTGCACATGCAGCAGTCTTTTCACTTCCTATATATGCTGTGCAAGCTGCTGCTGCTGCCTCTCCCCCCCCCCCAACCAGAGTCATGCTACAGCAGAAAAACACTGTAAGGTGCAGCATGTACATTGAGCTAAACTGATACACATACACCAAAGCGAAAAAAGTCTTACTCTCACGTATTGCTGGCAACACAAAATTTGTCCCTAATCTAATTTTTACGTCTGCAGTGGATGTAGCCTGCAGATGTTTTGCATCCAAAAAGGACCTACGTCATGTTTTCCGTGTAACCCCTAGATGGCGCTGTCCCAGGGGCTACTACCCCTGCCTGATTTGCCACTAACAGGTTGAGGGGCCTGGATCCGATGGCGGGTGCCTCCACCCAGAGGTCAGGGTTTGCAATAGTTAAACTAATTTGGTCACAGCCCTCTGAGACACTGCAACCCCCCTTGCTTCCCACTAGTGGCCCACACAATATATCAGAATTACCTTCACAGTATACACTTACCCCCAGGACTGGTTCAGGCACTGGGACCCCCTGTAAAATAAGATACAGTGCAACAATCACAGTACAATACTTTAACATAGACAAATACCTCAGGCAGTATAACTTTACTGAAACAAGCAGCTCTGATTTATTTAGGGGATATAACAAGGACAGGGGAAATCAGGTTAATTAGCTTATCACTTTACTATCTATTTATGGCTCTGTGCACAGGCCTATCCCTACCAGTTACTGTCCCTGGTACCCAAACCTAGTGGCTAGTCCAAACTGTGGCAGCTGGTAGGGGCCCTTTCACACAGAGAAAAGAAAAATTAGTTAAACAGTCAGCAGTACAGTAATTCCATTTGGATGCAATGTGGCAATTCAACAGGGAGCGACCCTGAATTAGTACTCACAACCTCCAAACAAGATAGGGTCCTTCAACGTCAGCAGGGCTACTCTTGAGCTACACAAGCCTCCTCACACATTTATATGGTAAAAAGAAAGTACTATACCAGGCAGGCTGCTTCTCTATCCCGATCGCAATTACTGCACAATACCCGGGAGAACACACAGCAGATTCAGTTCCTGACAGACCGAGCGCAATTCAGCAATTTCTCCAGTCTTCTACAGGGTGAGCCTGGTTTCTACTCTTCAGATATCCTTTGATTCTCTTCACAGGACGGATTCAGTCCTAACAAGCAGTTACACAAGCTGCAGACCGGAACTGGGGCCTTACACACGCTTCCGACTAAACTGCACACTTAAAAGCACAGGGCTCCTTCCTCTTCACTGCCAGAGCTCAACTGAAACTCCAGCAGACAAAACCAGGCACTTCCTTTGAGTTCCTCCCAGTTCTTGGCTGGATTGGCTGTCACTCACAATAGACTGCCCCTACTGGTCCAAAAAGGCGCTGAAGTCCAAACTACATCTCCCAGAGTCACTGCCCATACAATCCTCTTGTGGCTGGCTCAGATTATGAGTCCAAGTTCTGATTCGTCCAAGGCACCATTTTAGAGCTACCTTAACCCACACTGATTGGTCCAGTTCAGCAGTTCAACACTAGAATGGGGAACTAGGCAAACACAGTTCTGACTGCAAAGAAAGCAGGTTAGACAAACTGTAATTTCATCATTACTCTAAATGATTTCTGGCAAACAGTTACATCTTTCAGATAGGTCCCTTTGCACTCCTAGTGACTGCAAAAATGGAGTGAATTGGCAGCAGCTCGAGTGGTACTCAAGCAGAGAAGCACACAGTCCCCCCATACAAACTAATTATGTCTGCAAGCAGACAGCTCTTAAAGAGACAGTACCAGAGGCTCTAAAAACACTCACTGATAAATGGCTTAAACGCCAAACACCATTCAGGCTTGGAGCATTCAAGCAAGCTCCTGGAAGTCTTTTGGGAACCCCCCATTTGCAGGGGGGTTACATCCATCTGTATAACATGATGAAGTGTTAAAATAGTTTCTTCCGTGGAGAGCCCAATTACTACGCAGACTGTATGAGGTATGGTAGTTGAAGAGCCCTATTTTCTTGGTGCTTGATGTCTTGAGAGGTCCCGTCCCCCAAGAGTATTGTTAACCCACCCCAACTCCACCCCCTACCACTCACTGTATTTTTCTCAGTGCTTGGAAGAGGACCTCTCCCCCAAATCTCCCTCAGGATTTGATGTCTTGAGAGGTCCCCTTCCCTGAGAGTATGGTTAACCCACCCAACTCCACCCCCCACCGCTCACTGTATTCTTCTCTGCTCTTGGAAGAGGTCCCTTCCCCTGAATCTCCCATCTGACTGTCCCAAAAGGGAAAGAAAAGTACTGTCCACTTAAAATTCAACACAAGATCATATTTAACTATTTGTAATGGGCCATTAATGGCAAACGGAAACCCAGAGAAACTGCTTTTGTCTGAGCTAGCTTACATCTCCTTAATTTAAGAGTCCCACATGTTAAAGGCCAGCCCCCTCCCACTCCTCCACACACACCTTTGGGTAACAAAGGGTTGAGAGGCAGGACGGAGTGCCAAGCTTGTTATTGCGCTTAATGTAAAATTCCAAAGATGATAGGAGCACTTTTTTACTCACCCATGGTAAATTGCAGACATCGCAGCATAAAGAGCAGCAACAGAACCCTTTCGGTAGGAACCTCTTTAGTAGTAGCAACTCCTCTCATATTTTGTGACAACCGGCTGCAAAGATGAGTGCAACCAGCAAAGCCTTCTTGTTCACTGTGTCCAAACCTGCATGTTGGCCGAGAGGTGAGCTGATTCTGGAGTTAGTGTGGCTAAGGAGTCAGGTTTTGTTAAAATAACTTCCATTTACTGCCATAAAGAGGTGCTGGATGTAACGTGGGCTACCATACACTATACTATATTTTAAGATTATGGTTTTTCATGGAAAAAAAAACACACATAGACATGTGTCAGCCCTTCTGGCCCGTCATGTCTGTCCCTTACTCCATGGTGTCCTGCAACATGATTTGTTAACAAAAAGGGAGATTCCAGTTCACTGTATATTTTGAAATGGCTGTTGTAAAATAAATACATAAATAAATAAAAAATCTACAAATCATATCCATTTGCGAATCCATGTCTTAAATGAAAACAGCAGCTCATCTCTAAAATGCACTTTTAAGTGGAGCTCACAGGTTTTATTGTGAATGCTCAGCCAGGATTGGGGTGAACTTTATACAGCTTACTTACCCAGAATAGCTGAGAGGCAACACCTCATTTCCAATGGGGACCATCGTCTGCCCATTCCTCTGCTGGGTAGATTGGAGCATTCGGAGGTTAAGTGACTTGCTAAAGGACACACAGTAACAATTCGGCTCTAGCAGGAGTTAAACCTGTGATGCTCTTATCACGAGATGAGCAGCACACCAGTGTGCACAGCTACTGTTACATGCACTTACCTACCAGGGAACGAGTCGAGCAGCAGACAAATGGGCAACTTCCGTAAAAGCAGCAAGTTATCAATATATGTGAAAGGCATTGCAGGAATCAGACATAGCGAGGATGTCTGACAAACTGGATGCTAGAACAGGCATTTCACGTGCTAAATATCAAATAATACATGCCTGCATTCCATGCATTTATGAAAAGTGTACACACAGAGAAGTAATTTGATACATTGGTGGTACAATAGACAAGAAAACACTACTCAACTGTTTTGCTGCTGTATGGCTTACTTTTTTGATTCCTGCTACTACCATTCAGACCAACATGCATCTTATCCCCACAGTGTCACTGCTACCAAAATTGCAAAGTGAATGGTTGAGACACTCAGGGCATGAGTCAGGGATGAGTCAAATAAAAATATATAGAGTAGATCACTTTGACAGTTCTGGTGGCTGGGGAAAAATGCCTTTCTCAAAAAAACGCTTAAAAAAGGAAAAAAAGGCAATGCAGACAAGCTATTACTTCGGTTCAAATCCCACCACAGTCAGCTACTGTATTAGTCGACATACCATCCTACAGGAACATTTTGTCACCTCAGCATGTCATTTCTAAATTCTCACTGAAAATGAGACTTTAAATTACAAAATCAACACAGAATAACATTAATGTCATTGAAGCTGACTCACCAAGAATCAGCCCCCACCATAAAAAAGGGTAAAATGTTTGTTGTTGGATCGTGAGTGTTTCTTTACTCTATGCACTGCTGAGCTGTCAGACTACATACAGCCATGTCACCGGTGAAGTCTGTATTTGTAACATGGCAATCATATCAAGTCTACAGGCATTCATTCTGTTGCAAATGTACTGAAAATAGCCTTTGATGTGCAGGCACTTGAAGGATACAATTCACAGGCAGACTGCATGCCTTGAAAGTACATGGGTGAAAAATCTGGAGCGGACAAGACTACATTAAGGGCAGAGTATATTCCCAGCCTTGTCCAGCCATGTGTAACACATATATCCATACCTCATGCAATACACATTGTTTTGGTGCTGCTGATGTGCAGAGGTGCGCTGTTCATTTTCTGCATTGCAAGGGCTGCACGACTTATCACAACATGTCGCCTCTAATCTGGGGCAGGACAGCTCTTATTTTGCCATAAACTTATTGCAGTGTCTGCTTGCCTGCTGTCCATGGGATATGCAAGTGCAGCATTTGATGCAATAACAGGGGCTTACAATCACCACCGAATGCAAACTAACATAATGAAAGACGTCATCATTCCTGTCCAGAGTAATAGGCTTATCGAGGGCTGTGTCTCTTCATAAGTGTGTGTGTATGCATTTGCATGTGTGTTGGGGAGTCTCATTAGTTAGTGTGTGTGTGTGTGCATGACAGAGAGGAAGAGTGAGAGCGTGGGACAGGGGTAACAGGCCAGGTGGCGGGGGTAGCAGTCCCACATCCCGTGCTCTCTCATAACAATTCACAGAGCTTGAAATATTAACTATAAGATCTGTATCTCAGGCACTGCTTAGATTGTATAACAATCCTCTCAGAGAAATTTTCAAGTTTTATTTGCTCCACTAATTTCGCTTAACTTAACATGCTGCAGTGTCTCACATCACCCATATTTTAACAGCAAAGCGGGGTTTGAACCATAGATTGTTTGATGGTTTATGGATTCACTGGCTAAAATGCACTTCACTAACAGTGGTTGTCTCAAATGTCCAAGTTTACTCAGCCGAACAGTATTTGTGCCAAAAGTTTGTGCATGGAGAGGAAAGCAGCAATAAATGAACAGTTGTCGGCTTAAGCTGTATGTACTCTAAACAGCCAAGCACAAAAATGTCACTCACAACAGTTGAAACTTAGACACACTCTGAAGGAGTCCTGTGTTTATAGTTCAGCGTTAGAAAAAGACACGACTGCATACAGGCATAAACTAAGGTACTAGATTGACTACTCTGCACTTGACACCAACGGAGACACAACATGTGGGAATGATCTTTCCTACGGTAATGCAAGTGCAATCAATCTTTTTTTAAGTTATTTATTGTCAATAGTGATCTGGCTGCTGTATAGCCCAGATGTTAGAGCAAGGAGCTATGAATGAACTTGGTGCATCCAGAAGACCTGGGTTTGATTCCCACGATTTCCACTTGCATATTGTGTGACCCTGATCAAGTCACTCCCACATCCTGCTTCTGTATGTTTTCATACAGCCAGGCATTTACAAGATAAATGATCTTTATACGCTAAAGTTAGGATCTCTTTCTATCCTCTGACAGCCCAGATCTTCTCATGTGTGCTCTCAGCACAGAAGCACAGTATTTACAAGATAAACAATCTCCCTATCCTAGCTGCAATTTGCAGAGAAAGGCATTTTTACATCTGAGTCTGAGTGCCCTATTGCAGTTGGAAGCAATGCGTGCAAGAATGCAGCCTGGGTGGTGCATGCTGTGTGAGCAATTTCCCTCTATGAAATTGCTGAAAGCACACAAAGGTAGAGTAACAAAGTTAGGAGCCCTTCCCATCCTCTGGCAGCCCCATTCTTTTCATTTGTGCTCTTAGCACAGAAGCACAATATTTACAAGATAAACGATTTCTCTATGCTAGCACCGATTTGCACAGACAGGCATTTTTATGTCTATTGTCTTGTATTTACTGCCTCGTCTGATGGCTAAGCCCACACGAAGGCAACATGAGCAGAGCCAATGCAAACTGGGCTAACTGTCCTCCAGCACACACAATGCCTTCTGCATTTCAAGCAAATCGCACAGAGGGACCGGTTTGGGCTAACCAATTCCTTCTGTCACTCGGGACAGCCACAGAGAAGCAACTGAGCACATGCTCGTTTTGAAGCAAAGGGAATGGGAAAAGTGGGTAGAATGTATACAGACCGGGTAGTGTAACAATGTAACTCAACTGTAGATCGGTAACAATGCAACTGAGGAGTTTCAATGTGTTTATGTGCCTTTTTGGATCAGTACAAATTGTGTCTTTCTTGAATATAATGCAGTAAGGCAAGCTAAAGTTCAAGATATGTAATATATCAAGCTGTGATATTTGATGCAGATGAGTATACCATTCAGATCTCCCTTTTAGTCTCTACATCATGCTCCATATTGCCTATTAATGTATATCTACCATATATAACAAGGTTTGTGATACCTTTACAATGATAGATATGTTTTATTTATCAGCGTTCCTTTCCTTTCCCATTTTATATAGACCGTAAAATGTCTCACCTCAGGATAGAATGATGTCCTTAGAACTTCTTTGTTTAAACCCTATGCCTGTCATATGATGTATTATTCTGAAGCTGCCATATGTACCAATGTTCCTTTTTTACATATAAATACAATAAATAAACATGATTAACTTAAAAAATGAACAATATAGAAGTGGCATATCATGGAGCAGAAGCAGTTTTCAGGAACCGAGGGCTAATGGCTTGGACACCTCGGGACACTATAAATTAGCCTGAATTAAGCAGCGACCGTGTTTATTTCACTTTTCCCTGTTGTCTTGCTTTTACTGTTGGTTCCTTCCAACCCTATTTAGTTCTCATGGAATTGCGTGTTTTGTATGGATGGTAACAACATGTAAATGGCAGATTTTGTTTTCCATCTCCTGCAGTTCATGCAGGAAAAATTCATGCAGTTGTTCTGCTGCCTTTCTACAGATCCATGAAGCCTCAGAGTTTAAGCATATGAGTTTTATGGCCACTTAAAACAATGAACCCATCTGTATTTTGTTTGTTATAAAGGTTAAATGCCATAGTCTCTTATATGAGTATTTGGAATGGGATGTTCTGTTGTATATTGTTTGTGAAACTGTAACTTCCCAGGCCTTGCCTGAAAATGTACAATTTCTTGTCTGGTGCACCTGGTCAACAATAACAAAATAAATAAATAGCATCATGGACTACTGATTTGTTCTCTATAGAACTGTTGCATCGACATGTCTTGACTTCATACTGTGGGTTCTCAATGTGTGTTCCCCAAGTGCTGCTGTAGGAAGGCCTCATTTATCCTCTCTCGGTCTCTGGTGGGCTAAGGATAACATTGATTAGCAGTGAACATGCTCAACTTGTTTCTATTGAGCTACTGAGTGTGGTCTTAAATAGCAAAGGTCACATCCACATGGAGTCAGTAGGAGGGCAGGGAGTTCCAACTGAAATAGTGAAAAGTTAGGGGAGCCAGAAAGAGCTGTTGAGAACTATTATGTAAGCTCTTTGCCAAGTCGATCAATTCTACGAATAAATCATTTAAATACCTCAATGAGCTTCCCAGTATAAGAGGACAATAAAGGCATTCATGTTAAGCACTCGTATAATAGTGCAGCACATGAATGCTTTTTCACTTCTGGTAAGCATACCTGCTGTTTTTATTTTCCTTTTATATACTGGATGTGTTGGTTTAATCCCTTTAACATGTTTTATTCCTTACTGTATATTATTAGTGTTATGCGCCCCATTAAAGAAAAATAAAATACATACACATCAATTACAACTAGAATCAGCAGAGAATAAAATCAGTATTATAATGCAGGATGCCAAACACATTTAATCTGAATAAAATGGGTGTCTAAATAAACTCTATTTGTGGGGACTGAGAGCATCAATGTCTGAAGAAGTATTATGAAAGTATAATAAACCAGCATTACATTTAATAGCATTAGGATACACACAGAATTTAGTTTGTAAGTGTTTGTCGGCTTACTGAGTGTGAGTGACCCTCTCAAACAGTAGCTATGAAATTTTTTTTTAAATGGGACATAGGTATTATCTATCTATCTGTCTAGCCATCTACTGTATATTATAATGATCACGCTCACCTTGATTCTTATGAAAACATACATTGTTTTAGTCCCTGGGTTGTAAAAATACTAATGCCATTCGGGACAAATGACATTTTAGCCCCAGCAAAGAACACTGTAATGCCCTGTCAGGCAAAATCAGTTCACCAATTTGTAGTAGGAACTGATTTTGCAGGGCACCAGTCAATATTTCCCCTTGCAAATATTTGCACACAAATAACATTCGGATGAATTGAAACTAAAAGATTTATGGCCTATTACTAGGGTGCTTTGTTTTAGATCAGACTTTATCACTGTTTGTCTTTTCAACTATGCATTAATTTCTGTGTTTAAGTTAATTTCTGCAAAATATAGCTAACTCTCAGGTTTTGTTGGTATCAGTGTTGCAATATTTAGGCCTCTTACTATATATCTATATCTATATATATATATATATATATATATATATATATATATATATATATATATATATATATATATATCAATATACACATATATGTACGCGATGGTTTGATAAAAAGGTTGTAAAAATATCGGGTGAGTCACATTATAATCCAAAGAGTTCATTGTGAGAAACTAGATCATGGAAGGATGATCTTTTTGAGCACGAGTTTTTAACCACAGTGTCACACCATTCAACGTTTTCCTGCAGGGGATATGAAAAATGTTCATTAAAAGTTGTCCCATCTTCAAGTAAAATAAACTGCTTCTATTTCTCATCTTATATTGACAAATATATGATAGATTGCTATTCCAAATACTAACATACTAATTGCCAGCATATTGGGCCTTATGGTCTATTGAGTCTGCTCGAACTTCAGATCCCATGTTGGGAACCAGACCCCCCCTTGTGTACCAGAAAACCCTGTCATCCCTCCCCACCCCTCTGGGCCAGGCCATCATCTGATGCATCCCCTTTCTGTATCTGTCCCACCCTCTTTTGAAGCCCTCCACCGTGGAAATCTGAACCAGCTATCCAGGTAGCATGTTCCAAGGATCCACCACCCTCTCAGTGAAAAACCTCCTTTTCTTTCCCCCCTCATCCTTCCACCTTCCAGCTTCAAACCATGTCCTCTGGTGATACCTCCCTCCTTTAGTTTAAAGATTCCCTCTGTGTTTACCCGATTTATCCCCTTAAGGTACTTAAAGACCTCAATCATGTCCTCCCGTCTCTCCTCTCATTCAATGAAAACAGGCCAAGCTCCTCAAGTCTGTCCTCATATGTCAAATCCACCAGCCTCGTATCATCTTGGTAGCCCTCCTCTGTACCCTCTCTAGGAGCTGTACGTCCCTCTTCAAGTGTGAATGTGAATGTTCTGTTATACTCGAATTAAAGCAGGCACCTTTTTTACATTTCCCACTATCCAAATATAAGGGAAAAAAAAGGTAAGAACTGCAGCGTGTTTCCTTTTTTGGTCTGTTTGTTTATAAACCCTGTTTATTGGTACAAAAGCATAAAAAAGTACAGTACTTACAATTTCAGAGATTAACCTTGAGCTGGTGACAGGTTAGGACAGTAAGGAACCCAGCAGCCGCTGGACTTGCCTTTTCTAATGCCAGTTTGACTGTTGAGTCTTCTGAAAACCAATAACACCAAAACACCATCTCACCCATTTAATATTTATGCTGTTCTCTCTCTCTCTCTCTCTTTCCTCTCTCTCTCTCTTTCTCTCTCTCGTGAGATACATATATATATGTATATGTATGTATATCTATATATATATATATTTGAGGCAAAAAAATCCATTAAATGCATTAGTTAGGGTTGTTCCACAGAGACAAAAGTGAGGAAATTCACTGCTAGGGTTGAAAACCCTAACTCCGAATTCACCCCTCCCCCAGCACCACACACACAGACACACACACACACATGCAAGTATGGGGGAGGACCAAGTCAACACAACCAATGACAGACATCCAGCAGCAGGTGACAGAAATAACAAACAATTGTCTAAATGTACTACGAGACATCCCCACCCACCTGACCAGGTACTGCATGCTCAGTGGAGATCAACAGCAAAACTGAGGCTATGTACACCAAACGTACATCCCTGATTGCAGCTGCACACACAATATACCACACTCTAGTAGTTGCATGGCCTTACTCACTCATGCCCCACACCAGACGACACACATGTGATGGGCCACCTGAGCAATAGAGTTGAGCAAAACCAAGGAATAGTACAGGTATAATATCTCTGATTATAACAAGAGTTTGAGAAATGCAGCTTTCTAATTGACTGTAAACATTGTAACAGCCTTATGCTTAGTTTTTATTAACATACATGTAGAGCCTAACCATATAATGAACATGCTTTAATGTTGTTTAAAAAAACAGTTTTATTATGATAGCAATAAGCCACTCCCAGGTATTATGTTAATGGTCAGTTTATCACTGTCTAGTGACATGTGGCACTCAGCTACGCCTCATTCAACATTAAACCCACATGGTGATTAACAGACCATTTAACATAACCGTTGGTCATGCCTTATTGCTTAATTGTCTTTATGACTAGATACTCTCCCTCTGCTAGGCACTGCAGGAGTTTTGCAACACAGTGTCCCACCCAGTTACACCATACTCTGTCTACTTACTGGAGAATGGCTGTGAATATGAACTCATGAAGATGAACAGTGCAACTTGATCATTACAGTCATTGAAACCATAGTGTGATTATAACTGAAAGAGTCAGTGACAGAGAATAACCCTTGCCGTCCTAGTACACTTATCCCATTGTGAGTTAAATCAATACTAAAAGACATTCTGTTTATATCTACACTATACCTACTTGATTGCTGTTGTACCACAATTAACATAGTTATCACTTTGATAGCATCAGTAACAGAAGTGTGGCAAACCCAAACACTACGTATACAGCCTGAGTATGAAACAACTGTTAAAAAAATTATGCTGTGTCCATAAGTAGCATAGATCACTCATTGCAACAATAGTAAATGTATCACTATTTGAATAAGTTAGTCATCACAGATGCAATGAGATTGTCTTTATCAGGTATAACATACTGAGTAAGTGCCTACAGGAAAATCTATCCTATAGACATCTCCGATACAGGTACGTCATTGTTGGCTCAGTAGTCCTATGATATTTAGAAGTTGCTTGGCCTGATCCATGCAATTACATTGTTTCTTACAAAGAATACTTACTGCATCTTTAGTACTGAAACACACTGAAGGTCTATGTACAGTATGTACATTAGTAGTACAGCTTCATCAGTAAGAATGCATCTGATACTGGCAGTACGAATTTCACAGCATTGAACAGGCAATGCTTTTCCATACATTTACATCAGCCTCTCTATCTTCATAAACAGTTGCAGTAAATGTATTACTATGAAAATCACATACTAAATGTAACACTACTTTTATCTTGAGCATGCTAGTGTCTTGTAGTTAATTTATGTACTTCTCTTAATTAATGTATACTCACTAATGTTAAAACCTTTCTACAACTGTGATCATGCACCTTTGGCATTTATATTGACTAACGGCACAGTACCAGTTGTGGTGTGGTGTGCATCGTTAGGTAAGGCCATGCAACTACTAAGTGTGGTATGTGTGTGCAGCTGCAATCAGGATGTGTACGCTTTGTGTACATGGCCTCAGTTTTGCTGTTGATCTCCACTGAGCATGCAGTACCTGGTCAGGTGGCTGGGGATGTCTCGTAGTACATTTAGACAATTGTTTGTTATTTCTGTCACCTGCTGCTGGATGTCTGTCATTGGTTGTGTTGACTGGTCCTCCCCATACTTGCATGTGTGTGTGTGTGTCTGTGTGTGTGGTACTGGGGGGTGACTGAGTTAGGGTTTTCAACCCAGCAGTGAATTTCTCACTTTTGTCACTGTGGAACAACCCTAACTAATGCATTAAACTGAGTTTTTACCTCTAATTTCCCTTCTTTTGAGAATGATAACGAGAAATAGTGAATGTAATGCAGTGGCGGGAGGGTCTCGCGCCCTGCCACATACACGCGGCAGCGGAGGCCTCAAGGCCTCCCACCATGATGTCTTGTGGCATAGTAAACAGGAACAGCAACGCAAACAGAAACACTTAACAGTGGGCACACATGGTAAATACGTTAATGAGAACAGAAAGGGTAACGACACGTGACGAGTGGAACGGTTCTGCCACGTAATGTGTTGTCACATAGTAACATGGTGCCTGCAAATAGAAATGTCAATGGGCATGGTGATGTAAAGTGAAACAGAAAGAGAAACAGTACTGTAGACACAAATGGCAAAAAATAACAGAAACGCATAAGTGCAAATGAAAAGCGTAAAGGATACGCACATAGGTCCGCGACTCACGCCACGTAATGCAGCGCCGGGAGCAGGGCCCAACCACATGATGTCTTGTGGCATAGTAACAGGAACAGCAATGCAAACAGAAGTGCCAATAGTGGCGACATGGTAACGCAAGCGCGATTGAGAACAGAAAGGGTAACACGTATGACGGGAATGGTCTGCCACGTGATGTGTTGTCACATAGTAACATGGTGCCTGCAAACGGAAATGTCAATGGGCATGGTGACGCAAAGTGAAACAGAAAGAGAAACAGTACTGTAGACACAAATGGCAGAAAATAACAGAAACGCAAGCGCAAATGAAAACGCAAAGGATAACGCACATAGGGCCCCACGCTCCCGCCACATGGTGTCTAGTGGTATAGTAAAAGGAACAGCAATGCAAACAGAAGCACTAACAGTGGCGCACATGGTAACACAAGCATGAATGAGAACAGAAAGGGTAACAGAAAGGGTAACACAAACGGTGGCGTATTCGGGAATGGTCTGCCACGTGATGTGTTGTCACATAGTAACATGGTGCCTGCAAATGGAAATTTCAATAGGCATGGTGATGCTAAGTAAAACAGAAAAAGAAACAGTACTGTAGACACAAATGGCAAAAAATAACAGAAATGCAAGCGCAAATGAAAATGCAAAGGATAACGCACATGGTGGTGCAGACGTCAACGGTAAGTGAAACGGGTACGGAACCGCAAGTGGAAAGGGCAACAGTAACAGTAATGTAAGTGCACAGGCTGGTCTTCCCCAAAATCTGCATAGAGAAAGACAGTGAGTACAAATAATGTAAGCATAATAATGAGTATCGGAGCAGAAAATGAGAACTTGGAATACTAAATAGGTTATATCTCAGGAACCGTACGACATAGAAAAAAAATTTAAAAGTCGTATGATTTACAACTGTCCTGGCTAATTTTGTGCATTAAGCATTTTTTCAATGAAAAGTCCGTATCTTGCAACTGCTTCCGAGATACGGCCCTGAGCTACGCTTAACGCCAGAATGTTATCCTATGGGAAAAAAAATGAGACGTCGAGTGCCATAACTTTGCCTCCCTGTAATATGTTTTTACCAAACTACTGAAAGGCACTCCTGTGGGCTGTTGGCTGTCTTCCCTCCAAATTTCAGGAAAAAATACTAAACCATTACTTTGCAGCAGGGTGCCAAAGGATTCCTGTAATGCGTCGGGCGCCGTAATGTTATCCTATGGGAAAAAATGTCAACTTTGGAGTGCCGTAACTTTGCCAATGTGTAATATTTTTTAATACAACACTGATAGGCATGTTTGTGAGATGTCATCTGTATTCCCTCCAAATTTCAGCCCAAAACTCCCAACCGTTCTTTTGCAGCGGAGTGCCAAAGAATTACTGTTATTTTAAGAG